>CM059438.1:27968497-29168497 GCA_030390025.1 Squalus acanthias | reverse complement strand
TTGTGGGGACCTCAGGAGGAAGCCGAGATGGATCATCCACTCGGCACTTCTGGCTGAAGATGGTTGTAAACGCTTCAGCCTTGTCTTTTGCACTCACGTGCTGGGCTCTATCATCATTGAGGATGGGAATGTTCCTGAAGCCTCCTCCTTCCATTGGTTGTTTAATTGTCCACCACCATTCACGACTGGATGCGACAGGACTGCACAGCTTTGATCTGATTTGTTGGTTGTGGGATCGCTTAACTCTGTCTATCGCACGCTGCTTCCACTGTTTAGCAGTCATATAGTCTTGTGTTGTAGCTTCATCAGGTTGGCACCTCATTTTTAGGTACACCTGGTGCTGCTTCTGGGATGCTCTTCTATACTCCTCATTGAACCAGGGTTGGTCCCCTGACTTGATGGTAATGGTAGAGTGAGGGATATGCTGGGCCATTAGGTTACAGATTGTGGTGGAATACAATTCTGCTGCTGCTGATGGCCCACAGCGCCTCATGGAAGCCCAGTTTTGAGCTACAAGATCTGTTCTGAATCTATCCCATTTAGCACAATGGTAGTGCCATACAACACAATGGAGGGTGTCCTCAGTGTGAAGACGGGACTTCGTCTCCACAAGGACTGTGCGGTGGTCACTCCTATGAATACTGTCATGGACAGATGCATCTGAGACAGGTAGTTTGGTGAGGACAAGGTCAAGTAGGTTTTTCCCTCATGTTGGCTCTCTCACCACCTGTCGCAGGCCCAGTCTGGCAGCTATGTCCTTCAGGACTCAGCCAGCTCTGTCAGTAGGGGTTCTACCGAGCCACTCTTGGTGATGGACATTGAAGTCCCCCACCCAGAGTACATTCTGTGCCCTTGCTACCCTCAGTGCTGCTTCCAAGTAGTGTTCAACATGGAAAAGTATTGACTCATCAGCTGAGGGAGGATGGTAGTTGGGAATCTGCAGGAGGTTTCCTTGCCCATGTTTGACCTGATGCCATGAGACTTCATGGTGTCCAGAGTCAATGTTGAGGACTCCCAGGGCCCAGCCTCCCGACTTTATACCACTGTGCCGCCATCTCTGGTAGGTCTGTCTTGCCAGTGGGACAGGACATACCCAGGGATGGTAATGGAGGAGTCTGGGACATTGGCTGAAAGGTATGATTCTGTGAGTATGACTACGTCAGGCTGTTGCTTGACTAGTCTCTGGGACAGCTCTCCCAATTTTGGGACAAGTCCCCAGAGGTTAGTGAGGAGGACATTGCAGTGTTGACTGGGCTGGGTGTGCCTTTGTGGTGTCCGAATATGATGCCAAGGTAGATGCCGGGAGGTCCGTCCAGTTTTATTCTTATTGTACTTTGTCGTAGCGGTTTGGTACAACTGAGTGGTTTGCTAGGCCATTTCAGAGGGCAGTTAAGAGTCAACCACATTGCTGTGGGTCTGGAGTCACATATAGTCCAGACCGGATAAGGACGGCAGTTTTCCTTCCCGAAGGGATATTAGTGAACCAAATGGGTTTTTACGACAATCCGGTAGTGTCATGGTCACCATTACTGATAACAGCTTTTAATTTCTGATTTATTTAATTAACTGAATTTAAATTCAGTGGATTGCGGCTTACTGTTATTCAACAATTCTAATATTTAAGATCAGGATATAATACCTTTTGATATATAAGTAGACAAACGAGCTGCAAGACATATACATTAAGGATTTATATCATACCAGTGATTGTATTAGCATTCAGCTTTGCATTGTCCAAAACTATATCCAGTATACACACAAAAGTAATAAAAATTAGTAGCAAGATAATAGATATTGGTATCAAGATGTGTCCTTTGAGAGAATTATTTAAACAAATCATAGCAATTAAAAACCTTAAACAAAGAACATGCTTCCAAATTATGACTCACATTAGGCTATGCTTTCTGGGGAAAAGTCAGGTGTGCAAAGAAACAATCATGCGTATATCTGAACACAGGAATTGCAGGAGCTCATGGGTATTTAAAGAAACCTCCCAGTACTTTGGCACCATTTACTAGAATTTCCATTTAATGCTGGCAGTATGTCAAAGACAACCAACCTGGGACCAGCTACAAAAGTACTGACTGCAGTAATGGATCTAGCGACATGGCCAGCATAATTTAAAGGAGCCCAGTATTTATGAAAAAAATGTTTTGCAATTTTTTTTATTCATTTGTTTGCAAACACTTGCCAAACTATTTGATTGCCTATCATTGTGGCATTTGCATGTGACAGCACCATGAACAAAATGACCTATGGCCCTTTTTCCTCTCACACTTTATCTGGAAGACAATGGGGTAGATTTTAACTTTGGATGGACATGAGGCAGGTGGGGGGAGGAGCCTCATTTGCATAATTCTGGCAAGCTACGAGCACTCTTTGGGCACTTACAGGGTTAGGCTCACCGGTCGAAGGAGGGCGGAATTCCAACACCTCCACTGTGGAGCCAAGCCGGAAATATTCTCCTGGGGTTAGGTAGGGGGTGAGGAACGTCTGGCAGTGGAACGGAAGATTTTTGTCGGGGTAGAAACAGCATAAATGCTCTTTTAGGCCCCACAGAAATCTTTTAAAATGAAGTGAAGATGTGATTGAAACTTGTTCTGCCCATTGGTACCCCAGAATTGCATCACGGGCCTGAAAGCAGCGTTGGACCGTGATATCACAAATAGGCTCCCAGCTGAAACAGGCTGAAACCTGTGCTGTCCTGCTGAAGGCCATGAAGAAAATGGCAGCAGCCATCCCAGGAGCAGAAACAGGTTGGTAAGTACAGTTCCCACCACTTAAAACGGCCATTTTTAAAACGGGCTGTTGCTTATATCGGACAAAAAGCAACAATCATTGTATTAACGTCAATTCCAAAGTTGTCGGTTATAGCGTCTTAAGTGCTCCATTTATTTCCGGCAAAAACAGCTGTGATTCCTAGTTCGCACCTCGTTAAGGTGTGCTGGATGCAAAACAAACAAGATGTAAATAACATCTCGTTAGTGTTCAATTACCTTTTGTGTACTGAATCCCCTTTAAGTGGTGTGGGGTTACAGTTTGTGCAGTTAAATAGAGCTACACAACAGAGTGGAGCTACACAGAAGGAACATTCATGTTGATTAGAGTATGACATTTATAGATAAACATTAGTGAAGAATGCAAAGTGACATAGGAAGTAGATATTTAGTCTGAAATCATAGACAGGGGGTGGGGGTGGGGGGGGCTGTGGAGAAATAGGATCAATCCGGGCGGGGGGAGATGATACACGATTAGTCCACACCCATTCCTTGTGTTGCAGGCAGCACGTTAAATTATATCGTGAGTGGCTAGCGCTCCTTAAAGGGAAGGTGCATTGTGGCTGCAAAAAGTGGTGAGAGTTTTTTCAAAAATTAATCCGGGCTGTGATACTTTGAGCAATAGCTGAACATGCGAGAGAGAGTGCACCAAGGTTTTAAGACAATGCCCTGGAGATCTTGGTGCAATAGGTGGAAAGGAGAGATGTCCTGTATCTGCAGAGGAGCAGGGGCAATGAACAGGTGCAGATTTTTCGCGTACCCACGCCTGTTTTCAAGGGTTAGCCAATTTCTCCCCCATATATTTAACAGTAATTTCTGTGTCAGAATTGTTCTTATTTTGTTTGTTTCTGGTCTAAGTGAAGGAGATTATAAATACACTCCACAGAGCTAATGAAAATGTTGAAGGAGAAGAAACTGACCTTTTTCCACACCTGGGTAATTACACTTCGACTTCACACAAATAGTCATCGTGTGTCTTTGTCGATTTGTACAAAGAGACAGGGGCCAGAGTGACAGGTCTGGTTAGTCTGCATGCTTGGCAGACATCCACACCTAAAATGTGCCGTTTATTATTCCAGTGTTCAATATTAGATCGCCTGCTGCTCGTTAAAAATTGACAAGGCTGGTACCGTCTCGTTGCCACCGGGCGAAGGCTATTAAAAAACGGCTACTTTAGCTTGTGTTAATTAAATGTGAGATTTATTGATTTCTTGTAGGACAGTTTCCAAAAACAACATAATTGATTTTTTTTAAAGAAGTATTTTTACTTTCAGTGAATACAGTGATTATTGAGTGTGATCTCCTTTATTTGAAATACCCCTGACAAGCTTTAATCTGCTCCTTTAAGATTCCTTCCCACTGGCCTTGATTCACTAGTTTTAAGATTCTTGGCTCAAGAAGAGTAAATATGCATCACAAGATTACTATATTTATATGGATCAAGAAGACCACTCAGCCCATTGTAGCTCCTCTATCTAGAAAGACAGTATAGCCTTTCCACCACAGTATCTAACTATTGTTTAATTCCAGGGTTTTCACCTCCACCACCCTAATCAGACGTCCATTCAATGTAATTACCACTCTTTTTGTAAAGAACCTCTTGACTTTCAATCCTTTTACCAGTTTAAACCTGTGCTCCCTTGTTCTGCTATCAAAGTTTAGGTTGAAGTATTGTTCTTAATCTACTTTTTCCACATTGTTAACTATGTTCAGTCACCTCTTTCCAAGGGTCATAAGCCAAAGTTTTTTCCGGCTTTCTTCACAGCTCAGTCCTCTGATGCTAGGGATCAATCTCATGGCTTAAGGTCTCAAGGAGTAGTCTTACTATAGCAAGGTTAACGTTAACTCTTTGTTCCAGTCCTACTCGGGTCCCCTCCCTCACCTCTTTTTCCGGTACATTGATGACTGTATCGGTGCCGTCTCCTGCTCTCGCCCTGAACTAGAACATTTCATTCACTATGCTTCCAATTTCCACCCTTCCCTCACCTTCACATGGTCCATCTCCGACTCTTCCCTTCCCTTCCTCGACTTCTCCATCTCCATCTCTGGGGATAGGTTATTGACTAACATTCACTACAAGCCCACTGACTCCCACAGCTACCTGGACTACACTTCCTCCCACCCCGCCTCCTGTAAGGACTCTATTCCATTCTCCCAGTTTCTCCGTCTCCGCCGCATCTGCTCTGATGATGCCACCTTCCATACCAGTGCTTCTGACATGTCTTCCTTTTTCCTCAACCGAGGATTCCCCTCTACCGTGGTCGACACGGCCCTCGACCGTGTCCGTTCTATCTCCCACACTTCTGCCCTCACCCCTGCCCCTCCCTCCCGGAACAACGATAGGGTTCCCCTTGTCCTCACCTTTCACCCCACCAGCCTCCACATTCAACGGATCATCCTCCGCCATTTCCGTCACCTCCAGCGTGATCCCACCACCAAACACATCTTCCCCTCACCTCCCCTTTCAGCATTCCGTAGGGACCGCTCCCTCCGCGACACCCTAGTCTACTCCTCTACCACCCCCAGCACCCCTTCCCCTTCGCCCGGCACCTTCCCGTGCACGCGCAGGAGATGCAACACATGCCCTTATACCTCCCCTCTTCCCACTGTCCAGGGCCCCAAACACCCCTTCCAGGTGAAACAGCGATTTACTTGTACTTCCTGCAATTTAGTATACTGTATTCGCTGCTCACGATGTGGACTCCTCTACATTAGGGAGACCAAACGCAGATTGGGTGACCGCTTTGCGGAACACCTCCGTTCAGTCCGTAAGGGGGACCCTGAGCTCCCGGTGGCCTGTCACTTTAATTCACCGCTTCACTCCCACTCTGACCTCACCGTCCTCGGCCTATTACACTGTTCCACGGAAGCGCAGCGTAAGCTCGAGGAACAGCACCTCATCTTTCGTTTAGGCACGCTACAGCCCTCTGGACTTAATATCGAGTTCAACAATTTTAGATCATAACCTCAGCTCCAATCACATTTATATTTTATTTTTATTTGTCCCCCCCCCCACCTTTTTTTTTTCCTCCTAGAAGCTGGCAGCTGTCCTTCATTCTGCCAGTGGATTTCACACTTCATTCAGCCTTAATCTGTCACATTAACACCACCTCTAGCCTTGCATATCTCTTAATGTCTCTTAATGTCTCTTCATCTCCCCCTTTGTTCCTTTATCCCCTCCCCCTTTTCCCAGCTTTACCCTGGCCTTAAATCTATTTGATTTCCGGCTCTTCCCAGTTCTGATGAAAGGTCATCGACCTGAAACGTTAACTCTCTTTCTCTCTCCACGGATGCTGCCTGGCCTGCTGAGTTTTTCCAGCGTTTTCTGTTGTTATAACGTTAAGTATGACTGCCTCCAGCTTGCACTCTACTGTTTTGGCTGTATAGTTTAGCATTCTGTTTGCTTTGTTGGTTGCCATCTGAATTAATTGGACATGTTTAGCTTCAACTTTACTAAATCTCATAGTACTCTTTCAACTTCATCCTTTGCTATTTCAACACCATTGAAGGAGTATTTATGTCACCCGTCTATTCTTCCTGTATGCTGTATTTTCCACTTCGTTTTGAAATTCATCTTCCTTTGTTTCTTACATTTACATATTGGACTTGAATTTCCTCCAGGGGCCCATCAGATTCCTGCTGTAACTCTAGTGGGAGTCTGACAGAACCCATCAGAAAAAGTCAGGGACCTAGATATGCTTGGTCCCCATCGATTCTGGGAGTTCCCGGTCGGCTTGGTTAGGGGCAGAACCTCCGCCAGCCCTTCCAAAGCCAATGATGCCAAGAGAGCGGAGTCAGTACGCGGAGTCCCTATGCTGGAACTTCCATATGCCTGGTTCAGAGGAATTCAATACTGGAAGTCAGTATGCCAAGAGAGGTGATGCCTACTAGCTTCCAGATGGGTGCAAGTAGGCCCCCCCCATGGGTGGGGGAAGTGGGGTAGGTAAGCGAAGCGGCGCTCAGTGCACCTTGATGGTGGGGAGGTGCTGGAGTTTACAGATGCATGGGGCAGACGGGCACCATGCAAATGAGGTGCCCTCCCACTGACACCAAAAGTGCGGTGGGGTCAGACCTGAAGCGCACCAGTGGTGTGATCCTGACATAAACACTAGGATTACAGTCAAGAGATTTTCAGAGCCATTTTGTCTATCTTATCTTGCAGTTCCTGAGCTGCATCCTCAATATTCAACTATCCCTCTTTGTTTGGTATCATCTGTGAATGGAGCTTCTGAATCCAAATCATTAATGTAAATTGGAAATGGTAGGGTTTCCAGCACCAAACCCTGGGGCATTCTATTCAACACTTACCCCATCCTGATATAACTCCTCCAACAGGTACCTTTTACTTCCTACCCTTCAGTCAATTTCTTATCCACTTCCAGGTTTTACCGTGAATTCCTATTGCTTTAAGCTTTACGTTTAAGTAGTGGCTTTTTGCGCAAATCTTTCTCAAACGTCTATTAGCTTTCATTCTATTAAGCATTTATATATGTGGAGAACCTTAACCAAGCATATATTCCTTTTGTTTAAATTTCCTCACATTTTTGAATCCACTATCCCTGGCATTTTTGGTTTTGTTTTCATGGCATACGCAGGCAAAGTGAATATGGAGCCAAACATGCTCCAAGACCTGTGCCAAGGAGGTTCTGTGACTAACTAGGAGTTAACACATAATAGTGGTGCTCTCTCTCTCTCTCTCTCTCTCTCTCCTTACCCAAATCCCTCTCCACTCCTGACAGCTGGAGTGACATCAGGAATTCACAGTATAGGAAACTATGGGCAGAATCCCACACCTTACCATTTTTGGGTATAATGCATTCGGGTACCAATGAACCGGATAACCCATAATTATTATTGTATATCTTTTTCTGGGAGAATGGTGATAATGGCAAAAATCATTACAAAAGTTAATTCAAAAAATTATAATTTAAAAAGATGTTTATCTCATTAAATTTGGGTTGAATGATATGTATTATTAATATGCTTGGACGATACAACTTTGAGTGCACTTGAGGCACTGTACAACACATCTACAGTACTTATTTTATTTAGCACTGCTTCATTTTACATCTCTCAATAAATACTCAGGAGGCCACTGCGAAGTGTTTCGACCATGCTTTGCAGTGACTGGCCCCTGCAGCTGGCTGTCACATTCAGATAAACCTGCAGCAATTATTTAGACCAGTGGATCTTCTTGGCTACTGTCGGTCTTATTGGGCCTAGTGCACCACGATGTTTGGTTTTGATAACATGACGTTGTCATAATGTCATCATGTACAAGTTTTCCCCATTATTTTCACAGTGGTGTCCTTTTTGCTGTAATATACATCGCCATAGATATTTCACACTCTGTCCTCTGCTGAGTATTTTGCAGCGTGATGGCTGCTTTAGGTGTGCTGCATGAAACTCAATAAAATACTGATGACAAATGCCTCAGGTAGAAGTTGCTGCATTAAAACCGCTTCCATTCCCCTTCTTCCCAGTGTTTTGCCAGTTAACTGCAGCTAGACAAATGACATGCAGAGTATCACCTGAAAATGCACCGAGCAGCAAAGTGGATTTGCATTTGGAAACGCAAAGCAAACTGATTTTTCTTGCAATGCAAAATTCATAGAACTCAGCTCCTGATTAAGCATAAATTTCTTTTGATTAGTAAGCAATTACATTTCTAGAGACACACAAAAAAAATTGTGATGTATTAAATATTTGCTTGCACTGTTTAGAATGAGGCTCATTTGACTGCCTAATCTGCATTCTCATAAAAAATACCGCATTCCAAAACAAGAAGGAATATTATTGATAATCACATAGCATTTGACAACTCGCTCTGAAAGTGTATTCAACATGAACTGTCACTTTTGACTGATGTTTTTCTTTGGGACATTGAGAAAAGCAGGAGGTTTATTGTTCACGTGTTAAAAATTCTAAAACAAAGTTTCCCGGAATCAGTTTATTAAAGGCAAAGAGGCTCACCATTCTGATCATTAGGAATAAGAACTGCTGGAGCACATTGGTTCATGTCAACTATTCTGCTGCTCATCCCTTTAAATTCCTTTTTTAATCAGTTCGAGTATTCAAAAAATAATTGAAGTGAGAAAAAACTAATTAACAGGTCTTCAGTGGAGTGTGAGATAGTACTTGTCTAAAAAACTAAATGTTTAAGTCACATCTTCACTTATATGTTCTCTAAATATAGAGGAGCAATTTATTGACTGTTGGAGATCTGTTTTTAATGAGGGTCTTATAAAAAAGGCTAACTTATATGATTGTTGGGTGCATACATGCATGGAACGACCAGTTTCTTTTTTAGCTTATTGTAAAAATGGATGGTTAGAGACAGGTAAATGCCAGTGATTGGACTAAAGGGTACTGGCTTAATATTTGATGAACCTTCTTTTCATTTATGACAGAACACAATAAAAGTACATTGAAACACATCACTAGGTCTCGTGTGAGTACATTATGAAATGAATGGACAGCTTCTCTGGCTTTTCTTCATCCCCAAAAAATTTCACCACACTTTCTCATGAAATTTGGTGGAATGCAGGGAGATATGTTCGAACTTAAAATGTTTTTTTTTCTGTGTATCTCATTGATTTGACACGTGGATAACATGGGATGCTGAGCTAAGCAGTATAACGGCAATTTTATACAACAAGTTTAGCGTTGGTGCAAAGCAGAAATCACTTTGTACTAACATTAAACTTGCAGCATAAATTAAGAGTGAGGCTTTGTTCCAACACCAAATGGAGTGTAAATGTAGTATAAAGTCTGAGGTTGAACCTCTTGGGCAATTTTTAAACCTCTCTGACGTTAGTTTAAATGTTTAGAGAGTGGGGATTTAAATTTTAATTGCTGGAGCTCTGTTCATTGCAGGACAATTGGGCCTAGAAATTTGGCCGCCCAGTGCCCTTTTTTCAGGCGCTAAACGGACTATTATTTTCCCAATATACTGAGTAGGAAGTGCGCCACCTGTCATATTGAATAATGTAGAGAAACTAAAAAAGAAACTGGTCTATCCATGCATGTATGCATCCAACAATCATATAAATTAGCCTTCATTACAAGTCCCTCATTTAAAACAGAAAATAATCTCCACCAGCCAATAAATTGCTCCTCTATAGAGGTGGCAGGAGTACACGTCAGGAACATTTTAAGTGCTGAATAATTTATTCAAATTAGGGTCCTGCAGAACCTGTTTTCGATTTTGGAACGCCCTAGCACTTCACTCGCCACAAGCTGAACTCGCACAGCACAACGTGACATTGACCAGCTGGAAGGCCACCAATCGCACCCCCAACCCTCGTTACCTCTCCCTGGACAACAATCGCCCTCCTGCTCCTCTTAGCCCCATAGAAATAATTTTAGACTTACCTATTTGGGGGCCTCTTCCTCGTCACCGGCAGGTTTTACAGAGCACAGCATGCGCACGCTCCACCTAGTAGGGTGCCTGGGCCACCCAGCGGAAGGCCCAAGTTAAAACGGTGGCAGTGCGGGAATGTGGCGGATAGTCAGCCAGCTTGATTTTATCTCCACTACCGCCCCATTTCTGTTGGCTGGAGGGAATTAAAACCCCCCCCATAAGTCCTGATACACAGGCCCCGATCTTTACTGTGGTGGGATTTCCAAGTGTGGGGCAGGAGTTCTGGTCAGCGTGCATGGTTTTTTTTTTTAAAAACAGGTTCCCCACCCGGAATCCAGCCTGATTGACAGGTTTGGCTCCCTGTTGGGTGGGAAACGCTGCACCTGAGGCTGCAGCCGAGGAGCAGGTAAGTTTGTGCTGCTGGGGTAGAGCTCGCGAGGGGGTGAGTGTGGGTAAGGACAGGGGGTGATCGCAGCGGGGGGGTGGTGGGGGAGTCCAATCGCATGGAGGGAAGCAGGTTAGCTTGGGGGCCAGGGGAAAACACTCCTGCTTGACCTGGCCCACAAGCAGTGCTGTAAAGGCACTTACCTTTTCCGTGCAGCAGTCCTCGTCTCCCTTTAGCTGCTGGCTTTCCCGAAGCCCGGGAAACTTGGCCGGCCAGGGTCCAATTTAAAATAGAGGGAAAATCTGAGGCACACAGCCTCATTAAAATATTTAAATGAGCAGCTTGCCTCCTGGGAGCGGGGTGCTTGCTCGCCCCCTCCATCCCACCTCTGCTGGGGTTGGAAGCAGGTTGGGTTCGGGTTTGAGATTAAAATTTTTTTTTACATCCCACTCAACCTAAACTCACTCATTTTTGGGGGTTAAAATTCCCCTCATGGATAGGCAAACAGAGATACACGAAGGCAAGAGCTTCGCTGATTGACCAGCTTGCCAGCTTGTTTTACATCTAAGTAGCATCCAACCATAAAATAGGAAAGTGATTTATGCGCAGGTGCAATATATAAATAAGGTTGTGTTGTCTTATGCTGACTACTGCAAGCAATGGTGAACATGGTCACATTCCTACACTCCAGCACTGATTAAATATTCTAGTGCGGGTAAATAATAGTATCACCTTTATCTGTTGTGATGGGAGGTACATGCAGACTGGGAGATATATGGTTTAATCTGCTTCTGCTGCATTTGCTACTTTAAATGATTACTTAGCGCACCCTGCTTCAGCCAGATTTCTTCTTAATGACAAATCATATTTGACTGACCAAGCTTTACTACTTGACTAAAACACTTTTCATTCTAATAACTGCTTTTCCCACTATTTTTGTTGTTCATCCATTCATTTAGGATCAACTCATTCATTGATCATTTCCTTTTCATTGTTTCAACTTTGCTTCAACAGAACCTAGAATTCTATATTTTCTTTCTTGTAGGCTCCGATCTTGACAGAGGCGGGTTGCGTAGGTGGGGGGTGGGGGGGCGGACTTTTGGACGGGGAATCTGGGTTTCCCCGCAGCATGTGTATTTTTTTTTTGCCAGGATCCCCGCTCGGAAGTCGGCTTGAGTTACAGGCATGGCTTCCAGTCGGGTGGGAAGCACTCCGGAGCAGGCCTCAGCCCCAGGAAGGGAGCCTGCAGCTGCTACTGGGAGTATGGCGGGGGTGGGTCCAATCCCCAATTCTGGGGGTGTCCAACTCTGGGGTGTCCGATCCTGGGGAGGGGCGTCCAATCCCACGACCCCAGGGTTCTTTGTATTGGGGGGGGGGTCTGATAGCCGTGGGGGGGGGGGGTCCGATCCAAGGCAAGAGGGTAAGCTTGGGAAGCTTGGGAGATGCACCCCTGCTCCTCCTGGCCCACAAGCAGTGCTGTAAAGGCACTTACCTTCTCCCCAAAGCTGTCCACGCCTCCCTTCAGCTGCCCGGTTTCCCAAGGCCTGGGAAACCCGGCCGGCCAGGGTTAAAACAGGAAAAGCAGGTTAAATATGAGGCTGCCAGCCTCATTATAATATTTAAATAGCCAACCCACCTGCTGGGAGCAGATTGGCTGCCTGCCCCTTGTCCCGCCTCCGTTCAACCAGGAAGTGGGTAGGTTGGAGGCAGGTTTGAGATTTTTAAAGTTTTAACAACTCACCCAACCCCAACCCACTCGTTTTTGGGGTTAAAATTCACCCCGTAATGTCTGTGTCTGCCTTCTGAGCTTGGACACACAAAGAAACTGGTTTAGGTTATTTCTTCTTATTTGTATGAGATGTGGAACAATCATTTCAAACTGTTCTCCAGAATTTTACCTGAATTTTCTTTCCCGATAACACTGAGTATGTTTTTGCATCTGAGAGGTATTATTGGCACTTATTAATGGTACCAGAATTAATTATTTAGCACCAACTCGGTTTTAGCTGTGATGCAACAAGCTTGTGCTCATTTGATTTGATGGTAGTATATTGACTATGTGTGCCAGTAAGCTAAATCTTGTTTTTTATAACCATTTAAAACATGCCGTTAAAGCAGCTAAAGTAAAATCCATTTGATAATACATGAATTACAATGTTACAGCACAACATTTTAGTGCAAAACGAATAGTGGGGGTGAAGCTGGATCCCTTGTTTCCCGTTTACCATGGCCGAACAGCATCAGAAACACATTCAATGCCATATTGGTTCAGGCGTTGTAGAGGCATCCCTGACGTCAGCCTAAAACAGGAGCTAGGCCCCTTTTATATGCCAATAAGGGGCCTAACGCCAGTTTTAGGACCCATTCTGGAAATGACTTTCCTCCCGGCTCATTAACACAATTGCCGGCACACGCCTATCCCGCTCTTGACTCCCCTGACTCCGCTGTTGGCGTTGCAGCGATTCGACATTCATATCTGCTTTGGTGGTAAGCTGCCTGGAGACGCGCTGTAGGCGTCCGCAGCTCGCCAGTCTGATTAAAATGAGGTCGGCCTGCTGCTGCAAACGAATTTCTACCCTGAACATCTAGGAAAATGTTCCTGATAGGAAAACGATTCCTAAAAATACCTCTAAAATACATTTTAAAGATGACTCCATTGTTAAGAGCTCCAGTCTTACCAGTACTGAGGCTTGTTATGTTCCCAGGATGCTTCTGAGCAATGTGGTCACTTCTGGGCATGCATGTACCAGAAGCTTTATTATCAGCACACTGTGGCACAGGAAAAAAAATAATTTGGGATTATTTGCAATGCAGTGAAATGTGGCAAATGCTGCCCCAAGTATTGTGATTATAAAATTGATCCTTAAAACTGATGCTGACAGTATCGTGGTGTGGTGAAATTATCACCTGACCATTCTAGTCACGGATACAGTTCAAAAAAGGGTACACATATAGAATTAGTGAAGAGGCCAAGTGAATTATTCATAAAAGGTGGAGCTCGCTATCCCATATGCATGTATAAAAATTGAGGACACGCGAGTGCATGCAAATTGCATTGGGATGTCTACAATTACTGGGAACGGTAGCATAGTGGTTATGTTACTGGACTAGTAATCCAGAGGCCTGGACTAATGATCTAGAGTACTGGAGTTCAAATCCCACCACGGCAGCTGTGGAATTTAAGTTCAGTTAATTAAATAAATCTGGAATAAAAAGCTAGTATCAGTAATGTCGTAAAAAACCCGTCTGGTTCACTACTGCCCTTTAGAGAAGGAAATCTGCTGTCCTTACCTGGTTACCTATATGTGACTCCAGACCCACAGCAATGTGGTTGACTCATCGCTGCCCTCTGAAATGTAACAAACCGATATGAAAAACAATAATAAGAATAAAACCGGACGGACCACCCAGCATTGACCTCAGCACCGGCTATGGACACGACAACAACACATCCAGCCCAATTGACTCTGCAAAGTCCTCCTCACTAACATCTGGGGACTTGTGCCAAAATTGGGAGAGCTGTCCCACCGACTAGTCAAGCAACAGCCTGACATAGTCATACTCACAGAAGCATACCTTTCAGCCAATGTCCCAGATTCCTCCATCAATATCCATGGGCATGTCCTGTCCCACCGGCAGGAGAGACCCACCAAAGGTGGTGGCACAGTAGGATACAGTTGGGAGGGAGTGGCCCTGGGAGTCCTCAACATTGACTCCAGACCCCATGAAGTCTCATGGCTTCAGGTCAAGCATGGGCAAGGATACCTCTTGCTGATTACCACCTACCGCCCTCCCTTAGCTGATGAATCAGTACTCCTCCATGTTGAACACACTTGGAAGAAGCACAGAGTAGTAGCAAGGGCACTCTGAGTGGGGGACTTCAAAGTAGCTTGGTAGCACCACTGCTGGCCGAGTTCTGAAGGAGGTGGTGACAGAATCAACATGAGGGAAAAACCTACTTCACCTCGTCCTCACCAAACAGCATTGGTTGCAGTGACCACTGCATAGTCATTGTGGAGATGAAGTCCTGTCTTCATGCTGAGGACACCCTCCATCGAGTTGTGTGGCACTACCACCGTGCTAAATGGGATAGATTCAGAACAGATCTAGCAACTCAAAACTGGGCATCCGTGAGGCGCTGTGAGCCATCAGCAGCCCCAGAATTGTATTCCACCACAATCTATAACCTCATGGCCCAGCATATCTCTCACTCTACCATTACCATTAAGCCAGGGGACCAACCCTGGTTCAATAAGGAGTGCAGAAGAGCATGCCAGGAGTAGCACCAGGCATACCTAAAATGAAGTGCCAACCTGGGGAAGCTGCAACACAGGACGACATGCATGCTAAACAGCGGAAGGAGTCTGCTCTAGACAGCGCTAAGCGATCCCACAATCAACGGATCAGATCAAAGCTCTGCAGTCCTGCCACATCCAGTCGTGAATGGTGGTGGACCATTAAACAACTAACGGGAGGAGGAGGCTCCGGTTCTCCATCCCCATCCTCAACTGTTTAAGTTAAAATTTAAACTTAAAATTTTTAAGTTTCTTCAGGCTTAAGCAGAGACAAACAAGCAAGATCTCCTGCTGGAGAGCTGCTGTAGTTAGTTAATTAGTTGACTGGATGAAACGGGTTCCTGAAACAGTAGCAGAAGAGTAGTGACTCATCTGAGTCACAAACAGTATAAATACAGGGGCCTGTGTGTGCAGCCAGCACTGAGTGAACAACTGCGAGTTTGGGAAGTGTGGGAGTTCGGTGAAGTGGGGGAACGAGGTGCTTGCTTTTCCTAACTTCTCCCGCAGAGCGGTGGCGGACCTGAGCGGGAGCAGACCGAGGCACAAGAGCAGGGATAAAAGCAGCAACAGACCTGCACCAACAAGAGAAAACGGCAGTATGACGTTACAGCTAAGGCAGGTAAGTGATTGGTAGTGACTGTGGGCTAAGTGTTAAGATAGTGACTGTGGGCTAAGTTTTAAGTTAACATGTAACAAAATTTTTAAAAACTAAACTTAATTAATTTAATAAACTAAACGAGGTAAATAATTTGATTAATACTAAACTAATTAATTAAACAAATAAAATGGGAGAACAGGAGATGTGTTGCTGCTGCAATATGTGGGAGCTTGTGGACATTTTTGTCCAGGGTGACTACATCTGCGGTAAGTGTCTGCGGCTCGAGGAACTTCGGCTCCGAGTTGAGCAGCTGGAGTCCGAGCTGCAGACATTGCCAGACATCAGGGAGGGAGAAAGTTACCTGCACCTTTTGCTCCAGGAGGCAGCCACACCCCTTAGATTAAATACTTTAGAATTGACACGTGGTCAGGGACAGGAGGGTGTGACTGCAAGTGAGGCAGGTACAGGAATCCAGGAGGTAGTATTGTAGGAGCCTCAGTCCCTGCACTTGTCCAATAGATTCGAGGTTCTTGCAACCCTTGTGGACCAGTGCGGGGACTGCAGGGAGGATGAGCAAACTGACCACGGCACCATGGTACAGGAAGCCATTCAACTGTGGGGAGTAAAAAGGAAGCTGGTTGTAGTAGGTAACAGTATAGTGAGGGGGATAGACACTGTTCTCTGCAGCCAGGTGTGTGAGTCCCAAAGGTTATGGTGCCAGGGTATAAGACATCTCCTCCGGGCTGGAGAAGAACTTGGAGTGGGAGGGGGAGGATCCAGTTGTTGTGGTCCACGTAGATACCAACAACATAGGTAGGACAAAGAAAGGGGTTCTGCTGAGAGAGTTCGAGCAGCTGGGGACTAAATTAAAAAGCAGAACCACAAAGGTCATAATCTCTGGATTATTACCGGAGCCATGAGCAAAGTGACATAGGGTCAATAGGATCAGGGAGATGAATGCGTGGCTCAAAGATTGGTGTGGGAGAAGTGGGTTTCGATTCGTGGGGCACTGGCACCAGTACTGGGGAAAGAGAGAGCTGTTCCGTTGGGACGGACTACACCTGAACCATGCTGGGACCAGAATTCTAGCGAATCGAATAATTGGGGAGGTAGATAGGGCTTTAAGCTAAATAAGTGGGGGGAGGGTCCCGGTGGAGAGAAATCTAGAATGCTAAAGAGAAAAGACAAGGAAGCAGTGCAGGAAAGTGATTGTGGTAAGGATAATCAGATTGTGTCAGGAAGAGACAGAGCGTACAAACAAAGGAGTGCACTAACAAATAGGGTCCGGGTAAGAAAAAATCATTATAAGACAAATAGGGCCATAGTACAAAAAAATGTAAAGATGTAGAGATTATGACCTTTGTGGTTCTGCTTTTTAATTTAGTCCCCAGTTGTCTATGGGCCTCCCAGTAGTAGTGGTAATGTAGGGGATGGCATCAAACAGGAAATTAGAGATGCATGTAACAAGGGTACTACAGTAATCATGGGTGACTTTAATCTACAAATTGACTGGCCAAACCAAATTAGCAATAATACTGTGGAGGATTAATTCCTGGAGTGTGTACGAGATGGAGGGTGACCAGCCAGTTGTCGTGGTGCATATAGGTACCAATGATATAGGTAAAAACTGGGATGAGGTCCTAAAAGCTGAATATAGGGGGCTAGGAGGTAAATTAAAAAATAGGACCTCAAAGGTAGTAATCTCAGGATTGCTACCAGTGCCACGTGCTAGTCAGAGTAGAAATCGAAAGATATTTCAGATGAATACGTGGCTAGAGGAATGGTGCGAGGGGGAGGGATTCAAATTCCTGGGACATTGGAACCGGTTCTGGGGGAGGTGGGACCAGTACAAACTGGACGGTTTGCACCTGAGCAGGACCAGGACTGATGTCCCAGGGGGAGTGTTTGCTAGTGCTGTTGGGGAGGGTTTAAACTAAAATGGCAGGGGGTTGCGAACCTGTGCAGGGAGACAGAGGAAAGGGAAGCAAGGATAGAAGCAAAAGACAGGAAGGAGAAAAACAAAAGTGGCAGTCAGAGAAATCAAGGGTGTAAATCAAACATGGCCACAGTAAATAATAATTCTAAAAGGTCTAAGAGTGTTAAAAAAAACAAGCCTGAAGGCTTTGTGTCTTAATGCGAGGAGCATTCGTAATAAGGTGGATGAATTGGCTGTGCAAATAGATGTAAACGGATATGATATAATTGGGATTACGGAGACGTGGCTCCAAGGTGACCAAGGATGGGAATTCAACATCCAGGGGTGTTCAATATTCAGGAAGGACAGGCAAAAAGGAAAAGAAGGTGGGGTAGCATTGCTGGTTAAAGAGGAGATTAACACAATAGTAAGGAAGGATATTAGCTCTGATGATGTGGAATCTGTATGGGTAGAGCTGAGAAATACCAAGTGGCAGAAAACATTAGTGGGAGTTGTATACAGACCCCCAAACAGTAATGCTAAGGTTGGGGATGGCATTAAATGGGAAATTAGAGATGCATGCAATAAGGGCACAGCAGTTATCATGGGTGACTTTAATCTACATATAGATTGGGCTAACCAAATTAGTAACAATACTGTGGAGGAGGAATTCCTAGAGTGTATACGGGATAATTTCCTGGACCAATATGTCGAGGAACCAACTAGAGATCAGCCCATCTTAGACTGGGTATTATGTAATGAGAAAGGATTAATTAGCAATCTTGTTGTGCGAGGCCCCTTGGGGAGGAGCGATCATAATGATAGAATTCTTCATTAAGATGGAGAGTGAAGTAGTTGACTCAGAGACTAGGGTCCTGAATTTAAATAAAGGAAGCTACGATGGTATGAGGCGCGAATTGGCTAGGATGGATTGGGGAACGTTACTTAAAGGGTTGATGGTGGATAGGCAATGGCAAACATTTAAAGATCGCATGGATGAACTACAGAATTTGTTCATCCCTGTTTGGCATAAAAATAAAACAAAAAAGGTGACTCAACCGTGGCTAACAAGGGAAATTAGGGATAGCATAAGATCCAAGGAGAGGACATATAAATTGGCCAGAAAAAGAAGCAAACATGAGGATTGAGAGCAGTTTAGGATTCAGCAAAGGAGGACAAAGTGATTAAGTAAGAGGGGGGAAATAGAGTATGAGAGTAAGCTTGCAGGAAACATAAAAACTGACTGTAAAAGCTTCTATAGATATGTGAAGAGAAAAAGATTGGTGAAGTCAAGCGTAGGTCCCTTGCAGTCAGAATCAGGGGAATTTATAATGGGGAACAAAGAAATGGCAGACCAATTAAATACATACTTTGGTTCTGTCTTCACAGAGGAGGACACAAATAACCTCCCAGAGATGTCGGGGAACATAGGGGTAAAAATTCAGTTGGTTGCGCCTCCCGTTAGCGCCTTAAGAGGGCGCTAATGGGGCGCAAAGCCGCTAACACCCGGGCGCAGCGATGTTTGCGCCGCTCGAGAACTTACCGCTGCAACCACCTGCGCGCGCAGATTGTGACGTCATTCCATGGTGCAACGCCCTTGTGGCGCCCCGGAGCGGAAATTGAGTGGCGCCCCCTGCCTTACCGCCTGGCGCATCCAACGACCAGAAGACTGGAACGCTATCAATCGCTGTGGGGCTGGGGGGGGCGCTATTTAAAGGGGGCCTCTTCCTGTCTTTTATTGTTGGTGGCATTTTTGAACTACGCATTCTGAGAGAGAGAGGGAGAGACTGCTGGAGAGATTCAACGTTGTGTGAAGGAGTTTTGGGTACTGAGCAGCTCTTTGCAGGTTCATTTTGATTTGCCATTCCTTGTATCGATTTAGCAGAGACTGTGGGAGCTACACTCTGAGCTCTTTGCCTGGTACTCTCCATTGTTCTTTCCAGCATATTTGATGTGCAAGTCTCTCCAGGCCGAGATTCAAGGCTGCAATGAACAGGATGTGGATGGAAAGCAAGATTAACCATCCCCTTTAAGAACTGGCCCGTGCCATTGTGTGTGTGTTCCATTGCTGACTGACATGACATGAGCTTCGCCAGCGCTCTGAGTTAGCGCCTCACTCCTTGGCCTTTGCGCCTTAAGACAGGTGTGCAGCGCCTGATTTAGCGCTCCACTCACCTCCCGGGGCGGTAAAAGTGAAGTTTCCAGTCAGTGCCGATAATTAGCGCCAGGCGCTAATATTTGCGTCCAGACGATATTTGCGCCCCAAATGGGGCGCGACCTAATTTTTCCCCCATAGGGTCTAATGAGAGGGAGGAACTGAATGAAATCAGTATTTGTAGGGAAATGGTGTTAAGGAAATTGATGGGCTTGAAGGCCGATAAATCCCCAGGGCCTGATAATCTACATCCTAGAGTACTTAAGGAAGTGGCCCTAGAAATAGTAGATGCATTGCTGGTCATCTTCCAAAATTCTATAGACTCTGGAACAGATCCCATGGATTGGAGGGTAGCTAATGTAACCCCACTATTTAAAAAAGGTGGGAGAGAGAAAACAGGGAATTATAAGCCTGACATTGGTAGTGGGGAAAATGCTAGAGTCCATTATAAAAGATGTAATAGCAGAGCACTTGGAAAACAGTGACAGGATCAGACAAAGTCAACATGGATTTACAAAAGGTAAATCATGCTTGACTAATCTACTGGAATTTTTTGAGGATGTAACTGGTTGAATAGATAAGGGAGAACCAGTGAATGTGGTGTATTTGGACTTTCAGAAGGCTTTCGATAAGGTCCCGCATAAGAGATTAGCATGTAAAGTTAAAGCACATGGGATTGGGCCTAAGGTACTGACTTGGATAGAGAACTGGTTGGCAGACAGGAAGCAAAGAGTTGGAATAAACGGGTCTTTTTCCGAGTGGCAGGCAGTGACTAGTGGGGTACCGCAGGGATCGGTGCTAGGACCCCAGTTATTCATAATATATATTAATGATCTAGACGAGGGAGCTAGATGCAATATCTCCAAGTTTGCAGAGGACACAAAGCTGGGTGGGCGTGTGTGTTGTGAGGAGGATGCAGAGAAACTCCAGGATGATTTGGACAAGTTGGGTGATTGGGCAGATGCATGGCAGATGCAGTATAATGTGGATAAATGCGAGGTTATCCACTTTGGTGGCAAAAACAGGAAGGCAGATTATTATCTGAATGGCAATAGATTGGGAAAAGGGGAAGTGCAACGAGACCTGGGAGTCCTTGTGCACCAGTCGTTGAAGGTAAGCATGCAGGTGCAGCAGCTGGTTAAGAAGGCAAATGGTATAACAACAGAAAACACTGGAAAAACTCAGCAGGCCAGGCAGCATCCGTGGAGAGAGAAACAGAGTTAACGTTTCAGGTCGAAGACCTTTCATCAGAACTGGAAAAAAGCAGGAAATGAAATAGATTTAAAGCAAGGATAAAGCTGGGAAAAGGGGGAGGGGATGAAAGAACAAAAGGAGAGATTAAGAGACATTGAGAGACATTAAGAGATGATCAAGGCAAGAGGAAGTGTTAATGTGGCAGTTTAAGGCTAAAAGAAGTGTGAAATGCACTGGCAGAATGAAGCACAGCTGCCAGCTTGTATGTTGCCCTTCATAGCGAGAGGATTCGAGTACAGGAGCAAGGATGTCTTGCTGCAGTTGTACAGGGCATTGGTGAGACCACACCTTGAGTATTGTGTGCAGTTTTGGTCGCCTTATCTGAGAAAGGATGTTCTTGCCATGGAGGGAGTGCAGCGAAGATTCACCAGACTGATACCTGGGATGGCAGGAATGATGTATGAAGAGCGATTGGGACGATTGGGCTTGTATTCGCTAGAGTTTAGAAGAATGAGAGGGAATCTCATTGAAACTTATAAAATTCGAACAGGACTAGACAGACTAGATGCAGGAAGGATGTTCCCAATGGCGGGGGAGTCCAGAACCAGGTGTCACAGTCTAAGGATAAGGGATAAGCTATTTAGGACTGAGATGAGGAGGAATTTCTTCACCCAGAGAGTGGTGAACCTGTGGAATTCTCTACCACAGAAGGCAGTTGAGGCTAATTCATTAAATATATTCAAGAAGGAGTTAGATACATTTCTTAAGGTTAAAGGGATATGGGGAGAAAGCAGGGACAGGGTACTGAATTTGGATGATCAGCCATGATCTCAATAAATGGCGGAGCAGGCTCGAGGGGCCGAATGGCCTACTCCTGCTCCTGTCTTCTATGTTTCTATGGTACTTTAGACCAGTACATTGAGGAGCCAACTAGGGAACAGGCTATCCTAGATTGGGTATTGTGCAATGAGAAAGGGTTAATTAATAATCTTGTTGTGCAGGGTCCTTTAGGGAAGAGTGATCATAATATGATAGAATTCTTCATTAAAATGGAAAGTGAAGAAGTCCAATCCGAAACTAGGATATATATATTCACAATATATATCAATGATTTGGATGAGGGAACCAAATGTAATATTTCCAAGTTTTCTGACGACACAAAACTAGGTGGGACTGTGAGTTGTGAGGAGGATGCAAAGAGGCTTCAAGGCGATTTAGACAAGTTGAGTGAGTGGGCAAATACATGGCAGGTGCAGTATAACGTGGATAAATGTGAAGTTATCCACTTCGGTAGGAAAAACAGAAAGGTAGAGTATTATTTAAATGGTGATAGATTGGGAAATGTTGATGTGCAAAGGGACCTGGGTGTCCTTGTACACCAGTCACTGAAAGCAAACATGCAGGTGCAGCAAGCAGTTAGGAAGGCAAATGGTATGTTGGCCTTCATTGCAAGAGGATTTGAGTACAGGAGCAAGGATGCCTTACTACAGTTGTACAGAGCCTTGGTGAGACCACACCTGGAGTACTGCGTGCAGTTTTGGTCTCCATACCTAAGAAAGGATATAATTGCAATAGAGGAAGTGCAGCGAAGGTTCACCAGGCTGATTCCTGGGATGGCAGGACTGTCGTATGAGGAGAGATTGGGTCGACTAGGCCTGTATTCACTAGAGTTTAGAAGAATGAGAGGGGATTTCATTGAAACGTATAAAATTCTGACAGGGCTAGACAGACTGGGTGCAGGGAGGATGTTTCCCCTGGCTGGGGGTTCTAGAGCAAGGGGTCACAGTCTCAGGATACGGGGTAGGACATTTAGGACTGAGATGAGGAGGAATTTCTTCACTCAGAGGGTGGTGAACTTGTGGAATTCTCTACCACAGAAGTCACTGAATATATTTAAGAAGGAGACAGATAGATTTCTAGACACAAAAGGCATCAAGGGGTATGGGGAGATAGCGGGAATATGGTATTGAGATAGAGGATCAGCCATGATCATATTGAATGGCGGAGCAGGCTCGAAGGGCCGAATGGCCTACTCCTGCTCCTATTTTTCTATGTTTCTATGATGGCAGAGCACAGCACGTGAGTGCAAAAGACAAGGCTAAAGCATTTGCAACCATCTTCAGCCAGAAGTGCTGAGTGGATGATCTATCTTAGCCTCCTCCTGAGCTAGCTCCAGAACTAGCTGCGCCTCTAGCCAAGCTGTTCCAGTACAGCTACAACACTGGCATCTATCCGACAATGGCCCAGAAATTAAAGACTGAGTGTTGACGCGGGGGTAAGGCTTCCCCGCGATATCTCACTCCACGCCTTCCTTTTCCTCCGGGCCCACACGAACTTTAGTTTCAAGGCTGCAGCTGTGCAGTGCTTGCGTGACCCAGAGACGGAGTTAGTTCGTGCGAGCTCTGGGATCACGTGATTCAGTTAGAGCCAATGGCAGCACACCATCTTTCATTCATAGTTTTGACAGGAAGACCTGTCAAAGCTATGAATAATATACCCCCCCAAAAGAACAGCTAAACCTCAATTAAATTTTAAAAAAAAGCCATCACATTAATAAAATAAGTATAGTTAAATAAATTAACCACTTTAAACAAAAAATTAAATTTTTGAAAAAATTTAAAATCTTTTTAAAATTTATAAAAATAAACTTACCTTTCTTTAAAGTCTATAAAAAAGATAAACCTGTTGAAAAAAATTTAAAATAATACTTAATTAACTACTTACCTTGTTAAAAGAGGGTCTTACGCCTCCTTTCTTTATGTGTAAAATCTTCCATGCTTACCTGCGCGTTCAAAGCACTAAGTGCACTGTGTGCGCGCAGCCTGTAGCGCGCACACGGTTCACCTAGGAACCGCCCCTTTTTGAATTCACAAAGTGCCGGTTTCCCGCGCATGCGCAGTGCATGCTGGAAACCGGCAATTGGAGAACTAAAACGCGAGAGTACACAGTGCGTACTCTCGCGTATTAGGTCTAATTTTCGGGCCAATGTGTAAAACTGCCCAGGTATGTCCTGTCCATAAAAAGCAGGACAAATCCAATCCACTCAATTACCGCCACATCAGTCAACTCTAAATCATCAGCAAAGTGATGGAAGGTTTCGTCGACATTGCTATCAAGTGGCACTTACTCACCAATGCTCAGTTTGGGTGCCACTAGGACCATTCGGCTCCAGACCTCATTACAGCCTTGGTCCAAACATGGACAAAAGAGCTGAATTGCAGAGGTGAGTGAGATTGACTGCCCTTGACATCGAGGCAGCATTTGACCGAGTGTGGCATCAGGGAGCCCTAGTAAAACTGAAGTCAATGGGAATCGGGGGGGGAAAACTTGCCACTGGTTGGAGTCATACCAAGCACAAAGGAAGATGGTTGTGCTTGTTAGCGGTCAATCATCACCGTGGCTGCAGTGTGTACCATCTACAAGATGCAACTCGCCAAGGCTTCTTTGGCAGCACCTCCCAAACCCACGACCTCTACCACCTAGAAGGACAAGGGTAGCAGGCGCATGGGAACACCATCACCTGCAAGCTTCCCTACAAGTTACACACCATCCTGACTTGGAAGTATATTGCTGTTCCTTCATTGTCGCTGGGTCAAAATCCTGGAACTCCCTCCGTAACAGCACTGTGGGAGTACCTTCACCACACGGACTGCAGCAGTTCAAGAAGCGGCTCACCGCCACCTTCTCGAGGGCAATTAGGGATTGTCAATAAATGCTACCCTTACCAGCGATGCCTGCATCCCATGAACGAAAAAAAAAAATTGTACTTCATGTGCAGCGGGTGTAAAATACATGGGGATTTATTTCTTCTAATTTTACACGGTACAAATTCCAGCTGCGTTACAACTGAGAAATGGGCCCAGACATCTGTTACTAAATGAAAGTCAAAAAAATATGCAGTAAAATATATTTCAGTCTTCATCTGAAGTATAGATTCCAGCACCAGTAATGTTAGGAGAGAAATTCAACTTGCGCCCAAAATGGCCGCAAAGTTGGTGGTCTAACCACTTTGCTTGCTGATCCATACCAGCTTCAGGCTGGAGCCAGATTTGAAAGAAAGAAGAAAGACTTGCATTTATTTAGCACCTTTCATAACCTCAGGACGTCCCAAAGCGCTTTACAGTCAATGAAGTAGTTTTGAACTGTGGTCACTGTTGTGAAGCGGCAGTCAATTTGCACACAGCAAGGTCTGGTGTTTTTTCTGGGTTAAGGAGGAGCATTACTGCTTCTACTGGGCACACAAAAATAAAAACTCAACATTTCCAGGGCCTTTTATTGAGCGGCCTCGAGTGACCTCTTTAAGGATTGCTAGTTTGGCCACTCAACACCCATTTGTACCTTAATTATGCGTTTGGGGTCCTACAACCCCAATTTGCTTATTAGGGAGCTTAACGCCTGTTTCAGGTGGGCGTCCTTGCGGGCTCACAGTCGCCCAAGCAAATATGGCATCCAGTATACTTCCAGCGCAATTGGGGCACGCCAGATCACAACATGAAATTGGGCAGGTCTAAAGCCAAAAAAATGGACAGCTGTGAGTTGAATTTCTCCCCCATTAAAACGCAGTTGCAAATTAAGCAATTCAGATGTTTGAGGCAGAGTGTTTATATTGTGTAGTAAAAGCCCCACATTCCTAAAATTACAATTAGTTATGAATGAGAATAATAAAGGTTCAAATATATTTCATGCTGGAATAGGGGACCTTCTGCTTTAATCAACTGAAGGTCCCCTATTCAGGCATAAAATATGCTGCAATGCTCGTTATTACCATAATAATACTGCAGGGAAGACATTTCAAAGTAATTACCGAGACTTTAGCTATGATTTTAATGGTACTTAAAAAGCATCATTCCTACAGATGCCATATGCGGCTTGGTTGGGTACATAAGCTGTAAACATTGCAAATGTAACAGCACATCCTGAGAACTGATGGCTATGAATTTGTCATACAGCACATTAAAATGAATGACTGCTTAGTAATGAACGATTCTTGGCTGCACACCCATAAATCTCAATCTTGTTCGTTTTTTTTTTCAAATTACATTCACTTTTCACCTTATTTTCTCTCCCAATAGCTTTACTCTTTTTCAAATGGAAGAAAAACTTACTATTTATCTTTTTAATGTAAATCAATTATACATCTGTGATGTAGAAGTCCTAATTTTTCAAAAAGCTCTCCCCCAGATACCATTAGTCCAATATCAGCAAATCCCAAAGGGAAATCTTCATGCACCTGTCTTTTTAAGACTGCCAAAAACTGGCCTCACATTATCATACAAGTAACTCACCATTCATGTTCTCGCCACAACACTACCCACCCCCTCATCTCACTCTTAACAGGTTTTTTCAGGTTAATGATCACAATTGTCAATGCCAGTTGCAAGTAGCGATCAAACAAAATGAAAATCCTCACAATAAAATAGCAATAAAATCACAGTCACATCATATGTGTGTAATCTATTTATATATCTGCAGTTAGCCTTTATCTGAATGTTAACCTTATTTGGCCAAACAGCTGTTCACAAGAACACCAGAACACAAGAAATAGGGAGCAGGAGTAGGCCATTCGGCCCTTTGAGCCTGCTCTGCCATTCAGTAAGATCATGGCTGATCTTCTACCTCAACTCCACCTTCCCGCACTATCCCCATATCCCTTGGTTCCCTTAGTATCCAAAAATCTATTGATCTCTGTCTTGAATACACTCAAATATACTGTTGAAATGTTTTTCAGAGCTGCTCGCTAATTTATATATCGATCAACTATCAAACAGAAAAAGTTGCCGACTGAAACACGAAGCTCAGGCTACAATCAGTAAAGTGGGTGCAAAAGCTTCCCATTTTAAACATTCATTTATTATATGTCACATCTGTAACTGTTTACCCAGGGAGCTCCAAAGGCTACTAATTAACAGTTGAAATGATGCTAATATACAATATCCATAACATTGACTCTTTGACTACTTGCTTAAATTAAGCACTTTCGCCCCTGCCACGGCCCTGAAACAGCCCTCATCAAAGTCACAAATGACATCCTACATGACTGGTAAACTATCCCTCCTCATTCTTCTCGACCAGTCTGCAGCCTTTGACACGGCTGACCCCACCATCCTCCTCCAATGTCTCTCCTCCGTCATCTAGCTGGCTGGGACTGCCCTTGCCAGGTTGCATTCTTATCTACCCAGTTGTAACCAGAGAATCCTGCATTGGCTTCTCTTCCTGCTTCCGCACCGTTACCTCTGGTGTCCCCCAAGGATCTATCCTTGGCCTCCTCCTATTTCTCATCTACACGCTGCCCCTCGGCGACATCATCCGAAAACACATCAGGTTCCACATGTACGCTGATGACACCCAGCTCTACCTCAGCACCACCTCTCTCTACCTCTCCACTGTCTGATTTATCATGCTGCTTGTCTGACAACCAGTTCTGGATGAGCAGAAATTTCCTCCAACTAAATATTGGGAAGACTGAAGCCATTATCATCAGCCCCCGCCACAACTCCCTCCCTAGCCGCCGATTCCATCCCTCCCCCTGGTCACTGTCTGAAGCTGAACCAGACCGTTCACAACCTTGGTGTCCTATTTGACCCAGAGATAAGCTTCTGACCACATATCTGCTCCATCAACAAGACTGCCTACTTCCACCTCCGTAACATCGCCCATCTCCACCCCTGCCTCAGCTCATCTGCTACTGAATTCCTTATTCAAACCTTTATTAGCTCTAGACTTGACTATTCCAATGCTCTCCTGGCTTGCTTCCCACCTTCCATAAACTTGAACTCATCGAAAACTCTGCTGCCCTTTTCCTAACTCGCACTAAGTCCCATTCACACATCACCCCTGTGCTCGTTCATCTACATTGGCTCCCAGTTCGGCAAAGCCTTGATTTTGCAATTCTCCCTCTTGTTTTCAAATCCCTCCACGGCCTGAACCCTCCCTATCTCTGTAACTTCCTCCAGCCCTGCAGCCCCCTGAGACAGCTGGGCTCCTTCAATTCTGGCTTTTTGCGCATCCCCAATTTTAATCGCTCTACCATTGGCAGCTATGCCCTCAGCTGCCTGGGCCATAAGCTCTGGAATTCTCTTCCAAAGCCTCTCAACCTCTCTCTACTCCTTTAAGATGCTCCTTAAAACCCACCTCTGTCCTAATGTCTTCTTATGTGGCTCGGTGTCAAATTTTGTTTGATAACGCTCCTGTGAAGCGCCTTGGGATGTTTTACAATGTTAAAGGTGCTATATAAATGCAAGTTGTTGCTGACTCTTTGAACTACCTGCTTAAAGTAGGCATTTGAAAGGGTTATAAATCAGGGAGCTGACTGCATTGAATGGGATAATGGTCCTTCCCTGATCTGGGAAATTTTATACAGCCATGTTCATTTTCTTTTCAGAATTGAACTTGTCTCGGATATTTCTCTCCAGTAGCAGTGTTGTAATTAACTTTTTCTCTGCCCAAGGCTAAATCCATCAACACTGCTTCTTAACTGCTCTGGAGAACCAAATGGAACACTGCTGCTGCTGACAAAATAACTCAAGGCTTCCTGGTATTTAAATCTCAATCCAAGGATACAATGAAACAAATATTGCCTACAGAATCAAACTGCAAGGTGCTCCAGATCTAATATGGACTAATTCAGCACTCCCATGCTCTCAGTGGGGCGACACACTCACAAGGAGTGTGGGTTAGAGAATTAGGGCTCCCTTTGAGTGTGATTACAGAATTAACGCTATAGAAAGAGTCTAAGAACTGCACATGAGCAACACCATTTGACTATCCTTCGAGTCTTCCTGTGTGCAAGCAGAGCCATACTTACTTTAATAACAAAATATTTAAATTCTCCTTACAGGTTTACACCAGGCTGACTACCTTAGACCTCATCCAATCTGGTTTAGAGACGTTACAACAATTAATCACCTCAGCATTACAATATTCCATAAACATCCACAGTGAGAAAGCCTTCAATTTCTTATTTGCACTATTTGAATTCAAGGTATAATAAAGCAGAATATTTAGTAACTAAAGGATATAATGAACTTGTAGACCTCTTCGTGTTTCCTTAAACTGAAGCCAAGGGAAAGATGGCTGCCTTTTCTCTCAGCTGGGGAATCAGAGAAAAGCATGTCCCATGGGATGGAGGGTTGCAACCAGAAATAACAACAGGATGAAGTCGAAATGCTGGTCTAATGCTACGCTGGATAAACTGAAGGTTCAGTACACAGTCAGTAAGGAACATTTATTTTCCATATCAGAAGTTGTTATTCCAAAAAGAATGCTTCAAGGGCTCATTTCTAAACTTTTGAAATATTTACCAGCAATGCTGCTAATAAAGCAAATAATTAGAGACCATCGGTGTGACCCTAATATGGGCAATTCTCTTCACGCGTGATAACTTTCCATGGTGCTCACCTTAGGGACAAGAAAGAAACCAAACAGAATGAGGTCTGTTTGACACCTATTAAATACCTTTTGTGGGCCTAATGACTGATGAAACAGCTTTGCAGAACGGAGGTATTAGAGATGCTAAGCGTCAGTGACTGCGATCTGTCGGTTCTTATTGATTAAGTGCTGGATCGCCAGTAGCTGATTTTTGGGTTGTGGGTTATACAACAACTAAAGTCTTCAACTTCACGCATGAAAGAAACTGCCACATATGCCAATGAAAGTTTGAAATAATAAGAATAAAGGAGGTGCAACAGGAATTTGGCAACAAGAATGTCACCCAGGTAAATTATTTCAATGTCCAGCATCATGCAACAAGATTACATTTTTGTTCAACCAATAGGATTATGAATCCCGTTGCTACCTGTAACTGACAAATATGACATGTTTTAAGGGAAA
The DNA here is from genome assembly GCA_030390025.1 of Squalus acanthias. Classification (NCBI taxonomy): domain Eukaryota; kingdom Metazoa; phylum Chordata; class Chondrichthyes; order Squaliformes; family Squalidae; genus Squalus; species Squalus acanthias. Next base: position 29,138,986 of record CM059438.1, on the reverse strand, counting down.
GAAATAATGAAGCTGTCATCTCAAAGGAAGATCACATAAGGAGATAGGGTCACACTTATGAATGAATGAACAAACTATGGAAACCTACAGCATGAAACAACTAAATATTTCCTGCATACCTGGGAGCAAAACATAACGATAAAATTAGGAAAGATCAGGTAATCTTTTCATTCTTGTAATGAAAACATATAAGACTTACTAGACCAGTCAGACAAAGCAACAGACATGTAACTAAATAGACAAAAATGAAATTAGTCTACCATAATATACATTATAGTGACTTTGCCATCATTCTGCTTAAGGTACCAAAAACTACGAGGGTGTGGGCATGAACTGGCATCAGTCATTACCAGGTGAAAAACTCTGCAATTCTGGAAAAAATCTATGCTTGAGTTTATTGAGCCTGCAATGCTCAATAGAGTTGGCGAGGTTCATCAAGTGCAAAGAAGGTTGTGTTTGTGTAGTGAATGTGTCTTATAAGAGGATGGCAAGTCTACTATGCCTTCCAAGTCATTCATGCCACCCTTCAACATCAGTGATATTGCTACAGCCACAAGTACATTGCAGCACACACACTGCCATTTATTTTCCATTATGCTCTCTCAGCAGATGAAGGCAACACCCTGGTGCCACAGGAGATCAGGAATGAAGAGGTGTGCACATCCATATTATCACTTTCACAAAGCACTTCCCGTAGTCCTAGGAGCTTAAGTGCCTCAACTTTCTCAGCAAGAGCACAGCTCACCCCTTGGTGGTAGCATGAATTAAGTCAGGCATTGAACCGGAGCAATCCTCACTGAGGCAGTAGGTTTGTTGCATAGGTACATGTCACCAGCTGCCAATTCTGTATTACCTAGGGCCAGAGGCCTCTGTGCAGGTCCTTTGCAATTGAGAATGTTGGAGCATGTGGTCATGGAAAGGTCACTTACCTCCATGGAGCACCAACTGAGAGCATGACCAGGTGGTATGCAGAGGTGTTTTATCATATCCACTAATATATATTGGACAACTGTCTGGAACTATGGAACAGAGATGCTGACATGGTGCACACTGTGTCCTCAATCTCTGAGGTCATAGCTATAGTGTGTGCAAACATCGCACCTGGACACACTGTTATTTTGGATGCATTGGGTGTCAGAGAGCAAGGAGATCTTAAGGCTGGCTTTGATTCTTTGGGGGTGGTGGGGGGGGGGGGGGGAAAGAATGGAGAGCCTCAGGTAGAGAATGCAGGAACTGATGTGGCTGCAAAGATCCCTACCCAAGACCCTGCCCTCTGATTTGCACAGCAGTGCCCACACACAGGGTGTCATGATTGGCTTTCCTCGAGGCAAATTTCTGTGTACCTACAGAATTCTGAGTGAATGGTTTGGGCAGCTCTGAATCCCTTCTAGGAGAAGCAGCAGCATCCCCGGCCCGACCTGGGTCTGGTACAGAGTCTTCAGGGTTGTTTGTGCACAGAGGAACAAATCTTTTTCATCATATTATGGATTTACATGAGCAATGGTCCCAACACCAGTTTCAGGCACATGCCCTGAACGCCTAGTGAGCAGTATGGCCGGTGATGGATTTCCGGCGTGGAATTAGCGCCCGTACGCCGCCTGCCATATTGGACCCTTAGGCACCAACTTTACGCCGGTAAAATGGGCACAGCACGATCAAATTTCTAGGCCCCTGTCTTTGGTTGTTGGGAGACACCTAGCAACCATCAGCTCCAGATTTCCTATAAGCTACAGAGCAGCATCACTTCTGCCTTGCAGTAGCAGCTTGTCCACAGCAGTCACATCTTTGTGTTCTTATTTATCTTGCTTATTCCCTGGAGGCTGCAGCTCACTGGTGTATATTGGGTGGACCCCATGAGAAAACCCAAGGTCTTATATCAGTATGGATCACTTTCAGGGCAGGTATAGCGTGATCAGATACAGAGCACAGCTCTCTTTACTGTGCCCCATAATGTGCCTCAGTCTGAACCTCACAGCCCAACCTTACTGCACCAGCTGATTTCTACCATTAATTCAATTGTTTTTCTAGGATTTGTTCTATTAATACCATAGAATGGAAATTCAAATCACAAAAACAAAGATCACAATAATTTTTCCAAATCCAATTCTACAACGCACAGAAAAGAATCCACATTAAAATGCAATATTATACAATAAAAATCATGATATAAACAATAATCCTGCAACCCAAAATCAGTCTTTAAAGGAGAATGAACATTGTGTGCCTCGGAATGTTGGATTGGGCTACTGAACTAAATGACAGAACTAGTACAGAAAACTAGATTAATTTTTCACCTCGTTACCCATAACATGCATCAGCTGACTTTCCGCTCTTATTCTGTCACTTAGCTTTGGTACTCAAATAGGTGATACATGGAAACAGGAGAAACAAATAATTTGATCACTCTTTTCATACCCAATAGGATAGGTATTGAGCCAGCTGAAACATGGCAATGCGTAGGAGGTAAAACATTAATGTAATTTTATTTACTGGTTTTGTCACCTAGCATTGCACTAATTTTTGTTTAATAAGTCATCCATTTCAAAGTAATTATGCAGTTTCCCTTGTGAAAAGACTTCCACAGTAGTTCTCTGTTTCATGCAGACTTCTTGTTTATATGGACTGTTTGCACATAATAGGATGAGATTTGTTTTGTTCAGTTCTATTCTTTCCTAGTACAGTGGTAAGGTAATAACAGTAACTATTGATTAAAAAAAACATAAAACAATCAGAATCAGATAATTCCTTGTGTTTTGTATTATTTCACACTAATAATATCCAGCTCAGATCTCTGATCAGCCTACTAGGTTTGCCATTACAGTGTAAACGAGTTATAGTGCAGACCTAATTTATCTGGTATGTCTAAGGTCCATTATAACAGGATAAATCAGGTCTACTGAGAAAGTTTGTTAATAGCTAGCTGTCAGTTAAGTAGAATCGGAAGTGGTGTTAGGAGTTATAAAATGTCAGCCATGGCTCAGTGGTAGCACTCTTGCCTCTGAGTCAGAAAGTTGAGGGTTCAAGTCCCACTCCAGAGACTTGAGCACATAATCCAGGCTGATACTTCAGTGCAGAATTGAGGGTGTGCTGCACTGTCAGAGGTACCATCTCTCGGAGAGGCCCTTTCTGGTGGATAAAAATGATCCCATGGCACTAATTGAAGAACAGAAGAGGTGTGTGCAACATTTATCACTAAGCCAATATCATTAAAACAGATTATTTGGTCATCTATCTCATTGCTGTTTGTAGCATCTTGCTGTGTGCAAATTAAAACAGGACTACACTTCAAAAGTACATAATTGGCCGTGAAGTACTTTGGCACATCCTGAGGTCATGAAAGGCGCTATATAAATGCAAGTTCTTTCTTCATTTTTTTTGAATGATTTCCCTAAGGCATACCTGAATATCACATTTGCCACATCTGTAAGCTTTCCAGTGTGAAATGCTGCAATCAGGCTGATTACAAGAACAAAACATACACAAAATACTTCTTGGATACACAACTTCGCCTAGAACTTAATTGGAGCTGGAAGTGCGTTGCCCGCCATATTGGAAAAGTGCTCCTCCCAGCTCCACTACATTGCCGAAGACCAATACATGCTCCCGTTCAGCCCCCTCCCAATCATCCACCCCTTCCCGATCACCACCCTTCCTCTCCCGATTACTTCCCCCATTTCGATCGCCCTCTTCCTATCCTCCTTGATCTCTCCCCTCCCTTCCGATTGATTTCCCCATCCCAATCGCCTCCCCACCTGTCCCGGGACCTACTCCCATGACACAGCAGCCCTAAATTCAATGCCATTTCGTTGACGTGCTGCCTGTGGATGCCCAGCATATGTCCACAGCTGGCCAGTCCCATTTAAATGAAGGCCGAGGCCCAATGTAGGGCGATCCTTAGCTTACCCAGTTTGTCGCAGGGATCATTCCCTGCTAATCAATTTCTCGGGACTTATATCTTGCAGAAAGAGCTGCAGATTAGTCAATTCATCACTTTTACTGTTTACCAGATAATACAGATTACACAGATAAACCATACATGCCCTGTAAGTGGAGTGCACTCTACTTAAGTTTTGCTAGCACAGGTTTTCTATAAAAATTAACAGCATTATAACAGGTACAATTTGATTTAACTGTGGCTTTATTATTTATTATTTTTTTAAAATTGTGCTTGTCACGATGATTACTGGGAAATGGAACAATTTTTGATTTTGGGTGGACTTTGTCATTATCAAGCACTCTCGTAGACCATACATAAATAGGCAGCTTTCCCTCAATCCCAACCTCAGAACAGTACCTTCTCCTTAACCAGTGTGAGACTTTGCATTTCCCACATCAGCCATTCTTAGAGCTCTTGGAGTGAGATTGCCAATTTTATATGAATTAGTGTTGAAATGTGGACAGTTTCCTATTGTGGGCAACACTCACTAAGCACTGGGTTCAGACGGGAAGGGCGCGATTTTGCCAGCCCTGGGGAGGCGGGTATGGAGGCGGGACTGCCGGGAAAATGGCAGAATCTGGGGCGGGTGCCCAACCCACCCCCAACCCGCCTCCATGCCATCTTGCCAGGAGGCGGGTTGCCGTCCCGTGCCGGGTCCCGTCTCCTTGGAGGCGGGAAGGGATTAAAGCCTATTAACTGCCTGTTAACGGGCAGGTAGTTAACAGGCAGAAAATAGGATTATCCCCTTTTTGCCCTCACAAGTGTGGGCTTCCCGAAGGCTCCGAAACCCACCAGGTCAGCGAGGCGAGTACTGGGTCTGCGGGGGTCGAGGGGGGGTGCAAAAGTGTGCTGTGAAGGTAAGTGATGGGTGCAAGTCTGGAGAGGTGAGTAACTGAGGTAAGTGCAAAGTGTTAGTAAAAGTGTACTTACCTTTGTTTCTTCCTGCAGGCTTCAGTCAGTGTGTATGTGGAGAGTCTCGGACCTCTGCGGTAGAGATGACAGATGGCCATTGCATTCTCAGATGCAACAACCATCTCATTTCTGTAAAAGAAAGAAGTTTGATGAGGTCTTGAATTCAAGACCTCATCAAACTACAGAGAATGTCACTGTTTGACAGCTTCACAGAGCTGTCAAACGATGATAATTCATCTGTCAAAAATTTTTGACAGATGAAATGTCATACGTTGACGTTCTCTGCCACCGGTTTTCCCTTAATTGGCCTGCTAAGGCCGCTGGGCGGGCTTAACAAGGTCAATCAAGGGAAAATAGCGTGGGTTGGCCAGAAGTTGATGGAGGGGGGACTGAAACCTGACAAGTGGGAGTCCCGCCTCCAAAAGCTCCCCATTGAGAAAATCACCCCCGAAAATGGATTTAACATACAATCCTTACAACCAAGGAGCATACTTTCATCCCATCAATGTGGATTGAATTCACACCAGGTGCTTGAGTGAAAATACTAACCTAATATACCACCAGAATCCTCTCATCAGCACCCACCTAGTTAAATTCTGAATGCAATGTGTGCTGTCTCTTTATTTGATCAGATAATTAGAGGGACTATTTTATTAGGTACAACTGTTTGTCATTGGGCAAAATGCCCTCAAACTGAATTGGATAATGGGCAAAGGTGAAGTTGTCAAGTTCTAGGAACAAACTTGCAGTGCAAAGATATTCTAGCCAATCAGAAGTTGAAAGGGTGTGACCCAATCAGGTTAGGGAATATGCCTCTCTATCATGCGATATCAGATCTGTAGGAAAGGTAACTAAATTCTTCTACTGCACTAACTGTTCTGCACTTAAGATATATTTTATTGAGAAATAAGAACCCCTAAAGCTCAAAGATTTATAATATGTAACAAAATCCATAATGTTGTTTTGTTGTTGCTTCAAGCACAAATTATTCATGCAGTGAAGTAATGCAGGATATTTTTATGTGAACACCTCAGGCACAAAAATAAGTCATTATTTTCCAGCACATTATATTTTTCAACTTAATTTATGCATGTGTCACAGGAAACATTAGTACACATTCTAATTATTTTCTATATGCTCAAGAGCTTGAAATACCCTAATTAAAAAAAAACCATAGCAAGCAGCAATTAGATCAAAGTGCATCTTCAACCATCCTCAGAGTAAGCATACTCTTCCTCATGAATATAGTATTTGTTAGCTGACACCTCCCAGAGCTAAACCTGCTGTGTAGTTTTTGCATTAGATTTCCTGGGATTGTAATACAGAGGTAAAGGATTGAGTTGTTGATCATCTTTTTACACATATGATGTATACTTGCATTATCATGATATGCAGAATGTCATTAATTCAATCATGTTGTCTGGGATTGTTTTGATTACTACCTTGTAATCTATTGAGGATTCATTTCTGAGAATTGTGCAGTGATTAAACCATAATTTAAAATTTTCAGTGAGGGTTTTGTAAGAATACACCATTCACGGTAAACTTGACTGAACCTAAAGTGACCAAATTTGATGTGCCGACAAGCTTTGAGGGCAAGAGACTTCTTGGCTAAACATTTGTAAAATAAATGATGCGCTTGCAAGCTGTTTTTTTCCTCAAAAAGATAAGATCTTGAAAAGTTCTGTGAGAAGAAGGAGTCAACCCGCAGATGCAAAAACAAGGACTTTTTCTAACCCCTGAACATCTAGCCTTGGTTAACTAACCGTCAAAACAGATAGGAAAGTGAGAGGGAGAAAACAACGCAGTTCGGGACATGAATGCTGTGGGCGAGTTGCCAAGTTTTGGGTGTTAAAAGGTGCGGTTACAAGACACACAGGGCTGCAGTCGAGGGCAATCTGGTCAGTTGCCAGTTAAAGTCATACGTCTAGTCACTGCCGAGCTGACCTCTCACTGGTGTTAGTACGTATGTGGTTGCTTATGATCACTTGAGCTTAAAGTAAATGATTTAGATTCGTGCGTGCTTACTTGTAATAAGTAAATGATTTAAGTACGGGTTGTATTTTGTGTGCTTACATGTGACCTCTTGCTGATTTTAAGTAAAGAATTGTTTACCCTGAAATCTTTGTCTTGAGTTGTCTGTTCCACGGGTCTGAACTCTACAAACTGTCAGACAGAAGTTCAAAACAATCTGAACGTCTTGCAGTATCATCATGTATCAACTGGCCATTACATTCCCAATGACACCACTATTGAAAATGTTCCATCTGTGTGCACCTCCTGTCTATAAAATCTTATTTCTTGTTGTTACTGTCACACTTTTGTGTCAACTTTATGTGTTATAAATTCCTATATCCACATTTATAATGGCAAACACGCCATGCTGTAATTACGCCCTCCTTCCTGGCACTGCAGCACCCCAGTCTTGCTTTTTCCCAGTTACTCAGCCTAAATTCCTACACTCAAACCAACTCTACTTTTCTGTTAAGTTTGCTATTAAGCTATGAATAATAATGTAAAATCAGAGTATATACAAATAAGGACAGAATGGGATTAAATTACATCTGCATGCCCTGGTCCATTATCCCTTAGTCTTTAATCTCACCACCTGAAGGCTATACATAGTCTTGACCACTTGTATGTAAAGCCACAGAAAATCAACTAGTATAAAAGAAAAATGTCCCAAAGCATTTCACAACTAATGACTTACTTTTGAAGTGTAGTCACTGTTGTCATGTAGGAATAAGTGAAAGCCAATTTGTGCAGATCCTGGCAGGTTTTCTTGGGGGGCCAGGGGGGAAGTGGTCCTGCTCCTCCTGGCCCACAAGCAGTGCTGGAAAAGCACTTACCTGCTGGATCTTGCAGTTACCGCCTTCCTTTAGCTGCCAAGTTTCCTGAGCCCTGGGAAACCCATGTTGGAGGCATTCATTCCAAATTGCTGACAAAATATGAGGCACAGAGTCTCATTTAAATATTATAATTACTGACCCACCTCTCCAGAGCGGCCAACCCCAAACCCACTGTGGTTAAACCGGAAGTTGGTGCATTTATGGTGGGCTGGGGTTGTGCTTCCCATTTTTAACAATTTAACCCCTCCTCCCCCTGACACTGTCCCGCTCGTCCGGGTGCGGGGGGGGGGTTAAAATTTCCCCCCCCTGACCCTAGTCCCTGGTGTTTCTGGGAGTTTCTACATTGATGTGTAATGGTATAGCTTCTGTCCACCCCTTATAAGGTGAATAATGGGCAGGAGGCATGCTGGGATGTGGACTGCCTAAACCAGAGTTCCTGATCCTAATCTACAATTGGAACCCAGCGCTGTATGGGAACGGTAGCATAGTGGTTATATTACTGGACTAGTAATCCAGATGCCTGATTAAGGAAAAGGTCCCACCAATCAAATCCCACCACGGCAGCTCGGGAATTTAAATTCAGTTAACTAAATAAATCTGGAATAAAAAGCTAGTATCAGTAATGGTGACCATGAAACTATCGGATTGTCGTAAAAACCCATCTGGTTCACTAATGTCCTTTAGGGAAGCAAATCTGTCGTCCTTACCCGGTCTGGCCTATATGTGACTCCAGACTCACAGCAATGTGGTTGACTCTTAACCGCCCTCTGAAATGGTCTAGCAAGCCACTCAGTTGTAAAAAACTGCTAGGAAAAACAATAAGAATAAATCCGGACGGACCACTCGACATCGACCTCGGCACCGGCTACGGACACGACAATGGCACAACCAGCCCAGTCGACCCTGCAAAGTCCTCCTCACCAACATCTGTAGATTGTGCCAAAATTGGGAGAGCTGTCCCACAGACTAGTCAAGCAACAGCCTGACATAGTCATACTCACAGAATCATACCTTTCAGCCAATGTCCCAAACTCCTCCATCACCATCCCTGGGTATGTCCTGTCCCACCAGCAGGCCAGACCCACCAGGGGTGGCAGCACATTTGTACACAGTCGGGAAGGAGTGGCCCTGGGAGTCCTCAACATTGATTCCGGACCCCATGAAGTCTCATGGCTTCAGGTCACCTACCGCTCTCCCTCAGCTGATGAATCAGTATTCCTTCATGTTGATCACCACTTGGAAGAAGCACTGAGAGTAGCAAGGGCACTCTGGGTGGGGGATGTCCATCACCAAGAGTGGCTCGGTAGCACTACTACTGACCAAGCTGGCTGAGTCCTAAAGGACATAGCTGCCAGTCTGGGCCTGCGACAGGTGGTGAGAGAACCAAAACGAGGAAAAAACCTACTTGACCTCGTCCTCACCAATCTACCTGTCGCAGATGCATCTGTCCATGACAGCATTGGTAGCAGTGACCACCGCACAGTCATTGTGGAGACGAAGTCCCGTCTTCACACTGAGGACACCCTTCATCGTGTTGTGTGGCACTACCACCGTGCTAAATGGGATAGATTCAGAACAGATCTAGCAGCTCAAAACTGGGCATCCATGAGGCGCTGTGGGCCATCAGCAGCAGCAGAATTGTATTCCACCACAATCTGTAACCTCATGGCCCAGCATACCCTCACTTTACCATTACCATCAAGCCAGGGAACTAACCCTGGTTCAATAAGGAGTGTAGAAGAGCATGCCAGGAGCAGCACCAGGCATACCTAAAAATGCAGTGTCAACCTGGGGAAGCTGCAAAACACGCATGCTAAAAAGTAGAGGCAGCATGCTATAGACAGAGCTAAGCGATCCCACAATCAACAGATCAGATCAAAGCTCTGCAGTCCTGCCACATCCAGTTGTGAATAGTGGTGGATCATTAAACAACAAACGGGAGGAGGAGGCTCCATGAATATCCCCATCCTCAATGATGGTGGAGCCCAGCATGTGAGTGCAAAAGACAAAGCTGAAGCGTTTACAACCATCTTCAAGTGCTGAGTGGATGATTCATATCAGCCTCCTCCTGAGGTCCCCACCACCACAGAAGCCAGTCTCCAGCCAATTCGATTCACTGCACATGATATCAAGAAACGGCTCAGCGCACTGGATACAGCAATGGCTGTGGGCCCCGACAACATCCCAGCTGTCGTGCTGAAGACTTGTGCCCCACAACGAGCCGCACCTCTAGCCAAGCTGTTCCAGTACAGCTATAACACTGGCATCGATCCAACAATGTGGAAAACTGCCCAGGTATGTCCTGTCCATAAAAAGCAGGACAAATCCAATCCGGTCAATTGTGAAATGATGGAAGGTGTCGTCGACAGTGCTATCAAGCAGCACTTACTCATCAATAACCTGCTCACTGATGCCCAGTTTGGGTTCCGCCAGGACCACTCGGCTCCAGACCTCATTACAGCCTTGGTCCAAACATGGACAAAAGAGCTGAATTCCAGAGGTGAGGTGAGAGTGACTGCCCTTGACATCAAGGAAGCATTTGACTGAGTGTGGCATCAAGGAGCCCTAGTAAAACTGAAGTCAGTGGGAATCAGGGGGGAAAACACTCCACTGGCTGGAATCATACCTAGCACAAAGGAAGATGGTTTTGGTGGTTGGAGGTCAATGTCACAGCCCCAGGACATCGCTGCAGGAGTTCCTCAGGGCAGTGTCCTAGGCCCAACCATCTTCAGCTGCTTCATCAATGACCTTCCCTCCATCATAAGGTCAGAAGTGGGGTTGCTCGCTGATAACTGCTCAGTGTTCAGTGTCATTCGCAACTCCTGAGATAATGGGCTCGATTTTGTCAATGGGGACATGATGGAGGCGGGACTCCCACTTTTTGGGTTGTAGTCCCGCCTCCATCAATTTGTGGCCAACCCACGCTACTTTCCCTTGATTGACCTTGTTAAGCCCGCCCAGCGGGCTCAGCAGGCCAATTAAGGGACACCTGGATACTGGTGACGACAGCGATTTACATTTCATCTGTCAAGAGCTTTTGACAGATGAAATATCAGTGTTTGACAGCTCTGTGAAGCTGTCAAACACTGACAATCTGTCTTCTAACTTGAGTCCTTCTACTCAGACTCAGTTAGAGAGCTCTCCAGACCAGAAAACAGAGGCAGTTTTTGACAGCTCAGCGGCCATTCTGCTTTCTGTGCCGGCGAGCTGAGGGACTCCCGAGAACTGAAGGGAGGAAGCCTGGAGGAGAAAGTAAAGGTAAGTAAAACTTATTAAAACACTTTACACACACCAAACACACTTATCTCTGCACTCATGCACCCATCACTCACCTGTACACCTGACATCTCGACCCCTCCAAGCCCTGCAGACCGATGGTCCGCCTCGCTAACTTGACGTGGTTTGGAGCCGTCGGGCAGCCCACACTTCAGGGCTAAAAATAGGGATTAGCCAAAAAACTGCCTGTTAACTACCTGTTAACAGGCAGTTAATTGGCATTAATCCCCTTCCCGCCTCGGAGAGGCGGCTCCCAGCACAGGTCGGGTACCCGCCTCCTGGGACATTGGCCTGGAGGCAGGTTGGGGGCGGGATGAGTACGTGCTCCCCAAATCTGCCATTTTTCCACCACTCCCGCCTCCAAACCCGCCTCCACGGGGCTTGGAAATTCGAGCCCAATGAAGCAGTCCATGCCCGCATGCAGCAAGACCTAGATGACATTCAGACTTGGGCTGATAAGTGACAGGTAACATTCACTCCACACAAGTGCCAGGCAATGACTATCTCCAACAAGCGAGCGTCTAACCACCACCCCTTGACACTCAACGGCATTACCATCGCCAAATCCCCCACCATCAATATCCTGGGGGGTCACCATCAACCAGGAACTTAACTGGACCAGCCACATAAATACAGTGGCAACAAGAGCAGGTAAGAGGCTGGGTATTCTGCGGCAAGTGTCTCACCTCCTGACTCCCCAAAGCCTTTCCACCATCTACAAGGCACAAGTAAGGAGTGTGATGGAATACTCTCCACTTGCCTGGATGAGTGCTGCTCCAACAACACTCAAGAAGCTCGACACCATCCAAGACAAAGCAGCCCATTTGATTGGCACCACATCTACCACCTTAAACATTCACTCCCTCCACCACTGGCATATGGTGGCTGCAGTGTGTACCATCTACAAGATGCACTGCAGCAACTCGCCAAGGCTTCTTCGGCAGCACCTCCCAAACCTGTGACCTCTACCAGCTAGAAGGACGAGGGCAGCAGGTGCATGGGAACACCACCACCTCCAAGTTCCTCTCCAAGTCACACACCATCCTGACTTGGAAGTATATTGCCGTTCCTTCATCGTCGCTGGGTCAAAATCCTGGAACTCCCTCCCTAACAGCACTGTGGGAGTACCTTCACCACACGGACTGCAGTGGTTCAAGAAGACGGCTCACCACCACCTTCTCAAGGGTAACTAGGGATGAGGAATAAATGCTGGCCTTGCCAGCGACGCCCACATCCCATAAACGAATAAAAATAAAATGGCAACTGGTACACCAAGTGAGTGGAGGAGTAACAGCCTTCGCAAGAGTGTATGTGAGTAGCAGCAGTGGGTCCAGGTCAGGAAAATTGCCTTGACCCCCAAACACCATCCTTTCTTTTGTCCAAATCTTTGGAGATCAGCCCTATTTTGAGGTTCCAGGGCAACCCCAACTCTTGAGCAGAGCAATACTGAAGTTTCCATGCGTGTGGGACAGTTGAGTGCCAGAGATGCTAAAATGGTGCATGCGCCCAGCTGCCCCATTCTAATCAGGTGCCCTCCCACTAGCGTTGCTAACTTCGGTAGGGTGAGCACTGGAGGGCACTGTCAGGAGCGATGCCAGCATAACTGGCAAGATCCTCACCCGAGGAATTTCAGAGTCTGCATTTTTAAATGAAGTTTTAATCTATACCAGTGTATTGGATTTTTAAAATAGAATTCAAATAGTGGTTCTCCAAGGGGAAACTATAGTTTTTGTAGCTTGGAGTTCAAGTTCGGTCAAAGAATGTAAACATAACAGATATCAGCTCATTGTTTCTGATTGATGTACCATTAGAGGGCTTCCTGTTCAAACAGGCAACCTCTATCTCTGATGGTTGAACCATCAAAAGTGAGCTTTATTTTTCAAGTGCTAGCCAGGTGCAAGTGGCAACTGAATTACCATCTCCTGGTTAAAGCAGAAGTAGGCTGTTAGAAAAAATCAGCATGGTAAGCAAGCATGGTATCCTGTAGTTGTGTCTTTGTTTTGGCTTTCATGGACAGTTCTGTCTTAGGAGGAACTGCAAGCAGGAAATAAAAGAAACAATAGGTGAGTACTTCACTTCATGTGATTCCATTGTTGAACTCCACATCACAGCACTGTGCTGGAAATCTATAGATCGAATGCGCCCATGATTGTGCATTTTAAAAACACGTACAAAAATTCTGATACAAGGCCTCTCATGATCCTGAAATGACTCATTATTGCCAGACTCAGAAAACTGGTTAATGTATTGGTGAAAGTTAAATAAGGTATGGCATCTAATCTGCTGATCTATTTTTGCTTCTGCATTATTTTTCTTCTTTTAATAAACCTAAATCTTAGATTTTAGCCTGATCTGTAAACTTGGACTTTTTCTGCCGAGTTCAAAGAGTTCAGGAGTATAAGTCGCACCCCATACTACTTCTGCAACATTTGTAACAGGGTTCACTGTTCACCTTGTGGTCCACTACCTCAGATATTGAGCACATCAAGTCAAATTTCAGTTCATGGGAGACACAGGTTTGCCAATGAGAGCTGACTTTTGCAGAGAGCACAAAGAAAGAGCACTGGGAACTAGCCTGATTTGTAGCATCTATCTAATCTTAAATCCTGCAATATAGACCCTAGGGTTGTTGCCTTCCTTGATGTGACATTGACATGTTACCAACAGGTAAAGTGCAATCATGTCCCATACAACATTTGATTATCTCTAATTATCTGTATAATGCTCAATTGCATTTCTAACCAGATATTGGCTTATCCTCCTCGAACCAATATATTAGTCTATTTAATAAAACAAAACAGCATCTTTCATGGTGATGGAGTTAATACGTGTTTTTAAGAACAAACCTCGCTTTCCTTGTTCCGTCTACGGCATTTAGAAGTAACATACCTGGGAGTGAGTTTGGATTCTTCGAGAAGTTTTCTAAATTCTTCTTTGGCCTGAAGTAGTTTGCTCTTTTTCTCTTTAGATTCTTCTTTTATTCTTGTTTTGATAAACTGCTCAAAAATCTTTAATGAAAAAGCATTGGAGCATGAGTTGCATGTTAAAGGTTGGGCTCAATTTTTTATAATTCAGTACAAAATATAAACTTTAATTTGATTATGTATGATGCTATTAAAATGATCATCTATTAAATATGTATCATTTCTAGAAATCAATTTTAATTGAAGCATTATTTTCCAGGAAATATAAATAATATATATTTTCATAGTACTTGGAGTTGCTCCAAGTATACATATATAATCTGTGAATGTACTGATGATATTAGAAGTTTAATTGATATTAACCCTCTCCTTTATTTTTAACCTCATAATAAACACTGGTTTCTGTTCTGCATGTGAATTTCTTTTCACTAGAAATCTACTGAAAGGTCCATGCGGTGCATATTAATATGTCCTTGCAATGAAAACTAAGCAGTGCAGGGAAAAAGATGAACACAAGTATTTTAGACAAATGTGTTATAAGTAAACAATCAATAGATAATGGAAAATAAACTGCTCTTGACATTGCCCACATAATTACTGGTTTTGTAGCTTACAATGTGGCTTAACACCCATTGATGGCATAGATTTTATTCTCCTTCACTCCCTACTCTGTCTTACTTATGTCCTTTAAGAACATTTGTGTGTATTGATGATGCTCTATCTACTGTTTTATTTTAGTTGATGCTGAACTTGTAATTTTTTACAAAGTTTACTCAGAATCCATCCAGATGTGATTTTGCCTTCCTTTACTTTGTTCCTAATTGTGTTTATTCATTTTTGTTTGGCACAATTACTCACTGTTTACTTTGAGTTCCCAAATCATAGGGGTAATGGCTGTCATCCTGAATTATTTGGTAACAAATATCTTCTCAATTTTAAATAATTTAGTTGCACAAATTGTTTCTGTGTGCTACTCACAACAATCTAAATGGAATGCATTTCACACAAAATTCTATATTCTATATCAAAACAGTACTTGCCGATAGACCCATCATTGGAGTCCACATAAGGGCGTGATGTTGCAGTACTTACCCACTAGTTACCCACTAAATACGGCAGAAAAAGTTAGGGCTGGTGCATTCAGGTGTAAGTGAATTAACGGTATAATCAGTATTAATTGCTGCTAAACGACCTGTCACTGAAAATTTAATTTTATAAGTGGGAAGTCTCATTCCTTCAGAATTTAATTAGTGTTGGAGACGTAAAAAAAGATTGTTTTTACTTTTTCTGTCTCTTTTATCTCTGTCTCTTAATCCCATCTTCTTTCCTTCTCTTTATTTAGCTTTCTGTACATGAATTTACAATTAATTAAATCTAATTCATACTTCCTGGATTACACTTCCTGGTTTTAAACTCTGTGGGGGGTAATTTTAAACCCCCAAAATGGGTGTGTTTGGTTCGGATAGGAGGTTAAAAAGTAAAAAATCTGAAACAATAACCCAACCCGCCTTGAACCCACCCACTTCCGGTTTTAAAGGAGGCGGGATGAGGAGCGGGCAACAAATCCGCTCGCAGGAGGCGGGTTGGGCGTTAAACCCTTTTAAGGAAGCTGTGTGCCTCCATTTTAACAGTGTTTCTATTTTTAACCACAGTCAACAACAACAACAACACCGTGTATTTATATAGCGCCTTTAACGTAGTAAAACATCCCAAGGTGCTGCACAGGAGTATTATAAGACAAAAATGTTTTTGACACCGAGCCACATCAGGAGAAATTAGGGCAGGTGACCAAAAGCTTGGCCAAAGAGGTAGGTTTTAAGAGCGTCTTAAAGGAGGAAGGAGAGGTAGCAAGGCGGAGAGGTTTAGGCAGGGAATTCCAGAGCTTAGGGCCTAGGCAACAGTCAGCTGGGTTTGCCAGGCCTCGGGAAACCTGGCAGGTAAAAGGAGCTGAGAAGGGCTGAATCCATAAGGCAAGTGTCTTTACAGTACTGCTTGTGGGCTAGGAAGAGCAGGAGTATTTCCTCCAGGCCCAATAAGCTTACCTGCAAACCCCTGCACGCCCCGGGGATCTGTCTGCTCCCGTCGACCACGTTTTACCCCCCCCAACCACCATCTCCCCACCCCCCCACCATCTCCCCCACACCTCCACTAGAACTCCGACAGCAATCTCTCCCTACCTGTCAATCAGGCTGGCTGTCGGGCGGGAAAGCTAGAGAAAAAATTTAAACTCTCCTGCAGCAACCCGTACTTCTGGGTTTCCATTCATAAGTCCTCCCACCACCCCCATCCCGCACCTCCGCGATAACATAGGGGCCTGCGTGTCTCAGTGAGGTTTCTTCAATCTGATTGGTTGAAGAGACACGCTGTTGCTTTCCTGCTCACAACGCCACAGATCCCCTGTAGAGGGCGCCACGCTGGATCAGACACCCGATGACAGCAAGTCTCCGCTCAAAAGCCCGCAAAAAGTGTGTGGGCAGCTGTCAGCGCAGTGAACGGCAAGTGCTGTTGCTGTTCCTTTGCCGCAAAATCCGGGCCATAAAATCCCTCAGAAATTAACCCCAGCAAAATGATGTTTACAAATGTTTGGCTCTCTCTGGAACCATTACCTCAAGACATTTCATATATTGCAGAGATTGAAACTCTCCACAGATTGCATTCTCCTCTAGCCTGTAGGTTGAAACAGCTGGGCCAACACAAACCTAACCATGGTTATCATTAATACTGCTCCAATACTTTCCAACAGCAGGTGCAATTTAAGTGGAGCAAGTTAAAGTCTACCATTGCTTTCTTGCCCAAGATGGAAAACTCTGGTTCCACAATGCAATCTATCTAGTACACTAGGCTTGACCAAAATGGACACAACTCACCCAAGTGCCGCAACTGAGTTTAAGTGACATGCAGCTTGGCTACTGAAAATTATTTTCTTCTAATCGAAAATCAAATGCTTGAGTTAAAGGGCCACTTTCTGAAGAATAATTTATATACTGGTTTGAATAATTTAAATACCTTTTATATATATTTGGTTAACCAGGAGGGACACTGCGGGCTCGATTTTGTCATTGGGGTGGGCTGGGGTCGTGTGATCCGCTTTTCGTGTTAGCCACCCGACTCCAATTGGATGTGGGAGAATTATGTGATTTTACCCTAATTGGGCAATTGAGTTCCAGCATGTGGGAACCCATGACCCAATTAGTTCTTTCAGTCTGAAAGTCGCCTCTGATGGTGTCATCATTGCTGCTGCATTTAAGGTCTGCAAAAACTGGGAAGCTTTTGGCCTTTGCTGTGAGAGGGACCTGGAGGCAAAATGAGCAGCAGGAGACCTAAGTCTGCTCCCAGATTTTCTCACCATCACAACCGCCACCACCACCACCACCACCACCACTACCACTACCATACTCCAGGCTCCAAACTCCAAACTTCCACAACAATGGTTATGATTGCTTAAAGTTCCCCCAGAATGATGAATGATCAAATCTCCTTCTTAATGGTGGACCTGCAGCTGATAGTCAGCAATCCAAGTGTGCTACCACCAGGTTTCACCGTCGTGTTTCAGAGGAGGCGTGATTCACGTCAGAAAAGTGTTAAAATCAGAAAGGCCTCTCAAAATGGGATTATAGAGGCAATTAAGTGGTTGTTAAGGGCCTATCCCACCTCTTGGAGGCGGGATGGAGATGGGATCAGAAACCACGCATTTGGGAAAATTGCTCAGAGGCGGGGTCGGGCCCGCCCGCCATTTTTTGCAATTTTAACACCCCACACGCCTCCATTCCCGCCTCCTTGGGCCTGGCAAAATCGAGCCCTGCATGTTTAAAATAACATTAACACTCTGAAATGATAGCTGCTAGTTGCTTAAAAGAAATAATAGCATTATTATGAAAAAACAAATAATGGCAGTGTTTGGTACCGTTAAAAGGTTCTTATTTAAAATTGTTCAGCTACCTTTGTATTTGAAGATTTATCTCTGCATTTTCCTTTTTGTGAGAATACTTAAGAACGGTAGGAGCCTTCTGAGATCAATTTTGCCTGTTTTTATTTGCTCCAAAAAACATCTGCCCATTTATAAAATATTTACTTCCTCATTAAAGATAAATCTCACTTGTTGAAACACATTTCTGGGTATTTAATATTGATAAAAAGAAATACCTGTTTACGTTCCTCGGGGTTTAGCAGGAGATAACGAGGGTCGAACACTATTTTGTGCAGCTCCTTTTCCCAAGTAGAAAATGCAGAGACCTAAAGAAACAAATTCAACTGTTTTATCCAAAAGCAAAATACTGCGGATGCTGGAAATCTGAAATAAAAACAGAAAATGCTGGAAATACTCAGCAGGTCAGGCAGCATCTGTGGAGAGCGAAACAGAGTTAACATTTCAGGTGGATGACCCCTCATCAGAACTGTTTTATCCTTTGTCTCGCTGGATGCTTCAGAATAATGTCACATTTCTCTTGTATTTATATTGAATGTGTTCTTAACTCATTCACCAGGATTGGCAGCACAGTGCTACAGGGTTCAGAGTAGGGCAGTGCATCTCATACAGGCTGGAACATAACAGATAGGCACATAAGGAAACTTCCTTTGTGCTGTGAGGCATTTATGGACTATTAATAGGTGCAGGATAATACAAAGGTAGGGCTTTGTTACAAGACCATAACACACTGCAAGGATGATGCAATGTCATAATGAGAATGAAGTAAGAGCAATTAACTTCATCACAAATCTGAGATGTATTACTCCTTGAATCACAGTCCAGCCACGGTTACCATTTGCAATAATTACAGGAGGAGGTGGTTTTATTCCACTTTTGAGAGTTTCTTTTTGCTAGTAGACAGGTAAAAACAGCAGGCTCCTGTAAAAAAATCGTATGATTTGACTAGCAATTATATTGGAGTTTATTTTACTGCATGTATGAGTTAAAAATATCCAGCATATATTGTAGCGATATGCATAAAGTCTTTGTACCTCCCATAGAATGGTTTTGCCACATTGTTAGATATGACAAATATGAGCCAGTGGTACTTCAATTAACTCTTGAAATCATTTGGAGCAATTAATTTGCTGACTTGACAAAACATGTCTGGTAACATAGGTTTGAATTCAGCAATGAAGTACTGAAAGTCTTCTAAGCCTTTAAACTGCTGTTAGTGTAAAGGTCTCACAGATGGTGAGGTGTAAGGAAGCAGGCGGGGCCGGCGAGATGGCATCAGTTGCCAGAATTTCCACCACTTCCGCTTCTTATGCAGCCAGCAACCACAACATCATCAAGCTACTGGGATCTAGATCCATGGAGAGGCACAACTGGTTCCCACTGGGGTGTCCAGGCCTGGGCCTTGGCCTTGAAAACTGCAGGTAGCATCAATGCAATCGGCCCTCTTATGAAGGGAGCCAATCGCCTCTGTGCTGGCAATTTGCAGCCAGTCACACGGCTTTCCTGTGCCATATTTTCTTGACCCCCCGCTCAGTGCACTCCCAAGATGCGCTCATACTAGTGTGGGTACCTGCCAGAATTATTAAAATTAGCTGACCCAATACCCTAGCGGTTCCAGGGGCAGAGGTCAGCAGTGCATTGGGATTCTCACTCTGCCACCTGAAGTGGATCAAGGAATTTTGGCCCCATAAAGTTTAAATCCATAGCCTTATTAATTTGCAAATGGCTCAAGTTGTTGATACTAACATAGCTTGGCATTCCAATTTTGGATTTTATCAATCAGTGAGGCAATAGCACAAAGTACAGTCCTATCCAAATCACCAAGTCATGAAATTCAACAGGACAAACTGGTAAATAATATAAGCATGGACAGGACTGAGTAGCTTGGGCTTCAAGAGCTGAGTTGTCAGGTCTTAAGGTCTGCAAACTGAACACTTCTGCCCGATAAAGCTCGCAACCAGATTTGTAGAATAGTACACTTAAGATGGTGAAATCTCCCAGGTCAAGGGATCAGTAACAGCTAGCTTCACTCGCACAGAACCACATTTTCTGCCAGTGTGATTTCAGCTGACTACATTTGAATGTTTTACAGCAGTAGATTCATCTAAAACTTCATAGCTGAGGCTGTCTCCAAAATCCAGCAATTTGTGAATAATCTATGTTTCAATAACATGTATGGTACCTTGCAGGGAAAAAAGCCCATTTGAATAGATCTGCAAAAGCCATAGCTATCATACATGAATCAATACGTTCCAGATACATGCAGGCTGTCACTTAACACTTCCTACTTAGTAGCTTGATTAAAAGTGATCCCTTTTTTTAAATCACAAAAAGTCCTCTTCTTTCTTGAAATAAAAGTGATCCTATAGAATAAGATTGAACCTCTCAGTAGTAAAATGATTCTTCTCTGTTAAATGCATCTCGTGGTTTGAGGATACTTCAGTTTGCTTGGTAGAAAGACTGATCATTTAATATAAAATCTGGGAAATTCAACTATCCATTTTGCAAATATTTACAACCTATTAATCAAGACATCAATTGGAGGAGAACTGATCCTCCTCAGTCAGTTTTAACATAAATCATGTTTCTCACTGAAATTTTGTGCTCTTATCGAAATAAAGCAAAATGGAACCTACAAAAATATTTAAGGTTACATTATAAAGTTGACAAACTGAACTTGCCAGTACTGCAGTGGAGTCTCCAAAGGGCCATTATTTCAATGTCCCCTTGTCTTGTTACAAAATATAACTTACTGTTTCAAATCAATGATGAAACACCTTTTAAGGCATTTTTCCCCTTTCACTTTTTGGGTCTCCCAACAACATTAATCTTCTGTCAAAACTTGTCAATAAGAAAGCGTGAGAGGTTGGCTGGATTGATGCTCCCAATTATTTTCCTTTCTTCTCTGTATCTGAGAAAGTAACTGACTCCATTTGGCACCTACAATGAGTGAAGGATTCTAGGCACAAACCTGCGTCCTACCACTCCATGGTGCAATATATTAGATGTCCAACATATTTTACCGCCACAGCGATTATTTAAAAAAAATTAACAAAGTGTATATTGTAAGTTAATTCTGTAATCTAGCTCACCCAGTTGGGAGCAGCACTCAGAATTGGGCCAGCAATGCTATAGCGCTATCTCCAACCCACACTCCACTTCATCACAGTTCTCCACTGGGAGAAAAGTATCACAGAATTATGTTTACAGTCTTGGCAATTTGAAATTTATTTTAAAGTTTATATTAGGAACTTTCATTAAAATTAGCACATTTTCTAGGTCCAACAATGAAATTCTTACCGTCTTTTAAACTTCTCAATTATAAAGAAGGGAGCAGAAATTTACAAAAGAACATAGATTAAGTGAGTGGACAAAACAATGGCAGATGCAGTTTAATGTAACAACGTGTGAGATAGTACATAAGAATGGCAGATTAGAGTATAGTCAAAATGGAGAAGCACTAGGGTGGAGGAGTACGGATTTAAGAGTCTAGACACAGAACTCATTAAAAGATAGCTCCCAGGTTCAAAAATGAATTTTTGCACCTCATTGCTTCTGCAACTCACTTCATTTGAACTTAGCAGGGGTCATTGCCAAATTATGCTGGTGGATTCCACACTGGGAGGGGTAAACAGTTTGACTAAAAGCTAACACTAGAAACAGTCTTTTGAAACAGGAGGGCTGCGAGAGGCCTTCGTTGAGGCGAAGAGTTTAGAAATGCTGGAGGATAGTTAGAAGACATCTTACTTAATTCAAGTAAGATGAGACATTGCTGGGAGGGAGCATGGCATGTTCATTATTTTCTATCATTACATAAAGAAATGTTGCACCAATTAATTGAATAAATCTCATCATAACTGTTGATGTGTATGTTCACTAGCTGTTAAATAAAGAAGCTTAATGATTCATATCAAGCCTCACCTCAACAAGTGTTTGCTCAGTTCGCCTTCAGAGAGATTGAAGAAAGAGACATGCAAAAGACATGAATATTAATTTCTTGTCACAAGGGAATATTTTTGTTACATTCTGGGTTATATTATTGTACAAGTAGACATAGGTCAGCAGGAGGCCAGTTATGGAAGTCACTGATGCTACTGAACCTGAGCTATGGCAGACATGAATTCATAACAAGATGGAAAATTTAAAATATTTGGTTATTTCTATGCTTTCCTTGGCAGTTCTGCAGCTACTTCACTGCTTCCTGCTTAACATGCAAAACATATGGGTGAAAAAAAGCCACCAAGGCCATCAAGTCAGTCCCATCCAGTCAACAGTGCAAACTTATGCACTGTTCAACCCAGCCTCTGGGAACACTGTCTCCTGCGAGAAGCAAATAGATGAGAAACAACAATAACTTGCATTTATATAGCACCTTTAATGTAGTAAAACATCCCAAGGTGCTTCACAGGAGTGTTATCAAACAAAATTTGACACTGAGCCACATAAGGAGATATTAGGACAGATGACTAAAATCTTGGTCAATGAGACTTTTAGGGAGCATCTTAAAGGAGGAAAAAGAGGTAGAGAGACTGAGAGGTTTAGGGAGGGGATACCAGAGCTTAGGGTCTAGGCAGCTGAAGGCACGGCCGCCAAAGGTGGAATGATTAAAATTTGGGATGTGCAATAGGCCAGAATTGGAGGAACGCAGATATCTCAAAGGGTTGAGGGCTGGAGGAGGCTACAGAGACATGGAGGGCTGAGGCCATGGAGGGATTGAAAACAAGGATGAGAATTTTAAAATCAAGGCGTTGCTCAACTGCGAGCCAATGTAGGTCAGCGAGCACAGGGGTGATGGTGAACGGGACTTGTGCGAGTTAAGACACAGGCAGCAGAGTATTGGGTGAGTTTAAGTTTATGGAGGGTGGAAGATGGGAGGTCTGCCAGGAGTGCATTGGGATAGCCAAGTCTAGAGGTAACAAAGGGATGGATGAGGGTTTCAGCAACAGATGAGCTGAGGCCGGGGCAGAGTCGGGCGATGTTATGCAGGTGGAAGTAGGCGGTCTTAGTGATGGAGCGGTATATGTGGTGTAAGCTCAACTCGGGTTCAAGTACAACACCAAGTTTGCGAACAGTCTGGTTCAGCCTCAGACAGTGACCAGCGGGAGGGATGGAGTCGGGGGCTAGGGAGGGAGTTGTGGCGGGGCTGATGACAACGGCTTCGGTCTTCCCAATATTTAGTTGGAGGAAATTTCTGCTCATCCAGTACCAGATGTCGGACAATCAATGTGACAAATTAGAGACAGTGGAGGGGTAGAGAGAGGTGATGGTGAGGTATAGCTGGATACCATCAGCATACATGTGGATGTATTTTCGGATGATGTCGCCGAGGGGCAGCATGTAGATGAGTAATAGGAGAGGGCAAGGATAGATCCTTGGGGGACTCCAGAGGTAACAGTGTGGGAGCGGGATGAGAAGCCATTGCAGGTGATTCTCTGGCTACGACTGGATGGATAAGAATGGAACTAGGTTAGTGCAGTTCCACCCAGCTGGACGACGGAGGAGAGGTATTGGAGGAGGATGGTGTGGTCAATTGTGTCAAGGGCGGCAGACAGGTCGAGAAGGATGAGCAGGGATAGTGCACCACGTTCACAGTCATATTGGATGTCATTTGCGAATTTGATAAGGGCCATTTCAGTACTGTGGCAGGGGCGGAAATCTGATTGGAGGGATTCAAACACAGAGTTCCAACAAAGATGGGCATGGATTTGGGAGGCGACAGCACGTTCAAGGACTTTGCAGAGGAAAGGGAGGTTGGAGATGGGGTGGTAGTTTGCAAGGACAGAGGGGTCAAGGGTGGGTTTTTTGAGGAGGGGGTGATGACGGCAGATTTGAAGGGGAGGAGGGCAGTACCTGAGGAGAAAGAGAACCATTAACAACATCAGCTAACATGGGAGCCAGGAAGGGAAGTTGGGTGGTCAGCCGTTTAGTGGGAATAGGGTCGAGGGAGCAGTAGGTGGGTCTCAGGAACAAGATGATCTTGGAGAAGGCATGAGGGGAATAGGAGAGAAACTCAAGAAAAATGCAAGTTCAGGGGGAACCTTAGGGGAAGTTTGGCCCATTGGGCTAGGGGAAGGGAGGGAAGCGGCAGATGCACCTGAGCGTATGGTCTCAATCTGAGTGACAAAGAAGTCCTTGAGCTCCTCGCACTTGTTGTTGGAGGTGAGGATGGAGGAGGCAGGGGAGAGGGGTTTACGAAGACGGTTTGTAGTAGAGAAGAAAAGCTGGGGGTTATCTTTGCATTCCAAGATTCCAAGATGATCCTGGAATAGTGAACAGTTTTGGCAGACGAGAGCAGGACCTGATAGTGCTTTATGTGGTCCAACCAGATCTGGTGATGAATGGCTAATCTGATTATGCGTCATAAACGTTCAAGTCTGCATCCCTTGGACTTAAGGGAGTGGAGATGAGGGCCGTACTGGGGGAACGACCAGGGTGAAAGAGAGTAATGGTTTTAATGGGAACTAGGGCATCAAAGTTGGAGGTGAGGGTGTGACTGAACAGATCAGTTGCTGTAGAATGGTCATGGTGAATGGAGGGCCAAAGGCTAGACAGTTGGGAATTTGAAAGTGTAGTTGTAAGTGACTTGGTGGTGGCCGGGGTGGGAAAGAGTTTTTTCCAGCGGCAGACACAGAAGGAAGTGGGGTTGGGAGGGGGATGTGGGTGAAGAGAGATACAAGCAGTGATCAGAGATGGCCTTGATTGACATGATGGGAGTAGTGAGGCCACAGGAGATAGCAAGGTCGAGGGGGTGACCGTGAATATGGGTAGGGGAGTTTATATGGAGGGAGAGATTAAGGGAGGATAGGAGGGCAGTGAACTCAGAGGAGAGAGAAAGCATGATGAGTTGAGATGGAGGTTGAAATCACCGAGGATGAGAAGTCGCTGAGGCAGAGGCTGATGGAGGAAAGCAGTGAAGATATTTCAGTCAGAAATTTGGCATGGTACTTGGGTGGGCGGTAGAGAACGAGGATTTTAAAGGAGAGGCAAGAGGGGTGGGACATGGTGAGATACTCAAAGGAGGAGAAGATGCCAGAGGAGTAGAGGGACAGACCAAGGTGTGATTTGGTGATAAGAGCCACACCGGCATTGCGGCGGTTTGGGTGGCACAAGTGATGGAAGGTATAGCCAGGCGGGGAGGCTTCAGTTAGGGGGAAGGTGACATCACCCGTCAGCCAGGTTTCCGTCAAGACCATGATGTCGATACAATCATCCACAATAAGCTCATGGATGGCAAGGGCCTTGTTCACAAGTGAGCAGACATTCTGGAAGGGGATGCTGAGAGGGGCGGTGATAGCTGATCCACTGGCAGAGTCCACAGGGTCAGCGTTGGGGAGGATGAGTTGGACAGGAAGGAGGTTGGGAAGATTAGCCCCCAGCGGGCGCGTTGGGCGGGAAGGCCGGTGAGAGAGTAGGATGGGGCAGTTGGGGTTGCTGCTCATAAGGAGGCAGCGACGAGTGCCTCGATGGGCCCTTTGGAGGATGCTGAGAGAGGCACAGAGGGAAGTTGTAGGCTTATCGAAGGGGAAGTCAAACCTGCGACGGCAGCAGGAGAGTAGGAAGATCGAGGAGTGCTGAAGGGTGGTTGGTGTAGGTGTTTGGGAGGGCAGTGTACCCGAGAGGGGAGAAATGAAAGGAGGCATGCCGCCAGGAGAGAGGGGTCTAGGAGGGGTAAAGAGAAAAGAAGAAAAAAGGGATGAAAAAGGGGAAATAGTAGTGATGGGCTCGGTTTCGGAGCAGCAGCCAAAACATGCACGCGAATGGACACAGGAAACTCAAGTTACATTGGCCTGGTGGCATAGCAAGATTAGGATAGATATGTCCTGGTAATAAACAGGCAATTGAGAGGAGACAGTAGGAGGGAATCAAGAGTTAAAGTCTGAGGTCCCATCGAGGGATAAAGTTGGCGTAGGTAGGGTGGAGTCAGCTTGGAGCATCAATGAAATTGATTCCAGGTTCGGAGACAGGTGTGGAGGGCAACTGAGTCCAGAAGCTATTTGAAGTGTAGAGTATTGGAGGATTCACTGCTGGAGGTATTCCGTGGGAATGAAGATCCAGCAGATGTGCAGAATTGATCAATGAGAAAGAGAAATTGTGAACAATTAAAGAAGAATTCTGGGAAATTCCTCTTCAATTCCTATGGCAATCAAGCAGGCTCAGGGAATCTGATTGTCCATGATTTGAGGCATTTAAAATAATGAAGGGAATTTAAAGGAGAGCTAGGAAATGACTCTTCTCTCTAATAAGGGAATCCAGCACAAAGGGACATAATCTTAAGATTCAAACTAAACAGGTATTAAGTAAATCGAAGAAAAAAAAAGAGTTGTGATAATGTGGAACACCTTTTATGGAAGGTCATGGATGCAAAGTCAATTGAGGAAATATACATTTATTTAGGAAGGAAAGGTATTATGGGATATGAGGGTAAATACAATATTCCATAGCGCTCAGCATGGAGGGAGTGTAGGTCAGAGAATTGGCACTACAATATTGTAGCTCTATCTCCAACTCATGCTCCCTACTGGCAAGGAATTGGATTAAAAAAATAGAGCTGCCATAGCAAGTAAAAATGGCAGAGCAGACTTGATGGGCCAAATATCCTACTCCTGTTTGTATCTTCCTAAACTGTAAATCAATGAACTCAATTTTGAGTTAGCAATTTTCCATTCAAAGTGAGTTTATTTTCACATCTTACTAGATTATTTTTCTTAAGTACAGTGAATGATATATATATTTCACTCAGAAAATCATCACACTTTTTTAATTCAAAGGTATCAATATAAATTCTGTAATAGCAGATGAAGAACCCAATTTTCAAACTAAAACAATTGAAACGTTCTCGCTGATTTCAGTTCTGAACCCTGTTGATATCGGGAAGGCCATTTCTATTGTGTAATACTATGAAGATGGCAACTTTATTGTTGAACAGTATACAGAATATTCACAAATAGATCTGAACACCGACAGTATTTAATCTGTATTGGGTTGCACATTTTAATACTGCTAAACTCAGCTCCTTCACTGTAAATTCTATTAATATATCAAACATATGTTATGGGAAAAAAAAAGTGTATGGATTTTTGAAAAGCTATTTTGCTATTTTAGGTTATATTATTAAATTATTTTGGAAGAATGACCAGTTGGCCCAACATCTAATGTTACATGATTCACATCTGGACAGACTTAACCCACCTTATTTTCTGGATGCATAGAGGACCACTAATCAATATACTGTGCACGAAATATGTTAACACTTCTTTTCTTTGGTTTTCTTGAGTGTTATTATTTACTTTTTAAAGCTAGGCTACGGGTGTTCAATTATTTAGAAAACAATAAAAACGAAAGTGGAGCACATTTGTTGCAATCTTTTGTTGTTACTTTTTCACGAGTTACTGTCCTTCTCTATAGATTTCCATTTTTTTCTGATATTTCCAGACATCAAGTTTGACTTACCATTAACCTTTTTGGTTGAAAAGCAACAATTGTACACATTGATACACTTTATTATAATTTTCTTGTCATTTAAAGTTAACCAGTCATCAGAGAACTTGAAAAGAAGGCTTGAATACGATTTTTGTCCTGAAATGATTAATGCTAGTAATTATTTAGGGATTATCACATTTGATTGTTCTGAGACCTGCAAGACTGCTATGGAACTCAATTTACTAAAGAAAAATAGTGGCATACAGATTGCACAATAAAAGCAATACAATCCATCTGTGAGAGACAGTTCATATTCATAAGGAACCTCTGAGACTTTTAGTCTCCTGCAGCTTTGTCAGGCAGGGGTAAGTGTAAATGAACAGTATAATCGAAAAATTCACAAAATTACAGCAGCAGACACTAGAAAAACTGAGTCATAATGATGTTATGGCAAATTGGTTCATCTGAAACATTTCACTGTTAAGAACTACACTACACTGAAGAGCAGCATTGTTACTATCTCTGCAGACTTATTGTGGCTTTTGGGCCAGTAAATTAAAGTGACAGCAAAAGGGATCTCTGATATATAAACAACTATATCAAATGTTGAAAGAATATGCCATTGTTAATCTTTGAACTGTGCATACAAAAGAAAATGACAGAAATCAACACACCTTAAGCATTATTATAATTTTAGAGGTAATGCAAGATTGCAGGAAAGGGAAGAATTTTTGGAAAATAATCTCATTAAATATACATTAGTGACCCCTATACAGATTGTCCCCACTGATTTAGTTATATAAGATAAGGGAAATGGGTAGCAAATTAAAGTTATTGAATAAAAACAACCACATTTTGTCTAAGGATGCAATATAGATTAGCTCAGAGATTAGAAGTAGAACTCCTGTTAATTTAAAGGTACATGGTTGGAATTTCCATGGCGGTTCTCCAGCTGGGGATTGGTGGAGAAACTGTGTAAATGGCTAAAAATGCAAATATTTTTCTGTGGGGTTCTGCCAGTCTCCCCCCACATTTATGGCAGAATACTGGGAGAACCGCACAGAAATTCAGAGCTACAGGGTGAAAAATTTGGTCCATTGTTTGGGCGCTACGGGTGCCACTTTGGTTTGAAAATGGCATCCGAGCAGCGCGAGCACACTTCTGTTGCGGGCCACGCCAGACGTAATTTTGGTGATGGTATTAGCATCGGCACTAGGAGCGTGCGCCGTAATATGCAGAGTGCGCAGATCGTGATGTCAATTGGCGTGTAACACTGATTTGATGCCAGCGCTGCCATTATCGACCTCAACGCTGGAGCTAACACCCTCTCTTAACCTCACACAGCTGAACATGCGTTCAGCAGCAGAAAGCACCCCCTCACCAGCGCTATTTAAAGGGAACATCACCTACTTACAGGTTAGTTGCTGATTGAATTCTACTAGCTGGTGCTGACTTTGCAGAAGTGTTTGGTGAATTTTTAAAGTTGCCTGAAGTCTACAAGGAGTGTTGTGGCAGTGCTCAACGACTTGGTGTTGACTTGCGAGTGGTCTGCTCGGACCAGTTGCTCCCAGACATGGGTGCAGTAGTTTGTATCCCCCTTGGCCTGCAGAGTCTTCAGTGTGTGCGACGTCGCTGTTTTACTAAGGAGGTGCTCACTGAAATCTGCCACCTGCTGCAGGCAGACCTGCAGCCTCAGTCCAGGGTGAGGACAGCATTGCCAGTGGCTGTAAAGGTAACCGTGGCCTTCATCTTCTTCACGTCAGGCTCCTTCCAGGCTGGAGCAAGTGACATCTGTAACTTCTCCTAGTTCACCGTCTGCTCTAGACTGCTGTATAAGGGAGGTGAGTGAGGCTCTATATGCAGAGAGGTGAACACATTTCATTCTCTCTTGCCAGAGAGAAGCAGGCGGAGCGAGCATGCGGCTTCGCCAGGATTGCAGGCTTCCCCATGGTGCAGGGTGCCATTGACTGCACGCACGTCGCTTTGCAGGCGCCACATGTGAATTCGGAGATGTGCCGCAACCGGAAGGGATTCCACTCCCTCAATGTCCAGCTGGTGTGCGACCATACTCAGCGTATCATGCAGGTCAATGCTCAGTATCCTGGCAGCAGTCATGATGCCTTCATTCTGCGGCATTCCGCTGTACCATCAGCATTTGAGGCACCACGACAAGCCAGAGGGTGGCTACTGGGCGACAAGGGCTATCCGCTGACCAGCTGGCTCATGACTCCTCTGTGCAACCCATACACACCTGGGCACCATGCATAGAACGAGAGCCATGCTTCCACACGGCATCTGATAGAGCAGATCATTGGCAGCCTTAAACAATGCTTCTGCTGCCTGGACCGCTCTGGAGGAGCCCTGCAGTACTCACTAGAAAGGGTCTCAAGATTCATCGTGGTTAGCTGCATGCTCTACAGCCTCGTCATCGTGAGGGCACAGCCCTTGCCACCAGGCATACGGTGACCAGCTGAGCAGGAGGAGGATGAAGAAGAGGAGCAGGAGGAAGAGGCAGAATCGGAAGGGAGGAGGCAACCCAGAGAGCCCCTTTCTGCCCGGGCTGTCCGTGATCGCCTTAGGTACAAGTGAACGCAACCCCAATTCTACATTCACCAATAGTCCCACACAATGTTCCCTCTTATTTTTTGTGGGGGGTGTGTGGCTCCTTTAAGAGGCTGTACAGCCCATTCAAAGTTTTGCGCATGCCACTGAAAAAGCTGGTCCAGAGCTGCGTGGGGCCGGCAGAGAGCTGCAATGCTACAATAAAAGCCACCACTAAACAAACATTCCAAACCAATTTTATGAATCAAACCATTACAATATTTAATTCAAAAGTCAACCAATCACCCTTCTGCATTCCCTTAGTGCCTGTGTTCCGCATGCCATTGCCTGTCCTAGTTCTCCTACGCAGTGCTACCCCAGTGCCTGCAGCATGGCTGGAGAAGCTGCTGACTTTCAGTGGGGGAGACCACAGATGGCCTTGCATGACGACCTCGAGCAGTTCTGGACCTAGTAGGCCCGGCTTCGGACTGCACCACTGTGGGCAGCAGTCTGGGCTGGCTGGCTGACAGGCAACAGCAAGGGCACTGGCGGAGTGGCAGCGGTGGGAGGACGAATGCTGTCATCCTGGAGGTGGACAGCAGGTTCGGCCTCCACGGAGCTAATGCCAGTACCCCGGGGTGGCGCCTCAGCAATTCCAGTAATCTGCTGTAGGACAGAATGCTAGACTGCTGTGACACCCTGAAAGCCCCTTTCAACACTGGTAAACCCAGCCATGATGACTTCAGTCTGAGCTTCCATTGCAGCACTCAGACGTTGGGTGGCTTCTGCTTGTGCTGCAATGGAAGCAGAGACATCGGCTATCAGAAGCTGCATGATGGTTGGGTCTACAAGTGCCAATGAATCTGCTAATGCCTTCCACACTGGAAAGGATGGGCTCCAAGCTCTGCGCAAAGCCATGAGCAAGGTTGGAGCTGGACTCCTCTATGCTTCTTGACATTGCATTCAGGCTTTCTGGCAGGCCTGCCAATGCACCAAGCATTTCATTGTGCATACCCATCAGCTTTGTTCTGTCGGCCGCCCCATCGAAGTCCACATACGAGTCCTGTGCAGCAGAACTTGTCTGCGACCTCGCCCTCTGTGGAGCTGGCACCTGCGCTACCCTTTCCCCCTGCCTTGGCTGCAGGCCACTCGTGCCCGGTGTCTCACCTGGTGTAGATCCCGTGTCTAACCTATCCTCTAAAGTACGTGGAGTGTCAGTATCTGAGTTGGTGGCTGGGAGTGTGAATTCGAGTGATGGTGCTGTGTCTTCTACATCACTGCCTTCTTCCTCTTCCAGTTCTTGCTCCTCCACCACTGCCTGGACAGGTTGCAGTTCTTGGCTATCTGAAAGGAGAAAGAAACAACGGTAGGGTTGCGGTGAGGGGAGGGGGGGGGGGGTGGGGGAAGCAAGAGGTGCATGTTTACATCATCTGCAGCTTGTAAATCAGACGAGATTGTGAGATGAGGGGGAGGTGGGATCTGAGAAGGAGGATTAGGTATGAGGATATCATCATATTCAATTGATTCAGCCCTGCCGCTGGCCACGGGCTCAGCAATGTCCCTCCCAATAATTGCCAGCACCATCTCCTCCATCAGGGTAATGTTATGCAGGCGCACCTGTGCCCCTTCAGGGTAGCCTCTGCTGCATCCTGTTATGCACCACAATCTCCTGCAAGAAAGAGGGATGTATGTCAGTGAGTGTCATACAATCTGTTTGGTAATGTACCTGTCATAATTGAATAGCTGGCAGTGTGTGCAAGCTGTGAGATGTGGGTGTGAGACTTGCAGCAGTAGTAAGTGTGTGAGGGTGAGGTGAAGCTATGAATGTGAGGTATGAGTCGTAATCGATAGAGATTGTTGGTAGGTGAGTGAGCGGGGCGGGGGCGGGGGCGGGAGGAGGTGGTGAATTGAGCAATGTGTAAGCCTAGTGGTTGAGTTGTAGGGAAATGGCATTTGAAGATGAATTCACTGACCTTGACCACTTGCATGAGGGCACTAAACTTCTTGCGACACTGCATCCAGGTCCTCGGGGCGACACTGCTGGCATTGGCCAGGATGGCTATCTGCTTCCATTGCTTTTCTGATTTTGCCTGGAGAGCCTCCTGGCCCCCTGAGGATATAGGACCTCACTCTTCCTGTCCGCCTCCTGCACCAAGGCCTCCAGTGCTGCATCCGAAAACCTTGGAGCATGCTCTCTCCCCTGTTGTGCCATCAGTACTTCTTCTTCCTGCCGACACTCTGTTCCCCAGCCAGTTAAATCACCTGCTGCAGCCACAATGAACCTCCCCTTTAAGAGGTGCAGACTGTCTTTAAGAAGTGCAGGCTAGCTTTAATTGGTGCTAGCCTCGCACAAATTTAGGCTCCCACTGAGCATGCAGCCACTCAGCAGCACATTCAGCGCTGGGCTGCATGCCACAGTCATTATAATTAGCAGGCAGTATGAAGTTGGCGTGCTGTCTACATCACTTTGAACGGGTGCGGGTTAATCCCGCATCGCGATCCCTGCGCCCGTTTTCGGGGGCAATCTAATTTTGAGCCCATAATATCTTCAGAAAAGTGCTTAGCACACTTTTTTTTCTCGATTTATTTGCAACATCTGGAAATAATGACATCACATTAAAATGGACCATTGCATCACTTCCAAGTGACATCATCATAATGACAACATTGCATGGCTCCTCTATGTTCCTCACACTCTAAGCAAGCTCTACTTTTTTGGGGGGAAATTTTGATGAGGGATGTTAGTGCAGGGAGAACGGAAAACTGTATTTTTGGCACAAGCAACCCCAGGTCCAGCTATTCCATGGCGAGATGCAGAGTAAACGTCTCTCTAGTCTGCTCCGACAATGTTCCATAGTTTTAATCTTAGAAGAGCATGTGCCGACGCACAAATGTGACATTTGCCGTTTCCATACCAGTCATCTTGTTGGTTCTCTGAGTTGAGATTACAATTCAGTGCCAAATGAGGCTCAGCTTTATGCTGTGGGAAAAGGAAACTGATTTTGCAAAGGGACCGTACAGCCAAAGGTGGCGTCCGTCCATCAGTCTGAGTGAGATTTGAACCTAGCTCCTAAGGATGAAAGACCAAGGATGAAAACCCACTGTATCACCCAATTCCTAATGGGAGACCTTTTCATTAAGCAGTTCCTTTGAAAGAGGAAAAGGATTGGGAGGTATTAAAATCAACATGACAGCAGTTACTATAAACAATAAGACCTGTTGACATGAAGAATCCAACATCTTATGTTGGCTTCATACGTTCTATTAATTTTGTGCAGCAAATTTGCAAAAGAAAGTAATAATCCAGCTCTTTTCCCAACAGAATTCAAAAGGGCGGACCATAAGATGAAAGCTTTGCAAATCTAAAATAAAAGAACATTGCACCAGTATAATTGCTATGAAATCCAAAAGAAATTGGATATATCATTTATTTTTATTAGGATATCTGATTTATTTTAATTGCCTATCCTATTTGATTTAATTGTGTCATCTGCACAGTCTTGTTTGGAAAATCAATGCAGCTTCTTGCAGGACAAAATCAGATACAAATCACTCTGGCTGTGGGCAATTATTTGGATCAATTGAGACTTCAGTTTCCGTTTCAAACCGCACAAAAGCCAGATAACCCAAACTCAGGAAAAAATATTTTGCTCCTCAAAAAGTTTTCTTGGACTGTCATTGAAATTAATGCTTCAAATATGCATAGCTCCGGGAAACTGTCCACATTGTATAGTGTCCAGGAGTTGAAACCATGGGTGATTTTACTCTCTCAAACCCAATTTTTGTCCACGACCAAAACCCTGATCAACAGACCAGGAATTGAACCTAAACCTTCCGTTGGTTCAATTATTCAACAGCTGAGTCATCAATGAAGCCACTACTCTGCAAGAATTTGGAGCAAGGTAACTGTGTTGGATTTATGAATTTATGAAAAAAAAATGATTGCCCAGGGATATAATAAATATATAAAATCAGCCCTCTCATGTGCAATGCCACGGGTGAAAATAATGAGACTGAAGATTGTCAAATTTCCAGGATCTGAAGGTTGCCACCCCAGGATATTAAAAGAAGTCTGTGAAGAAATTGTAGTTGCTTTAGTCATGATCTTCCAAAACTCACTTGATTCAGGAATCGTCCCCTTGAATTGGAAAATTGCCAATGACACTCCATTATTTAAGAAGGGTGGGAGAGAGAAACCAGGAAATTATAGATCTATTAGTCTAAAGTCAGTTCTGGGGATGTTATTACAATCTATCATTAGGGACAGAGTGACTGAGCACTTTGACAAATCCTGGTGTCCTGGCTAACACTGTTCCTCAACCAATGGGCTGGATTTTGATACTGGGGCGGGTTGGGGTCGTGTAATCCGCATTTCGTGTTAGCCACCCGATTCTAAATCCATGTGGGAGAATGATGCCATTTTAACCTAATTGGCCAATTGAGTTCCAACGTGTGGGAACCCATGGCCAGTGAGTTTTTCCAGTCTGAAAGTCGCCTCCGATGACATCATCATTGCTACTGCATTTAAGGTCTGCAACAAGCCTTGCTTCTTCTGCAGACTACCAACCTTTTGCCCTTGCATGTTAGAGGCACCTGCAGGAAGAATGGCCAGCCAGAGACCTCGGTCTGCACCCCGCTTTGATGACGTTGCCCTGCAGGCTTTAGTAGAGGGAGCAAGAGCAAACAAAGGTGCTTTTCCCTTCTTCAGGGAGGAAGAAGCCTCCCCAGCAAACCAAGGCTGTGTGGATCCAGGTGGCAGAGGAGGTCAACTCTTTGTCAATAACCCGCAGAACCTGGCTTCAGTGCAGGAAGAGGCTTCATGACCTTCTGCGCACTGGAAAAGTGAGTATGAATTTCCCATCACCCTCAATCTGATCCCCATTGCCTCTCCTCACCAGCACTCAGCTTTAGCAATCACTTCCTCCACATCCCACTTGACACTGACATCCATGCACCCTTACCCATTCCCTCTCTCTCTATGGTCACATTCACCTAACTATTCGACTATGCAAACCTCACACTCCCTATCACTGTGATGCAATTACAACTTACAACACACAGGGAGGGCCCTTGGTCTTGCCACCTCACTCCATCTTTGTCTCCTTCTAAGCATCTATGCTATGGATTCTCTGCACTCACTCCTTCATTCTCACTCAAACTCCACTTGTCTCCCTCATTGCAGGAAAAGAAAGCTCACAATAAGAGGGAAAGAGCGAGGACAGGAGGAGGGCCGCCCTCAGTAGCCCAGCTCACCACCTGGGAGGAGGTGGTGCTGGAGATGGTGGGAGTGGAGGAAGATTCCCAAGTGGGGGACGGACAGACGGGCGCATCACAGCAAGCTGGTGACAGAATAGTTTTCCATCTCTCTCAATGACATTGCATGAGTCGCTGATAATGATTCTGAAGCTCTAACAGATGGACTTATGATCATCTGCAATATGCAATGTGCATGTAACCTTGGCCTCACATCTCTGACTCTTTCCTTTACTCCCCCCCCAGGACCATCCCAGCACCCGTCCCCACTATCCAGGAGGAAGAGCATAAGCCTCAAGACTCCTCAGAGGAAGCTGCAACCTCTGAGGGCACAGCGTCAGCAGAATTCAGCGCACCCAGCATCAGCGCAGACACTCACACCTCGGAGGGAACATCGCGAGATAGAGTAGTATTGTCACCTGGTGTATCACAGCTCACAAGTGAGCATCAGCAGATAGTGGAGACAGGGACAGCAGTGGAGAGTCCTAGTCGGAGGGCGCAGGACTCTCCCAGCTCGGCTCAGCTGCATGTCGACCCTCTGCCTCTGGGTCAATCCATAAGATCAGCGGTGCTGGAACTCCAGGAACAGATGCAGGAGTCCCTGGCAGGTTTTGTCTCCAGGGTCGCTGCGAGTGTGGAGCGAATGGAGGAGTCCATTGCGAACATGAGCAGAGCCTTTGTGGAGTCATTGGCGCATGAACGCATCACCACGGAAAGGATGGCAACCTCCGTGCAAATGATGGCAATCTCTGTCGAAAGGATGGCTACAGTAGACGAGAGGATGGCTGCGGCCATGGAGGAGATAAGTCGCCAGAGTGCAGAAAACATGGTGAGTGTTCAGAATAGAATGACATCTTTGGAGGAGCGATGGTCATCCATTGAACACAGAAACCAGACCTTCATGGAAGTCCTTCTGAGTAGGACTTCCAGTGCAGATACGGGTCCCCATGGCCCCCCTGATGTGCAGCAAGGTGCTCTCAATCCACTTGCAAGCGCTGAGGTGGACCTGACCCATGAGAGAGATGTTGTTTGCAGAGAACAAGGAAGTGGGGGCTCCTCTCCAAGCGCTCACACGACCATGCCACAGCAAAGCCCTCAGTCAGAGCCCCACCAGAGTCCTCACCCAACTGAGATGGGCGTCTCATCCCCTGCACAGCCGCAGGAGCAGCAAACTGTTGGCGAGCCCTCACAGGTTCGCAACCCCAGAGGACACCCACCACAGGTGTCGAGACAAGAGCAGCAAGAAAGTGAGCAACGGGCCTCCACATCTGCTGAAGCCACAGGGGAAACACCACATAGGAGCACGCGTAAGAGAAAGATGGTGCACAAATAGTCACAAGGGTAGTCACTTGGGTGAATTTTGATATTTTATGTTAAAAAGCCATCAGATGATTACTGTAAATAAAAAATCTGATGGCTACTGCTGTAATTGTGGTGTGTGTCATTTCGCGAATGGGACTTCCACATTGAGGGCTTAGGATTACTTGCAATTGTCAGTATGGTGTTCAAATTGCTAGGAATCCGCTGGTTCTTGGCCATTGTCGATGCTCAGGTAAGAAGCTGCAAGATGTTTGTTTTCGCTCTCCTCCTCCTCCTCCTCATCTGAGGAGGATATGTGACGAGCCACTTGGTCCTCAGGAATCTGCAAGCCACGACGCTGTGCCATGTTGTGAAGAGCACAGCAAACCATGATGATTCTGGAGACCCTGGCTGCTGAGTACTGCAGGGCTCCACCTGATCTATCCAGGCATCTGAAGCGCATCTTCAGCAAGCCGATGGTTTGCTCGATTATGGCTCTGGTGGACATGTGGCTGTAGTTGTCGCTCTCCTCAGCTTCGTTGGATGGGCTCCTCAACGGCGTCATTAGCCACGTCTTCAGCGGATGGCCCTTGTCTCCAAGTAGCCATCCGCTAAGTTGGTCTGGCAGACTGAAGAGCGGAGGCACACTAGACTGGCGCAGTATGAAGGAGTCATGGCAACTGCCAGGGTACTTGGCACAAACATGCAAAATTTCCTTCTTGTGGTCACACACCAGCTGAATGTTAAGGGAGTGGAAGCCCTTGCGGTTGACAAAAATACCTGGATTGCGATGGGGTGCCTTAAGGACCACATGTGTGCAGTCAACGATGCCCTGCGCCCTTGGAAAGACTGCCAGATTAGCTAATCCAACCGCATGCGCCGTGACACTTGCTTGATCCTTGGTGAAATGGATGTGATTGTGCGCGATGGCAAAGAGGGCATCGGTTACCTGCGTGATGCAAGTGTGTGCGGCCGCCTGGGAGATGCCGCTGATGTCTGCTGCTGATCCCTGGAATGAGCCTGAGGCAAAAAAGTTGAGTGCGGTGGTAACTTTGAAGGCCACTGGTAAGGTTGTCCACCTGGTCCTCTGGGCTCCAGGTCTTGTTGCAGCATTGCGCAGATGTCACCCACTACCTCTCGCGAAAGTCAGAGCCGCCTTTGGCACTGCTGCTCAGACATGTTGAGGTAGTTGACCCTGTGTCTGTAGACCCTGTTTGGGGGGTATCTCCTACGCCGACAGGGCTTCCATGCGCTGGCCCCTTCTGGCCTGTGCAGCTTCAGGTGGGTGAGCAGCAGCTTGGCGCTCCTGTTGTTGCTGCTGCTGTTGCTGCTGCTGCTGTTGTTCATGGTTCTGCTGGTGCCGCGGCTGGTCTTCGTCCTCATCTGATGTCCAGAAGGGAAGGAAATAAATGGCTCCCATGCTTCTGGTATATGCCTCAGTTGAGGAAGCGCTCAGTCAAGATGGCGAGAGGGGTTTCCCAGGAGGTCACACTGGAGATGGGTGTCAGACTCCAAACTTCCACAGCTGTAGTTATGCCTTCTAAAAGTTCCCCCAGACCTGAGACAGCAAAGTCCTGCCACCTGCAAATTATGGCTGATCAAATCTCCTATTTAATGGTTGAGCTGCACCTGATAGTCAGCAATCCAATTGTGCTACCGCCAGGTTTCACCGTTGTGTTTCAGAACAGGCGTGCTTCACGTGGGAAAATGGTTAATATCACAAAGGCCTATCAAAATGGCATTATAGAGGCAATTTAGTGCTTGTTAAGGGCCTTAATGGCCTATCCCGCCTCTTGGAGGTGGGACGGAGACGGGACCAGTAGACACGATTTAATGAAAATTGCTTGGAGGCGGGATGGAGGCGGGGTTGGGCCCGCCCGCCAGTTTTTGCAATTTAACAACCCACACGCCTCCAATCCCGCCTCAACAGCCCGATGAAATTCGAGCCCAATATCTCCAAAAACAGATTAAATGCTTGTTCATCTCATTGGCTATTATGTGGGACCTGGCTGTGTGCAATTGGCTGCTGTGTTTGCCTACATGCAACAGTCATTTTGAAATAGTCTATTGGCTGCGAAGTGCCTTATGTCCTTAGAATGTGTTAAAGCAGTATATAAATGCAAATTCTTTTACTGCTGAACTGCCTTTTAGCTGATGTTCTTTTAATTAAAGGTATGTCACTATTACCAGCTAGCTGGGTATCTTTCATTACCAACAGTGCATCCTTTATAGATTTCCTATTCAAATTCCCTATTGACTCATGGGGCTGGATTTTCAATGACCCGTGGAGTCGGGTTTGGAGGCGTGTGGGGGGTTAAAGTTGCAGATTTGGAGGTCCCGTCTCCAACCCGCCTCCATGCCAGTTTCGCTGGCAGCGGGTACCCGACCTGTGCTGGGACCCGACTCCCCGAGGCGGGAAGGGATTAGTGACAATTAACTGCCTGTTAACAGGTAGTTAACAGGCAGTTTTTTGCCTAATCCCTATTTTGACGGCTGAAATGTGGGCTTCCCGACAGGTGGCAACCAGGCCAAGTTATCGGGGTGGACTGTGGGTCTGCAGGGGTTGGAGAGGTCGATATGTCCGGTGGGCAGGTGAGTGATGGGTGCATATGTGCAGAGGTAAGTGTGTAAGGTAAGTGCTACCTTTAATAAAAAGAACCTGCAGGAGGTGTCAGCCCTTCAGTTCTCGGGAGTCAGAAATCTCACCGGCACAGAAAGCAGAAAAGCCGTGGTGCTGTCAAAAACTGCAGCCTTCTGTTTTCTGTGGTGGAATGATTTCTAACTCAGCCTGAGAGGAAGGACTGAAGTTAGAAATCATATTGTCAGTGTTTGACAGTTTCACAGAGCTGTCAAACACTGATATTTCATCAGTCAAAAGCTCTTGACAGATGAAATGTCAATCTGTGATGTCACCTGTTGCCGGGTGGCCCTTAATTGGCCTGCTGAGCCCACTGGGCGGGCTCAACAAGGTCAATCAAGGGAAAATACAGTGGGTTGGCCACATCTCGATGGAGGCGGGTCTACAACCCAAAATGTGGGATTCACGACACCAACCCGACCCCAGTATCAAAATCCAGCCCATGTTCTCAAAAATTCCATCATAAAGTACAATTACCCAGTGCAGAACTATTGCTAATTCCTAGTTCGTTGTTACAATTGTCCTGTCATTATTAGAGCCATACTCCATGCTCGACATTCTCACTGGCAGCCATGAATGCAACCCAGTGCATCATTTACTCCTCACAATCCTAATTGCTGCAGAATCAATGTGACTATGTTCATTTACTTAACATTGAGGGGTATAATTAAATGCATATTTTATACAGTTCAACGTACTGTAACATCTGAATCCTAATTGGGCATCTGACATTATCTGAAGAGCTACAAAATACAGTCTACCCTAATGTTAGTAACACTTGCCTTGTGGGTAAAAATGCATGTATTCCAGAGTGGTTGAAGGCATTAAAACAGCAACCAGGTAAAATAGCACACAGTCCTTAAAAATCAAATCTTGTTCTAAATTTCACTTCATTGCACTTAAAGGAATACTCCAGAGAACTGCTGTGTGTTTTACATAAGAACATAAGAAATAGGAACAGGAGTAGGCCATACGGCCCATCGAGCCTGCTCCACCATTCAATAAGATCATAATGAGAAGTTGCACAACACCAGGTTATAGTCCAACAGTTTTATTTAAAATTACGAGCTTTTGGAGCTGCTGCCCCTTCGTCAGGTAGAGGTACAGTGAGGGAATCTAATACACAGTATATATACACAGAGAGCGACTTGTCTGCAGAGATACAATCCGTCAGGAAGGCACTACATCAAAGACACATCAGAGCACAGCCAAGACAATGAGGTGGGGTCACAGGGGGTCCAACGTGTCAAATGCTGCCGTCTGCAGTTGAGCTCCTAACTTTTTTGGGGGGGTTTTTTTGGTTGGTTTTTTTTTGTGTTTTTTTTAAAAACTGGAAAGACAGACAACGATGTCGCGTCACGTTCTATAGCGTGACATGAATCCAAGATCCCTATTGAGGCCGTCCTCATGGGTGCGCAACTTGGCTATCAGTTTCTGCTCGATGATTTTGCGTTGTCGTGTGTCTCGAAGGCCGCCTTGGAGAACGCTAACCCGCAGATCCGAGGCTGAATGTCCTTGACTGCTGAAGTGTTCCCCGACTGGGAGGTAACAATCCTGCCTGGCGATTGTTGCGCGTTGTCCGTTCATACGTTGTCTCAGTGTCTGCATGGTCTCGCCGATGTACCATGCTCCGGGGCATCCTTTCCTGCAACGTATGAGGTAGACAACGTTGGCTGAGTCACATGAGTATGTACCATGTACCTGGTGGGTGGTGTCCTCATGTGTGATGATGGTATCTGTGTTGATGATCTGGCATGTCTTGCAGAGGTTGCCATGGCAGGGTTGTGTGGTGTCGTGGTCGCTGTTCTCCTGACAGCTGGATAATTTGCTGCGAACGATAGTACTTTTGAGGTTAGGCGGCTGCTTGATGGCGAGTAGTGGAGGCGTGGGGATGGCCTTAGCAAGGTGTTCATCATCATCGATGACATGTTGAAGGCTGCGAAGAACATGGCGTAGTTTCTCCGCTCCGGGGAAGTACTGGACGACGTATGGTACTCTGTTGGTTGTGTCTCGTGTTCGCCTTCTGAGGAGGTCTATGCGGTTTTTCGCTGTGGCCCGTCGGAACTGTCGATCGATGAGTCGAGCGTCATATCCCGTTCTTACGAGGGCGTCTTTCAGCGTCCATAGGTGTCCATCGCATTCCTCCTCGTCTGAGCAGATCCTGTGTATTCGCAGGGCTTGTCCATAGGGGATGGCTTCTTTAACGTGGTTAGGGTGGAAGCTGGAGAAGTGGAGCATCGTGAGGTTGTCCGTGGGCTTGCGGTAGAGTGAAGTGCTGAGGTGTCCATCTTTGATGGAGATTCGTGTGTCCAAGAATGAAACCGATTCTGAGGAGTAGTCCATGGTGAGTTTGTTGGTGGGATGGAATCTGTTGATGTTATCGTGTAGTCCTTTCAGTGATCCTTCGCCGTGGGTCCAAAGGAAGAAGATGTCGTCGATGTATCTGGTGTACAGCGTTGGTTGGAGGTCCTGTGCAGCGAAGAAGTCT
Source organism: Squalus acanthias (assembly GCA_030390025.1). NCBI lineage: Eukaryota > Metazoa > Chordata > Chondrichthyes > Squaliformes > Squalidae > Squalus > Squalus acanthias. The sequence continues at coordinate 29,097,524 of CM059438.1, read as the reverse complement.
TGCTCGAACTTGTGCATGAAGATGTTGGCGTATTGGGGTGCGAATTTGGTCCCCATGGCTGTTCCGTGTGTTTGGTTAAAAAAATGGTTGTCGAAGGTGAAGACATTGTGGTCAAGGATGAAGCGGATGAGTTGTAGGATGGCGTCTGACATCTTCTTCCTTTGGACCCACGGCGAAGGATCACTGAAAGGACTACACGATAACATCAACAGGTTCCATCCCACCATCAAACTCACCATGGACTACTCCTCAGAATCGGTTTCATTCTTGGATACACGAATCTCCATCAAAGACGGATACCTCAGCACTTCACTCTACCGCAAGCCCACGGACAACCTCACGATGCTCCACTTCTCCAGCTTCCACCCTAACCACGTTAAAGAAGCCATCCCCTATGGACAAGCCCTGCGAATACACAGGATCTGCTCAGACGAGGAGGAACGCGATGGACACCTACGGACGCTGAAAGACGCCCTCGTAAGAACGGGATATGACGCTCGACTCATCGATCGACAGTTCCGACGGGCCACAGCGAAAAACCGCATAGACCTCCTCAGAAGGCGAACACGGGACACAACCAACAGAGTACCATACGTCGTCCAGTACTTCCCCGGAGCGGAGAAACTACGCCATGTTCTTCGCAGCCTTCAACATGTCATCGATGACGACGAACACCTTGCTAAGGCCATCCCCACACCTCCACTACTCGCCTTCAAGCAGCCGCCTAACCTCAAAAGTACCATCGTTCACAGCAAATTACCCAGCTGTCAGGAGAACAGCGACCACGACACCACACAACCCTGCCACGGCAACCTCTGTAAGACATGCCAGATCATCAATACAGATACCATCATCACACGTGAGGACACTACCCACCAGGTACATAGTACATACTCATGTGACTCGGCCAACGTTGTCTACCTCATACGTTGCAGGAAAGGATGCCCCGGAGCATGGTACATCAGCGAGACCATGCAGACACTGAGACAACGTATGAACGGACACCGCGCAACAATCGCCAGGCAGGATTGTTACCTCCCAGTCGGGGAACACTTCAGCAGTCAAGGACATTCAGCCTCGGATCTGCGGGTTAGTGTTCTCCAAGGCGGCCTTCAAGACACACGACAACGCAAAATCATCGAGCAGAAACTGATAGCCAAGTTCCGCACCCATGAGGACGGCCTCAATAGGGATCTCGGGTTCATGTCACGCTACAGAACGTGACGCGACATCGTTGTCTGTCTTTCCAGTTTATAAAAAAATAACAACCAAAAAAAAACAAACAATAAAAAAGTTAAAAGCTCAACTGCAGACGGCAGCATTTGACACGTTGGACCCCCTGTGACCCACCTCATTGTCTTGGCAGTGCTCTGATGTGTCTTTGAGGTAGTGCCTTCCTGACGGATTGTATCTCTGCAGACAAGTCGCTCTCTGTGTATATATACTGTGTATTAGATTCCCTCACTGTACCTCTACCTGACGAAGGGGCAGCAGCTCCGAAAGCTCGTAATTTTAAATAAAACTGTTGGACTACAACCTGGTGTTGTGCGACTTCTTATTTTTGTCCACCCCAGTCCAACACCGGCATCTCCGCATCATGACCAATAAGATCATGGCTGATCATCGACCTCAACTCCACTTTCCTGCCCGATATCGATATCCCTTGATTCCCCTAGAGTCCAAAAATCTATCTATCTCAGCCTTGAATATACTCAAAGACTCAGCATCCACAACCCTCTGGGGCAGAGAATTCCAAAGATTCACAACCCTCTGAGTGAAGAAATTCCTCCTCACCTCAGTCTTAAATGGCCTACTCCTTATCCTGAGACTATGCCCCCTAGTTCTAGACTCTCCAGCCAGGGGAAACAACCTCTCAGCATCTACCCTGTCAATCCCCTTCAGAATCTTGTATGTTTCAATGAGATCACCTCTCATTCTTCTAAACTCCAGAGAGTATAGGCCCATTCTACACAATCTCTCATCAAAGGACAGCCCTCTCATCCCAGGAATCAATCTAGTGAACCTTTGTTGCACCGCCTCTAAGGCAAGCATATCCTTCCTTAGATAAGGAGAACAAAACTGTGCACAGTACCCCAGGTGTGGTCTCACCAAGGCCCTGTACAATTGTAGCAGGACTTCCTTACTCTTATACTCCAACCCCTTGCAATAAAGGCCAACATGCCATTTGCCTTCCTTATTGCTTGCTGTACCTGCATGCTAGCTTTCTGTGTTTCTTGCACGAGGACACGCAAATCTCTCTGAACACCAACATTTGAAAGTTTCTCACCATTTAAAAAATATTCTGTTTTTCTATTCTTCCTACCAAAGTGAATAACCTCACATTTGCCTACATTATACTCCATCCGCCACCTTACTGCTCACTCACTTAGTCTAACTATATCCCTTTGCAGACTCTTTGTGTTCTCCTCACAGCTTACTGTCCCACCTAGCTTTGTATCATCAGCAAACTTGGATACATTACACTCGGTCCCTTCATCTTGGTCATTAATATAGATTGTAAATAACTGAAGCCCCAACACTGATCCTTGCGGCACCCCACTAGTTACAGCCTGCCAAACTGAAAAAGATCCGTTTATCCTTACTCTCTGTTTTCTGTCTGTTAACCAATCCTCTATCCATGTTACTATATTACCTCCAACCCTGTGAGCCCTAATCTTGTGCAATAACCTTTTATGTGGCACCTCATTGAATGTCTTTTGGAAATCCAAATATACTACATCCACTGGTTCCCCTTTATCTACCCTGCTAGTTACATCCTCAAAAACTCTAATAAATTTGTCAAATACGATTTCCCTTTCATAAAACCATGCTGACTCTGCCTAATCATGTTATGATTTTCTAAGTGCCCTGATACCACTTCCTTAATAATGGATTCCAGCATTTTCCCGACGACTGATGTCAGGCTAACTGGCCTGTAGTTCCCTGTTTTTTCTCTCCCTCCTTTCTTGAATAGCGGTGTTACATTTGCGACCTTCCAATCCGGTGGGACCATTCTAGAATCTAGGGAATTTTGGAAGATCAAAACCAATGCATCCACTATCTCTTCAGCCACCTCTCTTAGAACCCTAGGATGTAGGCCGTCAGGGATTTGTCAGCTTTTGGTCCCATTAGTTTCTCTAGTACTTTTTCTCTACTTATATTAATTACATTAAGTTCCTCACCCTCATTAGACCTTTGGTTCCCCACTATTTCTGGTATGCTTTTTGTGTCTTCTACTGTGAAGACAGATACAAAATATTTGTTTAACGTTTCAGCCATTTCCTTATTCCCCATAATAATTTCTCCTGTCTCAGCCTCTAAGGGACCAATGTTTACTTTTGCTACTCTTTTCCTTTTTACATATTTGTAGAAGCTCTTACAATCTGCTTTTATATTTCTTGCTAGTTTTCTCTCATATTCTATTTTTTCCCTTTTGATCAATTTTTTGGTCAACCTTTGCTGGTTTCTGAAATTCTTCCAATCCTTAGGCTTACTATTATTCTTTGCAACATTACAAGCTTCTTCTTTCAATCTAATGCTATCGTTAACTTCTTTAGCTAGCCACGGTTGGATCACTTTTCCCGTGGAGTTTTTGTTTCTGTTTTAAAGTGTGGATTCATGCAGTCATCCATGCCAATATTGCAAATGCGGTTTTGTGGGGTCGATATTATCTCGGGGTGGGATCGGTGCATGAGGGGTCCAAAGCGAGCACCCGGAGAAAAGGAATGGAGTGAAGGCCAGCCGGGCCTCACTTTAATATTGAACGTCTGAACTTCCACCAATGGGAATGGCGTCAAGTCCGACGGGCAGGCGTGGAAATTGTGGCTGGAGCCGGACAATGCCGGGGAGCCAAGGCATAAGGTACCTCCTGCTTCCCTAAGGAATTCTTACAAAAATTAGACAATGAACTTCTCTTATCCTCTTATGGCCACTTTGCTGCCTCCCACTAGGTTTCTCTGGTGGGTTTGCCACCAACATGGCTTCCCACGAGTTCCAGTAAAAATAGCGTTGCGGTACCGATGAAGTCATCGGGCTGCGAGTTTACCTTTCAATTAGGCCCCCACCTGCCTGTAGCTTGAAGTCAATGGAAATGAAAATCAGGCGGAGTGTATAATGGGCGGCTGGAGTTGACTTTCATAATACTTGATATTGTTCTTTGGATCGTGTATTCTATGTGGGCTCTATTTTACTACTTTCAAACATTAAGGCAATTTAAAGAGCTATAGATGCTCATAAGATTGCCCACATCTACCCCAAGGGTTTTTACTTTTTGTCACTGGTAAGGTAAGCCATCTAATCAGAGGGAAATTGAAATTACTCAAATTTACCACTATAATGAATGCACATGTGCCATTTGATCCTGTCAATGATATCATGCAAGTGAAACTCCAGTACGACAGAAAGAAAAACATTCTGCACAGGAAAGGAAACACCTTGTACAACCAGAGAATATGATGTTCAGGCTAATGGGCAGGAATGTTGGCTGGTTGTAGGACCTGATTGCAATTTTCATGGAGGAATCAAAGAATCACAGAATCCCCACAGTGCAGATAGAGGCCATTTCGGCCCATCGAGCCTGCACCGACACATATCCCACCCTATCCCCATAACCCCACGTATTTAATCCCCCCTAACACTAAGGGTCAATTTATCATAGCCAAATCAACCTAACCCGCACATCTTTGGACTGTGGAAGGAAACCGGAGCACCCGGAGGAAACCCACGCAGACAATGTGCAAACTCCACACAGACAGTCACCCGATGCCGGATTCGAACCCGGGTCCCTGGCGCTGTGAGGCAACAGTGCTAACCACTATGCCACCGTGTTGCCAGGAATGGGTGGAGTTTGTGAGTGAATGCTTTTCCAGGCACTGAGTGGTCTAACCATCACCGCAGTATTTTGCTATTGTATGGAAATAAGAATGATGGACTGAAGAAAGTAGACACTGATGATAAGGAGATGAAAGTGGCTGATAAGCTTATGATCATGGGACGTTGTATGCCCAGCTAAAGGGATGTGAGAAATAGATAACAAGCACAGTTGATAATGTCTAGTCAACACTTTAGCAACACAACAGAAGGTGAATTATCATGACAGCAATGAGACATACTTGTGAATCGATAAATTATCACGTTTTTGTTTAATCTGTACAGTGTTGACATGTATTATATATTAATATTTACCTTTATAACAGATGGCATATTCTGCTTATGGCCACACACACATTGCAGGAGATGTATGCATTCCTCAATACAACATTCAGCAAGCATACTTGCTAACGACCAGGGACACCAGTGACTCATATTATGTGACTTTAGCTACATGTAGGTGTATCCCTGTCATTTTTTGCAGCATTCTCATTTATTCAGCATTACGCTGGGAATTAGATTCTCTCTTTATTATTCAGCTCCACAGCTATGGTGTATTCAGTCCCTTCATCACTCAGATTTTCTTTCTAAATAGTTTACAGGAATTGAGATGTTGCTCAGTAACAGCTCAAAATCGTACATATGTCTGGCCATTTTGAAAGCAAGAAAATTATGACTGTCTGGCGTCTAAATAAAAGACTGCAAAGAATAAAATTTAAGTCAAACAACAGCATATAAAAACAAGTCTGCTCGCACACAACAAAAGTGACAAAATATGATTTCAACCAATATGAAATTGTGCATGACAATCGTATTTTTGGTCAGCATATTTCATTTTTGTGTGGGTATTTTAGATTTATTTTGTACATATGAAACAAAAACAAATTGTGTTTCAGGAAAATAGACATTATTAGGAAAAAGCCCAAAATTGTTACAGTACAGAGAAGCTAACAGATTAGAGTGTCCTTCTGGAAAGGGAAACTGATGAAAAAAATCATAAAACTCTTACTCAATTTGTTCAATGCAAAAGAATGAATTCTATTCGTATTAAATACTTTACTCAATGACTTTCCAAACACCCACCAAAAAGATTAAAAAACAAGAAAAAATAGCACCATTCACCACTGAACTACCAGACATAGGAATGTAAAGTCTCAAACCCAGCCTCCACATGCCTTCCAGCAGCAGCTCCAATCCTCAGATTTTCCTTATCACTATTAGATGGACATCTCCACCCGCATGGTGGAAGGACCTACACAGGATAGTATGGGATATGCCAGCCACCTTGTTGTTCCAGACATCAATGCCCAGTGACACTCATCAGGCTTACTCATTGCCAATTGCTTAATTCAGAACCTCATGTGCGGAGTTTTACCACATGGTTGCCATGAGGACGACTCCACTTTCCAGCAAGCTGAGCAACAGGTAGGTGTAGACCTCCCTCGCTCACTTCATCCCTTTCCTGGTTTTGCTACAAATCTGTTTTGCAGCCTGGTTCGACACTTTGCACATGGGCTGGGTATCATTAGTGGATTGCAAGCCAATTAAATTCCTTCAGCAATTGCGTAAGTAACTCTAATTACAGGCAGTAATTATTAGTTCCTTGATACACCAGGTGAATAAGAAGCTGGTTAGAATACTTCCAGGGCTGGTAATATGTTTAGACAACGTGCATGAATGGCAAATTCACAGATTCTTCAAAGAAATCTTTCCCAATTTGTTCCTCATTCAATCAGTATGAGCAGGATATAAGGATGATTTTAGGAAAATGACAAAATAGCTGAGTGCATGGACAGCTGCCTTGCCTGTCCATGGTGCTGGTTGGCAGCATGTGTTTTGCAGCCTGTGGCACAGTTCACCAACTGCTTCCCTGAAGCCTGTGGAGTCAGCTCCCCATGGTCATTGCCAGGTCGGTGCACCAAGCCTGCATATATAGCTGTTAATATCATGGTGTGAGGCCAATCCAGTTGTGGTGCCTTCTGATCTGCAGTCATGCCTTATTTCATCTTTTACCACTTAAAACATGAGATACTGTGATTGAGGTGCGATCCAAGCTCTCCCAGCAACAAGGGCACTGCACTTGGTGTAGTGTTCAGTTGGGGCCAATGGCACACTCGTAATTGGTATGAATACTGATAGTGTGCTCAATATCACCGTTCTCCTGCTCAGGCCTCAGGTTAAAATAGCAGATTGGATCCCCAATGACCTCATCGGAGCTTGATCTGCATATTTAAAGAGGACCCTGTCAACTTGGGGTGGGTGTCCTTGCTGCCTGCAATCTAAAATTGCAACCGGCTAGATCGGGGTGGGAGAGAACTGGGTAAGTCCCCCGCTCCAGATAATTGACCTCAACATGGTTTCCACCAGGTGGGGGAGTTAAAATGGACCCTGATGATTCAACAGTTTCTCTCATTACATAAGCTTTTCCTACATGGTCTGAGCCACAAAACACGGGAAAAAACGTTCAACACCAGCTGAAAATTTGAGATTAGTTCATATTCTAAACATCAGCTGAATTTTTTTTTAAATCCATAAAAGAATTTAAAAATGTTTTTCTACTGCCCTTTTAAATTGCAACTTCCCTTTATTCGTGATTATAATGGCCACTGGGTGGGACTTCCATCTAAGCATCAAAAGGATCAGTTAAATGCTTTCATTAGCTGCTGGCATATAAACTTTATAAGGCTCCCAATCAAAGAAAGAGGGAATTATTGGCAGGGGGTGGTACAGCTCAACAGAAATAAGCATGAAATGAATCATCATCAGAGGCCAGGCAGGCCCACTAGCCAAAATATTTCCCTGTCCAGGTTACTTGAACCTCACTGGTGGCAGCCATGCAGCTCAGGGGAAAATTCACCGACAGCTGTCATGGGAAAATGGACAGAAGTTGCAAAATTCAATCAAAGTACGCTAGTAACAAATTCAGTCACTGAATCACCAGCCCTGATAACAATGCACTGTGTGTTATACGGCATAACACCCCTGTCATTATAAAACAGCATATCCCTCAACTTGCTTGAGTAATGCCACACAAGATCCACTAGTACTATATTAAAAATGGTACGTCACTTCCTGGGTCATACTTCAGCATCACATTTTGGGAATTACATAGGGGTAGAAAATCTATGGGCGTTCCCCCGCTGTAACTTCAGTGGAATCCATGCAGAAATGGCACAGAATCACAGAATCCCCACAGTGCAGATAGAGGCCATTTCGGCCCATCGAGCCTGCACCGACACATATCCCACCCTATCCCCATAACCCCACGTATTTAATCCCCCCTAACACTAAGGGTCAATTTATCATAGCCAAATCAACCTAACCCGCACATCTTTGGACTGTGGGAGGAAACCGAGCACCCGGAGGAAACCCACGCAGACACGGGGAGAATGTGCAAACTCCACACAGACAGTCACCTGAGGCCAGATTCGAACCCGGGTCCCTGGCGCTGTGAGGCAACAGTGCTAACCACTATGCCACCGTGTTGCCCTTACTAAAGGCTGCTCTACACCGTTTCTCTGGAGTTACCGCTGATGTTCCGTCAAACTTTCTGCCGGAGCTCCAGGGTTTCTGCCAATCTTCTGCTGAAGTTATGTGAAAATTCTGGGGGATTTTCTCATCACCAAATTTGTGTGCCGCTGATACGCATTTTTGTCCAGACCAATGCTTATTTTCTCTGGCTGACTGGCTAATTTGGAAAGGCAAACCAGACAAATCACTCGAAATAGTTTTTGAATTGCTGAGTAAACAGCAGTAAGAAATAGAATTTGTACCATAACATGTAAAAATATGCAGAAAAAAAATTAACCATAAAATTCCATCTATCAACAGGCAGGCATAGGAGCTTTACCTTGACACTTTCCATTGTCCTAGATAAATGGCCCCATTCATGTTTAAGAAGGATCATCACAGCATTGCTGATCCAAGCCCAGGTGTTCAGTGCACCATACACCTAATGGAGCTGAAACACGGCAGCTTTGATCTCCCTTTCATTAATCCCTTGATGTGAGACTAGCTCAGGAATGGAATATGCCTCATTAGCCTTTTTAAAGGACTAATTTATCTGGCCCACACATTAGAAATATTGTGCTATAAGGAAATGTGGCAAAGGTTGTGTCTGGCTTAGAGCACAGCAACCTAGCTGCTTCTGTCAAGTGTACTGAAACTTCTGACTTTTATGTGATGATAACTTATCCTTGGAAGTATCCTTGGAAATTGATTATTTTGATCTACAATGCCCCGGTAAAGTAAGTTATAAGCCATGGGGTCTATCTTTTAGATGTCTTGCATAGTAACACTGGGTTCACAAAGATCACTTGAATAGAATATCCTCTTGTTATCAATAGCAAAGTTAGCAGCACTCAGTTAGTCACTAGTAATGGAGTCATGGCTCTTTTCTGCACAATTCTGCACAGTTGTGCAAAGTCAGTGGCTGTCTGGAATATTGGATTATTTTTTTTTTATTGTTGGATCCTAAAAGACCAGTGCACTGGGAATCCAGGGAATTGGAACCTAGAATTTCCCATGAGGAGAAATGGTCTGTGTAGATGCAACATTAGATATTAAATATATAAGGTGAGGCATAACGTTACAAAAATAACTTGTTTCTAATACAAACTGTTCAGTGGGTATACGTCCCCATTCAAGAATCTGAATTGTACCAGTGTATGAGTACAGGAGCTTATACACAGTGGCAAGACTTTTGTGACAGATCCTTGAACCCATCCTGTTTCAATTCTTAAGAAGTTCTATATTTTACCTTTTTCATATAAATTTGTATCTTAGCCCAAACACTGGAATGATTGCAATGGAAGCCATGGCTGCTGTGTTTGTTCAGATTTATTTTGTCTTTTGTCTCTTGAGCATCCCCGATTTTCTTCGCCCCCTCCATTGGCGGCTGTGCCTTGCTACCTCTCTCTCCTCCTTTAAGACACTCCTTAAAACCTAACTGTTTGACCAAACTTTTGGTCACCTTTCCCAATATCTCCTTATGTGGCTCGGGGTCGAATTGTGTCTGATAATGCTCCTGTGAAGTGCCTTAGGACGTTCTACTAATTAAAAGGCACTAGATAAATGCAAGTTGTTGTTGTTGTCTCGGCTTGAGAAACAGTAGGCAAGGCAAAATACATACCTCTGTATTAAAGCATTGCATATTACTGCCAAATTTAAACATGTTCTGTTAGCAACATTTATTTTTAAGTAATTGGTTTTTGACTTAATAAATGAACAACTATATAATCCATCTGGGATCTGAATCTAATTAAATCAAATCTTATTTGATTAGACTTTGTTAAAGTTGTTTATATCTGTAATTCCTTTTGCCACTTTTTTGATTATAAAAAAAGTCTTCTGTTTTTATTTTCCATTATGTCAACTTAGATATCAAGAGCTGGATTTCCCTCAGATTGAAAGATTAGTAGGGGAAACCACTGGAAGCCCACAGGATTTTCCTGGGATAGTCCACATTTCATATGCAGGAATGGATTCCTGCAGGAATTCCACTTCTGACTGGCAAGTGGTGAGAATTCCATCACACTCCCGCCTTGGCCTTGTATATGGTGGACTGGCATCGAGGGGTTGAGATGAGCCACTTGTCGCAGAGTACTCAGTCAGTGCCCTGTTCTTGTAGCCACAGTGTTGATATGGCTGATCCAGTCCAGTGTCTGGTCAGTTGGGACTCCCAAAGTGTTGATTGTAGGGCGCTTGGTGATGGTATTGGAGTAGAAAGTCACAAAGAGATAGCTGGGCTTTCTCTTGTTCAAGTTGATCATTACCTGGCACTTACATGGTGCAAATGTTACCTGCCACTTGTCAGCCCAAGTCTGGATGTTATTCAACTCCTACTGCAGGGTGGCATGGGCTGCTTCATTATTGGAGGAGTTGTGAATGAAGCTGAATACTGTGGAATTATCAGTAAACAGCCCTACTTATGGCCTTATGACGGCGCGAAGGTCATGATTAAGCAGCTGAAGGTGGTTGGGCTGAGGCCACATTCCCAAGGAACTCCTGCAGTGCTGTCCTGGGATTGTGATGACTGGCCTTCAACAACCATAACTGACTTCCTGTGCATTACGTATAACTCCAGCCACTGGAGGGTTTTCCTTTATTCTTTAATAATCTTCCTTAATTTTTATTCTTGTTGCAAAGATAAAGATTGTCCACTAGTGGCAAAGAAGTATCATGATGGCGGAGGTGGGGTGGAGAGGAATGACAACAATCAGGCCCTTAAGCATGCATGAGGACAAATCTCTTTAACTCCTTGGTAGACACATGGTGGAGATGATGGGAGATGGGGAACTTGAAGGAGAGCTACCAGGACAGGTTGGTAATGGTATGAATCATCTAAAGTATAGTACAGTGAGTTTTCACTGTCTTCAGATATTCAACTTAATTGTAAAGCCATATGTCATTACTTAGCCACATGTGAGAGTCCATCCTCCTAAAAGTATTCCCTTTTTTTATCCTCCTTAGTGATGGTCTGATTGAAGATTATCAGTCTGACAAACAGCCTGGCAACTATGAATCCTCAGCTCCTGATCCAACCTCACTGATTCTGCTGGAGCCCCCAAAGACTGAGGTGACATTTGTCTTATTGAAGTTGCTGTTCTTCTAGGACCCTCTCTGACTACACCTCTCCTACACTTGCAAAGCTTATTCAAGTACCATCACAGATAAATCTACTTGAAGGGATGTAAATAGTAAGAAAGAAGATGCACAAAGCATCAGTGAGCAGGAGTAGCTGAGAGGCAAAGAGGGAGAGCCAGCTGTGTCTCATCAGAGGGAGGAGAAACAACTGCCCTTGGCTAAGGAGCCTAGAGACCTGAATCTCAGGGGCCCAGATTTCAAGTTTCAAATGATCAGGAAGCATCAATCTCATGTTCAGGCAGTGAAGATAGTTTCCACACATGTGGTGGTGATAATGGATTGGCTGGAGGGATTTACTATCAACATCTGCAACACTGTGCAGGAAGTTTACCAGGCCATGTAGAACAGCCTGGGAACTGTGGCAATCCAAGAGACGTCTGCAATAACAAGTTCATCATGTGGGCAATTATGACTTCTGTAAACATTCCTTCCCCCGCGCCCAACACGAGTAGGCAGCCACTGGAGATTCCAATTCATGGGCAGGCGGCTGTCGAAGATGTACCCAAAATGATGCTGCCGCTCACCTGGCCCATGCAAATGAGATGTCTCCCGCTGACCCCACTAACTCCAGCAGGGTCAGCACCGTCAGGATCATAACCCGAGGAATTTTGAGGACATTATGTCTGGAGGAGATTTGAATATGATGCATCGCCTATTAAATGTTCTTACCAACTCCTGGAGAAAATATGATTTTCATAATCTACGTAAGCTACAACATTCCAATTGGACAAAAGTTGTCTCGTTTGATTTGAATCATCATGCAACTATACTGAAACGTAAACAGTTGTTACTAAGTGAACAAATAAGTAAAATAAATTACTGCAGATTAATTCTGCGTACTCCAGAAGACTTCTTCTTACCCCTCTCTCCAGAAGCATATCCCGGAAATGATTTATACGTTCTTCTAAAGGAACAACTGTCCTGTGTGGAGTATTTTCCAGATTTTTTCCATCCATTTCTTCCTTTGCTGGGTTAGCAATCTCTGGCTGTTCAGTTCTTTAAAAAAAATATGATTTTCATAATATTGATTTGAATTAACGGTAAGAAACATATGGCTATATTTTCTGCTTTTAGAAACAGTAACAAATCGAAATCTTGCCGATTTCCATTTTCTACTGGATGCATTTGTGCAGCAGCATTTCACTGGCTTCAGCGCCAGAATCCCGGCTAATCACAACTTGCTCATTTCATGCTAAGGGATCAGACCTGGGATATGGAGAAAAGGGTCACAACCTCAAGCACACCAAGTTCAGCCAATGACATTACAATAATAGGTGCCTGCCTTGCCATAGCTACGCAATAGGTTTGAACCCCTTTCACTAAAGGCAAAGCCTCTGAAATTAATAAAAACCATAATCCTCAATAAGTAAAACTGCTCTTACTTTCTTGTTCAGGACGGTTAGAAATGCAGACAGCAGTTCCTTGCAGTACTGTGTGTATGTGCTAGGGTTGCCAACTCTCCAGGATTGCCCTGGAGTCTCCAGGAATTAAAGACTGATCTCCAGGATACTGCTGCGAGCAACCCAGGAGAAAAAAAACACAGCGGCATTAAAAAAAAGTTGTGACTCTTTTAAAATTCTTTTTGAACACTTCTGTTTACTAGTTCTAAAATATTGGACATGGGAAAAAAAGGCTGTTTGACGGAGTCAAGAATCATCCAATCGGGTAATGGAGAGTCTATTTATTTTCCAATTGGTGTGGGAAGGCAGGGCACCGCGAGTGTGGACATGCCGGGCGACCAATGGCAATATTGTGGGGGTGGGGGCGTTGGAGGCAGGGCGTCAATGATGACACCTCCAGGAATACGTCCAAGCAGAGTTGGCAACCCCAGTGTGTGCCGCAGTTACAGGCTGTTGTGGATGATAGCTCCTAAGGCCATTCTGGACACCTGAACATTAATTCTCATTGCTGCAACGCTATTTCCACACCTAGGTGATCAGTCAATGCAACACTCTCCAGCTCTGCAGGTGAGAGGAAAACTCCCTGGTTGTTTTCATCTCCCTCTGCTGGAATCTGAAAAATCTTTTTCCATAAAACAAGGCCCTAACAGGTCTTAACAAATTGTCACTGTTAGCACACACTTTTATGACTGGACTGGAAATGTGGAATTGAGGTGATAATGGAGTAAACTACCTGTTATCTGGTTTCCTGTTATTTTTAGCACACTTCTCCATGGGTGGAGCACTTATTAGAATTTGTTAGAAAATGTAGTCATTAGGTTATGAGATTAAACAAACGTACAGAAAGGGAGTTATAAAAATTCCTGCCTGCGTTACATGTGAATTACCAGAATCAGGCCAGTGGAAACTGCAGTGGTATCATGCTGTGGTATGGTATGTGTCTTTAGTTACTTATATATTATGCATTAGCAAACTTTACAGAATAAGGATTGTGCCAACAGTGCTTTTTACAGTCAATGGCATCTTCATGCATTATTTATATTAGCATTATTTTTAATTCAACATTATGAAACTTCATTAGATTGCCACAAACTTAATGGAAAACTAGTCTTTTATTTATATGGTTGTCTATTATTGTATTTTGTTTCAGCAAGCCTAACCATGATAATGTAAGAAGGTTCCAAATCCTTTGCTTGGTTTTAAGATTCAGATACAAAAATACTAGAGTATGCACTACAGGATAGTGATTAACCTTTACTGGAGAATTATTGCACTCTTATGGCTGCGCATTAAATTATTTGAGAGATTATAACAACACCCTGAAAAGTTCATCTAATTCAAAGCTGAGATGGGTATGTTCATGCATAAACATGTGGTTAGTCTGTGGAAATTCCTGAAGAATGTGGACACGAGAGACCAATCTGACAGTATGAAAAACATTGGCCCGGGATTTGCGGTGGGTAATGACGGTGAACCAACAGCGTTCACCGTCATTACCCCCTTAACTTCAGGATTTAGCACATGTGCATCTAAACGCGGAAATCCTGAAGTTGCAGTCAGTAATTCACTGCTCCGACACTGGCTGTGCTGTGGCTACAGCGCCCCCCACCTCCCCCCATAGCCGGCAATCAGTGTAATCAGTGAAATCAGTGAAACTGATGAAAACTTGGGCTTTTCCAAGGTAATATCACTGTTAAATACTCCATTAAATGTTAAGGAGGGGTTTTAACAGCTTATTTATTGGTAAACAAACGTTCTGGCCCTGAAAAAATATGTCTTATATTTGTACAGTGTCAAATTTCTCCATTATGATAAAAATTACAATTTTTAAAAAACTTTAAAAAATAAATTTTAAAAAAAAGGTTTGTTCATGATATTTCAGCTTCTGCCTTATCCCAATATGAGAGTCCCAATCTTTATTTCGCTCTCTGTCACATTTTTGAAAAGTCCGGATAAAAGCAGTTTCTCATTTCCTGGTCTCCTGTCTGTGAGAATTCTGCAATGTGATTGGCTGCTTAGACAGCTTGTTGACATCACAGCAGCATTGCACTAGGACTTCCCATTACGGAGCGGTGAAATCAATTGAACATCGAGAAAGGCAAATTTCTCGCCACAGAGATTGCGAGATCTCTGTGGGCAGCTTTCTTCGGGGCCAGCGGCGAGTGCCTTTGCTTTGCTGCTGACCGCAAATTACAGGCCTGTATGGAGCCTGCATCTACCTGTCGGATTAATACTGAGCTACATTCATATGAGTCACTGTAAAAGTTAATTGTTGTTAACATTTATTACAACATATAGGAATTCTATGACATTTTTAACACTTGACCTCACCAAATCCTAAATTGGGCAAATATCCAAGCATGCTAATCAACCGCTCCAATCATCGGTTGTAACTTATTATGTAGAAGACATAAATGCCTACTGCACGCCGCAGGAATCTAATTAAACAAATGTTGTGCACAATTAAAATGCAGTTTTGGTCAGAGGGCATATTATGATACCTATGACAAGAAGTATTGTACTTAACACTACAAAGGTAATGATTAACTCATTACTGGACTAGTTCTGATCATGAAAAAGCTCTCAGCACACCACTAGGTCTACTTGTCAAATTATGTTTACTAATTTGTGACATTTTTCATTTTGTGAAATCTATCATTGACTAGCATCCAAATTATTCACAAAACGATGGACAATTGTAACATTCTATTGTTTATACAAAACAACGGCCCTGAATTTGCAGTCGGTATGATGGTGTACTCATACCGCCTTTCAAACTGACTGCAAATTCAGGATTTGGTGCATGCAGAAATCCCCAAGTTGCAGTCTGTCAATGACAGCTCCGAAATCGGCTGCGCTGTGCTCCCCCCTCCCCCCTCCCCCCACCACTCCCCCCCCCCCCCCCGCAATAGAGCCGGCAATCAGTGAAATCTCGTAAATCATTGAAACTGACGAAAACTTCGGCTCTTCCACAGTGATACCACTGTTAAATTCCCCACTAAAAGTTAGACCCAAAGGGATTAGATGTAACTGGGGTTTTAACAGCATATTGACTGCTAAAAAATGTTAAGGGCCTGGAAAACTCATTTTAAATTTGTGCAGTGTGAAATTTGTCCATTTTAATAAAAATTAAAATTAAGAAACTTTGCAAAAAAAATTTATTTTATTTTTAAGTTTGTCCATCTTTATTTTAGGGTTGCCTTTTCCCTATGTGAGAACTCCAATCTTTCTTTTGCTCTCTCTTAAAAGGTTAGAATTTTAAGGGCCTCCTCACTTTATTCGCTGTATGTGAGAATTCTGCCTTTTGATTGGCTGCTTAGACAGCCTGTTGACGTCACAGCAGTTCGAACAAGGGAATTCCCATTAAGTTCCATTGAATTGAATTCAAGGTCGGAAAACCCAAAGTTCTCGACACAGGGATTGCGAGATCCCTGTGCGGAGCGTACTTCGCGGCCAGCAGCGAACACCTTCGCTTCACTGATTCCGGGCCAATAAAGTACAAACAAATTCCGCCCTGATTTTATTTTCTTGAAACATAAATGTAGAATTGTGTAGGTACAAGGGTTAAGGAAACTGTTAGTTTGTTTGCTAATATTGTTGATGCATTTTATGACTTCCCACACTGTTGCCTCTTTTTAATTGATCCATAAATATGACACTGGGTTACCCTGGTGTCATCAACAGAGAAACACATTTGCACGTGCCCCTTGTTTTAAGGAGGTATAATTAATAAAAGAAATTAAACATAAAGTCTGATTTCAACAGAACCTAAAGGAAACTTATAAAACTAAATCATAATGTTGGACGCCAGTCATTACAAGGAATATTTAATTCTATTTTTCTCATCTTAGGAAAGGTGAAAAATATATTTGCATTCCATGAATTATATTCTGCTCTCCTGTCTGGGACCATTCCCATTAGAATTGTTCTGAAAGAGTTCTGCCACATTCATTATCTGCTGTAAACTGCAGACACCACAGAACTAAAATAATTACTCGACTAAATGAAACACATATAATGTGTATGTGTAAGCCATACTATTAAATGTTAATGCCCTCAACCTGTGGTGAAGATATAAATACTTTTAGTCATAGATTATATTGACATAATGTTCAAATGAAATCTTGTGAAACAACTAAGGATGTAATATTTTAGAATACAGCTTAATTTAGCAAAATTAGATATTGTGCATTTACAAAGCATGCAGTACAGGGTAGATAAAAGAAAAATAAGATACTAAGAAAAATATTTATCCAAAGTAAACAAAATAACTGACATACTTGTTTCTCTTTGTTTTCATAAGGTGTTCCTCATTTGCCTCCTCTTGATTAGAAGTTTCATCTTTTGCTAATAAAGTAAGACAGTTTAAATTACATATTTTTGATTATGCCAGAATTTATTTTTTAAATAGATAATTGTAATAGTTAATGTATATCTATGGGAGCTCGTAATTATTTGAAGTTTTGAGGCAATATTGTTTTACACTTGGTAACCTGCCAAATAAAGAGCATGAGATTAGGCACAAAGCAGAATATTTCAAAAATAGTCTCTTTAATATCTTATATGAAATCCTTTGATCCAGAATGATACAAGAATGAAGAAATAGGTAGAATTCATTTACCCGCTCCAGCTTACTATATTATGCAGATCTCATTTCAGGACTCCATTTGACCACCTTTTAAACATCATGGGACCGAACTATCTCAGAAGGCTGCAAGTGGGCTCCACGACAGTGGGAGATGGTCCAGACCAGGGAAGCAAGGGCTGAAGGAGGCTGTGAATACGGTATCGAAGGTGCTGGGCAAAACCCCTCCAGATATCTGGTGGGTTCCAGAATTTCCTGCAACATGGGGTAGGCAGTCTGTCGAGATGTACCCGTAGTAGTACAGGTGCCCGCTGGCCCCATTCAAATGAATTGTCCTCCCAATAACCCCACAAACTCTGGCGGGGTCAGTGCTGGAGGGCACCATCCGGTGTGACTGTCCCCATTTCCTGAGTTAAATCCTTATTTCTATTCTCTTCGCTAAATCAGAAATTGATTCAGTTCACTTCTGAGTGCTTTAATGAAGTCAGTATTTACTGCACAGCATTGCACTCTATTCCACGAGCATACATGCCAACTATCGACATTTCATGCTGACAGTTAGGCGTAGAATTTCTGCAGAGGTTCACCATTCTCCAGCGTAACTTCAGCAGAAACCCTGGAGGAATGCCGTAAACAGCTGTTTCTCTGGGCTTTATATCAATCTTTCGCCAAAGTTACGGTGGGAGATTGGAAGAAGCCCCGTAGAAATTACAGGTGTTAGCACGTCAGTGTTTGCTGACAAAAATCAGCATGTACCAAGTCCATTGCTACTCCTACCCAAGTCTGGCAGCGAATTCATCTCCAGAACCACATCACCGATTTTGTACCTTCAATTTTCATATATCCTTTTGCAGGATTTTGTAAGCTTATTTTTTTCCCCCCTCTGATGCAAGTGAAGCTTTGATGACAAATCCGATGTAACTTCTTTTCACATAAAATGGTTGTTCTTGTGTTGTTAGTTTTTTGAACGCCATGTCAGCTTTTTGAAGCTTTTGATCATTTTCTGGGCTAGCATGTATATACAAGTGGATGATTCAAATAGTACATTTACATTTCAACTTTCTTCCCACTTTGTGGGAAAAGCACATTCCTCCTGGCCCTGACCACTACCAGCAACACCTTCAGGATGTTAAATCTATTCTCAGTAGGAAAAAGATGAAGGAGGAAATATTGCTCAAGTTGAAGGGAATTAATAATGAGAACTATTATGTGAAAAACCAGGACAAAAAAAACAGACAGCATCATTGCAAATTCACAAAGGCATTTCTAACTTTTTCCAGGTCTGACGGTCATCGACCTGAAACGTTAACTCTGTTTCTCTCTCCACAGATGCTGCCTGACCTGCTGAGTATTTCCAGCATTTTCTGTTTTTATTCCTTGTGTTATGTTTAGCACAGGAGTTTTCAATGATGCTGTCTGTTTTTTTTTGTCCTGGTTTTTCACATAATAGTTCTCATTATTAATTCCCTTCAACTTGAGCAATATTTCCTCCTTCATCTTTTTCCTACTGAGAATAGATTTAACGTCCTTAGTGTCTGTTCATAAATGAGCAATTTAAAATCTGGAAGCATCCATTTACATTTCCCTTGCCTTTGTAACTGCTGCCTGTACTGAGACAGTTTGTTCAATGCTTGACTATTATACATGGATAAGTTCCTGATTAATCTTATTTACTTCACTTGTTATATTTATAAGTTTTAGTGTCATTCTGTATTATTGGAATTTTATTTATTTGAAATGCCACTTGTGATCCTTCTGTACACTTGTTAAGTTTCTTTAGATACCTCAGAAATTTATCACTTTCCTTTGAACATCTTGCTTTCCCACATACCTTGGTACAATCTGCAGACTTACTTTTAATGGCTTCATTAATTTCATTTATAAATAGTGGGAATGTACCCTGAGGTTCCCTGCTTGTCACAGCTGTCCAATTGAAATGGCTACCATTGATCAATGTCTTTGGATCCTATTATTCGGGCAATTTACTACTTCCTCCTTTATCCCAAGAGCTTTCACTTATAAGCCATAAGCCTCTTGACAGGCACCTTATCAAATGCCTTCTGAAAGTTGGGATATATAGCATCCACCACATAATCCTTTTCTATCAATTTGGTTACCCCTCAAAGAAATAAAATAAATTTGTCAGCTTGAATAAACTGAAACTGGAATGGTTACTTTTATTCACATTAAATGCTCTTGATCTGCTTTCTTTATAATAGACTCAATTGTTTTCCTACTATGGGCATTAAACTAACGGGTTTAAAATTAATCAAGGTCATGATTCTGGCCTATTTTTTTTAACAAAAAGGAAAATAAATTTGCTATTTTACAGCCATCTAAACTTCAGCCTCAGTTCTTCCTACTTTTCTCCTTCCTTAGTTTTTGTGGGCACTCTTGGATTCAGTCTATTTGGTCCAGGTGTCTAATGAATGTTCAATGCCTCAAGTTTTTAAACCATCATTTAACTACCAATCTCTACTTGATTCATGAAGCCAAAAGAACCTCTTATTCATTCATCTTCCAGAAACAGGCAGGATTTAACTCACAACGG
Source organism: Squalus acanthias (assembly GCA_030390025.1). NCBI lineage: Eukaryota > Metazoa > Chordata > Chondrichthyes > Squaliformes > Squalidae > Squalus > Squalus acanthias. The sequence goes on along the minus strand of CM059438.1, from coordinate 29,077,474 downwards.
GTTTCGGACTGACGAGAATCAAACCATCATAAATTTGAGGCCTGAGCAATTTTAACTCCTGGGCCTCATTCACATCCCACTGGCCAGTTGTCTGCCTGCAACGAGCAAGCAAAGATCGGGTGGCCCAGAGGCCGTCCCTGGCATTGTATGCTGCCTTCTCCGCATCATTCTCCTGCAGGAGGGATGCACAGTGTTAATTGGCTGCTGCAGTCTCCAGATCTTTGTCACAATCAGTCAGGATTCATGGAATGGATGGAAGTAATAGTAGGTATCGAACCATAGAACAGTACAGCACAGAAAGAGGCCATTCGGCCCATCGAGTCTGTGCTGGCTCTTTCGAAGAGCAATCCAGTTAGTCCCACTCCCCCACACTTTCCCCAGATCCCTGCAATTTTTTTCTCCTTCATGTATTTATCCAGTTCCCTTTTGAAGGCTACTATTGAATCTGTAACCACCATCCTATCAGGCAGTGCATTCCAAATCCTAACCACTCGTTACGTAAGAAAGTTTTTCCTCAAGTCGCCTCTGGTTCTTTTGCCAATCACCTTTAAATCTGTGCCCTCTGATTATCGACCCTTCAGCCATTGGAAACAGTTTCTCTTAATTGACTCGATCAAACCCTTCATGTTTTTAAACACCTCTATCAAATCTCCTCTTAACCTTCTCTGCTCTAAGGAGAACAATCCCAGCTTCTCCAGTCTATGCACGTAAGTGAAGTCCCTCATCCCTGGAATCATTCTAGTAAATCTCTTCTGCACCCTCTCCAAAGCCTTCATGTCCTTCCGAAAGTGTGGTGCCCAGAATTTGACACAATACTCCAGCTGAGGCTGAACTAGTTTTATAAAGGTTTAGCATAACTTCCTGGCTTTGTATTCTATGCCTCTATTTATAAAGCCCAGGATCCCATATGCTTTATTAACTGAAGCAAAATACTGCAGATGCTGGAAATCTGAAATAAAAACAGAAAATGCTGGACACACTCAGCCGGTCAGTTAGCATCTGTGGAGAGAGAAACCTCCACCGTGGTTGACAGGGCAACACGGTGGCATAGTGGTTAGCACTGGTGCCTCACAGCGCCAGAGACCCGGGTTCGAATCTGACCTCGGGTGACTGTCTGTGTGGAGTTTGCACATTCTCCCCGTGTCTGCGTGGGTTTCCTCCGGGTGCTCCGGTTTCCTCCCACAGTCCAAAAATGTGTGGGTTAGGTTGATTTGGCTATGATAAATTGACCCTTAGTGTTAGGGGGGATTAAATATGTGGGGTTATGGGGATAGGATGGGATATGTTAGGGGGAATTAAATACGTGGGGTTACGGGGGTAGGGTGGGATATGTGTACTGTGGGGATTAAAGCAGGGACAGGGTACTGGATTTGGATGATCAGCCATGATCGTATTGAATGGCGGAGCAGGCTCGACGGGCCGAATGGCCTACTCCTGCTCCTAGATTCTATGTTTCTATGTGTCCGTTCCATTTTCCGCACTTCTGCTCTCACCCCTTCTCCTCCCTCCCAGAACCACGTTAGGGTTCCCCTTGTCCTCACCTTTCACCCCACCAGCCTCCACATTCAATGTATCATCATCCACCATTTCCACCACATCCAGTGTGATCCCACCACCAAACACATCTTCCCCATCCCTCCCCTTTCATCATTCCAAAGGGACCACTCCCTCCGCGACACCCTGGTCCACTCCTCAATCACCCCCAACAGCCTTCCCCTTCCCACGGCACCTTCCCGTGGAAGCGCAGGAGATGCAACACCTACCCTTTTTACCTCCTCCCTTCCCCCGTCCAGGGCCCCAAACACTCTTTCCAGGTGAAACAGCGATTTACTTGTACTTCTTGCAATTTAGTATACTGTATTCACTGCTCACGATGTGGTCTCCTCTACATTTGGGAGACCAAAAGCAGGTTAGATGATCACTTTGCAGAACCCCTCGTTCAGTCCGTAAGTGTCGCCTGTCACTTTAATTCTCCGCTACACTCCCACTCTGACCTCTCAGTCCTCGGCCTCTTACACTGTTCCAACGAAGCTCAATGCAAGCTTGAGGAACAGCACCTCATCTTTCGATTCGGCACTTTACAGCCTTCTGGACTCAACATTGAGACTGGACTCAACAGGGAGAAAGGACCTAGGATGTGAGACTTCAGATGGGAGACATTTGATATGCGTACTGTCAAGGGACTGTTTCTAGGACAAGGTACTTGATGCAACGTAATACCCTAAAGGACAATGCTTGACTATTGTTCCAGCGAATATTCAACGACTTCTCTGTCCTTCAGTTATCGGCCTTGTTATTCATCTGAAAACACTCTTACCAATGTTGACCAAGTGAGATTATTAAACTTCTTCTGACACTGGAAGAGGATCCTTGGGGTTATGACGGTCCTACTCACAGCCACCTCCTTCCAAATGGCCCATGCTGCTGCAAGTGATGGCCCCTTCCCTGCTATCCAACTATTGCATGTCTCCTTTATCTAATTTGGGCCAGCTGCACGCCTACATCGCCTCAGAGAAGTTAGATGGTTGCCTTTTCCCTTTTTTAGCACCAGCCTTTTCAGTCCCTCTTCTAAGAGCCTACTCAGCCCTGTAAGTGCGTGAAGCCTTTTAAATACAGAAATTGCGTTACTGATCCACCACATTGCTGAATTTTCTGAGCTCCCGAGGTGTAGCTACCTCCTGCTAGGCAGAATGCCCACACTTCACCCACCAGCATTATTTAAATTAGCTGACCCCAGGATTTCTGATGGGGTCAGCATCCCCTGATTTCGGGGGCATAAGTCCCGCTCCACCACACTTACACCGCCACATTGGGGACCCAAGAATATCCAGGTCTACAGAAAATTATTCTGGTGCAAAAGTAGTATAGCTCTGGCAGAGAGGACTATACGTTGTAGTGTAAATCAGATACTCCATAGTTACATCCCTTCTAAAAGACACATTCAATTTTGGTATAATTGGCTGCTGGCAGATGATGTACCTCCCCCAAAGTATGTAAACGATAGGATAATGAGGGCAAAAGCTGCTGTCCCAGAATGTCATCATTTACATCAAAAGTGCACCTTGTGGAAAAGGGGGGTAAGTATCCTGCATGACTTGTTAAACCAGGAAGTGGTTGAGTTCATAGCCTTTGAATGTCCATGAACTTTGTCTGAAACGTCAGCTTTGATTGAAGCAATTTGAAAAAATCTTTTCTCAGCACTGAAACTAAGAAAAGATTTTGCAAGCTGCCTTTCAGCAGTTTCCGTCAAGGAAATGTTTTGCTTCCCACCCTTTTGTCACCTTCGAGCATAGTTGTTGAGATGTGGGAGATGCGTTTATTGTCTATCCTTAATTACCCTGAGAAGGTGGTTGTTGGCCTTCTCATTGTAGTACTGGAGCCCTTATGGTGCTGGTGCTCTCATGATGGTATTCCCATATATGTCCTTACAATTGAAGGGAAATCTATTTCAAACATCCCTGTCAACAAGAAGAACTTTAACACAAAAGAGAACTTTTAAGGATGGCTAAACTGCTTTGGAATGCAAGTTGAGAACAGAGTGTGTGAGGGCAGATAAAAGAAGCATTGTGGGCAGGGACAGGTCTGGAGTTGCTAGGCAACAATGGAACTGACCAAGCACTGTCTTGAAATAAGGCCCTCATAAATCTGCAACAAGTGACATGCATGATGAAGTAACCCCACTAAACTTTGAACCAATCATGAACAACAAGGAGAAAAGCCGTGTTTGAATGAGCCAATCACTGAATGCCATGAGAGGAGTTTTGAACACAAAGAACTATAAGAACTGACACAAGACCTAGTTTTTTACTGCAGTAAGTGAGGACAAAGGGTGTCCTGGTTTAAAAAAGAGAAGATGTCTAAAGAATTCAACAGACTTTGGGTGATCATCGGTTTGGCCAACTGGGCACTTGAAGACTCCAGGACAGGTCTAGTTGTGTTTCTTATTTAATCCGTGTGTTAGTGGTTAAATAAAAGATCTCTGTGAGAGAAATAGTGTACGTGTGTCTATTAAAGTGGATTCAGGAAACGAATCCTGCTCTAACACCTAACGTGGGAGGTGTGAAAGTCGTAAAAAAAAATACACAATGGAGGCAGAACAGGTGCAGGAGGAAGAGGAACTGTCAGAGGCATGCAAGATAAGGCTCCAACAAAGGAGAAGAGGGCCACCCTACAGATTATGCCATGATGTCTTAAAAAAGGTCTGCTTAAGGAGGTAATCAGTCTCACAGAATCCCCACAGTGCAGATAGAGGCCATTTCGGCCCATCGAGCCTGCACCGACACATATCCCACCCTATCCCCGTAACCCCACGTATTTAATCCCCCTAACACTAAGGGTCAATTTATCATAGCCAAATCAACCTAACCCGCACATCTTTGGACTGTGGGAGGAAACCCACGCAGACACGGAGAGAATGTGCAAACTCCACACAGACAGTCACCCGAGGCTGGATTCGAACCCGGGTCCCTGGCGCTGTGAGGTAACAGTGCTAACCACTATGCCACCGTGTCGCCCGTGTCTCCTATTGCAAACTGTCCAAAAAACTAAAAACAGCAAGTGCTTCATATTACCCCTGTGCCTACCTGTCCTGTTCTTAAACCTATCCCAAGAGAATATTCAAGGGCCAGGTACTTGGCTGCATTGTGGTATCGTGAGCCTCTTGGAACTGAGGTGGCCCTCGTTTCAGGGCTTCTGCATTCTAGAAAGACACTTCAACAGGCTGCATCACCACTGCAGGTGCATGGTGTAAAGTTTCGCAATTATCGCGATTCAAAATAACAAGAGAGAGGCAGATTCGTTTGATCAGTTTTATTAAACAAAATGCTGTCCTGATATAAAGGACACAGAAGCCTGTAAAATGGCCGCCGCGCATCGTGGCAGAAGCTTCCAGAAATACAGTGGGCAGACAAGATGGCGTCGAATAAACATTCGATATAAAATTGGATCATACTCGGTAAACACTGATAAAGACAGGATGTAACCCGTTTGCATTTGGAACAATAGCAAAGATATAAGTGCTGGAATTGTTTTCCATGCACAAGTAAGGACCATTGTACTGGGCAATCGAAGGCCCATCCAGACACATCAATACACAAATACCCCCCCCCCCCCCGGCTCTACAATGAGAGAGACATTAACGGGTGATTAAACAAGTATTCGGGAGCCCCCAAAACCAGTCAGGGAGACGATTCGTACACATCCTGGCTGGGTCAACAATGGGGAAAACATTAACGGATAGTTGGCCAGTTTCAGGTGCTACCGAAACCCGTTAAAGAAGACAACCGCCCCATGCTGGGAGTTTTGTGCACCAGTATTACACAAAGGACAAACATTAAGATTTGAGCGGGAGATAAGGGAACATATCACTATAACTATAGTGAACAAATGTCCATCGCTCTCTTATTCTCTTATCTCGCGGCTGGCTGCTGAACTTTTATTCTCTCGGCGGACCCTTGCTGAAGCTTTTCCTTAGAGCTGGACTTTGTGTTTCTCTGGACTTTGTTGACTCTTGACTCTTAACCGTACTGGTCGGTTATTCGAATGTTGGGTGGAGCTCAATCGGAACGAGCCGCCCCGACAAGGGCAAGTAACAGGGTACACCATCCCGAGTGTCGGTAAACGGTGTCTGGACCCGGAGGCCCGAAGAGACGAGACGAGAAGAAGACGAGAGGAATCCACGTGCCACCACGGTCAGTAAACCCCGACCGCGCCCGAAAATATAAATAAAGAACTCTTCTTCGAGTTCTACCGACTACAACCTGTATCGAGCACAGGGAGACTCTTCTTTGAATTTTACAAACGTTCCGAGTTCTACCGAGTTCTTCATGACAACAGAGAGTCTGGCCTGCTTTTCGCAGCAGCGAAAGTAAACAAGTGGGGTACAGGGACTCTTCCAAACACGTGACAGTCAGGCGCTGCAGCGAAACGAGCCGAGTGCCTCACTTTAAAATTCTCCGAAGTAACACGAGTGGTGAGCATGTTTCCCGATCCTACAAATCTAGACGTAGTGTAGGTATTGTTAAGGGAGGGTGGTTTTATTAAGGTTAAAGTATAATGTGTTCCCCTTTTTACGATGTGCCGTGCGTTCTTCATTTCCATAGACCAAGCTTTATGAATGTATGTATACTTGTACTCTCGTTAATTTGCGCCTATGACATGTATTTCATGATTTTAGACGCCATGCAATAAAGATTTCCATTTCGTACTATTCAACCGGGTCTATTTGAGTTTTTCTCTGCATTACTGCTCCCTGCACCTAAGTCCAGTGTTAGAACCGTAAGGGCGAGTGGGTCGAACCACTCACAGGTGCTTATTGCAATAAGGCTGGCCGGAGACCAGAGCAAGCAATAGTATTAGGCAACGAAGGCCTAACCTCGCACCAGCACCGTCTGAGACACAGGCACGAACCCTTACAATGGGCAGCTTGGTCCGGTGTCCTAACACTTACATGAACATCCATCCAAGGGAGCTGACTGGTAAAGTCACATGAGTTGTCATCAGGAAAGAGCAATATGAAAGGTGGATTTTAGGTGCGCCACTTGTGCCAAGTCCTGGACCTGAGTGCCCACTCATCAGCAGGAGGGCAGACATGACAGTATCAGCTAGGTCCTTCAGACCCTGAGAGATGTCATCCCTCGGGTTGCTACCTATCATTCTTTCCAAATGGTCCCCCAAGTCCTGAATGCCAGTTGTCAAAAAAACTCACCTTGGATGTACTAACTGGCCTGGAGTCCTCTCTGTCAGGGGAGATGGATGTAGATGTTCATGGTGCTATCTCCTGCTTCAGATAGCACTGCATTGTGTTAAATCCTTCTTGGATATTGATGGCATTGGATCTTGCCATCACCCATATCATCTATCTCAGGTCCTGTCAGATCCTACTTTCACCTCATATTACTCTGGCACCATGAACAAAATGAATGAAGGAATGCCACACATATAAACATATACACTGCAGTTAAAGTTAAATTTACAAAAGAGGCATTATCTGCCAGCAGAAAACTTTGAATGGTGATGAGGTATACTGGAGATGGGTAGTTTAAATATATTCATATGCGTTCCTGATGAACTGACAGCATGTTAAGTTTTAAAAAGAGAACTTGCAGTAATGAATGCCTTGTTACTGCGCCAGGACAGGATCATTATCTCTGTCACAATGAGGAGCAAGATTCTTGACAGAACCCATCAAGGGTTGATGAAGTGCTAGGAATGGGCAACCATATCTCTGTGATGGCCAAGCATCAGCTAGAATATCAGAGCAAAAGTCTTTGACAACCACACTATTAAATGAGTGACCTTAGCAGAGGACTGCAGTGGACTTGTGTGAGCTCAGGGGACAGAAGTACCTTCTACTTATCAACTATTATTCCAGACTTCTTGAACTGGCTCATCTGTCAGATCTAACAAGCCACCATGTTACTGAGAAGCATAAGAATATTTTCACTCTTTAGGGGTATCCCTGAGGAACTTGTCATGGATAACAGACACAGGTAATGGCTTCAGAGTTTCAGACAGTCACAGCTCAGCGAGGTTTTAGGTATACCACTACCAGTCCTCATTACATGCAAGTTAGATGGAGAGGCTAAGAGGGCAGTAAAAACTGCAAAAAGAGTTTTCTAAAACTCGAGGATCCTTACTTACCCTTGCTAAGTTACAGAGCAACACCAAATGCTGCTATAGGTAAAAGCCTAGCTCAGTTAATGATGGGACTATGGATTGAAGGGTCAATTCTGTGCTCCCACTGGGAAGATGAGCCCAGTCAGCTTATCACATTAAAATGAATGTTTGGAAAATCACGGCTGCATACCTAGGATGTGCTCTCTGTAAGTGCAGCACCCCACTGTAAGTGCAGATCGTGGAATTGCCCTTCAAAACTATGGGACCTACATGGGACAAAAATGTGAGGCCAAAATGGCCAAACAAAGAATTGATTAAGTTAACAAGAAAATGAATGAGGCTCACCAGCAAATTTTAACTCGTGATATTCAGTTAGAGTACTCTTGGAGCTAGAATCTGGTGATCAAATAAGGGTCAAGCTTGATGTGGGGATAAAGAATGTAAGGCTGGGGGAGATTGCAAAACAGGTTGTGCTGAGGTCATGGAGCAATTTGAAGATGCAGATGAGCTTAAATTTATTGTGGAGACAGAGCAGAACAGCAAGGACAGAGGTGATAGACTAGTGAGATTTAGTGCAAGACAAGATATGGACAAAGGAGGATTTGGGAAAAATGAAATTGGAAGGTAAAAATAATGTAAAGGTTTTGGTGGCAATGGAAGTAAGGTAGTGCAGAGGCAGATGATTTTGCGGATATTAATTATTAAAATTTCTGCTCATCCAAAATAATTTCCAACTTTCTTTCTTTTAATTCATCCAAAGTTAAATCTATACTTTCACGAACTTCTGGACACTCCCTTAGTAACACCACACCCATTGCCCCACTTCATTTATTTTGTGCTGTCTGAATATATCGAACCTAGCTGTTTAAAATTTGCATTTATCTTAGCCTGTCCTCGTGGCCTTGACGAAGGTTCTTTTATTCTAAGAAAATTCGATCTTTGTCATTCACATCCTAACCTCAAAATCTCGTATCCTGCCTCTTCTATTGCTTTCATTTGGCAATATTGTATGATCCCTATCAATTACTTGTTTTATTTTTACATCCTTTATTCTTAACACTTTACATCAATCAGATATGGACTGACTGTTTCTCGCATGCTGCCAATTTGCTGTTCACGGGAAGTTAGTTCGGTGCACTGTAGCGGTGTGAAGGTGTAAAATGGTAATTAAGTATGTTATTACCAGCATTATAGATATTTAAATGAAAAATGCACTATATTTCAATGCTAATGGATTGCATGCCCGAATATGGGGATTTCATTCAGTGCTGCACGGGCACTACCATTGGCAGAGGATGACCTACAGGAAGGGGCAGCCCCTGATGTCGGATGGTATGCAAGTCATACCATCAAGTTTCTCCACTACGTAATGCAGTGGGGCCGAAAATTCATTCTCTTAGCGCTGCACTCTTGAATGTAATCCCATATTGTGCAAAAAGGTAGGTTTCAGCTGAAATATTTAAGTCAACAGCTGAGTAAGCTGATTGCAGCCTACAATCTTTGTAACAGCACAAGTCAAATATTTGGATGAGGAACGTAACTAATTCTTCCGGGTGTGCAACAGAAGAGCCAAAAATTGGGCCGGAACCTGGATACACTGGTTCCTGGTCTCCTTTGTTAGTTTATGTGGAGACCTGTTTGGGGCAGAACCTCCAGCTGCCCCAAACATGATATCTGGGCCCTGAAAAATATCCTGGTATTACCAAGAAATCATCCATTGTTGGCCCTATAAAAAAATTCTAATATTGTCAGTGGTAGCAGCATGCCCATGAATGGCTTCCCAGTGCTACATTACTTGTACTCCCTTTTCTAGTGGATACCCAAGATGGGCCCAGAGTGGCACTAGCACCAGGGAACCTTCTTTGATCCTGGATACTTTGGCGGGGTTAGGAGTTGAGATTCCTGGTGGGCGCTCTCCAGCAGTTACACTACGGAGCCATGTAATTTTGGGCCCATGTGCCTAAGGAGACTGAGATTTAGCAGGAACACTGTAACAGAGATGTATCAGCCCTTTCATGAAGAGCTCCACACAAGATCCAACAATCACATGACACTGCCAAGGCCCCCAGTGTCACCACAGCAGTCAATGTTTGTGCATTCAGCCGCTACTAATTTAGGACTGGGATATCTGTTGGCTATTCCAGAGTCCTAGGGAATCATTAATTGCATCCATTTTGCAATTTACTGTGCCTTGTGTGAGCCAAAATGCTGTCTTCTCCAGAAGATTTTATGATGTAGTCATTTTAAGGGAGTCATCTGTGCCATCCTTATTTGACGGGAAGGAAGAGTGGAAGGATTTCTCCTAGAATTCTCCTGACAGCTGCAGTGATGGCTCATGGTATCCTTGTGCTAGCCACAGAAAGAAACAGAACACAGAACACAGGTACAATAAAGTTCATACTATAATCAAAATGGTTATCAAATGTAACACTGGGATCTTTAATCAGCACTTTAGATGTCTTGATCAATCAAGGCTGCCTTACAGCACACATTCCCCCCAGGGTTTCATGAATAATGGTCATCCTCTACATCCTGCACAACTGTGTGCTGCAAAGTGACCTCACCTTGCAAATCAAAGAACGGGGTGGCAAAATCATGGTGCAGCTGGAGGATGACAGTAACAATGATGAATTTGTCATTGAATGAGCAATTCAATAAGGAAGACTGGTGTGCTAGGTATTAATTCAAGGTGCCATCCAATGAGCACTGGAGCCATGCTAATGTGCAATTTCTGCTTACGGTGGTCCAAGTGGCTTAGGGTAGTTCCTGCACTAACTTCCAGTTACCTGCCTCATTACATATCCACAGAAAGCTCCTGGCAGCGAAACGGTCAGTCAAAGGGAGCGTGCTGATTCAGAGGTTGGATACTGCAACGCCTATTTAAAGACCTGCAGCAGCTTTTTAAAGGGCAGGGCTTATTTTCCCCAGGCAAACATTTTGGCGAAGTGTACAATTATAGTGGAGTGCCATCAAGATTTCTGGGTGCAGTAATGGCAAAGTCTGATTTCAGAAGTGGGGGAAAGGAGGTTTGTCCTCTTTTGAACTCCATGGTATCCCTCCTGCTGTCAACGGGTGGTGGAACAATGTGACAATTCAGTTTGGACCATCAAGCAAATCTAGAAATCAATGTTGGACCGGAAAAATAGCCAAGGTACGGAAACCCACTCGGAACTTATAACTAGTTAAGAGTTACTGTCAGTGTCATGCTCTGGTGCTGGCTGCAGATGGACCACCTACTCCATAGTTGGGCCATTTTGGATGGCAACATTTTACAGCATGAACTGCACGAATCCCTTGACCTATCCCGGCATCTGAATTGCTGTTTCAATATGACACTTGTCTGTTCTGATAGATGCTTGGGTGTTGTTATTCTCTGTATTCACATTCTGATTCTGGGTCTTGCAAGGGTATTAACCAGAGTAGTAGAGGATAGCTTCTATCTCCATGATTCAAGTTAGGCTTCTCCTTCAAATAACCCAGACTTTAAAATAAATAAACTGTGACTGCTGCCTAGTTAGTGAGCAACAACCTAAATGATCCTATGCCCATGGTTACTGATCACTTAGATACTAATGAAAGTCCTTGATGAATGCCATGAGATTGGGTTTCTGGGATCTGATCACATGAGTGTCATCAATAACTCCCTGGACTTTGGGAAATCCTCCAATGCAGAAAAGTTGCCCTGTCCTATGATTTTGCTGTTGTCTTTTTCTGCAGAAAGTGATACGAGTCTTTGCCCTGCTGAACAAGGCATAAGTGACTTGCTTGATGTATTTATTAACAGCCAATTGATGTTGCAGATGTCCCCTGGGGCATTCTGGTAGGACTTAGAGGCATAGAAGTTGAAGGAAGTTATGTCCTTGACTAGTACTAGCACTGCAGCTATTACGTTTAAAGTTGTTTGCAGGTCAGCTTGCACTACCTGACACAACTTTGTGAGACTGCATTTTAAATTCAACTCGGCCATTTGTGCAAGAGCACGATGCACCCACATTAGAGGCCCCCTGTGAAATTGTGTGACACGCAAGTGGAGTCCAGTGCTGATGAGACATGTCCCTGTGCCATTTCCCAGCCACTGTTTGTCCAAAGCTTGCTAGATGTAAAATCTACCCCACCATTTACTAAAGCTATAAACCACATCGACAAAGTAACTTTCCCCTATATTGCTCTGCAGAGTTTGTTAAATAACATCTATTCCCATTGTTTGCTGGACTCCTGCGTTATTCTGAATAATTACAAATAAATACACAGCACAATGTTTAAATCAGGAGCCGTGCATTTAATTATTCCATTGTGCCATGTCCGATGTTAGCATGTTTAGCCATGGTGCCACCCCTTTGTGCTTGTGATTTGCTGTGGTTGTGACACTTAACCTCCTACTACTTCTCAGTGATTTGCTTGTGGAAGTAGGAAATAAGCTGTCTGCTTGCAGGGTTTCAGAGGCAATCTGCTGGAATTCTTGTGGCCTCAGATCTTACGCTGTAAATTGTGATGGATTTGGATCCGAATTCACCACATCTGGTGTTGTTGCGGCTGACTGATCCTGTTCATTTTCTGACACACCTACTGTTACTTGCATAGGGAAGCTTGATGTTCTCAGATGTGGTGTCTTTCTTGAGAGACAATCACCTGATCTGTTCCTACCCCAGGCATGCCCCTGCTGCTGGACGCTCACTCAGCATGCCAACTGATCTGCCTGAGAGCCCAGATTTGGGTAACTATAACATTTATGAATTTGTGCCATAAGCTTTTCTATATGTGATCTCCCAGTATGTTGAAGCTGGCCAAGAGAACATCTTTAAAAATGTATCTAAAACCGCATATTAGTGGTGAGAATATTCATGAGAGATCCTCCCACTGTGTTTATGGGCTATGCCAATGAGGGCTCTGATGTGGATGGCAAAGCAGTTGCCACGTGTTCCATGGCAGATTGTAGAGCAGAGTGCATACACGAGTGCACAGATCCGGGTAGTAGATTCCTCCATATTCCTCCGCAAAACTTGCACTGCGTTTTGCAGGTGACTCACGTATGCAATCTTCTTCATACAGAAATCTCCATAAGATCTGAATCCCGAGAACATAAAGCAGAGGCAGGAACCATGCTGGAACTTTGGCCAGCAGGTGCCTGGCCTTGAGCAGCCAGCACTATTTACTTTTCCTCGCCAATAAAGAAATAAAGACTTGCATTTATATCGTGCCTTTCATGACCTCAGGACGTCCAAAAGTGCTTTACAGCCAATGAAGTACTTTTGAAGTGTAGTCCCTGTTGTAATGTAGGAAACGTGGCAGCCGATTTCATACAGCAAGCTCCCACAAACAGCAATGTGATAATGACCCATTTAAGTGATATTGATTGAGGGATAAATATTGGCCGGGATAAATGTTGGCCAGGACATCAGGAAGAACTCTTTGAAATAGTTCCATGGGATCTTTTACCGAAGAGGGAAAACGGGGCCTCGGTTTCATGTCTCATCCAAAAGACAACACCTCTGACAGTACAGCACTGCCTCATTACTGCACCAGAGTGTCAGCCTAGATTTTTGTGCTCAAGTCTCTGGAGTGGGACTTGAACCCACAACCTTCTGATTCAGAGGCAAGAGTGCTACCAACTGAGCCACGGTCGACACCTAATATGTGCATTGTGACTCACCTACTCATCCTCATTTTCTACATCCTAAGTTGCGTGTAGCAGTGCTAGTACTTGGTAGATAATTACACCAGGTGCTGTGATGTGTTGGTTTGCTCATGGACACTGGGTATAGCTGGAGTCTGTTATGCCAGTCCTAAGACAGCAGAAGAGAACATTTCTGCATTACTTTCACTGCATGCAGCTTTATGACTGAAATTCCAGGGGTCACACTTTGCTGGCACAATTGTGGTTGCAGGTGTAGATCTAGTCCCAAATTGGAGGGACGGGGTCTTTGTGGCCCGCCGGTGTCTGCAGGGGCACTTCAACAGCAGCTGACCCAATCCACCTCACAGATGCTCCACCTGAGGTATCCCGCGTCCTTTCTGGGCCGAAGGAAAATCACCCAGCTACTCTTTTCAGCAACAAAGGAAACCATTCTAACTCCAGATAAAAGATAGTCAATCTCTTCAATCTCCTAGCCATCCCAACATCTATGCAAGTAAATTCCCTTTATTACTTTGTGACTTAATTTTCATAACAAATCTCTTATTTGGCACCTTATCACCTTTTGAAAATCCATATATACACACACAACACCCACCACAATTCCATTATCTATATACAGATTTCCTCAAAAATGTATTTGAGATGGTCAAGTGCAATCCGCGCTTCACAAATCCATGGTGACTGTCCCTGATCAGCTCATGCCTTTCTAAGCCTAATTTCAAGCCATATTATGGACTCTAAAACCCTGACTTTAACTCAGGTGGGGCAGGCATGGCCAGTGGCAGTCTTGTCCTGCCTCACCGACTTGGGGCCCACGTCATTTTAACTCCTGGGCCTCATCAACATAGTTCAGGCCTGAATCCGGTGGGAATGACAAGGAGCCGATGGGTGGGAGTAGGGTGAGGACTGCAGGAGGATGTAGTCAGTTAAGTAGATTGGGGTGGGGGGGGGGGGGGGGGGGCGGTGGGAGGGGAGGAGGGGGTGGAAAACCAGATGCTATTGCAGTCAGGGGAGCTGAGGAAGCCTGGTACAGATCACTGGGTCAAAACCCTGGAACTCCCTACCTAACAGCACTGTGGGAGTACCTTCACCACACCTACTGCAGCGGTGCAAGATGATGGCTCACCACCACCTTCTAAAGGGCAACTAGGGATGGGCAATAAATGCTGGCCTTTTTAATGATGCCCATATCCCCAAAATTATTTTTTTAAATCACAACGAAACGCTCCACCATCTCCCCTTCTCATTCTAATTACACACTGACTTGCTGCTGCTGCACTCTCAACAGGTACATTCTACTTTTACCTGGTAACAATTGGAAAGTGTTTCACTCTTCTGGTTAATACATTCATATTTCAAACTGGAGCCACTTTCTTGCACATAAACACCTCCCAATCCTTGTCGTAACTTGCTGACTCCCCCTCTCAGTATGCGCACTATATTATGAAGCTGCACAACCTTTTACAAGAACTACACACTAACTCACTCCCAAATTTTTTCAGGACCAGCTGGCTCACAACACCAAGGTGCAGACCAAATCCAGGGGAGGGCAGCTGCCATACAAGCCCTCACCCAGATGGAAAAGGAAGTCTGGACCTAATTGAGGAATATCGGCAATGGTGGTGGTGGGGGGGGGGGCAGTCCTTGCGCAGCACAATGTCTGCCCATTACTCTTAACTTTTCTCCTTCCTCAAGAAATTACACATATAGTCAGCTTGGCAACCAGTGCTGCATTGCGTTGCCAACCACCTGCTACTACCTAATCTTTCCGTGTTGATGCTTGTCCCACTCCCCTTTTCCTAGATCCAGCCTGTGACTCAGACCCTGTAGAACAGGATTTGGAGGGGGGCCACCTTGCTGAAGAAGCACTTAGTCCACTTCTTCCAAGAATTAACACAAAATTCAGCAATTCGTCAATCTGGGTGGTACAGATCGTGAGTTGGAGGGGTCTGCCCAGGGTAGAAAGCACTGAGCAGAAGTAGGGAGGATAGGCACCAGTGGAAAGGACAGCCCAGGAGATCCCTCACTGGAGGGCAAACTTTTGGGACCAGCCTTCAAAAGAAAAGTGCTAGACAGCCTGCCTAGGAGTTGGTGCACCATGTCTGAGAGTATGGAGGAATCTGCTTCCAGCTTGTGTGGTGTTCCAGAACAAGGCATCAGCACTGTGCAGTCTATCATGGAGCATGTGGTCACCTCTATGGACTCTGCAGCCAGGCTCTCTGTAAAGGTGTGAGCGTCACCAGCTCTTGCAGCTTTGATTGAAGCTCAAACTCGTGCATTTCAGGTTTTGGGCTCCATCCGCTCCACTGCCTTCGAACGGCTGGGGAAACGCATTGGTAGGAGCTTCAATCGCGTCACAGATCTCCCACAGATCAGTGGGAGTGATGAGCCACAGCAGTAGCGCAATGGGAGTAATACATGTTCCCCTCTCTCAGAATGACAACATGTTTTCTGTCTCATCACCACCTCAACCAATGATCTTTATGGTGCCAGAAATTCAGTTTGGCCGGTCAGCCACGGCAGCAGCTGGACTCATAGGTCTAAGGTCCTGGAGGTCACCGACCATGAGCATCTCAGGAATCCTCATCTAGCATCTTTCCACCACTCATGTTTAAGCCACTGGTGGAGTATCACGTAGGAGCACAGGAATAGGCAAAAAATTGCTTAAGAAAGGCACTCTGGGCTAACACATGTATGAAATTGTTGTTTCATGGTAGATATGTCAGCCATTAACCCATCAATCCATTCTGGATTGTGACTCTAGTAGCTGACTCTGGTCCTATAGATCCTAAGAGCAGGGTATGGATACCTGCAAGCAGCCTTCTCCTTTGTGCGCTCCTCAGAGCCACAACTGCAGCTCCCTGAGGTTCCCCGACCTGCTGCTGCTGCTCTTCTTCCTTCTATTCATCCAACCAGAGTAGAGTGGCCAGGATGACTCCCATGTCAAGCGTTGTGCAGGCCATCCCTGAGGTTCTTGAAGGCTTAGAAGCAAAATGAAGTAGAAATACAGTGATCTCAAAGGCAGAAACATCAGGAAAAAGTCCAGCCAGGTGAATTGCAAACAGATTCCAACGATCTGAGTACGTGCAGGTGACTGTCCCTTTAAATAGCGCTTCCAAGTGCTGGTTGGGTCCAGCATTATGCTATACTCCCGTATTTTTCCAGGGAACCTGGTGTCAGGTAAGCGAGAATTGCACATGTAGGGAGGGGGCTTCTGCTGGACTCCTGCTGGAGATACAGTGGGAGTCCTGCGTAGGGAGGTGGGTTCTGCTGGAGTTACAGTGGGACTCCAGTGGAACCCTCGAGTAAATTTGGGGTCTATATCGATCACACATGAAAAATATTTTCCATTTGCTGTTATTCTGTCTGTATAAACATTCAACAGTCCTTGCACATTTTTTTTGTAAGCATTAATACCAGTCTTTCCTAAAATTTCAATAACAGCACTTTCGCTTGATAATAGTAATCTCCTGAGGGAGGTGAAAACAGAGAAGATTCTATTATGGCTAATGTAGCAAAGAAAAATTCTGAACAAATGTTCTGTGATCCCCAAGTGCAATTGAGCAGAGCTCCAGGAGATTACTATTTACCAACATCAATTCAGCAGTTGAACATGTCATATATTTTAACAGAAATTACAGTCTGCATTAAAACAGAAACACACTGTACTCTAAACAGAAAAGCAAACTATCCTTGAGCACTGGGGCACACATTCCCTCTGCAAACAGAGAAAGATACTCGGGTAGATTTTATGTTCTGGATGGAAAATGGTGCTGCTGCAGGTCAGGTGAGTAGGTTCAGGGAAACTGCAGAGTTCACCATCAGCACTGCACCAGATCTCCACCCGTTTCACCTGATTCCCACCCATTGTGTGCTGCAAGTCATCTTCTGTGGGCTGTGTGGCTGGCCTACAGTGCTCTCACCCCGACAACAAGATCCTCATTTCAATATTATAATGAATGTTACCGGTACTTAAAGTAGCATGGGCACAATTTCCAAATTTTCTTCCCCCGTGAATTTGCTGTGCTTTCAGATTGCCCAAATACAATGGGTGATCAGAGTTAGAATGACATCTTCGTTGACTGAGGCCAACAGTACATTATCTCTCCTTATCCTCCTCAACCTCTGCGCATCATTTGATGCAGTCGACCATGCTGTCCTCCTCCATCGCCTCTTTAACTATCTGCATGGTTCCATTCCTATCTATTTAAACACAACCAGCACATCCCCGGCAACAGCTTACTGTCCCTTCCCTGCACCATCGCTCCTGGAGTCCCCCAAGAAGTCACCCAGGTTTGAGGAAAAGTGCCTTTGCAGGCTCCTTTTCAGTAGGGAGGCAATAACTTAGTGATAAAAACAGAAAATGCTGGAAATACTCAGCAGGTCAGGCAGCATCTGTGGAGGGAGAAACAGAGTTAACGTTTCAGGCTGATGACCCTTCCAGCATCCGCAGTATTTTGCTTTTGTAATAACTTAGTGATGCTATCTTTCTGAATCTGACAACCTGCACTATAGGGATGGCTAAATTCAGTGGCAGTCAAGGTCATCACATTCCTGAACTTTTATGCCTCAGGCTCAGTTCAAGCTACCACAGGGGCCATTAGCAACTCTAATTAATCAATCCTCAATGCACATATTGATCAAGCAAGCCACTGATGCATTGTTCATTAATCTGAAAATACTGAAAATACTCAGTCAGTTCTGATGAAGGGTTAATCCTGAAACGTTAACACGTTTGCTTTCTTTACAGATGCTGCCTGGCCTACTGAGTGTTTCCAGTATTTTATGTTTTTGTTTCAGATTTCCAGCATTTGAGAAAGACTCAGATTTGCTTTTTGCAACAATTTAATCAGTTTCCCCTAGAAATCCAGCAACAGAATAGAAAACTCTGCAATGTTTTCACATTATAGCATTCCCCATAGTTTAGGGCATTACTGTCCACATAGCACAGTGCACCATGCCTGGCAGGAGAAGGGGACCAGGGTCAATGCTGTGTAAATTACCTGCACAACCAGATGGTATACCTAAAGGAAAATGTCAAGTAAGACTTTCCAACAATATGCTTTACCAGGCAAATTGTTCAAGTATACATGCCACAAAGTGTGTCCTGTTTCACATTTTCTGTTTGCTCAAATCAGGCTCTCACAACCCTACAGCTTTTTTTGCTTACCATACATACCCACACTTGAGTAGGACACACATTCAAGCTGCAACTTACAATTGAAAACTGAGCATATTGATATCTTCAAAGGGCCTCACTTATAAATTAGTGTATACAACCTAGCTGCATGATCATTTACTAACACACAGAATTGGCTACTGGTTCAGCACATATCTGCTACTTCAACATATCAAGATTACTTCTCTGTTGCATAACAAGATGGTATATAATTGTAAAGGTAGTTTTTGTTTTCACTTAGTAAATATCAAACCATGATACTTGACATTTATAGAAGTTAGGTTATGCTGAGCAATAATTTGTCATACCAGTTCTCATTACTATGCAAGCCCATATGCAATACTTTAGGTATTTATTGAATTTTCAGTGCTATGTTTTAAACTGTCAATATGATCCCTCAGATTTTAAAACCACAGAAAATATAAAGTACAACTAAATTTTGCTCTTGAAATTAGTTGACATTAAATTAAACTCTCATATAAACAAGTGATCAATCATTCCAAATAACTTTTTGCTGAATTATTGTCAATTTAGACACTACATTAAAAAACTTGACATGACTGTACCAAAATAAATGTAGACATTTAAGTCTATAATTTTTGTAACCTACTTTTTCATGAATTGATTTTATAATTATCATTGTGTGCAACAAAAATATGGTAATATAGCTTTAAAGACTTACATACTTGCAAAAGGCATTGACGTGTGAATGTCCCCATCTTTATTATTTTTAAATCCAGTGATTCCCTGTGATATACATGTCTCTGACATACTGAGAGTCATTTTTAACTTTTCTGCCTGAACCTTGTGTGATGCATCTCGCTGCTTCAATAACATGGCTGTCACTGTGGAGGGATCCACATCTCACATATGCAGGCTATTGCTGCACAGATTCTAAAAACATGTTGGCATCCTTGGAGCAGGTGGCAGGTCTGTGGCCATCTGCTGCGCAGCTCCTCATAGCAGAGGCCTTGTCACGAGTCTCAGGACCTCTCATGAATATTCAGACTGCAGCAGTACAGGCCTTCTGCTGCACTGTGAACTCCTCACTGGACAGCTCACAGAGGTCACTCAAGCCAGAAGGAAAATAGTGGCTGACTTGGTCAATGCCACTCCTTCCCTGGGCTCTGACATCCCTCAGTGTACGGAATGTCACAGAAGTTGAGAGAAGGTGAAGGTCGGAATAGTCATTAGGTGTTGATACTGCCTCATTCCACTCCCACAGCAGCCAGCCTCCACTCCATGAATTCACAGGAGCCTGAATGCAGGCAGGCCCAGGCTGCCCCGCAGCATCAGGATAGCTGCAGCCTGAAGCCAACCCATCTGGTGTTCTAGCTCTCGGTGACCAAGAGCCAACTTGGGTCCCAGAGCCTGATATCAATAATCAGCTGCCACCCTCTAGCCCTTTTCCTGTCTTTGGGACACTACTTAAGAGAAACACCAGATTAGATAGCTGTGCACAAAAGATATCCACAGAGGAAACACTGTGGTGGAAAGATTTAGTTAGACATTCAAAAGATGGACTTTTCTGTACAATAAATGTGGTGGCACTGCAATGGATGGTTAGATGGAGGAATTAAAAGAAGTATGACACCTTAGGAGAAAGTATCTGCATAGTGTTCCTGGGGATGGTTCTTCCTGTTGGTGCACGAGTGTCTTGGGGGGTCTTTCTGGAGACTTCCTTTGATAGCTTGGGCATCCTGCAGAGGTTCCAAGTTACTCTCCTCCTCCAGATAACATGCGGAGGGAGATTCCAAAAGGGGCCCCCATTATGCTGCTCAGTGAAGTCTCCTCAAAGCAACCAAGTCACTTAGAGCACACTATCCCAATATGTGTTTAAAACCAAAATCAGCTAAGTATGGAGAGAATTGAACTACATAAGAACATAAGAAACATATGAAATAGGAGCAGGAATAGGCCACTTGGCCCCTCGAGCCTGCTCCGCCATTCAATAAGATCATGGCTGATCTTGGGCTCAAAGCCACTTCCCCGCCCGCTCCCCATAACCCTTCACTCCCTTATCTTGCAAAAATCTGTCTAACTCCACCGTAAATGTATTTAATGACCCAGCCTCCACAGCTCTCTGGGGCAGAGAATTCCACAGATTTACGACCCTCTGAGAGAAGAAATTCCTCCTCATCTCAGTTCTAAAAAGACGACCCTTTATTCTAAAACTGTGCCCCCACGTTCTAGATTTCCCCATGAGGGGAAACATCCTCTCTGCATCTACCTTGTCGAGCCCCCTCAGTATCTTATATGCTTCAATACGATCACCTCTCATTCTTCTAAATTCCAATGAGTATAGGCCCAGCTTGTTCAACCTTTCCTCATAAGTCAACCCCCTCATCTCTGGAATTAACCTAGTGAATTGCAACCTTTCCTCATAAGTCAACCCCCTCATCTCTGGAATTAACCTACTGAACTGCCTCCAATGCAAGTATATCTTTCCTTAAATAAGGAGACCAAAACTGTACGCAGTACTCAAGGTGTGCTCTCACCAATACCCTGTACAGTTGTAGCAGGACTTCCCTGCTTTTATACTCCAACCCCCTTGAAATAAAGGCCAACATTCCATTTGCCTTTTTGATTACTTGCTATACCTGCATGCTAACTTTTGTGTTTCATGCACAAGGACCCCCAGGTCCCTCTGAACTGTAGCATTTTGTAATCTCTCTCCATTTAAGTAATAATTAGCTTTTTTATTTTTCTTGCCAAAGTGTATAACCTCACACTTTCCCACATTATACTCCATCTGCCAAATGTTTGCCCACTCACCTAGCCTGTCTATATCCCTTTGCAGATTCTTTGAGTCCTCTGCACAACTTGCTTTCCCACCCATCTTTGTATCATTCCCAAACTTGGCTACATTAACTAATACAGTTTCCAGTGACTTTACCTTTCATACAGCACCCAAACTATTCTTTAAGCTTTCGTTACATTATCTTTTTATGGGACAGCTTGCACGTGACCGGCGACTGATGCTGCCCCTGGAAATTGTGTCACAGGTCATCCTGACATAAAAAAATGCAATGAAAATTACCTATTTGCATTGCCACCTTTGGGCACAGCCGAGCGAGACCCATTTAAAAAGGCAATCAGAAGATCAGGGGGCAGTGCTATGGGAGTAGAAATTTGGCCTTCGCTCAATTATCCAATGTGCTAAGGCCCGGAACATCAGTCCTATAACAAAAGCAAAATACTGCAGATGCTGGAAATCTGAAATAAGGACAGAAAATGCTGGAAACACTCAGCAAGTCAGGCAGCATCTGTGGAGGAAGAAACAGAGTTAACGTTTCAGGTCAATGACCTTGAGCCCTATATTCTTTTGCCAGATCCTTCACAGAAGGGAATTCATACAGAATATACAAGTTAGATGCTTACTGAGCTCTTCAGTCTGACCAGCTGCCAGAAATCTAAGAACTCATGTACACGGAAAGGTTTTATATTCTTCACTCCTTTGAAGATAGTGCTGTCAGTCAATCATGATCAAAGCAACAACAATGCAGATTCCACTAATATTAAATCACAATATCACAGAGACCCCATGGAATGCTAAATATGCATTGTCTGGAATCCTAGCTGGTTCAGTGACTGCAGCTGCGGCATGCTGATTTGAAACATATCACTTCGCCGTTTTCACACATACTGGCTAGCTATTATTGACACAAAACACATTTAGCCTGACATAGTACATTAACAAAATCCTTATAAACAATACCTGATTGTACATTGAACGACAGGGTGCAATTTACAAAGCAACTTCCCTCCAACACCAGCACAACACAGGACCTGGAACAAAATCAATTACCCTACCTTTGAAGTAGAGATAAAAGACAGCTGCTTCAAAGCTATTAGCAATTTTTTTCAGTAAAAATAAACCAGCACAAATTGTACAATTTGAGATAGTGTGTATCCATAACAGACTGCAGAAATGTACTAGACTTGTTGACATTCAGTCTGTTCATGGCATGATTGAACTTTACTTGTCATTGATACAAGTTTCGGGTCTGCCTTAGCTATTCTCTTGGGTAGAGCGAAACAAGCAACTGGACATCCTCAGGAGTGTTCCTGTACTGCCCAATATCTAATATGTAATATGATAACCCAGGAATGTTACAATAGGAGTCCCTTCAATTAATGGAGGTAAACCAGGTGGGTTCCTCAGGCATGCACACCGATTCACCGGAGTATCTGGTATTCCCTGCACCCAGGCAATCCAGTGTGTCTTGTGCAGACCGGGGCAAGCTCCACTAATTAATCTGGAATGAGTTAATTGGCTCTCATTGCCTCTGTTTGAAGTAGACAATGAACTAAGACATTACACAAACTAGCTGTTCTAGCATTAATACACATCTTCAATGACTGCAGCCTTTTTAAAAAAAAGTCAACACTTAACATAATTAATTCCCAAATCTGTTCTGTGAAAAAAAATCAAAAATCTTGAAATGTGGCATATAATACATGCCTGAACATCACATAGGTTTACATTTCAGTGCCACCAAAACATCTACAGTACCAAGTTTTTCTCTTTTCAGAGGTTAATGGGCATTCTGTGTAGTAACAGAATTTTCTGTTTTTATTTCAGTTTTTCAACATTTGCAAGTTTTTGCTTTTATCACAGTTGAATTTTTTTGGTATGACCGATGTAAAATTTTGCACCCATCCCTTTCTTTGAGGCACATGATATCTGCATTGTTATGAAAAATTACTGCCTTACTTCATGCATATATATCTTGTAGTTGTTGACAAGTGATGTGCAATAATTAGTTTACAACGGGGTAGCATATTTTAATGTAAAAGACAGGATGCTTGACATTACATGTATGAGTTAATACATAGTGCTCTGGGTACAATGGGTTTCCCACACTTCTATCTGAGCCAGTACGAGCAAAAAATGTTAAAGCTATGGACACTGCACAGCAGCAATATCTAACCTTTGAGCTCATTAAGTACACAGTTAGTAGATTAACAAATGGCTCAATAGCATTACTGGGCTCTTCGGTTGAGTGCCAGCAGCATTGGAACGCGTGTGTTTATATACACAGGGAATGATCTGTCCCAGCCAGTAAATTTTAAATGCTTTGAGAGAATGGGTGGCAGCATTCATTACAAAAACTCTGAATTAGTTAAAAACACCCAGGCACCTTTACACCCAGCTTGACACAGTACTAAAGTTACACTTCAAGCAAGGCACTGTGAAATGGCTTCTCTTTAGGGGGAGGGGAAGTCCACAATCTTTTATAGCAACATAATAGTGGCCGTATAACTACACCCTGTGATTTTGGTGCTGCTTCGATAATAGTATTGTAAATTATATTTGGTCTGTTGGAAGCACCAGGCTTCATGGACTGAATTACTTCTCGTTTCATATTTTCTAATGAAGTTGTCACTGCTTTGCACCAACAAAGCCTTAAAACAGCACACCTCGATAAGACAACCATATTATGTCAACAAGATAAATCTCCCTTCTGGCAAAGATTTTATTGAAGTTTCAGGAAAATAAATTATTAGCAGTGCATCTCCAAGTCTAAATGAATAATCCACCCTGACCCTGAACTTAAAATCCATGATTTGGATGTGGACACACTCTGCTTCATTTACAGTCCAAGAGTCGTACATCACACTGATGTTTGTGCATATTATTTGTCACATTAAAAACATCTTTCTCCTTTAGGTTCCACCTGGGCAATCTATCATTGCTCAGTCAAAATGTCAGGCAGGATAACTTCTCAGGCTCAATGGCAGCTTGACTCAGCTACTGTGGGGCATGGAACAGTGGCAAAGGATGAATCACACTCCATTTTTGCCTCTCTTTGTAGAGGGAATTACCTGCCTTTCACTCTGCACTTTCTTTGGGTGGGAACTTGACCCACTGGGAGTCACAGCAGAGCCTTTCTCTTTTTGGCACATATCAAAGGGGTATCAAGAAATTTGATGGTGCCATGACCATTTTTCAGGCGCTAAACAGGTGCTTAAGCCTATGATATGGCAAGTAGCAAAAACATGCTCACTACGAAATGGAAATATACAGCCTGCCATATTGGTAAAGACAAAAAAATACACCTCCAGGGCCCTTGCCCGAAACAGGCATTAGACCCTTTTCATATGAAAATAAGGAGTCTAACATCTGTCTGAGGCCCCCTCAGCAATACTGGTCTGCACTGAGGCACCCAGTGCCGGTGCTGGCTGCTTTCAAGGTCTACATGTGGCCTAACAGGCTGTCCTTAAAGGGACCGCTGCAAACCGGCACCAGAAAGGTAAGTTTGTTAAAAATATTTATCTGAATGTGGAGCTCGGTGGAGCCAGTGACCGCTCACCACCCCTCTCCGATTGCGACCTTGACCTCCCCCACTGATCACGGCCTCCCCTGATCGCCACCGCTACCCTCCCCGATCTCGATCGCCCAACACTCCTAGTTGCCCCCATCTCCCTGTCCCTTTCAGTTGAGGGCCACTGCGATCTTCGAGGCCTCCTCTCTGCTGAGTTTCCTGGGGACGCCCATTAAGTGTCTACGGCATTTGCTAGTTTGATGATAATGAAACCCGAGGCCTAATATTAGGTGCGCCTCAGGTCTATCCATTGAGGCTCAGGGATTGTTCCGTGTTCCCCCTGCGTGCCCATTTTTTGGGCGCAAATGAATTTTTCCCAAATGTCATTTTGGCGGCAAAAATGGATTACAGTTACTGAACTCCTCCAAATAATACACATAATATAAAGCATTTATGCTGTTGATACTTACATGTTGCCAATTCTATTTTGCGCTTATGAGGAGGGTCTTGAATAATTTTGTTAATATCACCTCGACCTTCAAGTTCCACTGGTTTTTCCCACACTGACAGTTGTATTGAGGGGTTGAAGAAGAAAACACGGTCATCTCCAGTCCAGACAACACACCTGCGCATAGAAGAAGTTACACTGATAAATAATGGATAGAAATATTGCAGAAGAAGTCTTGGTTTTGATTTTACTGAATGATTCCAGTATGGTAAATAATTTATCGAAATTTAAAGCACAACTGAGCGTCGATTTTAGCTCTTGCTGAAAAATATTGTTGTATTGTGTCAGTGGAAGTCGCGTACCATTAGAACAATGATTCTGCTCGTGTTTACAGAACAATACGGGATCGGATCACAACACAACACAACTTCAAAAAATGGATCCAAAGAAAATTTGCCTTTAACAAAATAGAAATGAATCCTATTTACAGTTTGTTTCAACTCAATAATGCTCTTTATTTGTTCTGACAATTCAGCAATATTTAATATACACATAACATATATACATAAATTGCACTGAGACCTAGATTTTAATAGTTGTCACAATCTGCAAAGAACTAAATTGTAGTGTCAGATCATTTTATAGTTCTTATTTTTTTATCTCACCGTTTCAAAGAAAAATTTAATTACTCTTTAGATCTTTCTACACTATACACCATTCCGAAGTTGAAAGTATGGGCACAAAACCTGTTCCCTGATCCCTACAATGCTGCTCTTTAGTCTGTAACAGACCTGATTTTAACCTCATTCGCTCGACGGGATTGGGGCGGGTTCGGGTCGGTCGCCCATTTTACACCCACACGATTTTTCGCTCCATTGGATTCTGCACGGTGTTAGCAGGCAGGAAAGGACTCTGCCGGGGGAAGGAGGGGGGAAAGGTGGGGGTGGGGTGGGGCGGAGAAGACCCAGAACAGGTCAGCAGTGGAATAGAAAATGTTCATGGGGCCATAAAATTCTTTCTTTTCTTTAAATGCCCTGAAGAATTGCCACATGGACTAGCTAAATGATTGTTGCTAGTGCCTGTGGAATCAAATCTGAGCCAAATCACTGTCTTTAGCAAAGGATGAACAGAAAGGAGGGAAAGCTGTATTAAAAAAAAGAAAATCTCCCTTTAGAAGAAAATGGGTGTTACTGTGCGATTCTTCAATGGCTGAAACAATGGAAATAGATGAAAGGGACAGAGTAGTTTAAAATTAGACATATTCTTGATCTCCACCACAGCTAAAAAGAAATTGCTACTTTCCTGTTCTATTTTGCAATTTTCATTTCAATTGACTGCCTGCATCTGGCTTGAGTGTTTTTAATAAGATATACTTACAAAACTACTCAAATAAACCACTACTTCAGATCTGAATTCAAGGCAATATCTGTACACTTACTACAAAAGCAATAACCAGGAATTATCAGGATCAGACTATATATCCTGTAGTTCCATTACAATTCACAGAAAAATTACACTGTACATCAATGCTTATAGTATGGATAGAGCATTGTATAAAGTATCTATACTGTGCATATCAAATAAAATACATAATCACGTAACTCATGTATTACCCTGTTGCTCCATTTCAAACTTAATTACATTCAAAGTCCCCGTAGACTGAACCTGTTTCTACCAAGGATTCACAAGTGCTTTCAAGCACTTTACTTAAACTATAACACTCCAGATGGTATTCTGTAAAGGTTTGTTGGAGAGATAAAGCCAGAATTCATTGCATCAGTGAGAAAATGCAATAGTAATCTGGAAGAATCTAGTGAGAAAAGCATGGCACAATTTGTGAGCCTGGTCAGAATGAGCAAATAATGAGATTCCAGGTGTGATCTGTTAGGGCCCTAAACAGCGGAATTGTCTGTGAAAGCAATCAACTTTCAAATAGGAATGCAAGAGTTTCCAATTAGCAGCGGCACTGGAAGTTAATCGGGAAGTTAAGCCGCCAAACCAGAGCTCAGTCACAATAGATTTCTTTACCCAGAGAGTGGTGGGAATGTGGAACTCACTACCACATGGAATGATTGAGGCGAATAGCAGAGATGCATTTAAGGGGAAGCTAGTTAAGTACATGAGGGAGAAAGGAATAGAAGCATATGTAGATAGGGTGAGATAAGCAAGGTGGGAGGAGGCTCGTGTGGAGCATAAACATAGATCTGTTTGGCCGAATTGCCTGTTTCTGTGCTGTAAAATTCTATGTAATCAGAATTTAGCAAAAAAATTAAGCCTCTTGACCTCCATAACACACAAATTGTCTAATAATTCAGATCTAATCAGAGACTTTCAATTTGTGGCTGTAAAAAGAGGAGGGACAGAATTTATGTGAATAGAGGTGGGAAACTGACAGGATCGGATGGGCCACTGGTTTTACATCCTGCCCGATTTTACGTTCCATTAAAAGGTAATGGGAATAAAGTAACGTTTCTGCATCCTCCTTATGGACTCGGGGCAAATATTTCTAGTTCATATCAAGTAATTCCCATTCAACGCTCTACATCCAATGAAAGTACTGTGTATAAGATTTACTTAAACTTACCTATGGAGCAAATTAATCAAAGTGCTCACGTTACTTGCAACTAGATGCTCTTTAAAAAAGTTTTTTATAAGATACACTTGCCAATGATCTTCAGTATATACGACCTCAGTCTGGCTGATAGACCTTTCATAATTGTCTTGCCATTCACAATCAGCAATGCTAAGAGCGGCGGCGGACCTGCGGGGAACGAGACGGCGGCGGCGAGATTTAAAAGAGGCGGCAGAGGCCAGGTAGGCTTACCAATCTCCGAGCTCAGAGGGAGGGAGAGAAGTAAAAAGTAATCGAAGTGTGACGTCACCAGAAAGCAGGTAAGTGATTGGTTGGTGAGTATTTCTCTCTTTTTAAACTTAAACTCTGTGGTTTATAGTTTCTAAGCTCTCTGTGGTGTAGCGGGGACTGTTGGTAAACCAGGGCCCTTAAGTATATCATTTAACTGTAGTGTAATTGGTGGGATTGATTTGATTTAATTTAATTTGAATTAATTAAAGGGTAAGTCATGGCAGGAGAGCTCGGCCCCGTGGTATGCTCCTCCTGCGCTATGTGGGAACTCAGGGACACTTCCTGTGCCCCTGACAACCATGTGTGCAGGAAGTGTATCCAGCTACAGCTACTGGCAGACCGCATTGCAGCGCTGGAGCTGCGATTGGATACATACTGGACCATTCGCGATGCTGAGGACGTCGTGGATATCACGTTTGAGCAGTTGGTCACACCGCAGGCAAAGGATGCACAGGCAGAAAGGGAATGGGTGACCAACAGACAGAGTAGTAGGCGCAGGCAGGTAGTGCAGGAGTCCCCTGTGGACAGCCCCCTCTCAAACAGATATACCACTTTGAATACTGTTGGGGGGGATGGCTTATCAGGGGAAGGCAGCAGCAGCCAACTTCCTGGCACCAGGGGTGGCTCTGCTGCACAGGACGGGAGGAAAAAGAGGGATAGAGCTTTAGTGATAGGGGATTCTATTGTAAGGGGAATAGATAGGCGTTTCTGCGGCTGCAAACGAGACTCCAGGATGGTGTGTTGCCTCCCTGGTGCAAGGGTCACGGATGTCTCAGAGCGGCTGCAGAACATTTTGGAAGGGGAGGGTGAACAGCCAGTTGTCGTGGTGCATATAGGTACCAACGATATAGGTAAAAAAGGGGATGAGGTCCTAAAAGCTGAATATAGGGAGTTAGGAGGTAAATTAAAAAATAGGACCTCAAAGGTAGTAATCTCAGGATTGCTACCAGTGCCACGTGCTAGTCAGAGTAGAAATAGAAGGATATTTCAGATGAATACGTGGCTAGAGGAATGGTGCAAGGGGGAGGGATTCAAATTCCTGGGACATTGGAACCGGTTCTGGGGGAGGTGGAACCAGTACAAACCGGACGGTTTGCACCTGGGCAGGGCCGGGACCGATGTCCTAGGGGAAGTGTTTGCTAGTGCTCTGGGGGAGGATTTAAGCTAAAATGGCAGGGGGTTGGGAACCAGAGCAGGGAGACAGAGGAAAGGGAAACAAGGATAAAAGCAAAAGATAGGAAGGAGAAAAACAAAAGTGGCAGTCAGAGAAATCAACGGTTTAAATCAAACATGGCCACAGTAAATAATAATTCTAAAAGGTCTAAGAGCGTTAAAAAAACAAGCCTGAAGGCTTTGTGTCTTAATGTGAGGAGCATTAGTAAGAAGGTGGATGAATTAGCTGCGCAAATAGAGGTAAACGAATATGATTTGATTGGGATTACGGAAACATGGCTCCAGGGTGGCCAAGGATGGGAACTCAACATCCAGGGGTATTCAATATTCAGGAAAGATAGGCAAAAAGGAAAGGGAGGTGGCGTAGCATTGCTGGTTAAAGAGGGGATTAACACAATTGTAAGGAAGGATATTAGCTCTGATGATGTGGAATCTGTATGGGTAGAACTGAGAAATACCAAGGGGCAGAAAACATTAGTGGGAGTGGTATATAGACCTCCAAACAGTAATGCGGAGGTTGGGGATGACATTAAAAGGGAAATTAGAGAAGCGTGCAATAAGGGCACAGCAGTCATCATGGGTGACTTTAATCTACATATAGATTGGGCTAACCAAATTAGTAACAATACTGTAGAGGAGGAATTCCTGGAGTGTTTACGGGATGGTTTACTGGACCAATATGTCGAGGAAGCAACCGGAGATCAGGCCATCTTAGACTGGGTATTATGTAATGAGAAAAGATTAATTAGCAGTCTTGTTGTGCGAGGCCCCTTGGGGAGGAGCGATCATAATATGATAGAATTCTTCTTTAAGATGGAGAGTGAAGTAGTTGACTCAGAGACTAGGGTCCTGAATTTAAATAAAGGAAACTACGATGGTATGAGGCGCGAGTTGGGTAGGATTGATTGGGGAATGTCATTCAAAGGGTTGACGGTGGATAGGCAATGGCAAACATTCAAAGACCGCATGGATGAACTACAGAATTTGTTCATCCCAGTTTGGCATAAGAATAAAACAAAAAAGGTGACTCAACCGTGGCTAACAAGGGAAATTAGGGATAGCATAAGATCCAAAGAGAGGACATATAAATTGGCCAGAAAAAGCAGTAAACCTGAGGATTGGGAGCAGTTTAGGATTCAACAAAGGAGGACAAAGGGATTAATTAAGAAGGGGAAAATAGAATATGAGAGGAAGCTTGCAGGGAACATAAAAACTGACTGTAAAAGCTTTTATAGATATGTGAAGAGAAAAAGATTGGTGAAGTCAAGCGCAGGTCCCTTGCAGTCAGAATCAGGGGAACTTATAATGGGGAACAAAGAAATGGCAGACCAATTAAATACATATTTTGGTTCTGTCTTCACAAAGGAGGACACAAATGACCTCCCAGAGATGTCGGGGAACATAGGGTCTGATGAAAGGGAGGAACTGAAAGAAATCAGTATTTGTAGGGAAATGGTGTTAGGGAAATTGGCGGGATTGAAGGCCGATAAATCCCCAGGGCCTGATAATCTACATCCTAGGGTACTTAAGGAAGTGGCCCTAGAAATAGTAGATGCATTGCTGATCATCTTCCAACATTCGATGGAATCTGGAACAATACCCATGGATTGGAGGGTAGGTAACGTTACCCCACTATTCAAAAAAGGTGGTAGAGAGAAAATGGGGAATTACAGACCAGGAAGCCTGACATCGGTAGTGGGGAAAATGCTAGAGTCCATTATAAAAGATGTAATAGCAGAGCACTTGGAAAACAGTGACAGGATCGGACAAAGTCAACATGGATTTACAAAAGGTAAATCGTGCTTGACTAATCTACTCGAATTTTTTGAAGATGTAACTGATAAAATAGATAAGGGAGAACCAGTGGATGTGGTGTATTTGGACTTTCAGAAGGCTTTCGATAAGATCCTGCATAAGAGATTAGCGTGTAAAGTTAAGGCACATGGGATTGGGGGCAAGGTGTTGACTTGGATAGAGAACTGGTTGGCAGACAGAAAGCAAAGAGTTGGAATAAACGGGTCTTTTTCCGAGTGGCAGGCAGTGACTAGTGGGGTACCGCAGGGATCGGTCCTTGGACCCCAGCTATTCACAATATATATTAATGATCTAGACAAGGGAACTAGATGTAATATCTCCAAGTTTGCAGACGACACAAAGCTGGGTGGGCGTGTGTGCTGTGAGGAGGATGCTGAGAAACTCCAGGATGATTTGGACAGGTTGGGTGATTGGGCAGAAGCATGGCAGATGCAATATAACGTGGATAAATGCGAGGTTATCCACTTTGGTGTCAAAAACAGGAAGGCAGATTATTATCTGAATGGCAATAGATTGGGAGAAGGGGAAGTGCAACGAGACCTGGGTGTCCTTGTGCACCAGTCGCTGAAGGTAAGCATGCAGGTGCAGCAGGCGGTTAAGAAGGCAAATGGTATGTTGGCCTTCGTAGCGAGAGGGTTTGAGTACAGGAACAAGGATGTCTTGCTGCAGTTGTACAGGGCCTTGGTGAGACCACATCTTGAGTATTGTGTGCAGTTTTGGTCGCCTTATCTGAGGAAGGAGGTTCTTGCCATGGAAGGAGTTCAGCGAAGATTCACCAGGCTGATACCTGGGATGGCAGGAATGACGTATGAGGAGAGATTGGGTCGATTGGGCTTATACTCACTGGAGTTTAGAAGAATGAGAGGGGATCTCATTGAAACTTATAAAATTCTGACAGGACTGGACAGACTAGATGCAGGAAGGATGTTCCCGATGGCGGGGGAGTCCAGAACCAGGGGTCACAGTCTAAGGAGAAGGGGTAAGCCATTTAGGACAGAAATGAGGAGGAATTTCTTCACCCAGAGAGTGGTGAACCTGCGGAATTTTCTACCAGAGAAGGCAGTAGAGGCCAATTCTTTAAATATATTCAAGAAGGAGTTAGATATATTTCTTAAGGCTAAAGGGATCAAGGGATATGGGGAGAAAGCAGGGACAGGGTTCTGAATTTGGATGATCAGCCATGATCGCATTGAATGGCGGAGCAGGCTAGAGGGGCCGAATGGCCTACTCCTGCTCCTATCTTCTATATTTCTGTAAGGGATAATCGTTTCAGCAGGACAGATATCTTGGATTATCTTAATGAGCCAGATAACCTACCATCTGCAAAGACCCTTTGTGCTGTACTTGGACATGGACCATAAGAGAAATGCTGAATAAATTTCACTTCATCATTTCTCACTGTTCTATACTCTTTTATTTTTCATTTCAAATTAATTTAAGATTATTGATTTAACCCGAGTACCGATCTGAAGTTTAATGTGAAAAATCTCGATTCGGGAACATTCCCTCTCTGTGCTAGGTGTAGCAAATTA
Organism: Squalus acanthias; assembly: GCA_030390025.1. Classification (NCBI taxonomy): domain Eukaryota; kingdom Metazoa; phylum Chordata; class Chondrichthyes; order Squaliformes; family Squalidae; genus Squalus; species Squalus acanthias. Next base: position 29,044,943 of record CM059438.1, on the reverse strand, counting down.
GAAATGAATACAGAAAGAAGAGTTTTATGATTCTGAAACACCTAACACTGTTGTGTTTTTAAAAGCCTACACCAGCTAGCTTGAGACGCCTAAATAGAACTGATGGACCCACGACCAAGAGTTAGTAGTTTCTCTTTATTGTTTTTCACAAACCAAGGAGCATAGAAAATAGAAAAGCAAAATACTGCGGATGCTGGAAATCTGAAATAAAAACAGAAAATGCTGGAAATACTGAGCAGGTCAGGCAGCATCTGTGGAGAGAGAAACAGAGTTAACGTTTCAGGTCGATGACCCTTCATCAGAACTGGAAAAGTTGGAGATGGAACAGGTTTTTAAGCAAGTGTCGGGGCAGGGCAAGGGGGGAGGGGAGGAAAGAACAAAAGGGAAGGTCTGTGATAGGATGGAAGGCAGGAGAGATTAAGAGACAAAAGGAATGATGGTGCAAGGCAAAAGGAGATAGTAATGGGACAAGTTAAGAAACAAAAGATGACTCTAGATGAAGTGTAAATGGCAATGGCAGAATGATCGACAGCTGCCATGTGAGAGAGAAAAAAAATGAAAAAAAGATAGTGGCAGAGGTTATGGTCTGAAATTGTTGTACTCGATGTTGAGTCCAGAAGGCTGTAAAGTACTTAATCGAAAGATGAGGTGCTGTTCCTTGAGCTTACGTTGAGCTTCATTGGAACAGTGTAAGAGGCCGAGGACTGAAAGGTCAGAGTGGGAGTGAAGCGGATAATTAAACTGACAGGCGACTGGAAGCTCGGGGTCACCCTTACGGACTGAACGGAGGTGTTCCGCAAAGCGGTCACCCAATCTGTGTTTGGTCTCCCGAATGTAGAGGAGACCACATCGTGAGCAGTGAATACAGTATACTAATTTGCACGAAGTACAAGTAAATCGCTGTTTCACCTGGAAGGAGTATTTGGGGCCCTGGACAGTGGGAAGGGAGGAGGTAAAAGGGCATGTGTTGCATCTCCTGCGCTTGCACGTGAAGGTGCCGGGCGAAGGGGAAGGGGTGTATGGGGGTGATAGAGGAGTGGACCAGGGTGTCGCGGAGGGAGCGGTCCTTTCGGAATGCTGAAAGGGGAGGTGAGGGGAAGATGTGTTTGTTGGTGGGATCACGCTGGAGGTGGCGGAAATGGTGGAGCATGATCTGTTGAATGTGGAGGCTGGTGGGGTGAAAGGTGAGGACAAGGGGAACCCGATCGTGGTTCTGGGAGGGAGGGGAACGGGTGAGAGCAGAAATGCGGGAAATAGAACAGACACGGTCAAGGGCCGTGTCAGCCACAGTAAAGGGGAATCCTTAGTTGAGGAAAAAGGAAGACATGTCAGAAGCACTAGTATGGAAGGTGGCATCGTCAGAGCAGATGCGGCGGAGAAGAAGAAACTGGGAGAATGGAATAGAGTCCGTACAGGAAGCGGGGTGGGAGGAAGTGTAGCCCAGGTAGCTGTGGGAGTCAGTGGGCTTGTAGTGAATGTTTGTCAATAGCCTATCCCCAGAGATGGAGACAGAAAAGTCGAGGAAATGAAGGGAAGAGTCGGAGATGGATTATGTGAAGGTGAGGGAAGGGTGGAAATTGGAAGCAAAGTGGATGAAATTTTCTAGTTCAGGGCGAGAGCAGGAAACGGCACCGATACAGTTATCAATGTACCGGAAAAAGAGGTGAGGGAGGGGTCCTGAGTAGGACTGGAACAAAGAATGTTCCACATATCCCACGAAAAGGCAGGCATAGCTAGGACCCATGCAGGTTCCCATAGCAACACCATTAATTTGGAGGAAATGAGTGGAGTCAAAGGAGAAGTTGTTCAATGTGAGATCAAGTTCAGCCAGGCGGAGGAGGGTGGTGGTGGATGGGGACTGGTTGAGCCTCTGTTCAAGGAAGAAGCGGAGCGCCCTCAGGCCATCCTGGTGGGAGATGGAGGTGTAGAGGGATTGGACATCCATAGTGAAAAGGAGACGGTTGGGGCCAGGAAACTGGAAACTGTTAAAGTGGTGGAGGGCGTCGGAAGAGTCGCGGATGTAGCTGGGAAGAGACTGGACAAGGGGAGAAAGAATAGAGTCGAGATAGGAAGAGATAAGTTCCGTGGGGCAAGAATAGGCTGAAACGATGGGTCTATCAGGGCAGTCCTGTTTGTGGATCTTGGGAAGGAGGTAGTTTTTACAGAGTTAACGTTTCAGGTCGATGACCCTTCGTCAGAACTGGAAAAAGTTGGAGATGGAACAGGAGCATAGAAAATAGACTGTTCTCAGTCTGAGAATTTTATTCTGTTCATTCTTGTATTTTATGTAAAATAAGTCACTTTATTGGTTTGAAGTCAAGTCTTTTCTCCAGTCCACCTTCCATAAAGAGAGAATGCATGTGGTGGCTCATGTGATCTATTTCAGTAGTTGATCTATGGAACAATGCTTCTTTGTTGTGAAATAACAACAGAAAATGCTGGAAATACTCAGCAGGTCAGGCAGCATCCGTGGAGAGAGAAACAGAGTTGACGTTTCAGGTCTGTGACCCTTCGTCAGAACTGGAAAAAGTTAGAGATGTAACAGATTTTAAGCTGGTGCAGAGGCAGGAAAAGGGGGGAGGGGAGGAAAGAACAAAAGGGACGGTCTGTGATAGGGTGGAAGGCAGGAGTGGTTAAATGTTGTAAATGGGGATGGCAAAATCATCAACTGCTGCCGCCTGAAAAAATAGGGGCTGAGGTTATGGTCTGAAATTGTTGAACTCAATATTGAGTCCAGAAGGCTGTAAAGTGTCTAATCGAAAGATGAGGTGCTGTTCCTCAAGCTTACATTGAACTTCATTGGAACAGTGTAAGTGGCTGAGGACAGAGAGGTCAGAGTGGGAGTGGAGCGGAGAATTAAAGTGACAGGCGACCGGAAGCTCAGGGTCACCCTTGCAGACTGAACAGAGGTGTTCCGCAAAGCGGTCACCCAATCTGCGTTTGGTCTCCCGAATGTAGAGGAGACCACATCGTGAGCAGCGAATACAGTATACTAAATTGCAAGAAGTACAAGTAAATCGCAGTTTCACCTGGAAGGAGTGTTTGGGGCCCTAGACAGTGGGAACGGAGGAGGTAAAAGGAGGTTTTGCATCTCCTGCGCTTGCACGGGAAGGTACCGTGGGGAGGAGAGGGGCTGTTGGGGGTGATTGAGGAGTGGACCAGGGTGTTGCGGAGGGAGCGGTCCCTTTGGAATGCTGAAAGGGGAGGGGAAGATGTGTTTGGTGGTGGGATCACGCTGGAGGTGATGGAAATGGTGGAGCATGATCCGTTGAATGTGGAGGCTGGTGGGGTGAAAGGAGAGGACAAGGGGAACCCTATCGTGGTTCTGGGAGGGAGGGGAAGGGGTGAGAGCAGAAGAGCAGGAAATGGAATGGACACGGTCGAGGGCCATGTCAGCCACGGTAGAGGGGAATCCTCGGTTGAGGAAAAAGGAAGACATATCGGAAGCACTAGTATGGAAGATGGCATTGTCAGAACAGATGCGGCGGAGACGGAGAAACTGGGAGAATGGAATAGAGTCCTTACAGGAAGCGGGGTGGGAGGAGGTGTCGTCCAGGTAGCTGTGGGAGTTAGTGGGCTTATAAGAACATAAGAACATAAGAAATAGGAGCAGGATTAGGCCATTTGGCCCTTCGAGCCTGCTCCGCCGTTCAATAAGATCATGGCTGATCTTCTACCTCATCTCCACTTTCCTGCATTATCCCCTATCCCTTGATTCCCTCAATATTCAAAAATCTATCGATCTCTATAAGAACATAAGAAATTATAGTGGATGCTTGTCGATAGCCTATCCCCAGAAATGGAGACAGAAAAGTCGAGGAAGGGAAGGGAAGAGTCGGAGATGGACCATGTGAAGGTGAGGGAAGGATGGAAATTGGAAGCAAAGTGAATGAAATTTTCTAGTTCAGGGCGAGAGCAGGAAATGGCACCAATACAGTCATCAATGTACCGGAAAAAGAGGTGAGGGAGGGGACCTGAGTAGGACTGGAACAAAGAAGGTTCCACATATCCCACGGAAAGGCAGGCATAGCTAGGGCCCATGCGGGTTCCCATAGCAACACCTTTGTTCTCTGCTATGATCCTGGAGTCAGGCTATTTTTCAACTAGATAATGGGCAGTAAAGCATCTTCCCTGGATTGTAAGAGACATGAGGCCAACTTAGGGGACTGACTAGTGACATTGAGCCTGAGAGAGTATTTAGCACAAAAATCTGAAAATTGTTACAGGCAGTGTGAAGTTGAAATAACTGTATAAATGGCATTGTGAGTTGGATTGACTGTCCAAGGGTAGGGTTAGGTTGGTGTGAACTGACACATAAAGCCCAGTACTCTAGCAGAACCAAAAGCTAAAACTATTGGCGGTGTAAAAGTTAAGCTGTGGTGTGGTATCGAACATTTCAAAATCAAAAATAACACGGGATAGATAGGATAAGTATAATTCATGTTCGAGTCTTTACTAATGGTGCATATATCAAGCCGAATCTGTCATAATTGCCAGGCAGTTTTCAATTGACAGATTAAATTAGTAAGGGTGCTCTTCAGTAACAGGAATGGTTTCTGGATTGCACACCATCATTTCACTACTTTGAAGAAGTAAATTTTTAACAGCCTTTCACTTTTAAGAGCAGAACACAACTACATGTTCACAGCTGGATGCCCTTCTATATTTCCTGTCATGTCAATAATGACTACATTTCCAACATTTCTATTCCTTTTTGATGCTCGGTATGTGGTTATTAAAGACTTTTGGATGTATGCTTTTTCTTAATCTATCAACGTCCAAGCCTTCAGGATGCATGCAAAAACCTGCTGCTTGCTTGTGACGCAGAGGTGTTCAGTAGCTTAAATTGGACAATGGGTTACGGAAAATAAAATCAATGAAAAAAAAGTGTGGGACTCAGAAACTCCATTTTAGACAGAATTAATCTGTCACATATTTTTCATATTTATGTTCTTAGCATTTGCCAATTCTATTGGCTGTTCCTGAACTTTCTGGCTTAAATATTTTGCACTAAAAATAGTCGAATCTTCATTCGTGTCAGATTTTAATTGGTTTAATAGGAACATAGGAACAGGAGTAGGCCATTTAGCCCCTCAAGCCTGTTCCGCCATTCAACGGCTGATCTGCGACCTAACTCCATATACCCACATTTGGCCCGTATCCATTAATACCTTTGGTTAACAAAAATCTATAAATCTCAGATTTAAAATTAACAATTGATCTAGGATCAATTGCTGTTTGTGGAAGAGAGTTCCAAACTTCTACCACCCTTTGTGTGTAGAAGTGATTCCTAACTTCACTCCTGAAAGGTCTGGCTCTAATTTTTAGACTATGACCCCTAATCCTAGACTCCCCAACCAACGGAAATAGCTTCTCTCTATCTGCCCTATCTGTTCCAATTAATATCTTGAAAACTTCAATCAGATCACTCCTTAACCTTCTAAATTCTAAGGAATACAACCCTAATCTGTGTAATCTCTCCTCGTAATTTAACCCTTGGAGTCCGGGTATCATTGTGGTAAATCTACGCTGCACTCCCTCCAAGGCCAATATATCCTTCCTAAGGTGTGGTTCCCAGAACTACTCACAGTACTCCAGGCGTGGTCTAACCAGGGCTTTGTAGAGCTGCAGCATAACTTCTACCCCCTTGTATTCTAGTCCTCTAGATATAAAGGCCAGCATTCCATTAGACTTTTTGATTATTTGCTGTACTTGTTCATGACATTTTAATGATCTATGTACCTGGACCCCCAAGTCTCTTTGGACCTCCACTGTTTTTAGCTTTTCACCATTTAGAAAGTACCCTGTTCTGTCCTTTTTATGTCCAAAGTGGATGACCTCACATTTGCCTGCACTGAAATCCAAAGTTTTTACTTCTGAGTCATTTGATAAATTAATACAAATCTTTACACAGACAATTTGAAGGGTGTATCAGCATGCATATTACAGCAGTCAAGTGGACAGAGATGTACGTACAGAATTCACTTAAACTTGTGTTGAATTTACTCTCTATATTTTCTCTGTCAACATTCTTTATCTGGACACCAGACTGTCACCAATGATCTTTTGAATTGGCTCCCCTCCGGAAGCTGAGTATCTTTTGGATTTTGCTCCTTTACGTGAGGACAAGAATACAAGGGGGTAGAAGTTATGCTGCAGCTCTACAAAGCCCTGGTTAGACCACACCTGGAGTACTGTGAGTAGTTCTGGGCACCACACCTTAGGAAGGATATATTGGCCTTGGAGGGAGTGCAGTGTAGGTTTACCACAATGATATCCGGACTCCAAGGGTTAAATTACGAGGAGAGATTACACAGATTAGGGTTGCATTCCCTAGAATTTAGAAGGTTAAGGAGTGATCTGATTGAAGTGTTCAAGATATTAATTGGCTCCTGCCTTCTCATAGTACACCAAGATGTGGAGATGCCGGTGTTGGACTGGGGTAGACAAATGTGAGAAGTCGCACAACACCAGGTTATAGTCCAACAGCTTTATTTGAAATCACAAGCTTTCGGAGCGCTGCTCCTTCATCAGGTGAAGTGAAGAGATGCATATAGACACAGCATATATAGTCAGAGAACACTGCCAGATGATTACAGTTAATCTTTCTAACTGCCCTTTATCACACCTCGGCAGAGAGATAATCACGGCAATCAAAGGTGTGGATGGTGTCCAAACAGGTCAGTCAGGAAAACATTACATCAAAGACAATGAGGTGGCAGATGCTGGGGTCTGTATGGAAAACAAAAAACCTTTTTTGCTGGAAATCACAGCAGATCCGGCCGCATCTGTGTAGAGAGAACAAGCCAACGACGACTCGAGTCTGGATGACTCTACATCAGGTGGGGTTACATGTAGCGTGACATGAACCCAAGATCCCGGTTGAGGCCGTCCTCATGGGTGCGGGACTTGGCTATCAGTTTCTGCTCGACGATTTTGCGTTGTCGTGTGTCTCGAAGGCCGCCTTGGAGAACGCTTACCCGAAGATCGGAAGCTGAATGTCCTTGACTGCTGAAGTGTTCCCCGACTGGGAGGGAACACTCCTGCCTGGCGATTGTTGCGCGGTGTCCGTTCATACGTTGTTGCAGTGTCTGCATGGTCTCGCCGATGTATCATGCTCCAGGGCATCCTTTTCTGCAATGTATGAGGTAGACAACGTTGGCCGAGTCACATGAGTATGTACCATGTACCTGGTGGGTGGTGTCCTCACGGAGCGGAGAAACTACACCATGTTCTTCGCAGCCTTCAACATGTCATCGATGATGACGAACACCTCGCTAAGGCCATCCTCACGCCTCCACTACTCGCCTTCAAACAGCCGCCTAACCTCAAACAGATCATCGTTCACAGCAAATTACCCAGCTTTCAGGAGAACAGCGACCACAACACCACACAACCCTGCCACGGCAACCTCTGCAAGACATGCCAGATCATCAACACAGATACCATCATCACACGTGAGGACACTACCCACCAGGTACATGGTACATACTCATGTGACTCGGCCAACGTTGTCGACCTCATATGTTGCAGGAAAGGATGCCCCGGAGCATGGTACATCGGCGAGACCATGCAGACACTGCGACAACGTATGAACGGACACCGCGCAACAATCACCAGGCAGGAGTGTTCCCTCCCAGTCGGGGAACACTTCAGTAGTCAAGGACATTCAGCCTCCGATCTTCGGGTAAGCGTTCTCCAAGGCGGCCTTCGAGACACACGACAACGCAAAATCGTCGAGCAGAAACTGATAGCCAAGTTCCGCATCCATGAGGACGGCCTCAACCGGGATCTTGGGTTCATGTCACGCTACATGTAACCCCACCTGACGTAGAGTCATCCAGACTCGAGTCGTCGTTGGCTTGTTCTCTCTACACAGATGCGGCCAGACCTGCTGTGATTTCCAGCAAAAAAAGTTTTTTGTTTTCCATACAGACCCCAGCATCTGCCACCTCATTGTCTTTGATGTAATGTTTTCCTGACTGACCTGTTTGGACACCATCCAAACCTTTGATTGCCGTGATTATCTCTCTGCCGAGGTGTGATAAAGGGCAGTTAGAAAGATTAACTGTAATCATCTGGCAGTGTTCTCTGACTATATATGCTGTGTCTATATGCATCTCTTCACTTCACCTGATGAAGGAGCAGCACTCCGAAAGCTTGTGATTTCAAATAAAGCTGTTGGACTATAACCTGGTGTTGTGCGACTTCTCACATTTATAGTACACCAACAGAGACATGCAGATTTAGTTATGAGCTGTGATTTTTCAACTTTGTGCTTCCGGCAGGGAGCTTTGCCATTGGATGTACACTAGTAATTGGGACGCACTGTGTATGATTCTCAGACCATTCATTTAAATGGTTGAAAAATCATGTGTAGAGCCTCAATACTCCAGATTTGTGATCTGTGTTTCTGGTGGGCAAGGCTCCCTGCCAGCAGTGTGAAGATAGAGATTTACCCCTAATAACAACAGAAAATGCTGGAAAAACTCAGCAGGCCAGGCAGCATCCCTGGAGAGAGAAACAAAGTTAATGTTTCAGGTCAAAGACCTTTCGTCAGAACTGGAAAAAAGCAGGAAATGAAATAGATTTAAAGCACGTATAAAGCTGGGAAAAGGAACCTCCTTTTGCCTTGATCATCTCTTAATGTCTCTCAATGTCTCTTAATCTCTCTTTTTGTTCTTTCATCCCCTCCCCCTTTTCCCAGCTTTATACTTGCTTTAAATCTATTTCCTTTCCTGCTTTTTTCCAGTTCTGACGAAAGGTCTTCGACCTGAAACGTTAACTCTGTTTCTCTCTCCACGGATGCTGCCTGGCCTGCTGAGTTTTTCCAGCGTTTTCTGTTGTTATTTTGGATTTCCAGCATCCGCAGTATTTTGCTATCGAGATTTACCCCTAGATTGGAGTGTTACCAAACAAATTTGACACCGAGCCACATAAGGAGATATTGGCCCAGAAATTAAAGACTGAGAGTGTTGACGCGGGGGTAAGGCTTCCCCGCGATCTCTCACTCCGCGTTGGCTTTTTCAGTTCCAGCTCGCACGAACTTGATGTTCTAGACATCAGCTGGGCAGTGCTTGCGTATCCCACCGGCGTAGTGAATTCGTGCGAGCTGTGGGATCACGTGACTCAGTTAGAGCCAATGGCAGCACACCATCTTCCATTCATAAGTTTCACATAAGTGCTGTGAAAGCTATGAATCTTACACACCCCCAAAATAACAGCTAAACCTCAATTAAATTTAAAAAAAAACCCATCACATTAATAAAATAGGTATAGTTAAATAAATTAACCATTTTAAATAAAAAGTTAAATTTTTGAAAAAATTTAAAATCTTTTAAAAAGTTATAAAAATAAACTTACCTGTCTTTAAAGTCTCTAAAAAAGATATACCTGTTAAAAAAAATTCAAAATAATACTTAATTCACTACTTACCTTGTTAAAAGTGGGTCTTACTCCTCCTTTTTTCATTTCTAAAATCTTCCGTACTTACCTGCACGTCCAAAGCACTAAGTGCACAGCGTGCGCGCAGCCTGTAGCGCGCACGCGGTGCACCGAGGAACCGCCCCCTTTTCCAAAAACCAAGTGCCGGTTTTCAGCGCATGCGCAGTGCATGCAGAAAACCGGCAATTGGAGACAGAATACGCGAGAGTAGGACTAATTTTTGGGCCATTAGGGCAGATGACCAAAAGCTTAGTCAAAGTGGTAAGTTTTAAGTAGCGTCTTAAAGGAGGAGAGAGAGGCAGCGAGGCGGAGAGGTTTAGGGAAGGATTTTTCCAGAGCTTAGGGCCTAGTCAGCTGGAGGCATGGCCGGCCATGGTGCAGCAATGAAAATCGGGAATGCACAAGAGGCCAGAATTAGAGGAGCGCAGATATCTCGGAGGGTTGTGGGGCTGGAAGAGGTTACAGAGATAGGGAGGGGCGAGCCCATGGAGGGATTGGAAAACAAGGATGAGAATTTTAAAATCGAGGCATTGTTGGACCGGAGACCAATTTGGGTCTATGACCACAGGGGTGATGGGTGAACGGGACTTGCTGCGAGTTAGGATACGGGCAGCAGAGTTTTGGATGAGCTCAAGTTTATGAAGTGTGGAAACCGGGAGGCCGGCCAGGAGAACATTGGGATAGTCAAGTCTAGAGATCAGACTCAATAAAGGAAAGTTTTCATAGTATTATAGAAATTACAGCATAGAAGGAGTTGTCTTTTGTGTAACCCCATTCTCCCCTGATCCTTTTATATTCCTCCTTTACAAATATTTATTCCATTCTCTTTAAAATGGAGTTTTAATCTGTACCTCAATAGCCACATGTGGTGAAGGATCCCACGGTCTAATAGCCCTCATTTCAAGAACTCCTCCTCCCTTCCCCCTTGGTTCCTCCAGTGAGAATCCTTGGTCTCCTCTAGTTCCCCATTCGCCCACCAATGGAAACAATCTTTCACTATTTACCCACAGTAAGGTCCCCAGGATTCACTCACCCCTTTACTGGCTGCTCCTCTCTCAGTGCCACTCTCACGGTACTGCTGCTGCTCCCAGCTCTGCAGAAAATTCTGGTCCCTATGCCCACCCCATTCCCCTGATTGCCAGTCGTTTTCTCTTCTCCCGACCTCCCATCTTCCTCTCTCCCCGAATCCCAAATCCCCAGTCTCCATCTCTCTCCCTGACCACTGTCGAGCTAACATAGCACCCCCGCCACCCACCCACCCCCCCCCCCACCCCGCCCCCCACCCACTGCCCCTGTTTGCCGAGCCAGGCTGCTAGAGCCAGCTCTCGGTCGGGAGAGCCATGCCCCAGTCCGTGCTCCTTCGATCCACAGAAACTCCACCATGTGCTGTAACTGCTCCTGGCTCACGCACTCGACACACCCAGGCATTAACTCCCTCCAACATAAACTTCTGTAAATGTGGCAAGCAGTGATGGGGTGGGGCTGTGGGGGGCGACCCACTGATTTGCTGCGGCGTCGTGCGCATGCCCAAATTTGTGTTACAACAAACTTTTCTCCCGAGTTGCCAAAAGTTTTACACCCGCCCAATTTTCCTCTCCATTGAAAGGAGGAAGAGTTCAAATTGATCCCTAGAGCAAAGAGATAATAACATTCAAGGAGTAAGGAAATAAGAGATGGAAAAAGAAATGAAATCCTAAAACAAACTTTTGATGTGTTTTCATTTGTGTTCATACAGGGAAAGGATGAATAATTAACAGGGGAACAATAGCAATTTTTGTGGGAAACAAGAAGATTCTAAACAATAATACAGAAGCAAAATGCTGTGGATGCTGGAAATGTGAAATAAAAACAGAAAATAGTGGAAATACTCAGCAGGTCAGGCAGCATCTGTGGAGAGAGAAAGAGAGTTAACGGGCTGGATTTTCTCAATGGGGAGCTTTTGGAGGCGGGACTCCCACTTGTTGGGTTTTAGTCCCGCCTCCATCAACTTGTGGCCAACCCACGCTATTTTCCCTTGATTGACATTGTTAAGCCCGCCCAGCGGTTACGGGTGACGTCAGCGAGTGACGTTTCATCTGTCAAGAGCTTTTGACAGATGAAATGTCAGCGTTTGACGGCTCTGTGAAGCTGTCAAACACTGACAATCTGTCCTCTAAGTTGAGTCCTTCCACTCAGGCTCAGTTAGAGAGATCTCCTGAGCAGAAAGCAGAAGGCTGCAGCTTTTGACAGTTCAGCGGCCATTCTGCTTTCTGTGCCGGTGAGCTGAGGGACTCCCAAGACCTGAAGGGAGGAAGCCTGCAGGAAGAAGTAAAGGTAAGTAAAACTTATTAAAACACTTTACACACACCTCACACGCTTACCTCTGCACACATGCACTCATCATTCACCTACATCTTAGCCCCTCCAACCCCCGCAGACCGACGGCCCGCCTCGCTGACCCTGGCGAGATTCGGAGCCGTCGGGAAGCCCACACTTCAGGGCTGAAAATAGGGATTTGCAAAAAAACTGCCTGTTAACTACCTGTTAACAGGCAGTTAATTGGCACTAATCCCCTTCCCGCCTCGGGGAGGCGGGACCCGGCGCGGGTCGGTTACCCGCCTCCTGGGAAGATGGCACGGAGGCGGGTTGGGGGCAGATGGGCACCCGCCCCCAGATTCTGCCATTTTCCCGGCAGTCCCGCCTCCAAACCCGCCTCCCCAGGGCTGGCAAAATCGCCCCCAACGTTTCAGGTCGATGACTTTTCATCAGACCTGGAACAAGTTAGTGGTGTAACAGATTTTAAGCAAGTACAGAGGCAGGGAAAGGGGGGAGGGGAGCAAAGACCAAAAGGGAAGGTCTGTGATAGGATGGAAGGCAGGAGAGATTAAATGACAAAAGGGATGATGGTGCAAGGCAAAAGGAGATAGTAATGGAACAAGTAAACAAACAAAAGATGGGTCTAGAGGAGCTGTAACTGGCAATAACAGAATCATTACCAACAGCTGCTGTCCGAAAAAATGGGGGCAGTGGTTATGATCTGAAATTGTTGAACTCAATGTTGAGTCCGGAAGGCTGTAAAGTGCCTAATCAAGAGATGAGGTGCTGTTCCTCGAGCTTCTAAACATGATAGGGGAGCATCGCTGAGTTGGTGTGAAGCTGGGTAAGGTGTGGTGCACAGGACGAAGTTGTGAATAATATCCCTATAATTGCCTGGAGATGCTTCAATTAAAATCTCCCATTTGCACTGCTGCTCACAGTTAAGTCCAAATAACGTGGAGCAGACATGAAAATAAATGAGAATGAGCATTTATGATGAAAACAATGATCACAGATGTCTTTCTAAATCTAGCCCCTAGTGCATCCAGGGGACAATTTGCATTTAGTAGCTCTGACCCTCCCCATCTGCCACTCATTTTTGATCCTAATGTCCTTGTTAGATAGAATAGAATGGAATATAAACACGAATCTTCTCAGAGCAATCACCATATTAGTCATGAGATAGAATTGCTACAGCTGCTGACATTTTAACAAATTCCCCGAATAAAGAAAGCTTGGCAAACTAATGGAGACTGTTAATTGTCTAGCAAGAAAATAATTTAAATTTAATTTTCTTTTCTGGTAGATTTATCTGCTGATAAAGTTTTCAATGAAAATAAATAGTGATAATGATTTCTTCATGGCAAATGGTTATCAGAACACCCTGTAAAAATGAAACATTATCCATAAATATGTGCCTCAGCTAAACCATTACATATCATGCCAGTTTCATATATGAGAAGTCGCACAACACCAGGTTATAGTCCAACAGATTTATTTAAAATTACAAGCTTTCGGAGCTATCGATCGCCCCTTCTTCAGGTAAAGTTACTATGAGTGAATCTACAAAAATTCACAGAATATAAACACAGAAAAAATGCAGAGATACAATCTTTCCTTACATCAAAGACACACCAAGAGCACAGCCAAGACAATGAGATGTGTCCCAGGGGGTCCAACGTGTCAAATCCTGCTGTCTGCATATCCTCTCCATTTGGGTTTGTTTTTTGTGTTTGTTTTTTAAAAAACTGGAAAGACAGACAACGATGTCAAGTCACGTTCTGTAGCGTGACATGAACCCGATATCCCTATTGAGGCCGTCCTCATGAGTGCGGAACTTGGCTATCAGTTTCTGCTCGATGATTTTGCGTTGTCATGTATCTCGAAGGCCGCCTTGGAGAACGCTAACCCGCAGATCCGAGGCTGAATGCCCTTGACTGCTGAAGTGTTCCCCGACTGGGAGGCAACCATCCTGCCTGTCTTTGATGTAAGGAAAGATTGTATCTCTGCATTTTTTCTGTGTTTATATTCTGTGAATTTTTGTAGATTCACTCATAGTAACTTTACCTGAAGAAGGGGCGATCGATAGCTCCGAAAGCTTGTAATTTTAAATAAATCTGTTGGACTATAACCTGGTGTTGTGCGACTTCTCATTTTTGTCCACCCCAGTCCAATGCCGGCATCTCCGCATCAGTTTCATATATCTTCTGTATCATATAACAAACAATAATAGCATGTATCTGAAAATCTCTAGACAGTAATCAGAATTATATATGTTAACAGCTTCTATCAGTCCTGGCTTTAATCAGTCCATGCATTTGCTTTCCCGCTCTACTATGCAATACTACACTATACACGGCATCACATCGTTTCTTTGGAATACTTTTCTTAGCAAGCGACTCTAAGATGAAAAAATGATTGGCATAACCTTAAAATGTGCAACAGCTTGATCTTTAGCCTTCAAATATTATGCAATCATCACCTGTAAGGGGGAATTATAACCCCTCCGCCGGCAGAAACTGGGTGTAATGGGGGTTAAAATCTAAGTGGTACACTTAACCGCTCTTTTACTGCCCCATGATCAATTTAGCGTTGCTGTTTTCTTGGGCGGCTGAGGCGCCTGCCTGACTCCGGCGGGCACCTCATGAATGAGTGTAAATCGAGGTCCTATGACAGACCTAGGATCCCAAAGCCATTGTAACAGCCTGCTGGGCCGAGCATCTACTGTGGATGCTCCGCTCAGTTAACCCTCGTGAGCAAGAAGTAAAGGCCTTTACAGGTAAGAGTAAAAAGTAATTTTGTGGGGCCAGGTGGAGCTCCACAAAGAAAGTTTGGGCTGGTGCTTCCCCCACTGCTCCCCTTCGCAAACCCCTCCCGAATTCTCCCTTCCCCACCCCCCGGTGACTTCCCTGAGTGCCGACCAGGCGGTCTCTGGGCTGCCCAATATTTGCCGTCCGGAACCCACTGCTTGTTTCGGGCAGGCAGCTCGCCACCTCTGTGTTAACGTCTACGTTAAAGAAGCTCGGCCGTTAAAATGGGCTGGGCCCATCGCAGCACCTTCTGGAAGGCAGGCCCATGTTAGGCCGGCCGACTGCCCAGGAGTTAAAATTCCCTCCTTTAGTGTTATACATGACAGCCCAAAACAACCAGCCTGTTGGCTACTTCATTGCAATCAACCAATTCCAGAGCATTCAGCCTATTATTAGACTTGAGTATATAGTTCATAGAAAATGATTATCACACACGCTTTTGTCTCATAGTTGTGAAACAAACTAAATTAGTTTGCATTCCTGATTAAATGCGTTTGGTTGTACTATAAAGACACAAGGTAATGCTTTGATAATGCTGCACCATGTCTAATTTACTAGGAAGATTGACAATGGCTACAAAGTAACCTAGGACTGCTCATTTTATCACTTAACTTTTGTACATCAAAATTTATCTTACTAACCACGTCACATTGTTTGTCTTACTGTCTGATCCAGTTGGTAGCCGGCAGCCTCGTGAGCAGGCAGTTAAAATGCCTCGAGTTTTAACCTGCCCTGCTGAGTAGACAGCAAGGACACCCAGTTAGATATGGCAGGGTCCTTCTTTACATATGGTTGTTTGGTCCCGATGATGTCATTAAGACCCGACTGCAATTTTTATAAATTCATTCGCGGGATGTGGGCTTCACTGACACCACCGACATTTAGTGCGCATCTCTAATTGTCTCACTGAGATGGTGGTGGGTCCTCTTCTTGACCTGCTACAGTAGCAGTTTCAGAGTGGCTTGCTAGGCCACTTCAGACAGCAGTTAAGAATCAACTACATTGGTGTGGGACTGGAGTCACATATCAGCCAGACTGGGTAAGGATGCCAGGTTTCCTTTCAAACTGCCATGATGGGAACTGAATTCACGTTCTCTAGATTATTACTCCAAGCCTCTAGATAACTAGTCCAGTAACATAACCACTAAACTACCGTAGGCCTGAAAGTCGCTGTGACTTTCCTGTCAGGCCAAGCTGGGACAGAAGAGGATCAGCCCTAGAACAGGCCAAAAAGGGTGTTTTTCTTTCCTTTGTGGGTACATGAGAAACAGGAGTTCTTGTCTGGGGCCTACAAGGGGTCTCCTCTGCCCTGGTAAACCCTCCTTCCACAATGTGAGACCCCCCCTCAAGATGTCTCTGGAACACATTCTTGCCACCTACTTTGTGACGGTGAGTGGCCTCCGGCCTCACGATGATCTGCCACTTCCCAGTCACTGTTCCAGGTGGGAAGTCGGCCGGCAGGATATAAAAGAGGCCCGGGAGCTAAAAGAAACTGGGCTTGATTTCTGGAGCAGCAGGTTAGTTTCCAATCCACCTCGCCATCTGCCCAACCAAAACCCGCCTGAAGTTAAAATCGGGGTCAGAATCTTTGGATTCTTATTATTTCATATGTTCCCCCTTTGTGCTTAAGGTTATGGTGTCATCACACCTCCTTATTTGTATTGCAGGATTACACAATGATCCCAGGCAAGTTTTATTCTGCATCCAAATAGCGCATGGAAAAATTCTAACTCAGATAACATTTTTATAATGGGGACAATGCAAATACATGCTTTATTGGACAGATGCAAATGGTGATTTGAGTTTTGGAACAGATCAAATTAAATTTATGTGGTTTTAAATGAGACAGGAATTATGTTTACATGTGTTTTTCAATTACATGATCAAGCTCCATGACTAACTAGGGATTTGTGTTTTATTGCACTGACAGAACAAGGATATCAAAATAAGCTTTGTAAATAGCAGTAGCAATAATTATAGTTATATTTATTCAAATTTATAAAACTCATCAACATATCTTTAAAACCTAATATTCATAACTATTTATGCTGATGTATTTAGAAATGTATTTTATTTCAATTTTTTTGTACTCTGGTTTCCAGAAATGCACTTAGTTCTCAATACAGTCAAAACCTCCTGTTACCTGTTTTCCAAAACATCTCATTTGCTTTTCAGGAGGTCGCAGCAAAAAATAAGTAATACATTTTTTGGTTGCACAATTTCTTATAGTCTTTTACTATAATGGAAGATGACCTCAGAATCGGACCAAGATGAGCCCACCAGCAGCAGCAGCAGCAGCAGCAGCAGCAACCACAACAGCAGCCTTCTCCTCAACGACCTGATACTCCACAGGACAGAGGGCATCAGCACAGGCCTGCACCGCGCCAGAGGCGATACCCCCAACACAGGGTATACAGGCAGAAAGTGAGCTTCCTCAACATGACTGAGCTGCAGTGCCAAAGGAGGCTCAGGCTATCGCGCCAGGTCATTGCAGACATTTGTAGCTTGCTGGAAGAAAACCTGCTGCCCAGAGGACCTGGTGGAGACGCCTTACCAGTGGCTATCAAAGTCAACACCGCCCTCAACTTCTTCGCCTCAGGCTCCTTCCAGGGATCTGCAGCAGACATTTGCAGGATCTCACAGTCAGCCGTCCACAGGTGCATCACCCAGGCGACCGATTGCTGCAGTTATATAAGGTATTGGTGAGACCGCATCTGGAATACTGCATACAGTTTTGGTGTCCATACTTAAGAAAAGACATACTTGCTCTCGAGGCAGTACAAAGAAGGTTCACTCGGTTAATCCCCGGGATGAGGGGGTGGACATATGAGGAGAGGTTGAGTAGATTGGGACTCTACTCATTGGAGTTCAGAAGAATGAGAGGCGATCTTATTGAAACATATAAGATTGTGAAGGGGCTTGATCGGGTGGATGCGGTAAGGATGTTCCCAAGGATGGGTGAAACTAGAACTAGGGGGCATAATCTTAGAAGAAGGGGCTGCTCTTTCAAAACTGAGATGAGGAGAAACTTCTTCACTCAGAGGTTGGTGGGTCTGTGGAATTTGCTGTCCCAGGAAGCTGTGGAAGCTACATCATTAAATAAATTTAAAACAGAAATAGACAGTTTCCTAGAAGTAAAGGGAATTAGGGGTTACGGGGAGCGGGCAGGAAATTGGACATGAGGTTGAGTTCGGATCGGTCGAGGCCCTGTGGGTGGCGTAGCGGGCCCAGGGGCTGAGTGGCCGGGTCCTGCTCCTACTTCTTGTGTTCTTTAGATTTGAGGTGAGGATCAGATCAGCCATGATCTTATTGAATGGCGGAGCAGGCTCGAAGGGCCGATTGGCCTACTCCTGCTCCTATTTCTTATGTTCTTATGTTCTTATGCCATGTTTCACAAGTCAGCCAATTATATAAACTTTGCCACTGATGAAGCCAGTGTTACTGAGCGGGCGCTTGGCTTTGAGGCTTTGGCTGACTTCCCACAGGAGCAGAGCGTCATTGATGGTATACATGTTGCCATGAAGGCACCCCACATCACCCAGGAGTGTTTGTGGACCACAAGGGCTTCCACTCCCTCAATGTGCAGCTTGTCTGCAACCATAAAAAGATCATCATGCATGTGTGCGCCAGATTCCCTGGCAGCTGTCATGACTCTTTCATGCTGTGCCAGTCCACCCTCCCTCAGCTCTTCGCACCTCCAAACAGACTTACCTGTTGGCTGCTTGGAGACAAGGGCAATTCACTGAAGATGTAGCACCCTTGAGGAGGCCAAGTACTGAGGCCCAGGAGCATTATAATGAAAGCCACATGTCCACCAGATGTGTCATAGAATAAGCAATAGGCATGCCGAAGATGCGCTTCTGATGCCTTGACAGATCTGGAGGAGCCCTTCAGTACGCATCAGCCAGGGTTTCCCGAATCATCATCGCTTGCTGCGTGCTGCACAACACAACGCAGCAGCGAGGGTTGGAGCTACAGGAGGAGCAAGGCGTGGAGGAGGAACAGGTGGAAGACGAGGAGGAGGAGGAATCTGAGGTAGAGATAGCACCAGCAATGGTGCATACTGCTGCCTGGGAGGCACGGGATGGACTCATAATGGCCAGATTTACTTAACTTGCTCCAATGCACCCATATGGCTGCCAGATGCTGTACTAAGGTCACCCCCGCCCAACAACACCATGAAACAGCCCTACAATTACCAAGCCATTCCTCTCACCCAAACCCCCAGTGCTTGAGCTTAAGTAATGTCTCACCATTCAATCCAAGTGACAAGGCCACTTCCCAGGAATCAGGCAAAAATGGACAAGTCCGGAAAGTGTTGCAAAGAAATAAATGTATCTGTGTCATAAATATAACAAACTTATCACTAACATTTGTTCATACATCAATGTGCATGACATGAATCTGTCATTCATGACTTATGAAATAATACTGAGTGGCCTGCGGGTGGCGCTGTCCAGGGAGACTATAAATACTCGGGCATAGGCCCAGCGTGCGCAGGACATTCTTAACCGGAACTATAGAAGGACACAACTAGACCTCCATGTTGTAAAACAGTTGATTAAAGCTTTGTTTAATGCTTAGACCAAGTGCCTAGTAGTTTTCTTACGTCAGGGCATACCCGTATGCAACTAGGATTGTGTCTTTTTTCTTTTCCGAGTGCTTGCATGAGGTGCAACCCCCATGGCTTCAGCAGAGGTAGAGGCAGGCTGCTCACTTCCCTGCTGCGACTGCGTAGACACTTTTGGCGGACGTCCTCTGGGTTTTGGAGCCTGTGATGGCCCCGCCAAAGTCTGCTCCTCCTGCGACTGTGCAGGGGCAGGCTTGGCCATCGGGATCTGAGGAAGCATGTGGGGCTCTGACTGAGGGGGAGGCAATGGGGGAGAAGTGTGAGCGCTTTGAGAAGAGCCCCCATTTCCATTCCCCCCCTCACCATCATCCCTCTCATGGGCCACCCACACTTCCCTGCTAGCAAGGAGCTGGAGAGCACCTTGCTGCATAGCAGTGGAATGATGAATGCCCAACTCTACGTTTATATCCCTCCTCGAGATGAGGTCTATGAGCATCTGCCATCTGTTGTCCACAGCGAGCATGTAATCGTGTGGGTGGTGTATTAGCTGCTCCATGCAGGTGGCCATCTTTTCCATGGACCAGCACATCGCCGCCATCGCCTGCGGGACGGTGCTGCTCATGTTGGAGATGGACTCCTCCATTCTCTGCACATTTGCACACATCGCGGCTGCAAAAGCTGCCAGAGCCTCATGCAATTGTCGCTGCCCCGCCAAGATCACCCTCTTTCTCGATGGTCTCCGAGATTCAGCATCTGCATACAGCTCAGCAGAGCTTGGAGCACCTGCGCCCTCTGGCGAGGCGTCTCCACTGCTGTCCCTGTCAACACCATCTGCTCTTGCTCACCTGTGATGTGAGCAACACCAGGTGACAACACTACTCTATCTCGCACAGGACCCACCAAGTTGTGTGTATCTGCGCTGGTGCTGGGTGCGCTTGGGTCTGATAACAGTGCACCCTCAGGGAGTGGAGCTTTCTCTGAGGAGTCGTCTTCCTCCTCTGGCTGGACAGTGTGGGGGAGGGGGCAGTTGATGGACCGGTGGGAGAGTAAAGAGGTGAAATAGAAGTGTTCTAATAAGAATGGGTAATGTTGCCATTATGCACATGATGACATTTCACTGGCTGCTGACATCAGTCACCATATGAGTGACTGCTGTTTGCCATGTGGCTGTTTGAGATGTAATTCTGTCACCAGGTTGCTGGGATGTCCCCCTCTCTCCGTCTCCCACCGCCAGCAGCTCTGCAACTCCAGAGATCTCCATGGCCTCCTCCTCTGCTGGAGTCAATTGAGTGAAGACTGGAGGGCCACCACCTCTCTGCCTCTTCCTATTGTTCTGGGCTCTCTTCTCCTACAAGGAGGGAAAGAAGAGAACTTTGAGTGAGAGTGATGGAATGAGTGTAAAGAATGGATGGGTGACATCTGTAGAGGGTGACTATGAGGGAAAGGCATGACACTGGCCTCCTTCTGTGTTGTTACTTGCTATGATTGCATTAGGATGAGGGTGAGTGTCAGTGGTGGTTAGTCAGATGGGGATGTGAGTAGGAACATAGACAGAGAGGGATGGGTGGACCTGCAAGGTAGGTTGGTGTGAGGAGTGATGTGTAGGAGTAGGCTTGGGAAGGCAAAGTGATGAGGTTGGGGTGACAGGTACATCAGGATGTAGGTGAGTGTGGCATTGCACTCACCTTTCCTGACCTCATGAGATCATTGAATCTCTTGCGGCACTGGATCCACGTTCGCCTTACCACATCCTCAGCGATGTCAAGCCAAGCCCTCTGTGTCTTTTGCTGCTCTTTTTTTGCCATCCGCAGGGAAGAGGACCTCCCTGCGTGCTCTTACTCCCTGGACCAGCACTTCCAGGGAGGCATTTGGGAATTTTGGGGCTGCCCTCTGCCTTTGTGTCTCCACGACCCACAGAATTGTCAAAGTTATGCAGCAATTTATACCTCTGGAAATCACCTTGACCACTCCTACATTAACCTTCAAATGAGATGTGTGCAAGGCTGCTTTAAATATCCACACTGGAAATGAGTCATCAATGACATCATCAGACCCGCTCCATTTAATTGGGTTGGGAAACGTGCATGACTGGTTTAATTGGGGTATTAAGTAAAAGTTGCATTGCAGAACGCGCTGTTCACATCTGTGGGTTCCCGACCCGCTACGCGGCCCACACGTATGCAACCCAATTCCAAGATAAAGATTCTGGCCGTAGTCACTGTTGTAATGTAGGAAACGCAGCAGTGTATTTGTGCACAGCAAGGTACCGCAAACAGCAATGTGATAATAAGCAGATAATTTGTTTTTAGGTGTTGGTTGAAGGATAAATATTGGCCTGGACACCGGGGGAGCTCCTTTGCTCTTCTTTGAAATAGTGCCATGAGATCTTATACGTCCACTTAAGAGAGCAGACGCGGCCTCGGCTTAACGTCTCATCTGAAAGACGGCACCTCCGACAGTGCAGCACTCCCTCAGTACAGCACTGGAATGTCAGCCTAGATTTTGTGCTCAAGTCTCTGAATGGGACTTGAA
This sequence comes from Squalus acanthias, assembly GCA_030390025.1. Taxonomy (NCBI): domain Eukaryota; kingdom Metazoa; phylum Chordata; class Chondrichthyes; order Squaliformes; family Squalidae; genus Squalus; species Squalus acanthias. Next base: position 29,023,292 of record CM059438.1, on the reverse strand, counting down.
CCCACAACCTTCTGCCTCAGGTTGATTGATAGCTTTTATTCTATGTTGGATTATTCAGTATCAGCAATTCACAGGAAATCATTTTTGCACTTCTCACTGCTCAATACAGTTGCTGACAGCAATTTCTTTAAATTTGCACATGAAAGTGCAGCAAGTGACATCAGATATCCCAACATTTTGTTGCCTGATTGTCACTCTCATAACAGAAGTAGCTGTATAGTAGATGCCTGTCAGGCCAGGATTGTGGTACACGGTGTTCTGGAATAAACTGGTTGTCCACCAGACAGATTAGAAGTGAGCCATCATAATGAAACTTACACCTTCCAAAAAAGAAGGCATTTTCCTCTCGCAATGGCTATAAAGTAATAAGTTGCTTTTTCCTTCACTTCCTTTTTGGATTTATTCTGCTAATATTTGTCTTCACTGACAAGTGCATTCACTAATGTCTCCTTTGCTATATAGACAAAGGTTAACGTTAAACTGATAGATGTAGTACTTGCCAAATGGTGGCGTCTGATAGTATTAAGCACTTTCATGGGACAGGACAATAAACATTATTTGCAATGCTAGCTAATAGAAATGGCATACAGTGTCAATGGGTGCACCTGCTGTAGTATGAAAAAAGAAATTTTAAACTGCATAATAGAGCTCCCTTAAAGCTGGTCCTCCAATTTTATTCAGCAGCATTCGGGATTTTATGTTGTAGAGAGATATTTAATAGCACTTGTTAACAATTTCTTTTAATGATTTTGGATATTTTAAAAGTAATAAGGTATCACTATACTAGCAAATTAGAAACACATTCTCATCAAACGATTTTTGACAAGAGAAAATATGGGAACCAAAAATCCTGAGGATGCAATTCTGATGGTTAAGGCAGGATTACACCTGCTGGTGCCCACCTGCTAACGCCACTGGAGTTTGTGGTCTCAGTGGGAGGGCACTTAATTTGCAGGGGGCAGATGAGTGCAAGTGCCACTACAGGTGTATTTCTACCAGCCACCTGCCCCATGCAGTTTGAAAATCTGCCGCCTGCTGTCATTGGCGGGGGGCGGTGGGGGGGAGGAAGGCTACCCAGATCTTCCACCCCGCCCCCCCCCCCAGACCCTAGACATGTCCCTTTGGTTCCCTATGTCAGGAGGCGCCAGAATGTTTTTGTTTAAAAAAACAATCCCTCTCTCTTCGGGTTTCTAGGCTACTTGCCTGACCGGGTCCTTCCTTCTGGTGGGGCCCACTTTCACCCATCTCGAGGCCAAGGACAGATCCTTGGGGGACACCAGAGGTAACGATGCGGGAGCGGGAAGAGAAGCCATTGCGGGTGATTCTCTGGCTACGACTGGATGGATAAGAATGGAACCAGGCGAGTGCAGTCCCACCCAGCTGGACGATTGTGAAGAGGCATACAAGGAGGATGGTGTAGTCAACCATGTCAAAGGCTGCAGACAGGTTGAGAAGGACGAGAAGGGATACTTCATGTCACAATTGAGCCAGGCAAGCAGGAACTCTTGACGTAAGGAGTCCCCATCCCTGGAGTCACCACCCCCCCCATGGCGACATTTGCCTTGTAAGGAGCAGGTGGTGGTTCCGCCACCTTACAAGGCATGTTGGTCAATCCTGCAAACAGCAGAGACCGGCGCAATGGGCCCCTGCCATTTTTCCAGTGGGTTCCCTCGGTTACTGGTGGGAGACTGGTGGAATACAGGTGGACTGTTTGAGGACATGGTGCCAAAGTTACTTGTGAATTATTTCACTTTGATAAATTAATATCCAAACTGTGCTACCTGAAGAATCATGTTCTTTTAAGGGGAATGTTACAATCAATAACTGGAAACCACAGTTTCAATTCATGTAGGCCCTTGTGACCAATGGCCTTTCAAGCAATCGGACTTTGATTTGTGGTTTCTAAGCACAGCTTCAGGCAGCACACAGAACCTGACTCTTTGGCAAAGAGGATACACAAATGTGGGTTTGTGATAATCAAAGGAAAAAAGCTCATCAAATACTCTCTGTGATATTTAATTCTGCCTTCTTTTTATTTAATTATTTCAGTAAAATTTGACTTTTGGATGAAATGCTTCACATTGCTGTGGTAACCGTTCACTTTCAGTATCAGTTAAAACAAACAAATTTAAGTTACGACTTAACTAGGAGCTTTCTAAAAGAAGAAAGAGGATCTATAAGAATTCAAAGCATTCATTATTTGTTTTATTTATGTTTTTCTAACTGCACTCCCCTATTTTCTACTGTTAAGTTAAGGGTGCAGTCACATTACACAGATCCGATTTTCCTCTCTTACTACTGTTGGGAGCAATTTAGGCAGCGTGCTCCACCAGGAGATTCACCTCAGCACCGAAACTTGATCTGGGCCCTCATTAGAATATGGTGAGTGCACTTAGCTGTGCACTACTGGGTGCAGGACTGCACAGAATGCAAAATCTGGGCACTCCTAGGGCCTTCAGGACAGCAGCAGCATTAAAGGGGTGATGCAGGAGGAATCCAGGGCTGAAGCTGCTGTACAATTCTGGATCTGGTGACATTCATGCACAGAGGTAATGTTTGAGAGTCATCTCATCATCTGAAGCTTTTTCGACAGTGACTTTCTAGTAAGGTGAAAGTGAGCTAATGGCTGATACAAATTTTTTGCTTACAGACTGCAGATCTTAAACTGTTTTCACAATTGAATTAATGGGGTTTATTAATACAAATACTTCATAAAAAGACTTCCTGATGAAATGCGGCACCCATTATTTCATCAGTATTACGAGAAACTGCTCCAAAATTCCTCAACTGGAAAAATACTGGAGCTGTTCGTGGATTCTTGAGCCAGTCCGAATCCACTGCTGCCTGCCTGAGGTTTTGTTTTGCTCTTCTATGCTCATAGATTATAATGCACTTTGTGTTCTTTCTGCTCCACCAGGCTAGGATGGCTGCAGCATTCAAAGCTGGGGTCAGGGCGTCTTTGCAGTGGATCTTGGAAGGAGTGGGCAAAGGGGAAGTACCTTGGTGACAATCAACAGGCACGCTGACATAATTGTTTCATGAAGCACTGCTGATAATCTATTATTGTGATATCTGTGTATTTGGAATGTGCTGGTTTGAAGAATGATGGTGCAGGAATAGGAGGAAGTGTTGGTTTGACTGTAAGGCTTCTTTTTTTATTCAAGATGGGATGAAACAGTTGAATGGTCAAGGGCATGGAGGATTTTTTTCTATGACGATGAGGACCCAGTAGTTAGTGTCTCAGGAGATACCTAGGTAAAAGGCTTCAGCAGCTGTCATGGGGACTTACAGTTGCCTCCCCTTGTCTGACTCCAAATAAATTTTATCACAAAAAGGAGACGGGCTCCGTCACCAAGATTAAAATAATAACAGCATTCTGCAACAAGTACAGAAATAAAGACTTTTCTTGACAATACCAGCTTGTCCATTAAGACTGATTGTGCCTAAAACAGCATCTCAGGAATCAGGAGCACAAGGTTTTTTATGGGGCAGTTTGCCCATGAACTACACTCTATTATTGGAGGAAATCTGGGTCCAAAGCTCTTTGATATTCTCATTTGGATAAATTTACATTGCTGCGCCCTCTTGAGAGGCAAGCTCCAGAAATACCATCGATGAAGTTTGAGTACAGTGCTATTCAGGATTAAACTGGGAGCAAAGGAATTGCACCCATTTTTCCTCTACTTGGCACCTATTTTCCAGGTCATTTTTGGGAGTAGGGCAGAGGAAAATTGGCCTGATAAGTTCAGCATCAGTGTGAAGTGTAACTGTTGCCAAGGCCTGAACTAACGCCAAAGTGAAACGGAGTGAGACTAACTCCTCCATTAGGTCAGGCCCTGATCCCAGATTCAGCTACATTTACTCTGTAACTACAAAATTAGTGCAAAGTCATCTACCTCACACCAACATCGCAGCTGGTGTGTGAATGCATGCTACATTTTGACCAAGAAAATTTAGAAAAAAAACTACACTTCAGTTTTGAACCACATGTCGATATACTGTGGAAGAACCAAACTAGCAATTCTGATATCAATCTGGGCAAGGCTGGGGCTCACTTAAAAATTTAAATAAAAATTGGTCTCTGGTATTTCTCATTTTCAAAAATTGTTGTACATGAACCTACCAAGGGGATCCTGGTACGGGAGTGGATGCCACAGGCTTGGTCTGGTGACGTACTGTTTCTTCCTCATCAATTGCTTTCTTTGAATCATTCTAAATGAAAAAAAAATAAAGTTGCAATTAAATTACAACAGACTTTCTCCAGGACTTTTTTCAACAACAATAATAACTTGCATTTATATAGCGCCTTTACCGCAGTCTTGTTGTGAACGTGACTCAATGTAACGGAATGAGCACAGGAACATCATGATCTAAGATAACAATTTGTTAGTTGCAACAGATTTGAAGATTGGAAGTAAGCAATGTTTTTTGGCGGGGGGAGAACAGTATGCATGTCTTAAGCCTGAGACCTTTAATTTACGCGACCGCCGTGACGTCAGCCTTTTCGTTTTATTTTGCATAACCTGAGTTGCTACCAGCAGACCAATGTGCAGTATTTTTGTTCTGGTGCTGTCTTTTAAAGACAACTTATTGTTATCATCTACCTGCAAGACCGGCTGAATGCAGCTAAATATTTCATTTCAATGTTATTACAATGTCAATGTAAAATCACTTCTTTAATTCATGAGCGACAGAAACACAGCGATATTAGCCAGATAAATATTAAGTGAAACAGATAGATGCTGACTTCAGGACAAATGTCAACACTTCATTTGAACCCCTGAGCATTAAGGATGTAAATACCATGTATATCAATCAGCTAAGTGCTGGCCTTCTCACAATGTAAGGAGTATAATAAAGCAAAATACTTTTTTAAAAAATGGAGTACTGTCCTGTGCAAGATAAAATGTATTATAAAAATATTTAGGAGTGGAGAGGAAACATTAGAAAGGGAGGAAGGTGCAGTTTCCTACAGCAGTGTCTACACCCCATTGCCTTCCCCACCACCCCCCTCCCCCAACACTGGTACTAACCGAAAATGAATGCTTCAAGCTCCACACCACCACCTCATTAAAATAACCGAAAACAGCTGACAAAAATACCAATGTTTTGCTTATGCTGAAAGCAAATGGAGGATTTTGCTCAAGGTTGTTCTCAACTTGAGTCCAGACTAGTCCCTTCCCAGGTGCTCACCTGTGAATATCTTCTGAATGTTGATATTTTCACTACTGTTTTCACTATTACAGAGGGGGAGATTGAATGGCAGACTCCACCGATAAGTAGAAGGGAAATTTCTAAATTGGCAGCAGCCCAATTTTTGCAGTAACATCAGGCCCCAGAACTTCTTACTGCACTGTAACTAGCATTGATGCCCTTGCATGGTTTGTGGGAGCTTGCTGTGTGCTAATTGGCTGCCACGTTTCCTACATTACAACGGTGACTACATTTCGAAATATTCCATTGGCAGTAAAGTGCTTTGGGATGTCCTGAGGTCGTGAAAGGTGCTATATAAATGCTGTTTCTTTCCTTACTGTATCAACAAAATCCAACAGCTTAGCTTGTTTAAAATATTTAGGGGGAAAAATTTGGTATCGCCCATTTTGGGGCGCTAATATCGGCCGGGCACAAAGTTTAGCGTCCGGCGCTAATTATCGCCTCCGACTGCAAAATTTGCCTCTATCGCCCCTGGAGGTGATTTGAGCGTTAAATCAGGCGTTATACACTTCTCTTAAGGCGCAAACGTCAGGGAGCGAGACGCTACCTCAGAACGCTACCAAAGCTCAAGCGATGCCAATTACCATGGAAGCCAGACAGACTGGCGCCGTCCAGTTCTTAAAGGGGAGGAGCCATCTTGCTGGCCAGCCACTCCCTGCTCAGAGCAGCCGAGAGAGACCTCAAAAGCAATTGTGTTGGAAGCACTAATGGATAGGCCCACAGAAAGAACTCGGCACTTAGGAACCTCAAAGGTGGTGCTGAGGGCCTAAACCTCTTAGGACAGCGTTAAAACCAAACATTTTGCCGACAAGAAAAGGCAGGAAATGCCCGCCATTAAATAGCGCTCCCCCAGCCCCTTCCCGACTTGAAAACGTTCCCCTTTACCTGTCATTCCTAGCAGCAGGCGCTAAGGCAGGAGGCGCAACTCAATATCTGGTCTGGGGTGCTACCGGAGCGTTGCACGCTTGACTGACGTCACGACCTGCGGGCGCAGGAGATCATGGTGGTAGTGTTTAGCGCCGCCACAAAATGACTGGTCAATTTCACGAGCGGCACTAAAATCGCCGCGCTCGGGCGCTAAGTTCCAAGCACCCCGTTAGCGCCCCCCGGAAGCGCTAACGGGAGGCACTAAGCCACCGAATTTCTCCCCCTTAATGTTTTTTGCATTTATTTTTATGTGTATATTAAAAATACAATTAAAAACAAACCTCTCCTCCATTCTCATCTGACTCAGTTTTCCCTTCTGAAAGCACATTGGAAGCCCTGGTACAAGATTGTTGGCAAGACTCTTTTTCTTTGTCTAGTAATGAAAAGAAATAGTTTTGTATTTAGAAGTCAAAATCCACAACTGTTAATAAAAGCCCTTTACTGTCTAATATACTTTAAAATAACCACTTCGCATAAAGTATCTTTTCAGAAGCTTGAAGAGTTTATTGTATTTATTTTAGCCATGGTTTCATAATACTTCGATGTTTTATATTGTTTCTGCAATTTATCCAATTGCTCATTATAATTCAAATCACAGTCAATAGTCATTTATATTGCACTCAGGTTTTTTAATTATGTTCCAGTTTGAATGCTCCTGTTACATCCACAAGATGCATCACGTGCTATAGCAAATCATGTATTTTACTGGTATTTACTTACTCTCGCTAACATATTAATGAATGCATGATGTAATGTATGTTCGATCTTATTGTGGTTTTAATATGTAAAAATAATTTACAATATTTTTTTTAATTGATATAAATGCACAGGGAATATCAAAACAACAGCAGAGAACTTAAGGATTCATTTCAAAATTGTTAAAGATTCATGTCCTGAGGAATGGGTGGCTTAGTTATGAATACAGCCCAGATTGACAGAATGAGAGTTTGTTTCTTATGCTGACTATAATACTCCTACATAAAATGAGTTTGGTTAATCTCAGTCCAGGTCTTGATGGGTGCAGGCCCACACCACAAAATTGCCCACAATTCAGCACAAACCAACACAAAGGTGGCAGTATCAGAGAGGCTATAATGATGGATGGATTGAAGAACCCCAAAATATTACACAGATGAAAATGTTGCTACAAACTCGTAACTTACAAGCAACAGCAACAATGTCTTATATATAACTCAGGCGGCCCTGAGTTTCCACTGTGGGATATTTTAAATGGCTAAACACCTCCTCTAAAGTTGCAGAGAGTGGAATTTCATGCAACCACATTAAGCATTTGTATATTTGCACCACGGTGATTTCAGAGCCAGTAATTAATCATAATAATTTATTACTTAAGAATAGTCAACTGTAATTTTATATGACCTATGGACATTTTTACCTTAGTATTCTATGTTATTCACTATATCTTCAGTTATGCATTTATCTAAAGTGATATAAAGTACTTCCTTGTATAGTCCAAGTCAACATAAATCTAAGTTGAATCAGCAGAGATAAATGATTGTTGATTAGAATGTTGTTTACATGAGTAGCAAGGAGATGCATGCAGTCCTTTTTCAATGTCACTTTTGAAGAGAAATTATGCTGCCTAAGTAAAGAGTAATAGATCTGCTGTGAGATCCATTAAAACATTTAGTGTGATTTATTTTCAGTTTAGTAATAGATTATGTAGTTTGTATAATTGTTGTTGACTTCTGGTTTTACCATTTTGGAACACATCCATTCTATAAAGTTTGATTCATTGACCATTTGAAAGGCACAATGATAGATGTATATTCAATAATATATACATGTCATTTCAACAAAAATAACAGTGATTTTGTCTTTACAAAAAAAAACCCTCTTTGTGATAGAATTCTAATCACATAAATAAAGCAAGAAAATTGGCAACAGCCACAACATGTCATGTGTTCTGACACTAACAACAGACTGCCAGGGAAAGATCTGGTTTTGATTTTCACTGTTGACACAAGCTTCATGCACTGTCAAGATGTTCAGAAAGCCTTCATTATAGTCATCAACCAATCAAAATGCAAGTAAACAAAATGAACAGCACTATAATTGAAAACCAAATTACAATAATTTAGCTCTTCATCTTGCTAATTTATCAGTTTAAGCATTAATTATTTTTTTAAAAGCTCTACAGGTAATGGCAGAAATCAGAAACCCTAATTTTATTTTAGAAAGATATTTTGCATCTGGTGCATATCTTACATTTATTACAGTTTATATTATTATTTAGTTTACTCAGTTTGTTCTAAAAATAATGCACATAAATAAATATTCTATGGATCTGTTCATCTGTGCATTTCTATTCAATATTATTCGGTACCTAAATTTTTCAAAGTATTTTTCAGATATTAATTAGTACAATATCCATTTTATATTATCAGTCATCAAGCACATGGTCTCATGGCTCTTTGGGCGGAGCACTGGATTAGACCTGACCATCAGTTTCAGCTGTTATTTGAATTTGGTAATTATGCGTAGTTTTGCCGATTTGTGGCTCGGTCACAAGATGCACCCAAATTTATTGACCATGAAAATCAAAAATACCAATTTTGAAATCTGAAATGAGAAGGTCATACTCATTAGGATTACATTAGTGAAATAATTACTTCCTAGATAGTCTTACAGAACTGCATGAACTAGTCAAATGTTCCTAGAGCTAGGGCTCGATTTTCCTTTACCCACACCTACAGGGTCATGACCCTGGCCCAGTTTCCTGGGTTGGAGATCAGTTATGTCTTGTTGGCGGGCTCCTGGCAGATTAAATCAGAATTAAACTGATCCTGGCATATGAGGTCAATAGAAATCTCAAGTTTGATCAGAAACTTAATTTATTGAAAAGCAAAACAGTAGATTTCAAATATACAATTATTCAGAGAAGATTCTGATCACGACATGCAGGATCTTATTCTGTATGCACACTTATGTACTGCGAAAGTAATACAGTTAATAATGAAGAAAGAACAGCACTAGAAATTTCTGGAAGGCGCTCAAGAACTCCCAGAACTTCAAGACCTGATATTTACCGCGACAGCGCATAAAAAGGATTTATTATAAATATTTGCTTGTAAATGTTAAATGTTTTATCCTTCACTGCAATAAGCAGATAACCACAAAGCTCATTTAACATGTATAAAATATATCTTAATGGCTCAATGCATTCTGCTTGAAAAGGGTCTGATAAGGATTTATGAAGGTTACTTTTCCTATGCAGTTTCTTGGTGGATATGTTTCTCTTTAAGTAGATGCCAATTTTGTACATAGTTTCACATCACCAGTCATCTGTGCGGCAGTTCTTCCATTCATTTTTCTCTTATTCATTTGTGGTGAACAATTTTAACTAGTTTCTATGCATAAGTAGTCTCCGCTTTTCTTAAAAATCACTGACGCTATGTCATCTGAAAAGGATCCAAAATACAGTGACGAGTTTAATTAAACACTGACAGGAGATTAAAAAAAAACCAAGAAATGATAAAGGAAATATTCCTTGGCTTCACGTTATGATTTGTAGCAAAAGTGGAGCAGAAATTTAGAAAACAGATTTTTTGCTTTCCTCCAGGTTAACTGCAGTGCCAGTTTAATTCAATTAGTAGGACACTTGTCTTTGAGTCAGAAGGTTGTGGACTCAGGCCTAACTCCAGGACTTGACCATATTTACTGGGCTGACACTCCAGTGCAGCACTGATGGAGAGCTGCACTCCTGGAAGTGTCATCCTTTGGATGGGAGATTAAAACGAGGCCCCGTCTGTCTGTTCAGGTGATTATTAAAGATCCCATGCCATTGCTGGAAAAATAGCAGAAAATTCTTCCTGCGATCAACACCAACAAAAACTGATGATTTGTCTCATTATAAGAGCACTGAGTCAAGGTGACACCTTAGTTGACCTTCTGAAGGAAAAGCAAAAAAAAACTGCTTTCCATTTCTGGTCCACTTTTGGCACTAATCATAAAATGAGACAAAGTAATAATCCCCTTATTGTGAAATGAATGACCAGTTAATTCATTATTGGTGGTACTGCCTACTATGTGTAAAATAGCTGCAGGCACCTAATCGACAGCCCCAGGCAGCTGCATCGCCAACAGCAGCCCTCAGGTGGGGAGAATTTTTCAGGGGGTCAGCGGGCGTGTTTGGTGGCAGGTTGGGTGAGAATTTTTTTTTGACAGCAGGTAGGGAACCCGCTGTCAGCCCGCTTCCACGCTAGTTTCCCAGATGTCGGGTTTGTCATCGCTGAACAGACCCGACACCAAGGGGAGGCAACTTAGATTATTAAGAGCTTGTTAACAGGCACTTAAAAACTATTTTAAGCTCACCTTTAGAATTTAAGGGGGAAAAATTGGGTTGCTTTGCGCCTCCCATTAGCGCCCTATGAGTCGCAAAGCAACTAGCACCTGGGCGCGGCGCCGCCAACGCCTCCCACAAAATTCAGCGGGAGGTTAGCAGCAGCGCTAACCGTTAGCGCCCCGCGGCAGCGATGACGTCATCGCTGTGCGCAGCACCCCGCTCACGCCCCAGCCGCGATCTTCAGGAGCGCCCCCTGACTTACCGCCAGACGCTATGTCCGACGGGGTCAGTGGGGCCTACCTGTGGCCGGGGCGGCGCTATTTAAAGGCAAGGTGCCGGGCGGCCATTTTTGTTGTTGGCTGCATGCCAGCACCTGCCTCCGCTCCCGTCCCCGGCCTCCTTACCTGCCCCCCCCCCCCCCGCTGAGTGCCGGCTGCGCTCCAGGAGCCCAGCACTTCTCTTTTGCCGGCATTCCCGAGCCCCGGGTCGTGCTGCGCAAGGCCCCTCCCCTTTAAGAAGGGGAGGAAGGCCTGCAATACCACGGTACGTAGCGCCGCGATATTCCCTCGGAGCGCCCCAAGAGGGAAGCGGGGCTCTTCCAGTAGTGTCACGCTTCCCTCTTGGGGCGCAACCACTCAATTTCGGTTGCGGGGGCGCTAAATCTTCCGGGGTGCTAAAAGTGGCGCCCCGGCGAAGTTAGCGCCCCAAAGGGGGCGTGACTCAATTTTTAGCCCTAAGATTTCACCCACGGCTTCCCCGCTGCTCGGGGATCACGTCAGGTAAGCAGGTCGGGAGTTGTGTCAGCATGGGATGATATCTTAACTTGACAGCTGAAAATGTTCCATAAAAGCCCCATTTCATAGCTGTTCACTTTCCAAGGTTAGAAGCTGTTGCTTACTGCATTTGGAAGATAGATTGAACTTTATGCAGCTTGCAAGTTTTTGGAGCAAACTCTGTATCCAGTGTCACATCATTGGAACAACCTCTCTCACCATTGACAGATCGCTTCTATCATCTCAACTTCACCTGCCATCTATCCCATCAGCATCGGTGCCCTTGAAGCTATCTCACAGACAGGAAGGAGAAAAACAAAAGTAGAAGGCAAAGAACTCAACGGTTTAAATCAAACATGGACACAGTAAATAATAATTCATATAGGTCTGAGCGTTAAAAAAACAAGCCTGAAGGCTTTGTGTCTTAATGCAAGGAGCATTCGGAACAAGGTGGATGAATTAGCTGCGCAAATAGAGGTAAATGAATACGATTTGATTGGGATTACAGAAACATGGCTCCAGGGTGGCCAAGGCTGGGAACTCAACATCCAGGGGTATTCAATATTTAGGAAAGATAGGCAAAAAAGAAAGGGAGGTGGGGTAGCATTGCTGGTTAAAGAGGGGATTAACACAATTGAAAGGAAGGATATTAGCTCTGATGATGCGGAATCTGTATGGGTAGAATTGAGAAATACCAAGGGGCAGAAAACGTTAGTGGGAGTGGTATATAGAACTCCAAACAGTAATACGGAGGTTGGGGACGGCATTAAAAGGGAAATTAGAGAAGCATGCAGTAAGGGCACAGCAGTCATCATGGGTGACTTTAATTTACATATAGATTGGGCTAACCAAATTAGTAAAAATACTGTGGAGGAGGAATTCCTAGAATGTTTACGGGATGGTTTTCTGGAACAATATGTCGAGGAACCAACCAGAGATCAGGCCATCTTAGACTGGGTATTATGTAACGAGAAAGGATTAATTAGCAATCTTGTTGTACGAGGCCCCTTGGGTCAGAGTGATCATAATATGATAGAATTCTTCATTAGGATGGAGAGTGAAGTAGTTGAATCAGAGACTAGGGTCCTGAATTTAAATAAAGGAAACTACGATGGTATGAGGCGCGAATTGGGTAGGATTGATTGGGGAATGTCGCTCAAAGGGTTGACGGTGGATAGGCAATGGCAAACATTCAAAGACTGCATGGATGAACTACAGAATTTGTTCATCCCAGTGTGGCATAAGAATAAAACAAAAAGGGTGACTCAACCATGGCTAACAAGGGAAATTAGGGATAGCATAAGATCCAAGGAGAGGGCATATAAATTGGCCAGAAAAAGCAGTAACCCTGAGGATTGGGAGCAGTTTAGGATTCAACAAAGGAGGACAAAGGGATTAATTAAGAAGGGAAAAATAGAATATGAAAGTAAGCTTGCAGGGAACATAAAAACTGACTGTAAGAGCTTTTATAGATATGTGAAGAGAAAAAGATTAGTGAAATCAAGTGTAGGTCCCTTGCAGTCAGAAGCGGGGGAAGTTACAATGGGGAACAAAGAAATGGCAGCCCAATTAAATGCATATTTTGGTTCTGTCTTCACAAAGGAGGACACAAATAACCTCCCAGAGATGTTGGAGAACATAGGGTCTGATGAAAGGGAGGAACTGAAAGAAATCAGTATTTGCAGGGAAATGGTGTTAGGGAAATTGACGGGATTGAAGGTCGATAAATCCCCAGGGCTTGATAATCTACATCCTAGGGTACTTAAGGAAGTGGCCCTAGAAATAGTAGATGCATTGCTGATCATTTTCCAACATTCGATGGAATCTGGAACAGTTCCCATGGATTGGAGGGTAGCTAATGTTACCCCACTATTCAAAAAGGGTGGTAGAGAGAAAGCGGGGAATTACAGACCAGTAAGCCTGACATCGGTAGTGGGGAAAATGCTAGAGTCCATTATAAAGGATGTAATAGCTGAGCACTTGAAAAACAGTGACAGGATCGGACAAAGTCAACATGGATTTACAAAAGGTAAATCGTGCTTGACTAAACTACTGGAATTTTTTGAGGATGTAACTGGGAAAATAAATAAGGGAGAACCAGTAGATGTGGTGTATTTGGACTTTCAAAAGGCTTTCGATAAGGTCCCACATAAGAGATTAGCGTGTAAAGTTAAGGCACATGGGATTGGGGGCAAGGTATTGACTTGGATAGAGAACTGGTTGGCGGACAGAAAGCAGAGAGTAGGAATTAATGGGTCTTTTTCCGAGTGGCAGGCAGTGACTAGTGGGGTACCGCAGGGTTCGGTCCTTGGACCCCAGCTATTCACAATATACATTAATGATCTAGATAAGGGAACTAAACATAATATCTCCAAGTTTGCAGATGACACAAAGCTGGGTGGGCGTGTGTGCTCCGAGGAGGATACTGAGAAACTCCAGGATTATTTGGACAGGTTGGGTGAGTGGGCAGAAGCGTGGCAGATGCAATATAATGTGGATAAATGCGAGGTTATCCACTTTGGTGTCAAAAACAAAAAGGCAGACTATTATCTGAATGGCAATAGATTGGGAGAAGGGGAAGTGCAACGAGACCTGGGTGTCCTTGTGCACCAGTCGCTGAAGGTAAGCATGCAGGTGCAGCAGGCGGTTAAGAAGGCAAATAGTATGTTGGCCTTCATAGCGAAAGGGTTTGAGTATAGGAACAGGGATGTCCTGCTGCAGTTGTACAGGGCCTTGGTGAGACCACACCTTGAGTACTGTGTGCAGTTTTGGTCGCCTTATCTGAGGAAGGATGTTCTTGCCATGGAAGGAGTTCAGTGAAGATTCACAAGGCTGATACCTGGGATGGCAAGAATGACGTATGAGGAGAGATTGGGTCGATGGGGCTTATACTCGCTGGTGTATAGAAGAATGAGAGGGGATCTCATCGAAACATATAAAATTCTGACAGGTCTGGACAAACTAGATGCAGGAAGAATGCTCCCGATGGTCGGAGAGTCCAGAACCAGGGATCATAATCTAAGGATAAGGGGTAAGCCATTTAGGACAGAAATGGGGAAGAATTTCTTCACCCAGAGAGTGGTGAACCTGTGGAATTCTCTACCACAGAAGGTAGTTCAGGCCAAGTCATTAAATATATTCAAGAATGAGTTAGATATATTTCTTAAAGCTAAAGGTATCAAGGGATATGGGGAGAAGGCAGGTACAGAGTACTGAGTTTGGATGATCAGCCATGATCTCATCGAATGGCGGAGCAGGCTCGAGGGGCCGAATGGCCTACTCCTGCTCCTATATTCTATGTTTCTATGTTTATGTTTCTCACCTTGGTTCTCAGAATCCCACCATGATCAGCCCCAACACCAGCAGCACCAGGCACATCAGCAGCACCAACAACAACACCACCAACCTTCTCCATAATCACCTGATGCAGCACAGGACACAGGGCATCAGCACCGGAGCACACTGCTGCCCGGGAAGCCAGGGATGGCCTCACCATATCCAGATTTACTTCACTTGATGCTGTACACCCTGGCTGCCACATGATGCGCCAGGTTGACACCACCCCACACCAACACCATAAAGCATCCCTACAATGCCCAAGCCATTCCTTTCACACTCATCACCATTGCGGGGGATACTGTTATGTCTCACCATTCACTGCAACTCACTAAGCCACTTCCAAAAGTGTACACAAATCCGTCCAAGAACGCAAAGTGTTGAAAATAAAGATTTCAATGTTTGACACCACATTAACAGAAACTTCACATGAACATTGGCTAAAACATCCAAGTGCCTACCCTTGCGTGTCATTAGTTGTTATGATTGGACTAGGATGAGTGTGAGTGGTGGCTAGTGAGATGGGGAAGTAATAATGTAGATAGAGAGGGTTAGGTGGAGGTGCAAGGTAAGTTGGTGTGAGTAAAGATATGCAGGAGTAGGGTAGGGAAGGCAGAGTGATGGGGATGTGATGAGTGGCACAGCAGGATGAGGTTGAGTGTGGCTTTGCAGTAACGTTTCGTGATCTAATGAGATAATTGAAAGGTTTGCGCCACTGCAGGCTGGTCCTCCTGACGACATCCCTGCTTGTGCCCTCCTGTGCAATGTGCAACCAGGCTGCGTTGATCTCCTGGGGAGGTCTCTTCCGCCCATTGAAAGGGAAGAGGACCTCCCTGCGTGCTGTGACTCCCTCCATAAGCATATGGAGAAAGCTGTGGGAGAGCTTGGGTGCAGCCCTGCACCTCTGTTCAGTGCTTGTCAGTGTTTGCAGCACCTCAATGCTGTAGAACACTGACAGCACAACTGTCAAAATCAATTTGTGCATGGTTCCTTTAAGGAAACCGGCTGATGACGCATCATCAAGTGATGTCATCAGACCCGCTTCCTTCAATTGGCCGGGAAACGTGCTGGGCGGGCTTAAACAAGCCCAATCAGCGTAAAATCACTTTGGACAGCGGGCTGGAGCCGGCAGCAGCGTCGCACCCCGCCACCGAACCCGGCCGCACCGGACCTGCCGAGTTCTTAAAAGGGAGGTGCGGGAGAGGGGGTGCTCGGGAGGGAGGGTAGCTGTGGCCGGATTGGGGGAGGTGGTGGTAGGGATTGAGGGTTGGGTGGTGGCGGTGGCAATTGAGTGGGGTGGTGATCGGTGGTGGTGGGGGGGAGGGTCAAGGTTGACGGGGAGGAGGCGGGGGGGGGGGGGGCGGGTGCGGGTGGTGATTGGTGGCCAGTAGTGGTCTGTGGTTTCAATGTGTGGTCCTACTCCTCCTGGCTCCACATTCAGGTATTTTCAAGAAATTTACTTTTTTGGTGGCAGTCTGCAGCGGTCCCTTTCAGATCTGATTTTCATGAATGCAGCCGGCACTGGTGCTGGCTGCCTCAGAGCAAACTAATATTGCAGAGAAGGCCTCAAATAGGCTCTGTGTCTCTTATCTGCATATGCAAAGGACCTAACGCCTTTCAGGTGCTGGTCCTGGACGCCTATTTTTTTGCCTATACCAATATGGCGGGTGGCACACTTCGAGTTTGTAATTAACGTGTGCTTCCTGCCCGCCATATTGGAGGCTTAGGCGCCCGCTTAGCACCCAAGAAACAGGCATGGTGCCATCAAATTTCTAGGCCCATATGCCACACAGTATATCACATAGTAAATAGTCATTTCCTTCCTGGTCCTAGATCGGCAGAGCATGCTGAAATAATTCTGGTGTGCTGATTTGAAAACACACTAGAAAATCATTTCAATCAATTTATTGCAGTGATTTGGTGGCATGAAACTACTCTTTACACTGGCGCTTATGTACTCAAAAGGAACAACATTTATTGCTTTAACTAATCAATAGAATTAATAGCAATATAAATCATACTGCTTGACATGTTACAGTAGATTTTATGAATTAGCTCTCCCATTGATAATTCACAAAATCTACCGTATCATCCATATTAAACCTAAGTATAACAATTTCATGAAGTTATTATATAAATGTTAGCTACTTAACCAGCGATAATGAGTTACACCAATTCTTTTATCCACTATGGGCACAATCGAGTTTCATGCTTGGAACAAATGGAATAATGAGCAAACTCATAGTTAGCAGTGAGGTATTTTGTTTATTAAATGGATAAATGTTTTTTGGTACAATTTTAAGCATCAATGTTGTGCCAATTAGTGATCATTTTTTTCGCTGGGCTCATGCCTACTAAATTGTGAAAGAGCGAAAGCGAAAGTGAGAGAGCGAGAGTTTAATCCCAAAAATCTCATCTGATTCCAACATTGGTCCCAGAGGTGAAAGATTGCGTACTAACCTATTATTAATAGCTGGGATGCTCCAAAAGCAGTCTGTTGATCTGCTATGCGACTGAATCCTTTTGATTTAATTTAGCTGATCATACATCAGATAGATTAATTTGTGGATTGTGCAATTGCATCAGAACTAGATAATAAATTAGGATATCACCCAGTTTAGATAAGGTTTTGAGCACTTCAGTTGCAATTCTGCACCAAAGTAAAATACTTACACATAATCTGAACCTCTATTAACTTGTAATGAATACTGGAGGTGAGTATTCAGTCCTGTCGCAGTGGTGGTGGAACTGGTGCACTTTCTGTACACAGTGCGCTGGTAGTGTAGTGACCTTGCTCCTTGCACACATTGGTTCAGGTTGGGAGTATGTTATTGGAAGGAGCCAAATATGTGATGTGATATTTAAGGAAAAGGTAAAGCAATGGAACTACTTAAAGGTAATTGGGAGCAAAAAATTCGTACAAAATATTATTGGCTTTTCCAAAGGCTGTCTGAATAGAAAATTCTGTGAAGTTGAATTAATGATCGGTGCTCCAGCACCTGAAGCTCTGTGCTGGCAGCACTGAAGGTGAAAATGTAACAGTATTGTATTGTAAGTTGCATGCAACAGAGACCTTGAAGCATCTATTCAACAGCAGGTATTTATGGTATTGTTGTCACTTTGTTTGAGTGCTGTATATAAAACCTTGAAGGATGAGCATAGCATTTTGGCAACATTGATTCAGATGGTAGAATCAGTATAGATGTACTTGAAATTTCCATAACTGATCGCAATTCTACTTTGCAATATTCAGCATTCATAATCTATTTACAATTTTTTTCCCTGACCCTGTACATCCTGCAACTGAGAAGATGACTGCTCTGCTGCCAGGCATCTGCCAATGCTACACGGAGCCCGACCTTAGGAGGTGGATGAGAATGGCCTGATCATAACTCTTTCTCCGCTTTTCCATCTCTCCTGAGAGGAGGTTCCTGGTCTCTGTTTGTCATCTCCCCATAACAGGTAAGCTGTGTTGGGAACTAAGTAGTGTGGGGCTGAACCTGTGCCTCTTACTGTGGTGGTACCATACATTTCAACTAGCAGCTGTGCACCTCTTGCATATGTTCTATCTTAGAAACTACATGTATATTTTGAAAGTTACCAAAGTAATTCCATACTCTGGAGGTTAATGTAAAAGGGTTAGCTGGAAAATCAGATGTTCCATTTCTGTATTCTTATAAGTAATGCTTTCTGAGTTACTGGAAAAGTTATTGACATCTTACCTCACCTGAAGAAAGTGCAAATTAGCAACAAGCATATAAACATTTTTATTATATTGCCTATTATAAAATGTGCTAATTATCAATTTATCAAGGTGACAGTTTATGTTTAAAACAGAGCTACAAAAATACAGCAATATGCACCAATAGACACAATTAACATTTTATAGTAGTTTGAAGATCACTGCAATTAAATTCTCTGACGAGTTCTCAGTTGGTACTAACTGAGGATACATTACCCTTCAAATGCTCTTTGCTTCTGAAGAAAACAGTACAACATGATTAACAATGGAGATTGTTTGATCTTGGTCTACACCAACAGATAATTTCTTCCTTTGTTTTACCTAGAAGTGCTGTTTCCAGGTGAAATTACAAGTCATGCATTGCCTAGAAAGATGTTGCCTTTTATTGTTATTTATGGAGAAATTATGAACACAAGTGTTTGTGATTTCATCACAGACAGCAAACAGAAGAAACCTATGGTGGAACCTTGAAACAATGAAACTGGTTACCTGCAGCCATCACAGGCATCCTACCAACCAAGTAACAAGGCAGCAAGCTTAAGTTACACACTGGCAGTGCTCACCATGTAAATTCTCAGCAGGCTTCCTACCTGCACTCTACCTCTTGCCTGGATGAGTGCAGCTCGAAGAAGCTTGGCACCATCCAGGACAAAGCAGTTTGCTTGATCAGCACTGCATCCAACTACCTTAAACATTGACTCACTCCACCACCGGCACAACGTGGCTGCAGTGTGTACCATCTACAAGATGCACTGCAGTAACTTGCCAAGGCTTCTTTAACAGCACCTCCCAAACCCGTGACATCTACCACCTAGGAGGACAGGGCAGCAAGCGCATGGGAACACCACCACCTCCAAGTTCCGCTCCAAGTTACACACCATCCTGACATAGACACATATCACCGTTCCTTCACCGTCACTGAGTCAAAATCCTGGGACTCCCTGCCTAACCGCACTGTGGGAGTACCTTCACCACACGGACTGCAGCGGTTCAAGAAGGCATCTCACCACCACCTTCTCAAGGGCAATTGGGGATGGGCAATAAATGCTGGCCTTGCCAGTGATGCCCACATCCCGTGAATGAATAAAAAATCTTAAGAAAGCTTCAACTGCTTTTGCTGGATGGAAAGCTGGTGGAATGTGCAAGCCACCTGCCCGGGAGCTGCAGTGTGGCCTGCGAAGTTTGGGTAGCCCAGAAGCTGCCGGTCAGGTAT
This sequence comes from Squalus acanthias, assembly GCA_030390025.1. NCBI lineage: Eukaryota > Metazoa > Chordata > Chondrichthyes > Squaliformes > Squalidae > Squalus > Squalus acanthias. Next base: position 29,003,781 of record CM059438.1, on the reverse strand, counting down.
GCTGCCAGGGGGTTGGGGAGTGGTTCGCAAAGTTTTGTTGGGTGGAATGGTGGGGAGAGCCTGGGGCAGCAGTGGCCCAAACTTTCTTTGTGGGGCGGGAGGAACACTCCTGATTCTCTTGCCCGCAAACCTGACAGGGTCTCCACTGGGTGTTCAGCAGGTTTTACTGAGCAGAGGCTGGATGTTCCGCTCAGTCGGCAGTTAGACCTATATCAGGGTGCTAATGACATCATAGGACCCCGATTTACATATATTCATGAGGCTCCCGCCTGAGTCAGGGGGTGTCTCAACTATCCAAGAAAACAGCGGTGTTAAAATGGCTGCAGGGCGGTAAATGAGCAGTAAGTGCACTGCTTGGATTTTAATTCCCATTCTGCCTGGTTTCCGGTGGGTTAAGGGAGTTAAAATTCCCCCGACTAGTGGGTAAAATATTTAATCATTGGCATCTCTTGAGGCTTGTTTATTGAAAACCTGTGTCCTGTGAAAGATTCTATGGCATTAGGAAAAGGAAGAGTTCTCCTGGTGTCTTCACCCGACCTCTCCCTCAAACAAAACTGCTGCTTGTGGGACCTTGCCATGCAGAAATTGGCTGCCACATTTGCCCATATAACAACAATGATTGCCCTTCAAAAGTAATTCAGAGGATGCGATAAGGCAGTTTGTAAATACAGATTCTTTCCTTCTGTCTTCTATGTTTATAGCCTAAAGTCATGTCGCTTGCTTACATCGACATCATCTATGCCTCACAGTATTTTAAGAATCTGGATCATGTGCCTCTTCAATTTTCTTTTTTCCAGTGAAATGGAGTTCAACTCTGTGAGTCTCTCCTCATTATCTCTATGGAGTGCCTTGGGACATCTTTCTATGTTAAATGTCCTGCATAAATGCAAGTTGTTGTTGCTGCGAACTTATAGTCAAACGTCCTCGAAGCGTAACATTGCATTTCATCAGTTTTCTTGATAACAGCTTGACATCAACCAGAAACTTACATTCAAAAATCCTTTATCTTCTTTGCTAATCAAAAAACTGCTGATATTTTAAGGTATGCTGTGTGCCAAGGTGGCCTTGGAACAACAATATGCAGTGTTTTCTGCTTCACTAGATGCCTATCATGACTGGCAGGGAATACACAAATCCTTCTGTATTATAACTCCTGGGTATTGTTGTTAAAATTTAAGTTAATTTTTGTTACTGTTATTTTTTGTTTAAAATCAATTTGACAAACCAACCCTTCCCCAAATATTACTAGTGTCCACCCTGTTAACACAGAAGTACTTATTGAGCAAACATTTGTGGTACATTTCTTGTAAGAGTAGGCACTTGTTGTGAAGCTAAAATAGTGCCTGTTCATCATGTAAATGTTTACTATTTCCTGTCCCGATGTGCTTTACCTTCCTTTATCTACATTAAAATCCATCTATCATTCATGCTTATCTGCTTAATTCTTAGCACACGGAGAATGAATGCATTTATTAGAAAAGTGCTTCCTCTGTGAGTTGCTGATGAGTTTATATATATGGCATCAGCGGCTTTCTGTCCTAATGTGTTAAAATGTATGAAAAAAAAGGTTGCATCTGTGATATTTATACGGAAAAAATTAAATGTAAGGATTATTGTGAACCTGCTAAAGGATTTCACAAGACTCATTACTAGATTTTGAAACAGAGAAATAAGGAATGAATCAATAGATAGTTCAGTATCATCATCACATCATTGATTTTGTCTGCTGTGAAATTTTTATACTTGTTTGTGTTAAATTTAACTAATTTCTTTCGGGTGGTCCGGGTGAATGAATGCTTCAACAAATGCTACATACCACCATCTGAACCACAGTCTGCACACACTGCCCAAAGCACCACACCCCCAGCACTCACCCACCAACAATCTCAACCTACCAACACTCACACCCACATCTCACACCTTGCACACAATGGCAGCTATTCAACTATGGCAGGCACATCACCCAAACACATTGCTCCACATTCACTCACACACTTTCCTTTCTCTTGCAGGCCAAGGTGGATCACAACAGGAGGGAGCAGGAGCGCACAGGCAGGGGACAAGCTGACACCCAACCACTGTCTGCGCTGGAGAATAGAGTGCTGCAGATTATTGGGCGCCAGGTGGTGGGCGCCGTGGCCACCGGCGACGTTGACCCCCTTGGGGACAACAACGGTATGTTCATCCCTACTCCTTCTTCTCACATCCCACTTCCCCCTCACCCCACAAGCGTTTTGGACTTTCCAGCTAATCATGCTGTATGCATGCCTTTCTCCCTTCCTGCCCCCCTCCCCTCACCTTAACCCAAATCTTGTGCCTTCATGCTTTCAGATAATGAGCAAGCACCTGAGCAGCCTGTCCCTGAGGGCACCGTAGAGAGCGAGGCAGGAGAAGAAGAAGAATACACCACGTCACTGCACGTCTCACCTGCAGGCACCAGCTCAGATACTGGCACTACTCGTTCTTTAGAGGCTAGTATAGTAGCAGGATCTGCACAGGGTGAGGCACCAGGGACGAGTGGGTTGCAGTAAGGCCAAGGGGAAAGGGTAGCTCGGGAGTCAGCTCCCCAGAGGGCGAGTTCGCATGGGAGGTCTGCTGCACAGGACTCAGATGAGCACCTCGATGGGGTGGTATTTAGAAGAAGGGTGATGGGCATGCACACGGAGATGATAGGTGCAATGGCAAGGGTGCCCGAGAGCCTCTCGGCAATGGTAAGGAGCATGGAGGAGTCCGCCTCCAACATTGCACAGAGCTCTGCGCACACCATGGAGCCCATCATTTCCAGTCTGAAAAGGATGGGAGACTCCCAGAGAGACCGTGGCACCCAGACCTGATGCCGTGTGTGATGGACGATCTAATAGCTTCCATTGCAGCACAGGCGGAAACGACGCAACGTCTTAGTGCTGTAATGCAGTCTATGCTTGGTGGCATCAAATCTCAGACTGCTCTCATGCAGACTTAGCTTGATGCCACACAAGCTCTGACTGCTGCCATAGTGGCTGGGTCTACCACTGTCGATCGGGACTTTCACGGTGTCGCAGCAGGCCAGCAATCTGTGCTTCATCAGATTGCTAGGGATGCTGAGGTACTGCCCCAGGGGAGTGGCAGTGGGTCAGTGGAGCAGTAACCTGCTGTCCTCTCTCAGGATGACAGCATTCCTGCTCCCACCACTGCCACATCGCCACTGCCCTTGTCGCTGCCTGTCATCCAGCCAGCCCAGACTGCTGCTGCCCATGCTGAGGTGGTGCAGTTTACAGCCGGGCCTTCCAGGTCCAGAGCTGGTCAAGGGCATCCTGCAAGGCCATCTGAAGTCTCCCGCGCAGACACTCAGCAGCCTTCCACCAGCCCTGCTGCAGCCACTGGGCCAACACTTCGTAGGAGCACTAGACTAGGCAAAGGCACAGTAATGAGAGGCACTAAGGGATTGCACAAGGGTGAATAGTTAATATTTTTGTTGTAAATATGTGTTCACTGATTATTGATAAATTTATTAATTCAGTTTGGATTCTTTTGTGGTGTGTCTCATTTCAGCTTTGCGCTGTGATATGGCCTGCGACAGGGATGGAATGATGGGGATGTGGTGAGCAACGGGGATCTGGGGTTTAATTCATTTGAACCGCAGTCTGATGAGGCGGTCATGGACCGCCCTTCCGGAAGGCCGATTGAGTGGCTGCCTCCTCCCTCGCTCCTGTTCCTCCTCCTCGTCATCCTCCTCCTCTCCCTCTTCCTCCTCCTGAGGTGGTCCCACAATCCCTGGTGGCAAGGGCTTGGGCCTCATGATGGCCAAGTTGTGGAGCATGCAGCAGACCACCACAAAATGAGACACCTGCTCAGCTGAGTACTGGAGGGCTCCTCCCGAGTGGTCAAGGCAGCGGAACCGTTGCTTCAGTAGGTCGATGGTCTGCTCGATGATGTTCCTGGTGACAGCATGGCTCTCATTATATGAGTGCTGGGCAGGAGTGCTGGGGTTGCGGAGGAGAGTCATGAGCAGTGTGGAGAACCGATAGCCCTTGTCTCCGAGCAGCCAGTCATAAGCCTGATGTGGTGGCTGGAAGAGTGCTGGCACACCGGTCTTGGCACACGATGAAGGCATCGTGGCTGCCACCAGGATAGAAGGCATTGACATTGAGGATTAGCTGTTTGTGGTCGCACACCAACTGCACATTATGTGAGTGGTAGCCTTTGCGGTTACAGAAGATCTCAGGATTGTTATTCGGAGCCCGCAAAGCCACATGGGTGCAGTCAATAGTGCCCTGCACCATGTCGAATCCCGCTATCCTGACAAAATCACATGCACACTTGTCCTGCTTCTCTCTGGTGATGGGGAAGGAAATGTAGTCCATTCTCCTATTGTAGAGAGCCTCTGTGACCTCCCGGATGCAGCGATGGATGGCAAACTGCGAGATATTAGCTGTGTCTCCTGTTACAGACTGGAAAAATCCGCTGGTGAAGAAATTGAGGGCGACGGTGACCTTGACTGCCACTGGGAGAGCCGTGGTCGCCCTGGTTTGAGGCTGGAGATCTGGTTGCCGGAGGTGGCAGATTTCTGTGATCACCTCCTTGCTGAAGCGGAGCCTTCTAATACACTGTTCCTCGCTTAATTGGAGGTAGGAGAAGTGCTTTCGGAATACTTTTGGAGGGTAAGGCCTCCTGTTTAGAGCTCGGATGGCCCTCCTCCTCCCTCTGGCCACATGTTCCAGTCTTTCTTGCTGCCTCCACTCCCTCCACCATAGATTCTGGAGGGCAAGGTCGATTGCCAGTACAGAACCCATTAATGTAACCAAGTGTAGTAGTTTGATTTTTTTAAAGAATAAATGTAGCTACTTTTTAGTTGCCATATCACTCCTGATACTAAATAACATTAGGATAATGGAATGAGACTGCTGCACTATGTGAAACTGACAAGAAAGCACTGAAATTCTACTAACCTACAGCTGCGACTCATTACTGATGATCCCTTTAAATAACGTCCCTGGAGCCGGCTTCCCATTGCTTCACGCCAGCTCTCCCTGTTGCTGTTTCCTCCAGGCGCTAAGGTAGATGGTGACAATCAATTTCACAAATCGGGCTCTCAGTGAGCGTTGCACACTCACTGATGTCACGATCCACCTGGCATAGAGGCTCCCGGCGCTAACTCTTAGCGGCGCACGGCAGGATTTGGTGTGCGGTGTTGGATTCGCCTCGTCCCAGCAATAATGCTCTAGCGCCCCGTTAGCGCCTTCTACTGGTATTAACGGGAGGCGCTCAGGTACTGAATTTCTCCCCCAAATAGTTTAAGTAACGGTGGCACTTCTAGCTATTAAAAAAAGCCTTACAAGATCTGCACTGCAATTGGAACCAAGAACAACATGCAATTATGTAGAACCTTTAGCATAGCAAAACATTTCGAGGCACTTCACAATGGACATTGACTAACAGCTGGGAGTTATGGATGAAGACCAAAGGCATAGTCGCATTAGGTTTTAAGCATGCCTCTGAAAGCTGGGAGAGATGAAGCAAGGTGAAGAGGTTTAGGAAGAGAATCCCAGAGAGCAGGATTATGTTGCCTGATGGCTCTGCCATAGATGGTGATGCAAGGGGAGAGACCAGCATTGAAAGAATGGAGGGGGAAAGCTTAGATGTAGGGCTGGAGAAGGTTGCAGAGCTATGGCCGAGCAAAGGAAGGCTTCGTAAACAAAGACAATAATTTTGAAATCAACGCGCAAGAGGATGGGGATCTAGTGGAGGTTGGCAGATCCAAGGGTGATAGGTGAGCGGGACTTGCCACAACGTCAGATGCATATTTAAAGCAATTTGTTTCAAGGATAAAAACAGAGCTGGCTCCAGTAATTACTGTAACTGCATTACCTGAAGAAGGAGAAATGTTGATTTAAGGAAGAGCAGGAAAGTCAGACAAGGCTTTACCTCTACAAAATGATATAAAAACCATGTATGAATTTCCTTGGCATGTCAGAAAAGTTGTGCACTTGATGGTTAAGGTTCAGTAGGGCAGTAACATTACAGTTGTGCCAAGTTGTATCCCCTGATGTGGAGGGATCCTCAGTGATTCCAGCAGCCTTTTCCTCTCATAACACTCATCAGTTTTTCAATTTACTATTGGAAGCAACAGAGGATGATTTTTATGGCATTATTCAGAGCATAATATCTACCAGTATTAAAAAAGTGACTGATACACTTTTCTGGAAGGCTAGTAGGTCTAAAAACTTCACTGGTGGAGGAAATATTTTTGGGTATGTTTGCCATTGATAGTAGCAACAGAAGGCACTGAAAGGGGTGTAACAACAGAAAATAAGTCCTAGAAGCAGCAACTGGCAGTTGTACAGCTATTCTGAGTTTTCTGTCTTCTGAAAAAGAACTTATAAGCATTATCATTCTAGTATTACTTTAACGCCTAGTAATGCCACTTAAAGATTTGATAATGTTACTTGATGCTGATTTTGTTGGGCGCAATATATTCTTCACTGGTGGTTGTTACTCCAGAGCTAAGTTCGAGTTATTGTACCTCTTGCACTGGTAAACCTGCTAGTGAGCACTGTAACTGCAATATTGCTGCAAGAGGCAGAGTGAGAGGGTGATTTTGTAAAAGACTCACAAGCACTTACACTCTTTACCCATGGGGCCATGGGTACAGGACAAGATGCAGCTACGTGCCCTTAAGAGAGAAGCAGTGTGTGCAAGTGTTGAGGCTCCTCAGTGAGGTGGTTATCAACCTGTACCACTTCCCGAATAGGGCTGTGAACCACCCCTATCACCTTCTGGGGAAGCAGAATTCCCCCTGCAAGCAACTCTCATGTACCAGCATCAGTTCCAAGAGCTTCACCAGGTGTTGTTGCTCCTACATCCAAGAATTATGATCCATTGATACTTGTGTTGGACTTAGCGTTTACAGAGGACTGCCACCAACCTGAGAGCCAACTTGGAAACACTGTGTGCTGTCTCACCTCACACTGCAGGAGACCAACTTCTCATAAAAGACACTGGTCTGGCAGAGCACAGAATAATGCAAATGAATGACCTGCTGCAATTCCTCCTGCGGGTTGGTCTACAATCATGCTCCTAATAAATTCTCACCGCTTCCTATATTTTGTCACCCATTGCTCCTATAGCTGCAATGTTAGCATCCATGTGAAACACCAGACACTAAGGCTCTTACAGCAAATGCCACAGTTATTGGCATTTGGTGCACTTCAGATCCCAGCCTTAAGAAGTCTTTTGCAATTGCTTTATCCATCTCATTCAGGCCATTTTAAATGTTGGACACAGCATCATTCAGATCACCAGAACATGACATGTAGTGCTTCCCATGGAACCGAACTAAGCAGTTGCACCATGTACATGTTCCAGCATCTTCTGATAAGGCGTTTTACTGAGAAGGCTACTTCCTCAGACATGTCTGGAGGGAATTCAGAGCAGCTGGAGTCCCGCTCTGCATCTGTAGCCCCCTCTTAAAACTCTTCTGGTGACTGACCCCTCATCAATCATGCTGTTGTTTGCAGCAAATGAACCTTGCTGCATCCTGTGAATTAGGTGATCCCATGCTACTGTAATGTATCAACAAGGAATGCTCCTCCCACTGTTCTTCCTTTTGCTTCTGAAGGCACCAGTGAGCAGATGTGTGAAACGTTTGCCTGAGAAGATAACACATGGGACAATAGAGAGGACATGATTAATACTATACAGTAATGGCATTACATACAGTATGAATGTCTTTCTTTACTGTTTGAAAACTGTGATATTGCTTCAGATGTGCTAGGATGAGCACATGTCAAATATGCAAGTATGCACATACCTTAATTGGGCTGTGGACTCCCATGTCTGGGTGACCTGCTCGCAGAAGAGGGTCATGGCTGATAAATTCCATTGCAGTAAAGGTTTTCTGGAACTGCTCTCTAGTGCCACTTCTGGCTCTGGTATTGTAAGACAGCTTGCAATAGAAGAAGCAAAACACAGTGCTTTAACAAGTGGTGCGCATAAAGGAAGGTGCACAGATGTAGCTTTTCATCTGTATGGGTGAATCAGGGGGAGAACTTTTGAACCTGAAGACATGTACCTTTCTTAGTCATCTATGCCAAATCATGCATAAGGCATATCAATTCATTCATATCGTTTCATGCCACATTTGTTTGATGTGATAGCAACAGGATACTTCCTCTACAAGTAGCTTGTTGTAGATGGCCTTGCAATCCATATCTGTCTCTTGACCCTTTAGTTACAACTGTGATATCTTGAGACACAGCATATATATACAACAGCACAACATGGCTTCCGGTAAGAACTCTACTGCACATGGCTTTATTATTATATACATCAGTAGTCCAACAGATGGCTCTATTACACTTCTTCCTCCTTATTGAATAAGTTAATCATAGCAAATAATCATTGTACATGACTTGCATGGTATACACAACTCTTGGTATATATTTCTCAAATAGAACCCATTTTATGTTTCCAAATTCTACTCTAGAATTCTGGAACACAAACAAAAGATATGAACTTATTTTCCATATTTACAGATTAAACTTAACCACTGTTTTTCTGTTTCGAAGAGGATACCTTCTTTCTTGAACAGAACTTTCAGATCTTGTTGTAGGACTTTGACTCATCCTAGGCTGAGCCTGAGGAGAATTTTTCTCCAAGGGTTGACCTTGATCTATATTTGGACTCTACATTTTCAGACTGTTTGTCTGCCTGACTCAGGCTCAGGCTTAAATTCTGACTTTGTCTTGGACTTGTTTCTGGTATGTCTGATGTAGGATTTGCTACTGGTACTCTACTTGTAACAAGACTATCTGACTCATCAGAATAAATTGAATCATCCTAGCTTTCAACTCCTTCCATATCTGTAGGTAAGATATGATCAATGTGAACAAACCTAACCAAGCAAGACAGGGCATGAAAAAATATTGGCAAGTAAATTCAAGGCAAACCCAAAGATGTTTTATAAAGACATTAAGAGCAAGAGGATAACTAAAGTAAGAATAGGGCTTATTAGGGACCATAAATGTAACCTGTGTGTGGAGGCGGAAGACATGGGTATGGTTCTTAATGAATACTTTGCGTCTATTTTCACAAAAGAGAGGGACGATGCAGACCTTGCAATCAGGGTGGAGGAGTGTGAAATATTAGATGAAATAAACAAAGTGAAAGAGGAAGTATTAAGGGGTTTAGCATCTTTGAAAGTGGATAAATCCCCAGGCCCGGATGAAATGTATCCCAGACTGTTAAGCGAAATAAGAGAGGAAATAGCAGAGGCTCTGACCATCATTTTCCAATCCTCTCTGGCTGCAGGTTGGTGCCAGAGGATTGGAAGGCTGCTAACATGGTACCGTTGTTCAAAAAGGGAGAAAGGGATAGACCAAGTAATTACAGGCCAGTCAGCCTAACCTCGGTGGTGGGAAAAGTATTGGAAAAAATTCTGAGGGACAGGATAAATCTTCATTTAGAAAGATACAGGTTAATCAGGGACAGTCAGCATGGATTTGTCAAGGGAAGGTCATATCTGAGGAGGCAACAAGGAGGGTCGATGAGGGTAGTGTGTTTGATGTAGTCTATATGGATTTTAGCAAGGCTTTTGATAAGGTCCCGCATGGCAGACTGGTCACAAAAGTAAAGGCCCATGGGATCTAAGGCAAAGTGGCAAGCTGGATCCAGAATTTACTCAGAGGCAGGAAACAAAGAGTAATGGTCAAAGGGTGTTTATGTGATTGGAAGGCTGATTCCAGTGGGGTTCCACAGGGCTCAGTACTGGGTCCTCTGCTTTTTGTGGTATATATCAATGTATTGGACTTGAATGTAGGAAGTATGATTAAGAAGTTTGAAGATGATACAAAAATTGTCTGTGTGGTTGATAATGAAGAAGAAGGCTGCAGACTGCAGGAAGATATCAATGGACTAGTCAGGTGGGCAGAACAGTGGCAAATGGAATTCAATCTGGAGAAGTGTGAAGTAATGCATTTGGGGAAGGCTAACAAGGAAAGGGAATACACAATAAATGTAGGACACTGAGAAATGCAAAAGATCAGAGGGACCTTGGAGTGCATGTCCACAGATCCCTGAAGGTAGCAGGACAGGTAGATAAGGTGGTTAAGAAGGCATACGGGATACTTGCCTTTATTAGCTGAGGCATAGAATATAAGAGCAGGGAGGTTATGCTTGAACTGTATAAAACACTAGTTAGGTCGCAGCTAGAATACTGCATGCAGTTCTGGTCACCACGTTACAGGAAGGATGTGATTGCACTAGAGGGGGTGCAGAGGAGATTTACGAGGATGTTGCCTGGGCTGGGGAATTTTAACAATGAGGAAAGATTGGATAGGCTGGGATTGTTTTTATTGGAACAGAGGAGGCTGAGGGGAGAGCTAATTGAGGAGTATAAAATCATGAGGGGCCCAGATAGAGTGGATAGGAAGGACCTATTTCCCTTAGCAGAAGGGTCAATAACCAGGGGCATAGATTTACAGTAATTGGTTGGAGGTTTAGAGGGGATTTGAGGAGAATTTCTTTCACCCAGAGGGTGGTGGGGGTCTGGAACTCACTGCCTGAACGGGTGGTAGAGGCAGAGACCCTCATCACATTTAAAAAGTACTTGGATATGCACTTGAAGTGCCATAACCTACAAGACTATGGACCAAGTGCTGGAAAGTGGGATTAGGGTGGATAGCTCTTTGTTGGCCGGCGCAGACAAGATGGGTCAGATGGCCTTCTTCTGTGCTGTAAATTTCTATGATTCTATGATTCCATGATCAAACATCTTGACCAGATATGTGCGAGGGCCACATATCTTCACTACTCTTCCTGGTAACTACTTTAACCATTTATGGTGACGGTTCTTCATTCTAACCTTCTGGTTCAACTTCACACTTCTCTCTCTAACTCGACCTGTATCATGACTCTCTTTCTGCCTTGATCATTTTTCTTCTACGGACAGTGCCAAGCTTGGCTTTAACAACGAGAACCTAGTTCGTGGCTGTCATTTGAGAAACAACTCTGCTGACTTTCTACCAGTAGTGGTATGAAGAGTAGTCCAACAGGTCATCAGAAAATTTGCCAGTTTGTTGTCCAACAACAACTGATGTTTCTTTGGATTTGGATCCAACATTTGCTTGATGAGGGCATGTTAGACATTTTTACTGTGTGCTCTGCTGCACCGTTTCAAGCAGGGTGGTATGGTGGAACTTTGGTAGGTTTCACACCGTTTCTGCTCATGAACTATGTGAACTCTTCCGAACAAAATTGCGGCCCATTATCAGACACAATTTCTTCTGGGAGGCTGTATGAAGAAAACAAGCTTCGCAAATTGTCTAGTGTTTTGCTTGTTGTTATTATCCGCATCGTAAACATCTCTACCCACTTTGAGTGACTATCTATCACTATGAACAATTGCTGTCCTTCTAGCTCAGCAAAATCTACATGTTACCTTTGCCACACTCTGGGAGGCCATTTCCATGGCTGTAATGGTACTGATGGTGGTTTCTTGCTCACCAATTGACATGTTGTACACTGACTGACTATGTACTCTATCTCTTTATCTAAACCTGGCAACTATAAGTAACTGCGTGCAGAGCTCTTGGTCAAGCACATTCCCAGGTGCTGTTCATGAAGATCTCCTAACAATTTAGACCTGAACCTATTTGCGATAACCACTCTTGCTCCCCACATGATACAATCTTTATCCACTGACAATTCATTCCTACGAACGAAGTATGGATGGATATCTTCCTTTGATACCTGGTTTGGCCATCCATTTGCTATGTAATCATACACCTTTGACATAAATGGGTCACGTTTGGTTGCCCTACCAATCTCTTCAGCTGTGACTGGCAGCTCATCAATGTATGAGAAATAGAACACTTCTTCCCTATTGGGTATAACTTGTGATGGGGATGGCAACCTGGACATAGCATCAGCATTACTGTGATCAGCTGATCATCTGTACTCAATGTCATATGCATATGCTGACAAAATCAAAGTCCATCTCTGCATTTGGGCTTCAGCTAAGGTTGGAACTGGGGACTTTGGATAGAGGATTGCTGTCAGGGGCTTACGGTCAGTAACTATGGTAAACTTACGACCAAATAAGTATTTGTGAAACTTCTTGACCCCAAAAATCAATGACAAAGCTTTCCTTTCGATCTGCGCCTAATTCCGCTCACTGGCACTGAGAATGCGTGAAGCAAAAGCAATTGGTCTCTCCTCCCTACTATCTAGTACATGAGAAATTACTGCCCCAACTCCGTATGGAGAGGCGACACATGCTAGCTTGATCTTCTTAGATACATCATAGTGAACTAACATGGTACTCTCTACTAACTGGCTTTTACACTCTTTGAATGCTGTGTCTCATTCTTTTGATCACTTCCAAGGGACCTGTTTTCTCAACAGATCATTCAGTGGATGTAACAATGTAGCCAAGTTTGGGAGGACCTTTCCGTAATAATTCAAAAGACCCAAAAATGATCGAAGTTCAGAGATATTCTTGGGAGTGGGTGCATTTCTGATTGCATCCAGCTTTTCCTTGATTGGATGTAAAACATCTTTGTCTTCTCTGTGCCCTAAGTACTCCACTGAGTTTTGAAACAACTCACACTTGTGAGCTGTCACTCGTACTCCGTGCTTCTCTAGCTGTTTGAGCACTTAATGCAACACCTCATCATGGATTTGCCTGTTTGGTGCTGAAATGAGTATGTCATCCAAATAACACATTACCCCTTCAATCCCTTGCAAAATTTGGTTCATCAGCCCCTGGAATATGTCGGGGGCAGAAGACACTCCAAATGGTAGCCTATTGAACTGATATAGGCCTCGGTGAGTATTTATAGTCAAGCATGACTTGGACTCTTCATCTAACTCAAGTTGTAGGTGTTTGTTAGATCTAACTTCAAAAAGATCTGGCCACCTGTCAGCGTTGTGAACAAATCTTCCACATTTGGCAACATATTGGGTAGATTACACTCTAGAACCTGGTTTACGGTTACCTTATAATCACCACACAACCTTACCTTACCATCTGACTTAGGTACAACAACAATGGGTGTAGCCCAATTACTCAGATCTACCTTAGAGATAATGTTCTCAGTTTCTGGTCTTATGCGTTCTTGCTCAACTTTCTCCTTGAGTGCGTATGGTACGGGACGTGGCTTGCAGTAAACTGGTCTTGCATCCTTCTGCCCTCTGACACTCACCTTTAAGTTTTGGATCGGACTGCCCGTTTTGCTGAACACCTTCAGATACTGCTTGATGACATCATCTTTTGATGCAAATTTCGCTTCCACACGAAAAATCTCATTCCAATCCAGCTTCAGTGATCCCAACCAATTTCTACCTATCAAGGCAGGTTTTTCTCCTGCCACTACTATGACAGGCAAGCTCTGACAGTGATCCTTGTATTTCACTGGTATGGTGACACTTCCTACTACAGGGATTTGCTCTCCTGAGTAGCCTCGCAGCTCTACCTTCGATTTCTCTAGTCGATAATCACGCAACTTCTCGTGATATAGCGATTCCGGTACTATGCTCACGGATGCACCAGTGTTGATTTCCATGGGTATCCTGGTTCCTGCGACATCTACTTGGATGACGATACCTCGCGAATCGCTGTTAGATACCTTCGTGCTCCTGATGACGTGAATCTCCAGAAACTCCTCATCCTGCTGCTTCTCTTCAACAGTATGTAGAGTCTGGCGATTTCTACTTACTCTTCTGTCAGCACGCCTTCGCAAGATGCCCAGTTTTCTTGCAGTAGGAACACTCTGCCTTCACATATGGACAGCTTTGAGCGATATGTTGTCCCAGGCACCGATAGCACGACTTCAATGCACTGTTACCTTGGCCAGTTGCTGAGGCCTTTGGGCCCAACTGCCTTTTACTTTTAGCCTGCAGACGATTCACCTCGGTTGTCTGACGACCGCAAATGGCGCGGAACGCTCGGGAGTATCGGTCGGCCATATCCATCGACATAGCTGTCTGACAAGCTAAGTCAAAAGTCAAGTTAGGGGTTGTCAACAATTTACTTCTGATACGTTCATTTTTCAACCCACAAACAAAGCGGTCACGCAAAGCTCAGTCCTGAAAGATTCTGAAATGACAGTGAATGATAGCTTTTTTAAAGCTACAATGTACTCACTGATACCCTCGTCATTTAATTGATCACCTGTTCCAAAACGATAACTTTCAGCAATTTCCAGGGGCTCAGGACTGTAGTGCTGTTCTAACTTGGTTAGGATCTCCTTTAGTGGCGTGTCCTTTGGCTTGGCGAGAAGAAGCACATTTTTCAGGGTTTCATACGCCTCGGGGCCTGCTTCAGTCAAAAAAATAGCCCGTTTCATTTCTAAAACTGCCCGGTTACAGTTTACATCATCAGGGACTTCGACGATACTATTCGCAGTGAAAAACATTTCTAAGCACTCCACATATGCTCCGAAAGTTTCTCGGCCGCGATGGAACTCACCCAAGCGCCCTATTATTCCCATAGGTGCGGCCGTCTGGACTCTGGCAACGTCGACAGTTCAGCCACGCGTGCTTGAAATTTACCTCGAATTTTTAAGTTTTTCTGCAAAACGATGAACCTCTAACAGTCCCTCCGTCGGTTGGCAGGATTATCCTCCAACAAAAATTTCAGTTAGTGAATCCGGAATTGCATCCTCATCACCAATTCTCTGATATCTTGAGACACAGCATATATATACAACAGCACAACATGGCTTCCGGTAAGAACTGTACTGCACATTGCTTTATTATTATATACATCAATAGTCCACCAGGTGGCTCTATTACAACAACAACATAACACCTATTGAGCCAAATAGAGCTGTTTTTATTCACTGAAACATAGTAGCCCTGAAATTGCATTCTCTGCATGCGTTGTAACAAATATTACACATATTAGTTGACTATTAAGCCACTTGAAAAGTATGCAACTCCCCTTTTTAGAGAAATATTGAAGTTGAAGTGAAGGATAACCAGTAGCAAAAATCACATGGGATTCAAAATGGAAGAACAACGGCATTAATAAACCCCCAAATACAATTAAAAGTATGAGAACCAAAAGCGGAAAACATACTTGATTATCTGTTTGATTTTAGTTTACTTAAATTAACTCATCTCTTAAACATTGGTCACTTAGGTCACTATGTGTGCTTCATACTGCATCACCAAATAATAGTGTCACAATATATTAATTGAAGAGTTAGTTGGGTGTTCCAGGGAGCACTGGCTGAAAAATTGCAGGATCGCAGCCAATAATAGTCCACTTAGTAATTTAAATGGAAGGACTATCAGGCACTGTGGTTCCGTGATTTCCGCAGCAGCGCTCCTTGCCAGGAATGACAATCAGGGAATCAGACCTTTTATGCCAATTTGGTCATTACCCTTTAGACGGGCCAAAATTTAGCTTCATGAAAACAACATCAATTAATACAAAAATGCAAAGTTATACAATGTCAAATAATTTTGTGTGTCTCTACTGGGTATATTGAGTGTTTTTCCCATGACACCCTATTTTTTTTTTCTTCCTGAACTTTTAGTACAAAATATAACAGGAAAAAAGCACAATATAGCTTCTGCTACTATTTGGTAAGCAGGTGGCCTAGAGTCAGCTGTGGCTCAGTTGGTAGCACTCATGCCTCTGAGTCAGAAGATTGTGGGTTGAAGTTCCACTCCAGGGACTTGAGCACAAAATCTAGACTGACACTCCTGTCGCTGTCAGAGGTGCCGTCTTTCAGATGAGATGTTAAACTGAGGCACCTCTGTCTGCCCCCTCAAGTGGATGTAAAAGATCCCATGGCACTATTTCGTAAGAGCAGGGGTGTTATCCCCAGTGTCCTGGTCAATAGTTATCCCTCAATCAACATCACTAAAAGAAAAATTATCTGATCATGATCTCATTTCTATTTGTGGGAGCTTGCTGTGTGCAAATTGGTTGCCGCGTTTCCTACATTTACAACAGTGACTACACTTCAAAAGTGGTTGTAAAGTGCTTTTGGATGTCCTGAGGTCGTGAAAAGTGCTATATAAATGCAAGTCTTTCTTTATTTTCTTTCAAATTTGTTGATACAGGGATGAATATTTTGTTTCCCTACTGAGGTTTTATATTCTACGCAAGAGACTTGAATATTTCATAGATAGCACAATACATGGGTAGATAAACGTTGCAATTGCACATTGCTTCATGAATCCTAACCCACTAACTCCATGGAGTTGAAATTATTCTGCTGCTCCAGCCTTATGTGGGTGTTTCCACTGGGCCTAGAAAGGGGTGGAACATCTATTCACGTGTCAGAAGGAACGGGGCTGAGAGTGTTCTTCGGTCATAAGGTTGGAGATTGGTACGTTGAATGTGAAGAGGTTTACTGGTCTTGTGAACAGCGGGGATGGGCTCCACCGGGGAGAGGGAGTAGTCGGGATCATGGACTGGACCCTCCCAAAGGTTGGAGGGGTCAATTTTTCTTTTTCTTCATGAAACTGCAGGCCCCTTACAAAAGGAATGCTTGAGCCTGATTTTTACTGTTTCCTCAGCGGGGGAAGAGGCAATATCCCCTCATCTGATGGACAGGCCAGATTTCCTGGCAGCTTGGGGCAGGCAGATGCCTGAGCTACACCCCCTCTAGTAGCATGGGTACCCACTAGCCTCATGCAAATTAGGTGCCCTCCCCAGTTGAGTCAGATTGCCGGGCACTGGTGGGCATCAATCTGGTACAAGTATCCTTACTGTAACTTGTGCAAATTTCGAGCCAATATTTTTTGTTTAAAAATTCGGATGTGATGTTTAAATATTTCTTGGCCTACTCTGGTATATATGACAGAGCAAAGGATACATTTGATACAGTGTTTGGTAGAAGTAACTGATTAATAGAGACATTGCATGGGGGAACATTTTTGGTTGGGGCTTTCAGAATTTGAAAGGGGTGGAGCTAAGAGTGGGACTACTTTTGTGCCTAAATTATGCTTTTTGTTTTGCTTTTCTTTTATTACATCAGGGTATTTCTGGAGGAATATATTTCAAGCCTATGCAAAGGTGCTGAGCTCTAAAATAAACCATGAAGCCTGTCATATACCAGCCAGAAAGAGAAAAAAGGTTTCAGCTGAATTGGTTTTAGTGCCTGTTCAACAAATTTTTGTACTGTGTCTCGATGTGGAATATATGGATTACATCCAGCGAAATGAAGGGAGCCCACGGTTGGTTGCACTGTGTAATTTTCCACACAGCACGTGAATGTTTTCAGCAACTAGGATTCCACTTGTATTTTCTTTCTGTACCTCTAGCAAAGCAAGCCTAAAGCATAACTGCTGATGGTTCAAGCTGAGCCTGTTGCAGCACAGGATGAGACCTACAAATCAAACTGATTATAGCTCATGAAAGCATGAGGTGCCTTGCCATGAGGAGTCATACAGCTCATTGTAGACTACCAGTTTTGATGCAATGCTGTTTGACTATTATTCAAACAAGCTCAGCACATTTTTTATTTCAATTGTTCTATTGTGAAATTTTCACAATAAGCAATCTTGAAAATATTAAAGATAGATCTTTTGAGATGGGATTAGGTGATGCACGTCTCTCATCTCTGGGATCTGGTGAAATTAATTTGGACTGTCTCACTCCAGTTCTTTGTGCGCATGGGACCACAGCACAAAACTGGCCCTAACATGGCATTCAGTTTTCAACCTAATTCAGAAAGTCATGGGATGTCTGGTGGAAAATAGAAAAATGGCTGAACCAATTACAAATTACAGGGTCACCTGGCTACATTGAAAAGAAAATCCAAACTTATCAACACTGCTAGAATACTAAATTATGGTCTATTGGTATAACTTGCCACAGTACTCCTCTAGAAAGATGGTTAATTGTCTGAAACACGTAAGACACTACATAGCAATCAAAATCAATTTCTATCCAGTCATTTTACAATCTGTCATATGGAGCACCATAGATAGGGGAGAGGAGCTAGAGTTCCTGCTTCTGGCGCAATCGGTGATCCAGGCGCAAATTCCACCCATTTTGAGAAGTTTTTTTTTTCTCTCGAGTTTCCACTCAAACTAATTTGCATATCGCCGAAGGCAAAATCTGTCATGAACCCGCACAATCTGGCAGCGTTTTAAAACATATTTTTTTTTTAATTTGCTTTAAAATTATTCCGTGACATATTTAAGAGTGGTAACTTGGTGCAGTTTGATTAATACAGCTGAAAATGGGTTTATCAGAAAAAAAACATTTTTAATCACAGTGTTAATCCACTATCTGTGATTAACCCAATTTTAAATGACTGAAAATTACTTTAAAAAAATATACACAACCATTTGTTAGTTATATTGGGGTCCAGTAGTCAGTTTTTTAGTAAATTAAAAAATATTAAAATCAAAAATTTTAAATGTGCCTATTAGTGCTCTTCTGCCCAAAAGAACCAGCTTAATTCTTAGAGCCTCCTTGAAGGCCTGCAATCAAGCACAATTAACGGAAACTCCCAGTAGTGATTAATGCACCCTGAGGGGCGTGGCCAGTTTTGTGGGCGGGGCCAGTTTCTAGCACGCTGCTTTCTAAACCAGCATAAAAGATTGTGGAAACTCGATTTGTGCAGGACGTAATTTGCGCTTAAATTCCGCGATCTTTTGCGGAAACTCTGGGTCCTATTAAAAATGACCAAATAACTTTCCTGAGCTCAATGAGGATAAAACTCATTTTATTGAATCCTATTTAAAAAAAAATATTCCCAGGATGTGGGTAATGCTGGGAAGCCCATCCCTAGTTGCCCTGTTGGTGGTGGGCCTTCTTCTTGGCCGTCCCATTCCTGTCCTACATGGAGTCACAAAACATTGTTCTAGATGTTGATCTGTTGACCTGTTGACCTGATCAGATCAAGCTACAATAATCCTTCTCCTGATTGATTGAAACCTGAACATTGAGACTTGTTTTTTAGCTAACTAAAAGACTAATTTTAAGCGATACGGTTTACGTTTGAAAAATAGATGGAAATAGTAGAAAATGGATATGTTTGCAAGATTAAAGCTGATACGATTTGTTTTGGTACAAAATAGTCAGCTATCAGAAGCCTGAACTATCTTTGTATCCAAATTAACTTTGGGCTGGATTTTGTCAATGGGGGCGCATTGGGGGCGGGACTGCTGGTTGTCGGGTTTCAGTTCCGCCCCCAACTACGTCCGGCCAATCCACGCTATTTTCCCTTGATTGACCTTGTTAAGCCCGCCCTGTGGGCTTACCAGCCAATTAAGGGAAAGCCCGTGACAGAGGACGTCAGCGTATGACGTTTCATCTATCAAAACATTTTTGACAGATGAATTGTCAGTGTTTGACAGCTTTGAGAAGCTGTCAAACACTGACAATCTCTGTTCTAAGGTGAGCCCTTGCACTGAAGGCTCACCAAAACCTCTTTCCTCAGCAGAAATCAGATGGTTGCTGCATCTGGGAATGCAGCAGCCATTCTGTCATCTCTGCCGTTGAGATGAGGAGCCTTCGGATCCCCAAGGGTTGAAGCCTGCAGGAAGAAGCAAAGGTAAGTAAACTTTTTCTAACACTTTACACTCACCTCTCATACTTACCTCTCCACACTTGCACCCATCACTCACCTCCATAGCGGACTTTTCGATCCCTTTCACCCCCGCAGACCCACTGCTCGCCTCACTGACCCTGGCGAGGTTCGCAGCCGTCGGGAAGCCCGCACTTGCAGGGGTAAAATGGGGATAAGCCTCAAAACTGCCTGTTAACTACCTGTTAACAGACAGTTAATTGGCTCTAATCTCCTACCTGCCTCGAGCAGACAGGTCCCTGCGCGAGTCGGGGACCCGCCTCCCGGGAAGATGGCACGGAGGCGGGTTGGGAGCGGGTTCGGTACCCACTCCCAGTTTCTGCCATTTTCCTGGCGGTCCCGCCTCTATACCCACCTCCCCAGGGCTTGGAAAATTCCCCCCTTATTTTCTAAAGTGTTGAGAACTACAGAGTATGTCAGAAAATGCAAGGCAATATAAAATGCAAGAAAACGGAGCCACATTATTCCCAAACAAAACTTGTGGGAAGATTTCCACTGTTTTCAATGTATAGAAAAATCGCAAACCTGTTCAGGAAGATTTTATCTGCTTACTATTTGTAGCGAAATTGTAAACACAGTTATAAAGAACACATTTACAATTTTGCTACAACTAGCAATCAGCGCCTGAAATGTCTAGAAAATAGGCCTGTGGCCATAGATATGGTAGGTCCCAGATTTGTGCGGAAATTCCGGCTCAGCCATATAAGAGGCAGTGTCCCTATACAAGGCCAGTGGCGTAAGAGGAGGCAGGGCTATGGGCGGGGACTCTGAGGTATAGAAATTCAATGGCGCCACGTCATTTTTCCAAGCACTATCCTGCCGCCTAAGCTTCCAAATTGGCGGGCAAGTACTGCGCGCTCATTACATGCTGGACGTGTACCCCCACCATAGTGGTATAGGCAGAAAACAGTCGTTCAGGGCACTGCCTGAAACAGATGTTGGGCCTTTTGAATCTGCAAATAAGGCGCCTAATGCCTGTTTGAAGCCACCAGTGCAAAACTGCATTGCCCTGAATGCAGTTGGCGTCAGGCTGGCTGCGTTCAGGAGAAACAGGTCTACATGCAGCCGAACCAGCGGTCCTTAAAGGGACTGCTGCAGGCTGTCACCAAAAAAGTACAGTTTTAAAAAATACTTGCAGCAGTCCCACAGACCGTTGCCGGCCCCTGGTTGCTCACCTCCCAATTGCCTTCCTTCCCGGTCGCTGTCCTTCCCGATTGCATTCCCTTCCCCTTTAAGCTCTTCACTGGGGCCGCTGCTAGAGCTGCAGCAGTCCGGAATTCAAAGCCCTTTCTCCAATGAGCTGCCTCGAAATGCCCAGCAGGTGTCTGCAGCTCGTCATTCTCATTTAAATGAGGCCTGAGGGCCAATTTCGGGTGTGCCTCGGGCCTACCCGTTCAGGCGCAGGGATCATTCTCCGCACCCAATTTGCACCAACAGGCTAAGCAGACTAAGCCACCGTCCCAGGTGCTGCTCCTGAGCTCCGATATGCAAGCAGTCCTGCTGTGATTGAATGCTCAGTACACTGTGGTCAGCTTGGCTCAGTGGTGGCACTCTTGTTTCTGAGTCAGAAGATTGTGGGTTCGAGCCACACTCCAGAACTTGAGCATATAATCTTGGCCGACAATTTGGTGCAGTAATAAGAGAACATTGCATCGTCATAGATGCTGGCCCCGATATAATATGAGGGTGGCTTCCGAGCTGGAATTCAGTGGGTAAAAACTGGAAGTCAACTCAAACAATAGCAAAATACTGCGGATGCTGGAAATCTGAAATAACAACAGAAAATGCTGGAAATACTCAGCAGGCCAGGCAGCATCCGTGGAGAGAGAAACAGAGTTAACGTTTCAGGTCTGGGACCCTTCATCAGAACTGGAAAAAGCTGGAGATGTAACAGATATTAAGCAGGTGCAGAGACAGGGAGGGGGGGGGGGGGTTAGGAGGGGAGGAAGGAGTTGAAAGAACATACTGTGCTTATGTAAGAGGCAGGAAAGATAAAATGTTGCAAATGGGAATGGCAAAATCATACAGCATGAAAAATGGGGGCAGGGATTATTGTCTTAACATCGAGTTCAACAATTTCAGACAATAATCCCTGCCCCCATTTTTCATGCTGTATGATTTTGCCATTCCCATTTGCAACATTTTATCTTTCCTGCCTCTTACATAAGCACAGTATGTTCTTTCAACTCCTTCCTCCCCTCCTAACCCCCCCCCCCCCCTCCTGTCTCTGCAGTTGCTTAATATCTGTTACATCTCCAGCTTTTTCCAGTTCTGATGAAGGGTCCCAGACCTGAAACGTTAACTCTGTTTCTCTCTCCATGGATGCTGCCTGGCCTGCTGAGTATTTCCAGCATTTTCTGTTGTTATTTCTGGAAGTCAACTCAATGGGTTAGAATCTGCAATCTCAACTCAATTGAACAAATTAATTTTGACTTCTGGTTTCGTGTCTCCAAGGTGCGCAGCGGGCATGATGCATATCCACATGATGCGATCTCAGCTCTATTTAAAGTAAAGGGACAGCGCACAAATGGAAATTGAAGGTGTTTAGGATGGATGGTGGACATAGAGCAAGGGCAGCAGCCAGATTCAATGATGCATTGCTGGAATTACTGCTGGGGACAGTCAGGTGCAGGAGCAGGAGGCACATACTTTTTCCCAGCAATGGGAAGAAAAAACCTGTGGCTCTCACCAAGAAGGCGTGGTTAGAGGTAGCTGAGGAGGTGAGCAGCAGGAGCGTTGTGCCCAGGTCTTGGATGCAATGTAGGAAGCAGTTTAATGACCTAAGCAGGTCAAGAAAAGTGAGTACTTTTGCTGATTCACCTGCATCCTGTGGTTTAAGCCCCCGCCCCTTTCTTGCTAAGCGTACTCCATCACATCACTCCTCACACCCACTCAACTTTCAGCAGCACCCAGACTTCACTTTCTATGCACTTCATCACCTCCCCATTTATCCATCCACCGTTGACACTCACCCAAATCCTTATGCAATGTTACACATCTGTCTCATAGCCATCATCACTGAATGCACTGCATCCATTGGGTGAATACCTCACCTTCACTCACTCACAGATCTGTTTTGTCGTCTCTTGTAGAAGAGAGCGCAAAATGGAAGAGAGCGGACTGGAGGTGGGCCACCACAAATAGTCCAGCTAACTGATGCAGAGCAGGAGGCCCTGGAAATAAGTGGCACATCTACGTCCCTCTCAGTCGGAGATGGAGAGACAAGGAACTCACAGAAAACTGATCCCTTTCTTTTGTGTGGGCCTTCACGCATACAGTGAGAGTCGCAGAACATTCATGAGAATGATTCCTCAGAGGACCTCATTTCCTCTAAGGGTGCACCGTCACAGGATGTACAGCCATGCACCAGTGCAAATACTCGCACTTAGACAGTTAGTTGGGTTTTCACCTGGTGATTCACACCTCACAAGTGAGCATGAGCAGGCACTGGTGGCAAGGACAACTGTGGAGAGTCCGCATCGGGGGCGCAATCCTCTCCAAGCTCTGCTCAGCTAGACGTAGATGCTGAACCCCAAGGGCTATCGTTGAGAAGGAGAATGCTAGAGATGCATCAGCAACTTATCCAGTTATGGACAGATGTGCCATGCACACTCTCCACAATAACGGAGAGGATGGTGGATTGGTGGCGCAGGGAATTGCGAAAATATTTGCCATGGAGTGACTGCCTCCATGGAGCTTCAAGCATGGCTCTCAAATGAGTCCATGCAGGTCAGGACTACAGCCGTGCACACTTTGGATGCCAACTTCTCCGCCACCTTAAACAGGATGACAGATACCATATCCGTGGCCTTATAACGTGTCACTGACCTCCACCAACCAACAGAGTGGTAGGAGTGATGTAATGCTAGCCCAGGGATGATGGCAAAATGGGACATGGAAGAATATCCTTTGCGGTTTATAAAAACTCCTGATTGCTGTGGTGGTGCTCGGATTGCCACGTGTGTGCAGTCGATGGCATCCTGTACCTGTAGGAATCCAGCCAGAGAGGCAAAAACGAGTGCCCGTTCATTCTGGTTATTGTCATCACAAGGGAAGTTTACATAATTGCCAGCCCTGGCAAACAAGCCATCAGTGTCCTGACTTACGTATTTATGTGCGGCTGACTGGGAGATCCTAGATATGTCTCTGGTAGCGCCCTGGAAGGATCCGGAGGCAAAAATGTTGAGGCCGGTGGTCCCTTTCACAGCCACTGGTAATGCGTGGCCGCCAGGTCCGGCAGGGAGCAGGTCTTCCACTAGGAGGCTGCAGATGTCTATCACCACCTGGCATGACTACCTCAGTTGGCGGAAGCACTGCTCTTCTGAGAGGTCAAAGAGGCTTAGCCTCTGTCTATAAACGCTGTGACGTGGGTAGTGCCTCCTGCAACCACGCCCCTCTCCTGTGCACCTCTCTTCTGTGCACCTTTCTCCTGTGCACCTCTCTCCTGTGCACCTCCCTCCTATGCATCTCTCTCTTGTGCACATGCTGATCCCACCACAGCATGTTGTCGCTGCCGTGGATGGTGATGGTGTTCCTCTTCTATCAAACTTGCTTGCTGTCAAACACATCCAACGTGCCCCCCCCCCCATCCTGATCATGTCAATTTGAAAATGTCCAAATTTGAGAAAAAGCTGTCTCCACACAAGAACTCAGCCAAATGTTTGCCAGAAGGAACTGAGGCACCAGCTGCAATAAGTGAGCTTTTATTCAGATGGGGCAATGAAAAGTTTAAATACCCACCTGAACTGCAGCTCAAACTCGCCTCCATTTCCCTGATCAGTTTACTGAGCCCCGAGAAACCTGTGCTGCTCATGTCAAACTTAGAGCAAAGTTCAAATTCATTTCCAAAGACACGTCATTAATGTCTCCTAAGCATGTTAAATGCACCAATAACTACCCGCTTGCCTGCAATAATTAAAACCCCAACTTCGTCGAGTAGGTTTATCGCTGGCATCCAAACACGCCTCCGTTAAACCTGGAAGCTGGCGCATTGGAACCGGGTTGCAGTCGCGCTTCACTTTTCTATGATTTTAAGGACACACCTGACCCCAACCCACCCATTCTTGCTTGTAAAATTTCCCCTGCCGTGCTATCTTTCAGATGAGATGTTAAACTAACGCGCTTTCTGCTCGTCCATATGGCACTGTTTGAAGAAGAGCATGGGAGTTTTCCCAGTATCCCAGCAAACATTTATTCCTTGGCCAACATCACCAAAACAGATTTATCTCACTTGCTGTTTCTGGGACCTTGATGTGCTCAAATTGGTTGCTGCATCTGGCTGCAAAACAACAGTGGCTCCACTTCAAAAGTAATTCTTTGGTTGGGAGGGCTTTCTGGACATCCTGAGCACATGAAAGGCACTGTATAAATACAAGTTCTTTCTTTAATTCTGTCAATCACAATTAGAGCACCAACAAATTGGAGCTCAGAAGTGGCATTTGGGAGAAAGAGTGCAGCAGTCTGGGTGGGGAGCGGGGGAAGAGGGAAAGTGAGTGCAGGGTATTTGGTGGGTTGAGAGACGGAAGATGGTTGGACACTGTTTGGGGGACGGTGAGAGAGGTGGTGATGGGAAGGAATAAGTGAAGACAAGAATAAGCCAGCAATAGTTCTTGGTAGTGCTGGAGGGGGCAAAGAGGGAGGGTTACACCAGCAGCAGCACATGATGATGACAGACAGAGAAAAGGGGGGGAGAGCGACAGAGAAGCTGTTGATGGGGGCAGAAAGAGAGAGAAAGAAGACAGGTTTTGGAGGAAGAAGTGAGATAGGGATAGAGAAAGAGACGAGAAGCCAACAGCAACACTTTGTGGGGAGTGGGGAAGAGGTGCCTGGAACAACCCAGGGAAGGGAGGGGGAAAGTGAGCATGTCCTCAGACCCCTCTACAAAATAAGTCTTGTGCCTTTAACACTTGCATCCTCTTTCAGGTTTCCTTGCAGTTAAGGTGAAAGAATGTAAGGTATACCTACAGCTTAAATTACAAGTTGACGTCCCACTGTATTTTTGGTGTAATTACTTGCTTTCACAGCTCGCTTTTGATTTTCCAGCTTTTTGGGGCTGTTGGGAAGCTTATGCTACTTCTCTAGGTTGGCATGCATGTCTAACTACTACTGCTGGAAAGTACATGTGTACATCAGGTGAGAATATGTTTGGGCGCAGCTTTGATTCCCTCCATGGTCTAGTTGAAGCTCTATGCCAGCAGCATGGATTTGAAGAATTTCTATAAAATGTTCTTCGGACTGAAAATAGCTCTTAACAGTCTGCACAATGATAACAATACTCCTTTAATGACCATTTATATTACATTTTATACGTTTTGCCGACTTCAATGTTTTGATGAAATTTGATGAGCTAAGGTCAAAATTTAAACATTCTGAATACGATAAAAAATATTCAGTGACAGCTAGAACAACCCACGATGGTTATGCTTTTTCAGTTTTTGCAACACACCTTGGCAGAGAATCAGAGAACCGTCAAATAATATGCAGGCTGATTTCCAACTTGAATGTGTTATAATTATGTATACTCGAAATGCAGGTGCAAGCCAGTATGCTGCACAAAAGAGGTAACCTAATTTTTAATGCAAAAAGTACATAATTTATGCTCAGATATTGTTCCTTATTTATAGAGGGACTTATTCTCATTTTGGTTCAGTTAAAAACAGATTGTTTATGTTACACGTGCACAAAGGGCATTCTTTATGTAAAAAAATAATTTCATATATATATATATAAATGCGTTTGAGTGCACATTTCTGTATTTGGTAAGTTCTTATTTCCTCTCCAGGGAACAAATATAAGCTGAAATATCATCAGTGTACAATCTGGAATCAAACTTGTGTTTCCATACTCCAATCAACCCTGCAGGTATTTGCTTCTTCTGACTAGCTGCCATGAAATCCTATTTATTTCTACACAGTGGTCAACCAATTCCACCATCACTATTGAAGCATTTACATGCAAAATCTTAACCTGTTTTCTTCAGATGCTGATGGGTCAGCTATGTTATTTCCAGCACACATGCACACACAGAAGCTAATCTCCTGTGGCACTGCAATTGGGAAATCAAGATCAAATGCTGTCTTCAGATGAAGTCCGGTTAGAGAGTGGCGATTACTGGACCTGAGCACACAAAACATAGTTCAGTCTCTATTTTAAAGTCATACCTTCTATCCTTACTTTCAAATTTCCATTATCGTCATAATTCATAATGAAAATAGTCTATGTAAACTTGTCATTTTTTTGGACACTAAGGGAATCAAGGGATATTGGGATAGGACAGGAAAGTGGAGCTGAGGTAGAATATCAGCCATGATCTTATTGAATGGTGGCGCAGGCTCGAGGGGCCGAATGGCCTACTCCTGCTCCTATTTCTTATGACCTTATATCATCTGGTAATTACCATCTCTGGCCAGTGGTGGTGCTGTAATGCATGTGGGAATAATCTCAATACAGTATTTGACAAACAGGTCTGTTATGTCTTCTTTATTTTTGTGTCTTCATTCCTTTACCATGCAGTTTGCTATTCCCATTTCATATATTTAGCTTCAGATTCAAAATCTGATCCACATTGCATCTTCATCTTCCACTATTTAGGCCTCAAATTTTCTGGACTAATCTGCTTTATGCATTTCTGTCTTATCCTGTAGGTCCTCTGGTTCCTGCTTTCATCAATGTGTTCATACAGCAAGTGGGCTGAATTTTGTGAGTTGAAAACTGAAATTGTTAATTGTCCAACAATGTGGCAAATTACATTTTAGTTCCGCTTCAGAACAATGTAGAATATACAATGTAATGAAAATCGGTTCATTAGAGATAATGTACAAACTTTAGTGTTCTTAAGAACCATTAGTACTGCTTCTTAATGTGTCATACTGCATTAGTAAAGCTTTAATTAATTCTGCATTGTACTGTACAAATCAAACAGTAATTTACTGACTTAACACTTCCAGTGCCATGGATGAGTTTACTCCTCCAGGTGCTGTGGGGCTCTGGGGGCTGCTGCCAAATGCACACATATGGGAGCACTCTTCCAGCTCGCACTCATCAATGAATGAATTGATTGCACATGTGATGTGACCATGTCAACCTTGTTCCAAGTCTGGTCATTTAATTGGGCTACAACAAAAGGTGTTGTATACTGTTTTCAGCCAATGAAGAGCAGTGTTTAAAAACTTTGATTGCATGTCCAAAATGGTCAGTGAAATAACCAATAAGGTAAGCAAAAGGTTTTAAATATTTATGTTTTTAGTTCAAAAACAAAAAAATGAACAATCCCAGACTGATAAGAAGAAGAACATGGAAAGCAGGGAGAGTAAAAGTAGTGTTCATTGTTTTATTTTTCGTTAGAATTGTATTTTAGATGCACATATTAGTTATTAAAGTAATATAGTTACTCTTGGCTTACAGTAGCTTTAATACTGTAATATTAGCATTTATTTCAGCATTATAGCCTGTGAACTGAGAACAAACACAACCAATCATCCTAGGGAGATATGCAACAACAACAACAACAACTTGCACTTATATAGCGCCTTTAATGCAGTAAAACGTCCCAATGTGCTTCACAGGAGCGTTATCAAACAAAATTTGACACCGAATCACATAAAGAGATATTAGGACAGGCGACCAAAAGCTTGGTCAAAGAAGTAGATTTTAATGAGTGACTTAAAGGAGGAGGGAGAGGTAGAGAAGTGAAAAGGTTTAGGGAGGGAATTCCAGAGCTTAGGGCCTAGGCATCTAAAGGCATGACCATCAATGGTGAAGCAAAGGAAATTGGGGATGTGCAAGAGGCCAGAATTGGAGGAGCATAGATATCTCGGTGGGTTGTAGTGCTGGAGGAGGTTACAGAGTTAGGAATGGGCGAGGTCATGGATGGATTTGAACACAAGGATAAGAATTTCAAAATCAAGGTGTTGCCGGATCGGGAGCCAATGTAGGTCAGCAAGCACAGGGGTAATGGGTGAGCAGGACTTGATGCGAGTTAGGATACAGGCAAAAGAGTTTTGGATGAACTCAAGTTTATGGAGGGTGGTAGGTGGGAGGCTAGCCAGGAGAGCATTGGAATAGAGGGGGGTGATTTTGTGACTGGGGGCACATTGGAGGCGGGACTGCTGCTTGTCGGGTCGATGTCCCGCCTCCATCGATTTGTGGCCAAGCCACGCTATTTTCCCTTGATTGACCTTGTTAAGCCTGCCCAGCGGGCTTAGCAGGCCAATTAAGGGAAAGCCGGTTGCAGAGCACGTCAACATATGACATTTCATCTGTCAAAAATTTTTGACATATGAACTGTCATCGTCTGACAGCTCTGTAAAGCTGTCAAACAGTGACATTCTCTGCAGTTTGATGAGGTCTTGAATACAAGACCTCATCAACCTTCTTTCTTTTACAGAAATGAGATGTTTGTTGCATCTGAGAATGCAACGGCCATTTTTCATCTGTAACACAGAGGTCTGAGACTCTCCGCATACAAATCGACTGAAGCCTGCAGGAAGAAACAAAGGTAAGTACACCTTTAAAAACAGTTTGCACTTACCTCAGATACTCACCTCTACACTCTTGCACCCATCACTTACCTTCACACCACACTTTTGCACCTCCCCGATCCCCGCAGACCCAGTACTCGTCTCGCTGAGCTGGCGGGTTTTGGAGCTTTCGGGAAGCCCGCACTTGTGAGGGCAAAAAGGGGATAATCCTATTTTTTGCCTGCTAACTACCCGTTAACAGGCAGTTAATAGGCTTTAATCCCTTCCCGCCTCCAAGGAGACGGGACCCGGCGCGGGACGGCTACCCGCCTCCTGGCAAGATGGCATGGAGGTGGGTTGGTCACCCGCCCCCAAATTCTGCCATTTTCCCGGCAGTCCCGCCTCCATACCCACCTCCCCAGAGCTGGCAAAATCGCCCCCGAGGAGCCTGGAGGTAACAAATGCATGGATGAGTGTTTCAGCAGTAGATGGGCTGAGGCAGGGGCAGAGACGGGTGATGCAGAAGTAGGTAGAAGAGGTAGAAGTAGGCGGTCTTGGTGATGGATAAGCATTCTCCTGAACCTTGATGGAGTCTAACGCTTAAGAGCATCAGTAGTAATAAAGCCTGGTACAAGGGTGACTTATAGCATTCGGGGGATTGTGACTTTGAAATATGTGAAAGGGCAGAATTAAGCATGTTGAAGGTATTCTTCCTCTTTTCTTCCAAAAATTGGCTTAATTAGGATATTAGCACCAGCAATAAGCATCTGAGTTAAACTTGGGACCTCCAAGGGCAGCTATGGCTCAGTTCCCCACCAGGCAAGGCACCTAGCCAATGAGCCAACAAGTGATATTTTAAAGCTGCATTATGACACTGCTGAACACACATACCATCACCATCAGCTTGTAGTGAAAGTAATACATTTTTAGAAATGGTTACTATAGTCTTATGAAAAAATATTAAAAAGTGGCCCGCTTCCAATTTAGTCAAAACATATCCAATTACCAGAAGGAAGAAAAAGAATGTTACAGAATGTTAATTTACAGAAACATCCCTACAGCACACTCTCACTTATCTGCTCTCTGCAACAGCTGTGGGAGCCTTCATTGTGTCTCTTTATTGTATCTTAATCTTGTAGAGTTTATGCAAAAAATACAAATTGGTTTAATTCCACAATAGTATCAGCTATAAATACTCAGTCAAACAAATATTTGTCCATACTCGTAAAAATAATGTAATAATCAGAAGTAGAAAGAATGATTACCATAGTGCTACTGCACTATATATTTCATCAATCTAATTTTAGGTAGAAATGTTAAAATTTTCACCCATCATATTTTTTCATTATCATTTGTCCTCCACATGCAATCTGAACATAACAGTAATACTCTTTATATTTTCATCCCAAGTGAAATTACATTCAGTTCAATTCAGAACCTTGAATGCAATCTTCTAGTGTTATGATGAGGGTTGGCGTGAGTCAGTTAATACTGAGAGTATATTAAACAGTGGATGCCTTGCGTTACTAGTTCAAATTAGGAGGATATTTGAATCAGGCATTAATATGAGCCTTGTGTGAATTTCCTGCTGCACAGTTACTGGTCTGAAAACTAATTGAAGTGTATCGACCTCTCCCTAATCAATTATATTTAAGCAAATGCTGTGAAGTGTAAATGCGGCTTAAAAATTCTTTTGATAATATGATTAAAAAGTTGTGTTACTTGCAACAGTTTTTCTTCAAATGATGTTCACTTCTGCATAGCACAGGTAATGTCCTTCGGCAGCAAACCTGGAGGGAGGTTTGGGTTTTTGACCCCTCACAGGTACTTTGTGTTTCATCCACATTACTTTCCTTTTCAAGCATTTATAGCATGACGATACCAAATTCTCCTGCAGTAGAGGTTGCAAGTTTGCCAATTACAGCTGCCAAAAGGAAATCTCTTTTTACTTAAATTTATATTTAGAGTGAGATTTTTGTGCTCACCAAAGTGAAAGCATGGTAGTGATTTGAACATTTTTTTCTCTTTCACATGATCCGTCACCATCAAGTGATGCACTAGCTGGCAGGTGGGCAGGAGCAGCATTTTGGGGGGGCAGGAGGCAGCCGCTGGGACCCAAAGGAATTCTCCACTGCTCTCTGGTAAGTGGTTGCGAGTGCGGTCAGGAGGGCATCGGTGGAGCTGGAGCGAGAGGAAAGCACTGAGCAGCAGAGGCACAATGTTTATTTGTGGGGCCCGGAGGAGCACTCCCCTGCCCTGGGGCTTCCCTTCCGCTCCCGCTAACCCTGCTGCCTTCTGGCGGATGTCCTTTCTCACTTGCTCAAAGGAATAGATTAAAATGGCAATCTGTGGGAGGCCAGCGGGATCTGAGGGGATAAGTCGCTGTGGCCATTTTAACTGCCCGCCCGGTTTCTGCTGGACGGGTAGAATTAAAATCGAACAAAGACACTAAATGTATTTCAAAAAGTCAAACATATATTTAAATGTAACAATACCAACAGACTTGGGTTTCTTTATTGACATCAAAAATGCAAAAGAAACTCAAACTATCAATAATTTAATACATTCAGATTTTCTAACACACAGCATGACAAACTGCTGAATGATAATTAAGAAAAGCGGCCTTCAACAAATCAAAGTGAAACTGGTGAAGAATCCAGAATCAACAAAGGCAGTGAAATTATGCCTCCAAATGTTTCACCTTAAACAATAAGGTGAAGGAGAATTTTGTGTCAACCAGTCTGTGCATCACAAACTGCCCAGATACGCAGGGAATGGAAACCCTGAAGGTCAAGGTAACTAATTTGCAGTTTTCACAGAAAAATAGACACAACAGTGGAATCCTTAAAACACAGATCTCAGTGTAATTAAAACAGAATTTAACTTATTCAGCCTAATATAAAAGGACAGAATGCTGGAATGCAATACACAAAATATCAATAAAACAATCCCACATAACAAAAACAAAACTTGACTTATTGAGTTACTGTAAGACAGTCTCCCTGCTGATAGTTTATCGAGTTCATTAGATTTTGCAGAAGGTTCCATATCACAGTGGATGTGAAGTTGAACACGCCTATGCTGTGGAAATATTGCGATAGCATGGAATTTCTACTGCCCTGACTGTTTTGGAGAAATCAATGATACATAAAAAAGCCCCAGTCACTTCCTGAACATGATACTATATTAAACTCTGAGCAATGCCAGCATAATCGCCACTGGAAGATAGGAAGGACCCTATAGCAAATAATATTAAAGGAAGCTGTAACTTTCATTGCCACAATCACAGCAGTTGGATTTTCTGAATCAGCATCGACTTCTGGAGCAATCAACTCACAGATCTTAATGACCTTGCTGCTCAGCTTGAACCTCCTCGCATGCTGCTTTTGCAAGATATCACAGTAATTCATCCTTAGCTTATAAATCTTTCTACATGGGCACTGAGCGGACCAATTTCTAGGCCATGTAATCTAAATGCTTGTTTAGTGGTTGGAGAGTGGAAGAGTTGAGGGGAGTAGAAGCAAAGAAAGGAGAAGAGAAAAAAATACATGAGATTTAAAGAATGACAATCATCCATGCTGGACATGCAGGCTCTGATAGATGGTTTGTTTTCTTAGACTATCCTTTGTGAGGCACAGTCAGTTGTGCTGGGAGCAATGTACATGGTAGGGAATGAGTAGAGAGCAGTTGACAATGATAAGCAAGCAGGTTTATTGCAGGGATGAGGGTTATAGTGGGAAGGATGTGAGTTGTGGTGAAGTTTTCCAGCTATTTTCAGGAGAAGGCATCAATGATAAGTGTTTGTCTAATGGCCCTGGCTGCATGCAACAGGCCTGATGGTACAGCCTCCATTGCCGCTTCTGACTCCTCATCAATTGCCAGATTGTGGAAAATGTAGCACACAACAATGATCTTAGGACATTTTTGCTGGTTGCTGAGCATAATGTCCCCTAATTAATCTAGGCACCACAGCCGCTGTTTTAGAATGGTTATTGTGTGTTCAGTGATGGAGGCATGGGCATTGTTGTACTTGTTCAGTGCAGGAGTTTCAGGATGGCATATTGGGGTCATAAGCGAGAGCTACAGCTGGTATCACCGGTCCCCCAAGAGCCAACTCTTCACACAGTAGGCTTTGCAAACTGTTGACTACCTAAGAACAAAAGTGGTCTGCCAGGGAATATAGCATTCACATGCATGATCTTATATTGTGGTTGCCTTCAAGTTGCACATTGGACAGAGAAGAAGCCAAGAAGCCCGTCCTGATAATATAAGGTGTCACTCTTCTGCAGTGGAGTATGAATGCCTATGTTTGTGCCATCAATGACTCCCTGGATCTTTGGAAAGCTGCTCATTGAAAGAAGCCTAATTCCGATGCCTGCTGATCTCTGGGTTGCATAGAAAAGTTGCTGAATTCTCCAGCTTTAGCTTTCATCAGTTGGTGTACCTGTGTAATGTAGATTGACTAATGTTGCAGATGTTACCTGAAATCCCTCTGAGGCAAAGAAGTTCAAGGCGGTCATCACCTTCACCTTGATAAACAATGCAGTGCCAACCTGCATTGTGGCTGTGATTCAGCATGGGACATGTCACAGTTCCCACACACCTCCCTGCTGAACCTTAGATACCAGACATTCTGCTCCTGGGTAAGGACCAGGAAATTCCTGCTGGGTTGGTAAATGTGACCAGCAAGGGAAGACACCCTCCTTCACCTGTGATGTTGGTGCTTCCTGAGCTTCTTGAATGTCCTTCTTATCTTCCTTCTTGTATACCAAATATATTGGGATACCAACGGCACACCCAGTCTGGTGTCAGGGACACAGCTGATCAGCACTCCCTAGCAAAATGTTTCAAAAGGTCCAGTTTCAGTAATACAACACTTGACCTCAGTAATATTGCAGTCAAAAGTAACTTAAAGGTCAGAAACTGATTCGTGAAAAGCTTCCTATCTGCTCCAATGTTAAGAGTGGCCTTAGAAATGCAACCTTTCTGTTTTATGCCACATCTTTTATGGAGAGCAGCTTGTACATTTTTATTTTTATTCGCTTATGCGATGTGGGCGTCGCTGGCAAGGCCAGCATTTATTGCCCATCCCTAATTACCCTTGAGAAGGTGGTGGTGAGCCGCCTACTTGAACCGCTGCAGTCCGTGTGGTGGAGGTACTCCCACAGTGCTGTTAGGTAGAGAGTTCCAGGATTTTGGCCCAGCGACGATGAAGGGTCGGCGATATAATTCTAAGTCAGGATGGTGTGCGATTTGGAGGGGAACTTGCAGGTGGTGGTGTTCCCATGCGCTTGCTGCCCTTGTCCTTCAAGGAAGAGGTCACAGGTTTGGGAGGTGTTGCTGAAGAAACCTTGGCGAGTTTCTGCAGTGCATCTTGTAGATGGTACACACTGCAGCCATGGTACGCCGGTGGTGGAGGGAGTGAATGTTTAAGGTGGTGGATGGGGTGCCAATCAAGCCAGCTGCTTTGTCCTGGATGGTGTCGAGCTTCTTGAGTGTTGTTGGAGCTGCACTCATCCAGGAAAGTGGAGAGTATTCCATCACACTCCTTACTTAGGCCTTGTAGATGGTGGAAAGGCTTTGGGGAGTCAGGAGGTGAGACACTTGCAGCAGAATACCTAGCCTCTGACCTGCTCTTGTTGCCACAGTATTTATGTGGCTGGTCCAGTTAAGTTTCTGGTCAATGGTGACCCCCAGGATGTTGATGGTGGGGGATTCGGAAATGGTAATGCCATTGAATGTCAAGGGGAGATGGTTAGACTCTCGCTTGTTGGAGATAGTCATTGCCTGGCACTTCTGTGGCACGAATGTTACCTGCCACTTATCAGCCCAAGCCTGAACATCGTCCAGGTATTGTTGCATACAGGCATGGACTGTTTCATTATCTGAGAGGTTGTGAATGGCGCTGAACACAGTGCAGTCATCAGTGAACATCCCCATTTCTGACCTTATGTTGGAGGGAAGATCATTGATGAAGCAGCTGAAGATGGCTGGGCCGAGGACACTGCCCTGAGGAACTCCTGCAGCGATGTCCTGGGGCTGTGATGATTGACCTTCAACCACCACAACCATCATACTTTGTGCTAGGTATGACTCCAGCCAGTGGAGCATTTTCCCCCTGATACCCAATGACTTCAGTTTTACTAGGACTCCTTGATGCCACACTCGGTCAAATGCTGCCTTGGTGTCAAGGGCAGTCACTCTCACCTCACCTCTGGAATTCAGCTCCTTTTTCCATGTTTGGACCAAGGCTGTAATGAGGCTGGGAGCCGAGTGGTCTTGGCGGAACTCAAACTGGGCATCAGTAAGCAAGTTATTGGTGAGTAAGTGCCGCTTGATAGCACTGTCGATGACACCTTCCATCACTTTGCTGATGATTGAGAGAAGACTAATGGGGTGGTAATTGGTCGGGTTGGATTTTTTCTGCTTTTTGTGGACAGGACATACCTGGGCAGTTTTCCACATTGTTGGATAGATGCCAGTGTTGTAGTTATACTGGAACAGCTTGGCAAGAGGCGCGGCTAGTTCTGGAGCACAAGTCTTCAGCACGATAGCCGGGATGTTGAAGGGGCCCATAGACTTTGCTGTATCCAGTGCGCCCAGCCGTTTCTTGATATCACGTGGAGCGAATCAAATTGGCTGAAGACTGGCTTCTGTGATGGTGGGGACCTCGGGAGTAGGCCGATATGGATCATCCACTCGGCACTTCTGGCTGAAGATGGTTGCAAATGCTTCAGCCTTGTCTTTTGCACTCACGTTGTTGGGCTCCACCATCATTGAGGATGGGGATATTCATGGAGCCTCCTCCCGTTAGTTGTTTAATGGTCCACCACCATTCACGACTGGATGTGACAGGACTGCAGAGCTTTGATCTGATCCGTTGATTGTGAGATCGCTTAGCCCTGTCTACAGCATGCTGCTTCTGCTTTTTAGCATGCATGTAGTCCTGTGCTGCAGCTTCCCCAGGTTGGCACATAATTTTTAGGTACGCCTGGTGCTGCTCCTGGCATGCTCTTCTACACTCCTCACTGAACCAGGGTTGGTCGCCTGGCTTGATGGTAATGGTAGAGTGAGGGATATGCCGGGCCATGAGGTTACAGATTGTGGTGGAATACTATTCTGATGCTGATGGCCCACAGCGCCTCATGGATGCCCATTTGAGCTGCTAGATCTGTTATGAATCTATCCCATTTAGCACGGTGGTAGTGCCACACAACACGATGGAGGGTGTCCTCAGTGTGAAGACGGGACTTGTCTCGTTTCATTTTTATTATGTTTCGTAGCGGTTAGTTACAAATGAGTGACTTGCTAGGCCATTTCAGAGGGCAGTTAAGAGTCAACCACATTGCTGTGGGTCTGGAGTCACATATAGGTCAGACCGGGTAAGGACGACAGATTTCCTTCCCTAAAGGGCATTAGTGAACCAGATGGGTTTTTACGACAATCCGATAGTTTCATGGTTATCATTACTGACACTAGCTTTTTATTCAGTTTAATTAACTGGATTTCAATTCCTCAGCTGCCGTGGTGGGATTTGAACTCACGTCTCTGGATCATTAGTACAGGCCTCTGGATTACTAGCCCAGTGACATTACCACTACGCGCCCGCCTTTAAATAGTGCTCCCCCAGCCCCTTCCCGACTTGAAAACGTTCCCCTCTACCTGTCGTTCCTAGTGGCAGGCGCTAAGGCAGGGGGCGCGACTCAATATCCGGTCTGGGGCGCTACCGGGGTGTTGCACGCTTGACTGACATCACGATCGTGGCGGTAGTGTTTAGCGCCGCCGCAAAACGACTGGTCAATTTTGCCAGCAGCGCTAACATCGCCGCGCCTGGACGCTAGCTGCTTTGCGCCCCGTTAGCGCCCTTAGGGCACTAACAGGAGGCGCAAAGCAACTGAAATTTTCCCCCTAATTGTTTTAAAATGGTAATGCCAGGTTCAGGGGCAATGCAATGTTGAGGCCATGGGAAATAATGGGGCAGTGCAACACTGGGCAAAATGGGCATAAGGCTTCGGCGCCCATTTTTCCCAAAAAATAAGCAAAAACGAGATAAAATAAATTTCAGCCCTGCTTCAAATTTCCTGCTGAGCAGAAAATGGGTGGACATTCTACTGACTGTTGGAAGATCACCTCTCTCCCCACCAGAACTCGAACATGCTGCTTGTTGAAGATAAGACAAGCTATTACAACTATCTAATTGCTTAAAATCGTACTTGACCTTTATAATACACAGTGGAAAGGATTCCGTACAAATTACTGCCTTTCCATTTAAATAATAAGGTTCTTCTATTTAATTTAAGCAGAAATGCTCAATGGCTAACACTGAGGAAACCTTATTTTAGGTATTGGTCATACATTATGGAAGCCACGCACCACTTTAATACATTTCACCAGGGTCGGACTTAGGAAACATTAACGATTTTGTGCATGACAATTTCTCACACTACTTACTTTGCAAGGCCTGACTGTCACCTCTGAAGGTTTTGTAGTGATCATTTTTTGGATTCAGAGCATTTGGGCATTTCATCATTTATCAAAGGTATGCATAATACATATGACCTGAATGTAAAAGATCCAGATGTTTTGCTAATCAAATATCTCTTTCAGATTTATTACCTTGAATTTAAATCATCTTTATCTGAACTGTAAAATAGTTAATAAATAATGCAATACTTGGGGCCTGTTGCCTATTTAATAAAAAAAGAGCCAAGGCCCATATTTCAGCACACCACCAAGGTTGAAAGCAATATGAGAGAAGATGAAATAGGTAGAGAAGTAAAGAAAGAAGGAATTTGCATTTATATGCCTATTTCACATCCTCAGAAAGTTCCAAAGTGCTTTACAGCTAATGAATGAAATAGTCACTGTTGTTTTGTGGGCAAATGCAGCAGCCAATTTGAGCACAGCTGGGTCCCAGAAACAGCATCGAGATGAACAACCAGTTAATCTGTTTTTGGTGATGTTGGTTGGGAGATAAATGTTGGCCGGAAACTACCCTGTTCCACTTTGAATATTGCCATGGCAATTTTACATCCACCTGACCATGCAGATGGGGCATAGTTTAATGTCTCATCCAAAAGATGGCAGCTCCAATGATGCAGCACTCCCTCAACAGTGCACTGAAGTGCCAGCCTACAGTAGTGGTTAGATAATGCCAAGTTTGAGCTTTAAAAGTCTGTAAAGTTCTTTATTTATGATGTTGCGCAACATTGATTGTGCTTAAAAAGTAAACCGTTTAATACTCAAGGTTGAAGCATCTACCTGCAATTCTCATTTACAGCACAGATTTGTTAAAGGCAAATCATGTTTGACTAACTTGATTGAGTTCTTTGATGAAGTAAAGGAGAGGGTGGATGAGGGTAGTGCCATTGATGTTGTGCAGATGGACTTTCAAAAGGCTTTTGATAAAGTACCACATAATAGACTTGTTAGCAAAACCGAAGCCCATGAGATTAAAGGGGCAGTAGCTGTGTGGATACAAAATTAGCTAAGGGACAGAAAGCAGAGAGTAGTGGTGAACGGTTGTTTATCAGACTGGAGGGAAGTGTGCAGTGGTGTCCTCCAGGGGTTGGTGTTGGGACCACTGCTCTTTTTGATATATATTAATAACCTGGACTTGGGTATATAGGGCATAATTTCAAAGCTTGCAGATGAAATGGAACTCAGAAATGTAGTAAACAGTGAGAAGGATAGTGATAGACTTCAGGAGGACATAGACAGACTGGAGAAATGGGCAGACACATGGCAGATGAAATTTAACGCAGAGAAGTGTGAAGTGATCTGGTAGGAAGAATGGGGAGAGGCAATATAAACTAAATGGTACAATTTTAAAGGGGATGCAGGAACAGAGAGACCTGGCGGTTCGCATACACAAATCCTTGAAGGTGGCAGGGTAAGTTGAGAAGGCTGTTAAAAAGGCACTTGGGATCCTTGGCTTTACAAATAGAGCCAGAGTACAAAAGCAAGAAAGTTATGCTAAACCTTTATAAAACACTGGTTTAGCCTCAGCTAGAATATTGTGTCCAATTCTGGGCACCACACTTTAGGAAGGATGTCAAGGCCTTAGAGAGGGTGCAGGGGAGATTTATTAGAATGGCACGAGGGATGAAAGACTTCAGTTACGTGGAGAGACTAGAGAAGCTGGGGTTGTTCTCCTTGGAGCAGAGAAGGTTAAGGGGCGATTTGATAGAAGTGGTCTAAATCTTCAAGGGTTTTGATAGAGTAACTAAAAAGAAACTCTTTCCATTGGCAGAAGGGTCGGTAACCAGAGGACACAGATTTAAGGTAATTGGCAAAAGAACCAGAGGTGACATGAGGAAAAATGTTTTACGCAGCGAGTTATTATGATCTAGAATTCACTGCCTGATAGGGTGGTGGAAGCTGATTCGATGATAACTTTCAATAGGGAATTGCAAAAATACTTGAAGGGGAAATATTTACAGGGCTACGGGGAAAGAGCAGGGGAGTAGGACTGATAGGATAGTTCTTTCAAAGAGCTGGCACAGGCACAATGGGCCGAATAGCCTCCTTCTGTGCTGTATCATTCTTTGGTTCTATGAACTACTGCCACCCTGGGACACGGTGGGGGGGGGGGGGGGGCGGTGGGGGTGCAGGGGTGGGGGAGGTGGATAGGCTGGGAATTTTTACCGAAAAAAGTGAG
Organism: Squalus acanthias; assembly: GCA_030390025.1. Taxonomy (NCBI): domain Eukaryota; kingdom Metazoa; phylum Chordata; class Chondrichthyes; order Squaliformes; family Squalidae; genus Squalus; species Squalus acanthias. The sequence goes on along the minus strand of CM059438.1, from coordinate 28,964,128 downwards.
TGTGTTTGGGAGTGGGCGGGTGGTTAAAAGGGGTGAAACGGTCGGGAAGCCGGTTCGAACCCCCAGAGTTGCGCTTTTAACTGGAGCGCATTCGGCTGTGTGCGAGAAACCCCCATGGGAGAGGACAGTTGACAATTGAAAGGTATTAAGAGGCAATTAGGAACTGTTTTAACTGCAGAATTGCGCTTTTAACTCTGAGTGCACAGGTTTCCCGGGCTTCCTGGAACTCGCCAGTGAAAGCAAGGCGAGATGACAGCGTGAATTGAGGGGGCTGACCAAATGACAGGCAAACAATCCTATAAGTACTCAGATCTCACACCTGCTTCCTAGCCGAAGTGAAAGGCTTTTGGAGAGGGTGCTTTCACTACTTTGCAGCTGATTTCCACTACTTTGGAGGTCATTTCTGCTACTTTGGATTTTTGTGAGTCTGATCTACACTTTCCGTCTGTCAAGCATCAGTTCAGCGTGGGTTCCGATTATGCAGCTTTACCTTGGACCTCGGATGATGACCAAAATGTGCAGCAGCAATAGCACCAGCAGCAGGAGGAGCACCAGCAGGAGCAGTAGCAGCCTTTTCCTCACCGACCTACCGCTCCACAGGAGAGAGGGGATGAGCACAGGGATGTAGCTCGCAGGAGGCAATTTCCCCCAACTCAGGGTATATAGGCAGAGGATCAGCTTCCTGGACATGTCGGAGCACCAGTTCCTCAGGAGGCTCAGGGTATCACGTCAGGTGGTCGCAGACATTTGCAGCCTCCTGGAAGAAGACCTCCTGCCAAGTGGACCTGGTGAGCACACTTTGCCAGTGGCTGTCAAAGTCAGCACCTCACTCAATTTCTTCGCCTCTGGCTCCTTCCAGGGATCTGCAGGAGATACCTGCAGAATCTCGCAATCTGCTGCCCACAAATGCATCACTCAGGTGACCAATGCCATGTTTGCCAGGGTCGGCATTTTTGTGCACTTTGCAACTGATGAGGCCAGTCAGAATGAGCGGGTGCTCGGCTTTGTGGCTCTGGCTGGCTTCCCACAGTTCCAGGGAGTCATCGAATGCACGCCTGTGGCAAACAAGACACTCCCAGATCACCCTGGATTCTTCATCAACCACAAGGGCTTCCACTCCATCAATGTTCAGCTCATATGCAACCACAAAAAAAATCATCATGTATGTGTGTGCAAGATTCCCAGGCAGCTGCCACGATGCTTTCATCCTGCGCCAGTCCACCCTCCCAGCGGTCTTGGGACCTCGAAGCAAATTTAGTGGCTGGCTCCTTGGCGACGACACTATCCCCTGAAGACGTGGCTGATGAGACCCGTTAGGAGCCGAAACAATGAGGCCCAGGAGAGATACAATCAAAGCCACATGACCACGAGAACTTCATCGAGCAAGCAATCGGAATGCTGAAGGTGCGCTTTAGGTGCCTGGACAGATAGGAATGTGTGCACCTGCAAGGTAAGTACGTATGAGGAGTGATTTGCTGGAGTCGGCTTGGGAAGAGAATCTCCCGGCGGGCCGCAGCATCAGCTCCAGGGAATCATCATTGAAGCGAGGTGCAGCCTTGCCACGTTGGGATTCCATTAATGCAGTTTCTTCCTCTGTTCCCCCACCTGGACAATCCTCCAACATTCAGCTTCGCCGGGTCCCTTTAAATAGTTCAGCTGAAATAGACTCGTGCGTGCCGTCATCACGCCCGCTCGCGCTAATTGGTCGGCAAACCCGGAAGTCAGATGCTAATGCAGTGGCTTCGTTAAAAAGCCACTGACAAATGCGCTGCTGAAACTTCTGGGTTCCACCTGCGCTACAGGGCTCGCCCGCTGCCAACGCATCGGACTGTTAAAATTCTGGCCAGTGCTTCTGAATTGCACAGCTGATTCCTAAAGCTGCTCTCACCTGTTTGATCTGTTATGAGGCAACTTAAACCTTTTATATTTTATACTTCTGATGCATTTTTTTTTCCTTTTGCTTTCTTTTCCCCTGCTCCCATTGATTGTTCTTTTTCACTCCAGACTGGGGCAGCAGATTCTCCCTCCCTGGGTCTAGGTTATTTATCTCTCCCTTCATTGCCTCTTTCTACTCCCTACACATGCAGCTGCTCCGAACTCAAGTAACTTTTTCCACTAGACTTTTGCCGAGCTCAAAGCAAGTGCATGGGAAATGGGAAAGGCCATAAGGGAGAAATCAGCAGCTGAGGCCAGAGAACTGGAATATCCAGAGGCTGGAGTGGGAACCTGCAGAGTCTGTGGTTCGAAAGGCGGCCTTGAAGTCGGAGCGGGGAGAGCTGTGTGAGCCCAAAGCTGAGTAGAGGGTCCCAGGTGCCGGACTGTCGGCTGGGTAAGGTTTTGCGGACTGATTAACCCTTGCTAATAGAATGGACAAATCAAGTCTATTGCATATTGCTACAGACCAATCAGGAGCCGGAGAGCGCAGCTTCACTGTTTATTAACATAGATATATTTAGGTCTCTACAAAAATATCGCAAAGTTCCAAAAAAATGTTGATGAATTGTTTACAATTTCACAAATATACAATTATTGTTTATTTCATATCATATCACATTTGGTGAACAACCTGGACCAGTCAAAATATGGCCAAAATGCAATTTTGTATTCAACTACAAACTTCTTGCTAAGCAGGGTATTAAAATCCTTCCGCAGACAGAAACTTAGGCCGCGTTTTCGCTGACTGAGACGGGTCCGGGGCAGCCGGGGCCGGGGTCACGGTACCAGCCCACTGCCTGCTCCAGCCCGCACTCTCCGAGTGATTTTACGTTAATTGGGCTTGTTAAGCCCGCCCTGCGAGGTTCCCGGCCAATTAAATGGAAGTGGGTCTGATGACGTCATTTGATGATGCGTTATCAGCCTGTTTCCTTAAAGGGGCCATGTCCACATTCATTTTGACATATGTGCTGTCAGTGCTCTACAGCATTGCAAACAGTGACAAGCACTGCACAAGGTGGACAGTTGCACCCAGGCTCTCGCATGACTCCATCCATATGCTTAAGGGCGGAAGAGACCTCCCCAGGACATCAACACAGCCTGGTTGTACATTGCACAGGAGGGCTAAAGCAGGGATGTCGTCAGGAGGACCTGGCTGAAATGGCGCAAACCTTTCAATGATCTCAGTAGATCACGAAACGTTACTGCAAAGCCACACTCAAACTCACCCTGCTGTGCCTCTCATCACATCCCCATCACTCTGCCTCCCATACCCTACTCCTGCACATCCTTACTCACACCAACTTACCTTGCACCTCCACCCATCCCTCTCTATCTACATTATCACTTCCCCATCTCACTAACCACCTCACACTCACCCTCATCCAAGTCCAATCATAACAACTAACAACACACAAGAATAGGCACTTGGGTGTGTTATGCAATGGTCATGTAAATTTTCTGTTAACGTGTTGTCAAACATTGAAATCTTTATTTTCAACACTTTGCCTTATTGGACAGATCTGTGCTCACCTTTTGGAAGTGTCTTAGTGAGTTCCAGTGAATGTTAAGACAAAACATCTCTCTGCACCACCCCCCCCAACAAATATGATGAGTGTGAAAGGAATGGCTTGGACATTGCTTTATGGTGTTGGTGTGGGGTGGTGTCAACCTGGTGCATCATGTGACAGCCAGGGTGTACAGCGTCAAGTGAAGTAAATCTGGCCATGGTGATGCCATCGCTGGCCTCCCGGGCAGCAATGTTGTCGGGTGCTGATGCCCTGTGTCAGGTGATTGCGGAGAAGGTTGGTGTTGTTGTTTGTGATGTTGGTGTGCCTGGTGATGTTGGTGTTGGGTTTGATTGTGGAGGGATTCAGAGACCAAAGTGAGATTTTTTCAAGGGCACCGATGTTGCTGGAATAGATGGCAGCTGAAGTTGAGATGACAGAAGCGATCTGTCAATGGTGAGAGAGCTTGCTGCAAGGAGGTGACAGTGGATAGAGAGTTTACTCCAAACACTTTGGGGGGGGGGGGAATTTTGCCGGCGCTCAGGGGGCGGGTTTGGAGGCGGGACTGCTGGCAAAATTGCAAAGATTGACAGCGGGTCCCGAACCCGCTGTCAACCCGCCTCCATACAATCTTCCCAAGTGTCGGGTCCCTGATTTGCGCAGGGACCTGACACCTAGCGGCGGGAAGAGGATTATAGGCACTTAACTGCCTGTTAACAGGTAGTTAACAGGCAGTTAAGAGGCTTTTTGCAATTTTGACAGGTCGACTGTGGGCTTCCTGACATCCGGACACCACGCCAGAGTAAGTGTGGCATGCTATGGGTCTACTGTAAGGTTTGTGCATTGATGAAAGCTGCAGAAGTGGTGTGAAGGATCCAATGGTACACTGGTGAGTTTCAGAGGTAAGAAAATGTTGGGAAAATCATTTTTAATGTATTTAGACTTTTCTGTGGATAACAAGTTTTGAAGTGTTTGTGTAGTCCCACCTCATTGGGAAAACCTCTTTCACCAGTGACAGATCGCTTCTGTAACCTCACCTGCAGCTGCCATCTGTTTTATCCTAAGGAGAGAGTCACTAGAGTGCCTGGGTGCAAGGGCTCACCTTTGTACAGTGATTGGCAGTGTTTGCAGCACCTCAATGCTGTCAATCACTGAAAAATCACCTGTCAAAAAAAAATGCGCATGTCCCCTTTAAGAAAACCGGCAGATGACGCGTCATCAACTGACGTCATCTAACACCGGCTTTCTCTTAATTAGCTGGCAAGCCCGCAGGGTGGGCTTAACAAGACCAATTGACGTAAAATTACGTCTGTGCGTCATTGGGGGCGGGATCGGAACCCGCAGGTCAGCTGACCCGCTCCCAACTCGCACCGAAAGGTACGATTGCGCCCTTCCAAACTGCATACAGCTCAAAAGTTTCTTCCAAGTCCTGAAGGCTCAAGCTTCTGACACTGGAAAGTGACCAGCTGTGAAATGGTAGCTTTCATACCACCTTTGCAGCTGTCACCTATTCACAGCAATGGGGAGAGAGAACCCGACCTACTTACCTGACGTGATCTCCGAACGATGTGAACCTCGTTAAAAAAGTGGTAAAATAGAAATAGGCTGGCAAAATAGTATTTAACAAGCATTTAACTGTCTTAAATGCCTCCCCACCGCTTGGTGTCGGGTCTGTTCTGAAATCGCAGACCCGACACTTTGGAAACTTATATGGAGGCGAGTTCAGAGTGCGCTCCCAACCCGCTGTCAATCATTTCGATATTGACAGTGGACCCGCCTCCAAATCTGCACTCTGAGCGCCGGCAAAATTCAGCCCTCAGTAGTCTCCTCAACTGTAACAAAAACAGATGTCTGACAAATTTTCCCTTGCTGATTGGTAAAACTAAGTAAAAGTATTGCAGAGGTATCAGTGAGTCACAAATTGGCTGTTAGCCAATACATGGTTCAATAATTCTGGTTCAGCAAATGATGCTAATTCTGCATTTGAACTGCTGCATATAAGGGAGAGAGTTCCAAGCAGCAGGAAGCAGTTCCACAAAGAAGATAAGCCGGCTATGAAGGTCTGCTTCTTGAATTTTTGTTCTGATGCAAAATGCTGAGGTGCAGCTACGAAAGCTATTGTGTTCCTGGCATAAACATATCTCCATCAGCATCAATCACTGTTCATGATCGGGGCAGACCTGACAATGCCCCAGGCAGGCTGTTGTGGTATATCTGCCTATGCCCATGAGGTGAGGCAATATTTTTCCAGTGAGAACTTCTCTGTGGATTGGATGCAATTAAGAAATGCGCCAGACCTGAATAAATATCCTGAACATAACTTTTATTTGTAACAAGTTTATTTCATCACTTTCTTATAAGGCTCTCAAGGAACCCTAAATCACAACAAAAGAGCCAGCAAGCTTTTAAAACTTAGGGGTGATTTTGCCAATGGGGGCGCGTTGGAGGCGGGACTGCTGCTTGGCGGGTCGATGTCCCGCCTCCATCAACTTCTGGCCAACCCACGCTATTTTCCCTTGATTGACCTTGTTAAGCCCGCCATGCGGCCTTAGCAAGCCAATCAAGGGAAAGCCGGTTGCAGAGAACGTCAACGTATGACGTTTCATCTGTCAAAAATTTTTGACAGATGAATTGTCATCGTTTGACAGCTCTGTGAAGCTGTCAAACAGCGACATTCTCTGTAGTTTGATGAGGTCTTGAATTAAAGACCTCATCAAACTTCTTTCTTTTACAGAAATGAGATGGTTGTTGCATCTGAGAATGCAACGGCCATCTCTCATCTGCAACACGGAGGTCCGAGACTCTCCGCATACAAACCGACTGAAGCCTGCAGGAAGAAACAAAGGTAAGTACACTTTTACTAACACTTTGCACTTACCTCAGATACTCACCTCTCCACTCTTGCACCCATCACTTACCTTCACACCACACTTTTGCACCCCGCCGACCCCTGCAGACCCAGTACTCGCCTCGCTGACTTGGCAGGTTTCGGAGCCTTCGGGAAGCCCGCACTTGTGAGGGCAAAAAGGGGATAATCCTATTTTCTGCTTGTTAACTACCTGTTAAAGGGCAGTTAATAGGCTTTAATTCTTTCCCGCCTCCAAGGAGACGGACCCGGCGCGGGACGGCTACCCACCTCCTGGCAAGATGGCATGGAGGTGGGTTGGGGCGGGTTGGGCACCCGCCCCCAAATTCTGCCATTTTCTCGGCAGTCCCACCTCCATAGAACTGGCAAAATCGCCCCCTTAGAGTCTATTCAACTTTATCACATCAAGGATTCTGAATTCTGAATTAACCTAATAAATGAGTTACTGACAATATAAGATGTATAGATTTCTTTTTCGTGTAGCAGCATATCACACTGCACTTGTCTTTTACTCTACAAGTACAACAGACTACATAGCCTCAATATATCATCTGTGAAATTAATGAAAATCTAACCATGGTTCTCAGTGCCTGTTTCATTTTAAATGTGGTAACATCAGTACATTTTCCTGGAGTTTAAAAAACAAAAATGTCCCACAGTTTTTTATAATGTGGTCTCTTGCTGGAAGTCACTGAAGTGTGCCAACAAGTTCTCGAAGAATGTTCACCTAATTAAACAGATACTGACTGCCATAATTGCCTAGAGGATTATTATATACTTACTGGGAATGTGCTGTTAATCTCTATATTTTTGTAAATTGGGAGGGGAGATTGTATGTTACTATTTTTTGCATTGGTTAAAATTAAAAGTATTTTAGCAATACCAGTAATAAAAAGCTCAGCGATAATTTGTTAGATACCACATTTTCTCCCTTGTTGATTTGCAACATATAAACTGTGAGATGATGGTGATTCAATTATAGGTTTACAGAAGGATATAAAAAATGCCTGTGACACTATTACTGTATATATAGAGAAATAATCTGTAATTGATTATACTGTTTGTCTAGTATATTATATATTAAAAACAAAAAATAGGATTGTGTTATAAAATATTGGCTAATTTAGCTCTTTGTCGGTGGAACATCAAACTTAATACACCACATAATACGTGACTCCAAAATGTTTTATTAGAGGACGTTGGTGGCAGAATTACTATTATAATTACACTAATAAATTACCACATTAAAAAAAGACACACTGCATATAGATTTCAACCAAATTCCTAACAAAGCACAGCTTCCAAAATGTAGGTGAATGCATTGCCCTCCCAAAATTGCTTCTTCAACTGTTATTGGTTACATCCCAGACGGCATTCTCATAAGAGTACATTCAGCACTCCTGAGAGATGCAGGGGTCGGAGATAAGGCTACAGTCATTACACTTAAATCATTTCCTTCTCTGCCTCTGTCAGTAGATACCTGTCCACTGGTTAAATGATCAATGTTCCTTAATGTGCATTCCCTTGGATTTTTCCACATTAAATAATACTTAAGTTGTCTGGATCTCTTTGAATGTTATCAATCTTCTCTGCACTATTCACCTGGCCATACAGCTTAGCATCATCTTTAAATCTGTTCACATATTTCTGCCAGTTCCACCCAGTAAAGTCGAAAGCAGGTGGACTTTTGGGAAGCATCACGACTGAGCCCTTGGCAACACACTATTGCCAATTTAAAACCGCTTAAAAATCAATTATGAGGGCACTTGGAACTTTTCATAACTTTTTATGAATTCTCCTACAACCTAAAATACAGAACAGCAGTATCATCTTTACAAATTTCTCCATGCTGTTAAACAAAGAACACAATTTGCAGATGTTCTTTGCCTCAACCTTATTCTGTGAAGCACAATTCTCAGAGAGAGTTCAAACTAGCCACAAACACTGAGAGGCGATTTCTTTTTCCTCACCAATGATCCCTCTTCCCATCCTCTCCTGAAGGTTTTAAATCTTTGCTCATTTCCAGTGTCTTGGTCACTACCTGGCACTTCCCCCAAGTGTCCATTATTCATGTGAGAGCCTTGACAGTGTGTGCGTTGACCGCCATGATGGCTTTCCCAGGCACAGATCCTGTCCACACTCAACGTCCACATAGCTGTACTTCTAGATGGGGGTCACTGGGTTGAGATCAGGACTGAGAAATCTAGCCAGTTTTCCATCTGCTAACCTAGAACTGTTGAGGACAACTGTAGCACCTCCACTGCCTCCCCAGCTGGGATCAGTTAACTTAGTAGAGACTGGAGATTGAATCTGGGACCTTACTGATCTATATAGCTCACCTACTTCCTGGATAAACTTGCTACCCATCATGAGAGCCTGTGAGAAATGAGACTGAAATTACATTGCAGAATATTATATAATTTCTTCCAGTATTTTTCAAAACTTAAACAAGTGCTGACTTCCAATGTGCAGATTGATGAGATCCCAAATGTGTTATAGTATACAAGTTGAGAATTTTACAATGATTGTGCTAAATTCAATTAAGCAAAGTTTAAATGAAAATGATTAAGATTTTGCTTTTGGCAGAAAGTGTATTGCCTGATTTCTGAATGAGCTATAACACAGGAACTGGGTTTACTCCAGAATCTGGGAATGAACCTGATATGCAGAGGTATAGATGTTGCTGAATGATTAAAAAGACAGGAGAGGAAGAGGGATAGTTTCAAATATTCAGAAGAATTTGTGAAATGGGTAAGATAAATGTATATCGCGGAGAAGACACAAAATTGAAAAGTCTGTCTTGACAAGCAGACTGAGGATAGGATTAGCAATAGAGGCTGAATCAACAACCTCGCCACCCCCATTGGATAGGACAAGGATAACAGCAACATATTATAATGACATATATTTAAAGACAATAGTATTCTAGTAATGGGCGACTTCATTCAACCAATAAATAAAGTGGGAATGCTCTAATGGAAGGCAAAGGAATCAGAACTAGTGAATGTGGTACAAGATGTTCTTTCGACCCAGTGTCAAAGATGCCACGAGGGATAGCTCACATCTTGATCTGGTACAAATATATCCTCAGTGTGCAATGTGGAATGAAATCATAAAGGTATTTATAAAGAATGTGTTTACAATTCCATTACACAATACACACAGAGGAAACTGTCCCTCAGGTGTTACAAGTGATTAGGATAACACTTATAATTTAGAACCAGTGAGTAGAATAAAATTACATTTGACATTATCTGGCAACCAACATCAGTTATGACCAGGATAAAAGTATATAGTTTTGAACAGTGTAGTGCTGTGTTATTCTGCTGCCTTCAGAAGACAAAGAAAATCACATAAGGACTGTGATAAAACCAGCAGCTGAAACAAACTAATAAACTATATGTTCTCTGGGCATACTATGAATTACCGAGATATCTGAGCAAGTGAAAATGTTGTCTTTGGGGCATAAGTAGCTAGGGCTCATGTACAAGGGTAGCCTGAAACAAGAAGGCCAAAAATATCTACAGTGAAAGAATAAAGAAAACCAAAAATGTAACAGCATAAGACAAAATATGTAATTTTTATGTCTTTATTGTGTTGCAAACTTGATGTTGAACACCGGATAGTCAATTTTGCTCTTTGCTGTGAAGCCAGTGGCTATTCAGCAGGGCGGGACTACTGCCCACCCCTTGCCTGCACCCCAATTCCCAGCTTAGTTCCCAGGATCAGGGTCATTTAAATATTAAGGGCAAACGCCTGGCCATTTACAGCACCTCAGGTTTGTGGGAGGGGAGGAGAATTTGTACGGCACCATGCTGCAGTGCATCATCGCCAGCAGTGCCGGCTGAAGATCATTTTTTTTTAAAAGCTTAAAGTTTTTAAAATCCACATCAGACTTCAAAGCAGCCATATCAATTTAACTGCCCCCCTCCCCCCACCACCCCCCCGCCCCCCCGCCCCATTGCGGCACTGATCGCCAAGTACACTCCTGCAATCCTAGTGCCCACTGTTGCTAGGGCGCAAATTTGATGAGAAATAAGCCGTTTGATTTCATCCTGTCTTTTGCATCCTGTTCTAAAACTCTCGTCCCGCTTTAGACAGACGTATAATACAGCAGTGTCAGCAAGATCCTAGAATCCAGTTTTTAGAGGTAAACATGCTTATGTGCTAAGATTTTACAACCCCAGAAAAAATGGGGCAGCTCATGTCCCCGTTGCCCACAGCACAGGCTGCTCTTGTGGAACAGCAATCACAGAGTGAAATCTTGCTCCCACCGGTGTTAATGTTGCTGGCAAGCACGGATAAGTGACAGAACGGGGAAATTGGGGAGACACACATCCGTCATTCATCCACACCAGATTTTCTGCTTTGTCAACATCAATGGCAGTTTGATCTTAACACTGCACCAGCTTTTTGTAAAGAATATATTGACCCCATTCCTCTCCTAAATGGCTGAAGTCCTATCCTTAGTAGAATAGCTGTGTTGCACGGAACCCAAGTTGAATATAATGATGCTTTTTGTGAAGCTTGTTATTTTGGTGAGCATTTTTAAATTTTAAAAATCCATTTGTTGCAGAATGGAGCTTTATGAAGTAGTGCTCTGTGCTGTGATAGTTGAAATCATACCATAAAATATGCATCTAAGACTTAACAAAATGTGTACATCACCAAAAAAACACATTTAGAAAGACAAATGAAGTGTCAAATTAATTGATTAAGATAATTTGTTAATTCATATTTGATTACATCATCAATAAGAGATTATAGTGTAATTATCTTCAAACATGCCTTTGGAAAGTCAATGAGTAAGCATCTATTAACTTCCATTACGTGGTAAATCCTATTTTCTTTCTAAATCACTGGTTTCCCCCCGTCTGCTTTATTTAGCTCATTCACTCAGTAAGAAAGGACTTCTTATTATACAGTGCCTTTCATGTCCTCAGGATGTCCCAAAGTATTTCAAAGGCAATTCATTACATTTTGAAGTGCAGTCATTGTTGTTACGTAGGCAAATGCAGCAGCCAATTTTCACACAACAAAGTTCCACAAACAACAAGAAGATAAATGACCCAATGAATCTTTTTTTTTTGGTACTGTTCATTGAGGGAGAAATGTTGGCCAAGACACTAAATTGTACCACGGGATCTTATGAGCAGTAGGTTGTTAGTTTAAGGTCTCATGCAAATGATGCCAACTGCGAGAATGTAGCACTCCCTCAGTACTACACTGAAGTGTCAGTCTAGACTTACCCCTCAACCAATATCACCAAAACAGAAAACAATCTTACTGCTGATTGTGGGAGCTTATTGATGCAAATTGGCTACTGCGTTTGTCTACACAAGAGTGACTACACTTCAAAAAGTAATTCAATGGCTGTGAAGTGCTTTGGGATGTCCCGAGGACGCAAAATAAATGCAAGCTTGTTCTTAATTTCTTTCTTTTCGGAAGGCAGTCCCAGTTCCCTATTAACCATTTGTCTAGTCTGTTTGTTCCTTGAAATAATGCTGCCATAAAATAAAGGCATTATGGCTGCTGCTGGGCATTACACATACACCTGGATTATTCTTTTCATGTGACCTAATACTGACTGCACATTGATGGAATGAAAGCCTTTCCTATTCATGTATATCATGGGATGTGAGGGCCTTAATCAGTACATGTGTGGCATCGACGAGGCACTGCACTTTAGGGATGGTCTGCCAGCTGGTAAAAGTGCTGCGCTTTTCGTGCTTCTGCCTCCTTTTCTTGGGGAAATGAGCGAAGGTAGAGCAGTGACGAATAGCCACATTGTTGGGAGTCAATGGGAGGCTGCTGATACCATAAACGTTTCCTGAGAGGATTCTGGATCACCGCTGAGGTCTCCTGCCTTCCCCTTGTTGCAGGATAGCCCGCCGACTGCACTGCTGTAGACTGAAGGTCCAGTGGACCTACCTGCAATTCATTTCAATTGTTGGGGAATTAAGACACTGCTGTGTCAGTTGTCTAAACATTAAAATGTAACTGCTAAACGAAGAGCTTTCTCCTGGGCAGATGAATCAGAATTTCAACCAGGCAATGTAAATATGGTTCTATCTGTCTGGAATCAGCCCTTCAGTTGATGATCTGAAACTGGCAACTGCATCACATATAGCAAATTAATCATGTTTGATTGACATCAGTTTAGGAGTTCATTTTTAAAAAATGTTTGGTTCAGTATACTGTTTCACAAATTGCAATGAAAGTCATGTTGTGCATTATTTGTAAAGGCTTGACTATTTTTATCATTGCTGTCAGATGACACATAGTTGGTATCATTAAAGCTTCCCACAAAGTAAAGAAGTAAAGAAAGGAGTCGGCAGCCCTGGAGAAGGCAGAGGATAAAGAGCGCGGGAGGCTGAGGACAGCGGACCTGAAAGGAGTCGGCAGCCCCGAAGAAGGCAGAGGATAAAGAGCATGGGAGGCCGAGGACAGCGGACCTGAAAGGAGTCGGCAGCCACGGAGAAGGCAGAGGATAATTCAGAGCAGCTGAAGGCATTTAATTAGGAAAACTAGGTTAAACTGGTTTTCCTGTAGCAGGGCTCAGCCAGCTCCCTTGTTTAAGGGCCGATAAAAACAGGCTTCGCAGTGCAATTTGCACGGAGTGCGGTTTGAACAGAGTGCTGGGAGTTAGGTGGGTGAGGAGTGGAAGGAGGAGCTCCCTTGCTTTGCCTTTGCTTTCCCTAACTTTTCACCCTGTAGGAATTGGTTCTTACTTTACACCCAGGAAAGAGTCCGAGAGTGGGAGCAGTCAAACAACAATAGCAACTGCAAAACCGCTAAAGTAGCATCACAACCAGGGAAGGAGCTGATTGGTAAGTAGGACCTGGTGAGTATCTCTACAGTCCAGTCATTAAAGTAAAAGTAAGGTCTCTAGTTTAGAGTAAGTAGTGTGTAAAGTGAAGTAAGGTCCTTAGTGTATTTAATATTCTTTAATTTAGAGGAAGGGAGAAAATTAAGGGTAGGACATGGCAGGGCAGCTCGGCAGTGTTAGAGTGCTCCTCCTGTGCTATGTGGGAAGTCAGGGACACTTTCGGTGTCCAGGGCGAACACATGTACAGGAAGTGTCTCCAGCTGCAGCTACTTGAAATCCGCATTTCGGATCTGGAGCTGCGGCTGGAGTCACTGTGGAGCATCCGCAAGGCTGAGATCTACGTGGATAGCACGTTTAATGAGGTGGTCACACCGCAGGTAAAGAGTGCACAGGCAGAAAGGGAATGGGTGACCGCCAGACAGAGTAAAAGAACTAGGAAGGTAGTGCAGGAGTCCCCTCGATCCATCTCCCTCTCCAACAGATTCTCCGTTTGGATACTGCTGGAGGAGATGGTTTCTCAGGGCAATGCAGCAAGAGCCAAGTCCGTGGCACTATGAGTGGCTCAGCTGCACAAGAGGAGAGGAAAAAGAGTGGGAGAGCAATAGTGATAGGAGATTCTATCGTAAAGGGAACAGATAGACGTTTCTGTGGCCACAGACGTGACTCCAGGATGGTATGTTGCCTCCCTGGTGCCAGGGTCAAGGATGTCACTGAGCGGCTGCAGGACATTTTGAAGGGCGAGGGTGAACAGCCAGAGGTCGTGGTCCATATCGGTACCAATGACATAGATAAAAAGAGGGACGAGGTCCTGCAAGCAGAATATAGGGAGCTAGGAAATAAATTATAAAGCAGGACCTCAAAGGTAGTAATCTCAGGATTACACCCATTGCCACGTGCTAGCGAGAGCAGAAATAAGAGAATAGACCAGATGAATGCGTGGCTGGAGAGATGGTGTAGGAGGGAGGGATTTAAATTCCTGAGGCATTGGGACCGATTCTGGGGAAGGTGGATCCTGTACAAGCTGGACGGGTTACACCTCGGCAGAACCGGGACCAATATCCTCACAGTGGGGTTTGCTAGTGCTGTTGGGAAGGATTTAAACTAGTTTGTCAGGGGGCTGGGAACCTAAGTGTGGGCCCAGAATGGAGAGAAACAAAGCTGGAACTGCAAGTTAGAAAAGTAGTCAGAAAAACTAGTAGGGAGCAGAAACAAAGACCAACAGTAAAGAGGATCAAAGTGCAGAAAAATATTAAACAGGCAAAGTTGAAGGCACTTTATCTAAATGCACGTAGCATTACAACAAGGTGGATGAAATAATGGCACAAATAGAAGTAAATGGGTATGATGTCATTGCCATTACAGAGACATGGTTGCAGGGTAACCAAAGCTGGGAACTGAATGTTCCAGGGTACTCAACATTTAGGAAGGACAGACAAAAAGGAAAAGGAGGTGGCGTAGCGCTGTTAATAAGGGATGAGATCGGTACGGTAGAGATAAAAGACCTTGGCTCGGCAGATCGTGATGTAGAACTGGAATCAGTTTGGGTGGAGCTAAGAAACAGCAAAGGGTGGAAAACATTGGTGGGAGTTGTGTATAGGCCACCAAACAGTAGTGGTAATGTAGGGCACAGTATCAATCAAGAAATTAGAAGTGCATGTAACAAGGGCAATACGATAATCATGGGGGACTTTAATCTCCATATTGACTGGGCAAATCAAATTACCACTAATGATGTGGAGGACGAATTCTTGGAATGCATGTGAGATGGTTTCTGGGATCAGTATGTGGAGGAACCAACCAGGGAACAGGCTATTCTGGATCTGGTACTGTGTATTGAGAAAGGGCTAATCAATAATCGTGTGGTAAAGGGGCCTTTAGGGACAAGTGACCATAATATGATTGCATTTTACATTAAGTTTGAGAGTGATGTAGTCCAATCTGAAACTAAGGTCTTCAATCTAAACAGAGGAAACTACAAGGGTATGAGGGACAAGTTGGCCATGGTAAATTGGGAGACTACACTAAACGGTATGAAGGTGGACATACAATGGCTAACATTCAAGGAAATAATGCATAATTTGCAACAAACATATATTCCTCTAGGGCATAAAAACCCAAAAGGAAAAGTGATCTAACCATGGCTAACAAAAGAAATTAAAGCTAGTATTAAGTCAAAGGAGGAAGCTTATAAAGTTGCCAGAAAAAGCGGTCAGCCTGAGGATTGGGATCTTTTTAGAAATCAGCAAAGGGGGACCAGGAAATTGATAAAGAAAGGGAAAATGAAATATGAGCACAAACTAGCGAAAAATATAAAAACGGATTGTAAAAGCTTCTATAGGTATATGAAAAGGAAAAGACTGGCGAAGGTAAATGTAGGTCCTTTACAGTTAGAGACGGGACAATTCATAATGGGGAATGAGGAAATGGCAGGGAAATTAATTAAATACTTTGTTTCTGTCTTCACGGAGGAAGACACAAAAAACCTCCCAGAGATACGAGAAAACCAAGGGTGTGGCGAGAATGAGGAACTTAAAGAAATTATTATTAGTAAAAAAACAGTACTAGCAAAATTAATGGGACTAAAAGTCGATAAATCCCAAAGACTGGATGACCTACATCCTAGGGTTTTGAAAGAGGTGGCCATTGGGATAGTGGACGTATTGGTTGTCATCTTCCAAAATTCAATAGATTCTGGAACGGTTCCTGCAGATTGGAGGATAGCAAATGTAACCCCGCTATTTAAGAAAGGAGGGAGAGAGAAAACGGGGAACTACAGACCTGTTAGCCTCACATCAGTAGTTGGGAAAATGCTGGAATCTATTATAAAGGATGCAATAACTGGGCACTTAGAAACTAATAGTAAGATTGGGCAGAGTCAACATGGATTTATGAAAGGGAAATCCTGTTTGACAAACCTATTGGAGTTCTTTGAGGAGGTGACAAGTGGAGTAGACAAAGGGGAACTGGTAGATGTGGTGTATTTGGATTATCAGAAGGCCTTCGATAAGGTCCCACACAAGAGGTTGGTGAACAAGATTAGGGCACATGGAATTGGGGGTAATGTACTAGCATGGATTGAGAATTGGTTAACAGACAGAAAGCAAAGAGTAGGGATAAACGGGTCTTTTTCCAGATGGCAGGCTGTGACTAGTGGGGTACTGCAAGGATCGGTGCTTGGGCCCCAGCTATTCACAATCTATATCAATGATTTGGATGAGGGGACGAAATGTAACATTTCCAAATTTGCTGATGATACAAAGCTAGGTGGCAGTGTCAGTTGTGAAGAGGATGTGAATAGGCTTCAAGGGGATCTCGACAGGCTCAGTGAGTGGGCGAGAACATGGCAGATGGAATATAATGTGGTTAAATGTGAAGTTATCCATTTTGGTAGAAAAAACAGAAAGGCAGAGTATTTCCTAAATGGTGAAAGATTGGGGAATGCAGATGCTCAAAGTGACCTGGGTGTCCTTGTACATGAGTCACTGAAAGTGAATGTGCAGGTGCAGCAAGCCATTAGGAAGGCAAATGGTATGCTGGCCTTCATTACAAGAGGATTTGAGTACAGGAGTAAAGAAGTCTTACTCCAATTATATAGGGCCTTGGTGAGACCACACCTGAAGTACTGTGTACAATTTTGGTCTCCTTACCTAAGGAAGGATATGCTTGCCATAGAGGGAGTGCAACGAAGGTTCACCAGATTGATTTGTGGGATGGTGGGACTGTCGTATGAGAAGAGATTGAGTAAACTAGGCCTGTATTCTCTTGAATTCAGAAGAATGAAAGGGGATCTCATTGAAGCATAAAAAATTATTACAGGGCTTGATAGGGTGGATGCTGGGAGAATGTTACCCTTGGCTGGGGAGTCTAGAACCAGGGGCCACAACCTCAGGATAAAGGGTAGGCCATTCAGGGCTGAGATGACAAGACATTTCTTCACACAGAGGGTGGTGAATCTTTGGAATTCTCTACCCCAGAGGGCTGTGGAGGCTCAGTCATTGGGTATATTCAAAACAGAAGTCGATAGATTTCTGACTAGTAAAGGCATCAAGGGATATGGCAATAGGGCCGGTGAATGGAATTGAGGCAGACGATAAGCCATGATCTCATTGAATGGCGGAGCAGGCTCGAAGGGCCGAATGGCCTACTCCTGCTTCTGTTTCTTATGTTCTTTACTGCGATTGGTCTATGTGTGCAGCTTGTTTGAAAGCAAGCAATTTTAACTTTTCTACCTGTTGCTTAATATTTCTCTCTTGTATCCATTAGAAATGAAGGACTGTACTATTTCAAAATAGATCACTGCTTTTTGCAATTACAACACTCTGTACATTGAGGAGCATCCACAGAGGATTGTGAGAAAAGTGGGATAGAATTTAACCCCTCCCCCATCGGGAAGGAATGGAGCAGATGAGGCGAGGCGGGGGCGTTAAGATAGTGAGGAGGGCGGGGGGGTGGTGTCAAGCCTCATTACCGAAGCTTTTCTGTCCCTCAGCATCTTTACATCAGTTAATTCAGGCATGGAACGGCTGTTCGCCCCCAACAGGTGGGCCCTAGTTTATATCGCCATCATCGGCACCGCAACGGCATTTTATCTACAGGAGCCAGGAGGCCCGATAGCAGAACCCTGACAGGAGCTTCGGAGTGGCCAGAAGGGGCCAAAATTACATTTTTATGAAATCCTTATGGGCCAGGAGGAGCTGGCGTGCTCCCCCGAGCCTCACAAAGAGTCCTTGGGCTACCCCAGCCCTGGCCTTACCTCTCACTCCCAGCGCCAGCATTGGCTTCCGAAGCCACCGTCGAGCACTAATTTTATGCCGGGGACCGTTCCCTAAGTTCCTCGCCGACCTCGGGCTCCCGACCCAATTTTTGTTCCCACCCGCCGGTCCTGACATCACTCCCACCGGCTTCCTGTGGGAGGCTGTCCTGGATTATATAAATGAGGCTCGAGAGTTAAAATGGTCCAGGCCTCACGTTGAGCTCCCTGTGGGGGTTTCCCTCCCAACCTACACCCCCGCCCGGCCCTAGTTGAAATCGACCCCTTGGTTTCCCTTACCTGTTTAGCTAATGCTGCACCCTATGTTTAATTAACAATTTTCTCACACCTTCTCATTAATGTTGCTTCAATCTTAGGGACAGCTAATCAACAACTTGCCATTTGCATATGTGCCAATTCATTCAAGGTTCCAAAGACAATGGCCGGGAAATTTGATAACGACAAAAAACGGGCGTGGGCACCGCAATGCAAGATATGCCCGCGCCCATTCAGAAAGCGCAGGCAGCACACCACTTTGGTGCTGCCTGCTAACCACTCCAGAGATTGAGCAAAATAATCTAAGCTGACGCTCCAGTGCAGTACTGAGGGAGTGCTGCACTGATAGAGGTGCCGTCTTTCGGATGAGATGTAAAACCGAGGCCCCATCTGCTCTCTCAGGTGAACATAAAAGATCCCAGGGCAATATTTCTAAGAAGAGCTGGGGAGTTATCCCTGGTGTCCTGGCCAATATTTATCCCTCAATCAGCATCACTAAAACAGATTATCTGGTCATTATCACATTACTGTTTGTGTGAGCTTGCTGTGGACAAATGGCTACCGCGTTCCCTACATTACAACAGTGACTACACTTCAAAAAGTACTTCATTGGCTGTAAAGCGCTTTGGGATGTCTGGTGGTCATGAAAGATGCTAAATAAATGCAAGTCTTTCATTTCTTTCTTTTAACATGTTAGGAGCGCACAGCATAGCGAGGAACGTGTTGCAGTCAGGCTCTGCGTTCAGCAGGGAACCGAAGCTCGAATCGCTGGAGCGAGGCTAGCAGTGTCGCCCCCAGGACCTGGCTCCTGTGCCCAAAGAAGTTTCATGACCTCAGACGAGTGGTCAAGGTCATTGAATGCATCTTCAAAAGCCGTCTCCCCTACCTACTGCACCACTAGCCTCACACACTGCTCAATACACGACCCCCCCGCAACCCATCACTCACCTACCAACAATCTCTACCAAACACAAGGCACATCTCACATTCCTAGGTTCAGCTCACCCCCTTGGAGGAGACGGTGCTGGCCATTCTTGGCAGGGGCATGGCTGAGTCCTTGGCCAGCGGCGGGGCTAAAAATGCAAGATGCCAGAATCCTCATATGTTATCCTCCTTCTCATATCCCACTTCCCCCTCATTCCACAATCTCTTCTGATGTACAAGCTGCACATGGTGTAAGCATGCACATCTTGCTTAACCTTCCTCCCCTCACCACAACCCTACCCTTGTGCCTTCCTCGTTTCACACACCCAAGAAATGCAGCCTACCCAGCCAGTGGTTGACCAAGAAGAGGGAGAGGAGAGTGAAGAAGAAGAAGAAGAAACACTGTCACTTGATTTGACACACCCAGCCATCAGCTCCGCGAGGTCATAGAATCATAGAATCACAGAAAGTTACAGCACGGAAGGAGTCCATTTCGGCCCATCGTGTCCGCGCCGGCCGACAAAGAGCTATCCAGCCTAATCGTTTTGCAAGGCCATCTGCAGTGTCCCCCACTGAAAGTCAGCAGCCTTCCACCAGCTATGCTGCAGCCACTGGGGTAGCACTGTGTAACATCACTAGAATAGGCAAAGGCACACACAAGACAGTCATTAAGGGAATGCACAAGGGTGATTAGTTGATCTTTCGATGTAATATTGGATGGATAGATGGATAAAGTTGGATTGGAAAGTTTGCTTTGTGGTGGCTTTTATTTCAGCATTGTGGCCAAGAGGACGCTGTGATGGTCAGTAACAGAGGGAAGGTAAGGTGTGGGACAAATGGTGAAAGGGGAATTGTGGTTGTTTTCACTGGTACCGCAGGTGGATGATTCCATCCCAGATATCCTGGCCAGAAAGGGGCTGTCTGGGATGCCTCCTTCCTTCTGCTTTTTTGCTTTTCTGCTTTTTCCTCTTCTGCTTCATCCTCCCTCTGTGAGCAACTTGTCCCCTTTGCTGCCTCTGCTCCAAGTCCATGTGATATTGCAGCCCAAGGGGGACTGCAACTAGAGTTCCCAGGACTGGGAGAAAGTGGTGCTCTCAGAGGCCTTCCTTTAACAGCCAAAGCCTTGCAAACACCCAGCAGCACACCCTGCACACTTTAACAACTTTTTGAATGTATTGCACCAAGCCACTACTCCAATAAAATGTAAAAAAAAAGTCCAAAAGCAAAAATCTGAACTTAGATGTGTGTGTCCCTTTAAGAAGTACTGGCAGCCTCTCTGTTGTACTGCTGCACGCACGTTCGTCCGTGTGTGGTTTGGAGAGGGCAGTATCAAGAGCAGCGACATCAAAAATCACAGATTGTGCGTCAATTCAGGCTTTTGACGCCGATTGATGTCATGATCTGCATCATTTAAATATGGGCGGCGAATGCAGGCAACGGTATTACCACTGACCTGCCCGAATGGTGGCTGCCGTGTTCTGCGCCGGAAGAGGGAGGAAGTGCGACAGCCTCCATTTTTTCAGCAAAAAAGATCTTAACGACCGGTGCTAAAACTCTCAATTTTGCGACCAATGGAAATTATAATTTTGGTGGAATGGTGGAAAGAAAAAAAAGGTATTCAGCCCATCCAACTTTTTATTTCCTCAAATCCCATTTATTTCAAAATCATTCTCCTACCTCAAAACTCCTTTTGGATGTTTCAATGTAGTTAGTAATTACTGTGTGAGGTGGCAAACAGTTCTATAGTTTATAGGAGTTTATGATAACATTATCTTGATGTTCTATTCAGGATTTCTATAACTACTCATGAAAACTGAAACAGAATA
Organism: Squalus acanthias; assembly: GCA_030390025.1. Taxonomy (NCBI): domain Eukaryota; kingdom Metazoa; phylum Chordata; class Chondrichthyes; order Squaliformes; family Squalidae; genus Squalus; species Squalus acanthias. Next base: position 28,943,217 of record CM059438.1, on the reverse strand, counting down.
AAACCAGCTGAGAAAGAAATAATCAAAATGGTCAAAGCTGCATGGAGATAGAAAGAATTTGCATTCCAATACAATTTTTAATTGACGAAAATTTTTGTCACAATGCTTCGTTAGATATCAAACCATAAGAGTATTTGTAGTTCATTTACAATTGTTGTAATACAGGATAATGTGGCAGTCAATTCGTAAGCAAGGTCCCACAAACAGCAATGAGATAATGACCAGATTATCTGTTTTTAGTCATGTTAGTTGAGGATAAATATTAGTCAGGACACTGGGGAGAACTCCCTTGCTCTTCTTCAAATGGTGTCAATGGATCTTTTACATCCACCTGAAAGGGCAGACAGACAGCTCTGACACTGCAGCACTCCTTCATTACTGCACTGAAGTGTTAGCCTAGATTATGTGCTGGGCTCTAGAGTGGGGCTTGAACCCACAACGATCTGACTCAGAGGTGCTACTGACTGAGCCAAGATGAATACACTGGTACACATTGCTTTGTATGCTCTGGTAAAAGGGCAGTATTAATTTTTAAACCACTACAAACAAACTGACATTAACTTGTACAAATTTAGGAAGGAAATTAATTAATAAGGGTGAAATACATGCAGCTGTTCTGAAAGGCTGGGGTTAAAGTACATTTCAGAGGGCAAAGTAATAGAGCTTTATTTTGCAATTGGCTGTGTTATATCTGTCCTGATAATTTTTGATGATGACTCTAGCTGACAAAAAATAAAAATTATACTTGTGTGTGAAATAAAAGATTATATGATGGTGCGAGTTCATGTGGTTTCCCTGCTATCTTGCAACCATTTCACAGAAACAAGAGACTATCAGATGTACTTCTAACTTATATATGCTTTCTTACTTTGGTTGCATTAAAATGCAGTGGATTGCTATAGGTTTGTATTTGTAATTGTTCTTTTGTTGAGAATTACCAGTCCTATAAAATGTTACCTTTTAATATGACAAAAATGAGAAAACATAATTGGGTTAGCATCACAGAAGAAATATTGTAGGGTGAGTCTCAGTCTCAAAGGGGAAAATAATTGGATTCAACATCAGTGGCCAGTAGGTAATGAACAGCATGAAAAATGTAGATATTTGAAATAATAAGTATACACTTGTACATCACATAAAAACATTATACTGCAATTCACTCCTGTGCAACATGATGGATATTAAGAAAAAACAGATGAACTGGGGTTAATAGAATTTGTGACATTCTATCTGAAGAAAATTCTCCACATCAATTGAAACAAAAAATGTAAAATGAAATGGTGAGATGTAGGGCTAAGGCATGATTGAAACCAAATAGTATTTTTACCATGCATATGAAACAATAGCAGTAGCTGGAGTATGACCTTATAAAGGATAATAATTCACTGTTAAATGGAGAGTTATAAGAATAAAGACAGAGGCTGTCCAAGAACAAAAGAGCTGGGTATTGAACATTCAAGAATCCTTTCAGTGTTGTATTTAACACAAATAGGGCTAGAGATTGAGCTATATGAAGAAATTATAAACACTATGGGGGGAATTTTTCAGAGGGTCAGCGGGCGCGTTTGGTGGTGGGTCGGGTGGGAATTTTTTTTTTGACAGTGGGTAGGGAACCCGCTGTCAACCCACCATCACACTAGTTTCCCAGATGTCGGGTCTGTCATCGCTGAACAGACCCGACATCAAGTGGTGGGGGAGGCAATTTAGATGATTGTTAACAGCCACTTAAAAAAAATTTAAGCTCACCTTTAAATTCTAAGAGTTTGCCCATGGGTTCTACGCTGCTCAGGGATCACGTCAGGTAAGCAGGTCGGGAGTTGTGTCACCATGGGATCATTTCTTAACTTGACAGCTGCAAATGTTCTATAAAAGCTCCCATTTCATAGCTGTTCATTTTCAAAGGTCAGAAATGTTGCTTACTGCATTTGGAATACAGATTGAGCTTTATGCAGCTTGCAAGTGTTTGGAGCAAACTCTGTATCCAGTGTCGCCTCATTGGAACAACCTCTCTCACCATTGGCAGATCGCTTCCGTCATCTCAAGTTCACCTGCCATCTATTCCATCAGCATCAGTGCCCTTGAAACTATCTCACTTTGGTCCTCAGAATCCCACCATGATCAGCCCCAACACCAGCAGCACCAGGCACACCAGCAGCACCAAGAATAACACCAACCTTCTCTGCAATCAACTGATACTGCACAGGACACAGGGCATCAGCACCCGAGCACATTGCTGCCCGGGGCGCCAGGGATGGCCTCACCATAGCCAGATTTACTTCACTTGACACTGTACACCCTGGCTGCCACATGATGTGTCAGGTTGGCACTATCCACACCAACACCATAAAGCAGCCCTACAATGCCCAAGCCATTCCTTTCACACTCATTACCATAGCGGTGGGTACCGTCATGTCTCACCATTCACTACAATCCACTAAGCCACTTCCAAAGGTGCACACAAATCTGTCCAAGAACACAAAGTGTTGAAAATAGAGATTTCAATGTTTGACAGCACATAAACAGAAACTTCACATGAACATTGGCTAAAACACCCAAGTGCCATCCCTTGTGTGTTGTTATTTGGTATGATTGGACTAGGATGAGGGTGAGTGTGAGGGGTGGCTATTGAGATGGGGAACTGATAATATAGATAGAGAGGGATGGATGGAGGTGCAAGGTAAGTTGGTGTGAGTAAGGATGTGCAGGAGTAGTTTAGGGAAGGCAGTGATGGGGATGTGATGAGTGGCACATTAGGATGAGGTTAAGTGTGGCTTTGCAGTAAACGTTTCGTGATCTACTGAGATCATTGAAAGGTTTGCGCCACTGCAGCCTGGTCCTCCTGACGACATCCCTGCTGTGTCCTCCTGTGCAATGTGCAACCAGGCTGCGTTGATCTCCTGGGGAGGTCTCTTCTGCCCTTTGGAAGGGAAGAGAACCTCCCTGCATGCTGTGACTCCCTCCATAAGCATATGGGGGGAGTCATAGGAGAGCCTGAGTGCAGCCATGCACCTTTGTGCAGTGCTTGTCAGTGTTTGCAGCACCTCAATGTTGTAGAACACTGACAGCACAACTGTCAAAATCAATTTGTGCATGGTCCCTTTAAGGAAACCGGCTGATGACGCGTCATCAAGTGATGTCATCAGTCCCGCTTCCTTCAATTGACCGGGAAGCACACTGGGCAGGCTTAACAAGCCCAATCAGTGTAAGATCACTTTGGACAGCGGGCTGGAGCCAGCAGCAGGGTCGCAACCCGCCACCGACCCCAGCCGCACCGGACCCGCCAAAGTAGTGGAAATCGCGGCCTACGGGTCTGAAATTCTGCTACCAGTGCAATTGAGGCCTTGTGCCACAGTGCTGGAGGAACATACGCCAGTGGAGCAGTGAACTGACTATCCCGAATGTTCTAATATAATACAAAAGTAAAATACTGCGGATGCCGGAAATCTGAAATAAAAACAGAAAATGCTGGGAATACTCAGCAGGTCAGGCAGCATCTGTGGAGAGAGAAACAGAGTTAACGTTTCAGGTCGATGACCTTTGATCAGAACTGGAAAATGTTAGACATGTAACAGCTTTTAAGCAAGTACAGAGGCAGAGAAAGAGGGAGGGAAGGAAAGACCAAAAGAGAAGGTTTGTGATAGGATGGAAGGCTGGAGAAATTGAATGACTAAAGGGATGATGGTGCAAGGCAAAAGGGGGATGGTAATGGGACAAGTAAAGAGACAAAAGATGGGTCTAGAAGAGGTGTAAATGGGAATAGCAGAATCATCAACAGCTGCCATCCGAAAAAATGGGGGCAGAGGTTACGATTTGAAATTGTTGAACTCAGTTTTGAGTCTGGAAGGCTGTAAAGTACCTAATCAAAAGATGAGGTGCATTCCTCGAGCTTACATTCAGCTTCATTGGAACAGTGTAGGAGGTAGAGGATAGAGAGGTCAGAGTGGGAGTGCAGCGGATAATTAAAGTGACAGGCGACCGGAAGCTCGGGGTCACGCTTGCGGACTGAGCGGAGATGTTCCGCAAAGCGGTCACCCAATCTGCGTTTGGTCTCTCCAATGTTTTTTTTAATTTATTCGTTCATGGGATGTGGGCGTCGCTGGCAAGGCAGCATTTATTGCCCATCCCCAATTGCCCTTGAGAAGGTGGTGGTGAGCCGCCTTGTTGAACCGGTGTTCTTTGTAGTGGTTTGGTACAACTGAGTGGCTTGCTAGGCCATTTCAAAGGGTAGTTCAGAGTCAACCACATTGCTGTAGGTCTGGAGTCACTTATAGGCCAGACCAGGTAAGGATGGCAGATTTCCTTCCCTAATATTAGTGAACCAGATGGGTTTTTATGATAATCCGGTGGTTTCATGGTCACCATTACTGATATTATTAGCTTTTTATTCCAGATTTATTTAATTAACTGAATTTAAATTCCCCATCTGCCATGGTGGGATTTAGAACTCATGTCTCAGGATCATTAGTCCAGGGCTCTGGATTACTAGTCCAGTATCATAACCACTATGCTACCGTTCCCGACTAATGTAGAGGAGATCGCATCATGAGCAGCGAACACGGTATACTAAATTGAAAGAAGTACAAGTAAATTGCTGTTTCACCTGGAATGAGTGTTTGGGGCCCTGGACGGTGGGAAGGGAGGGGAGTTCTGCTTCATCTCATTTTAATAATTATTAATTGCTTATGCCATACCTAGCACAAAGGAAGATGGTTGTGGTTGCTGGAGGCCAATCATCTCAGCTCCAGGAAATTGCTGCAGGAGTTCCTCAGGGCAGTGTCTTCAGCCCAACCATCTTTAGTTGCTTCATCAATGACCTTCCCTCCATCATAAGGTCAGAAGTTGGGAATATTCACTGATGACTGCACAGTGTTCAATACCATTTGCAACTTGGCTCCAGACCTCATTACAGCCTTGGTCCAAACATGGACAAAAGAGCTGAATTCCAGAGGTGATGTAAGAGTGACTGCCCTTGACATCAAGGCAGCATTTGACTGAGTGTGGCATCAAGGAGCTCTAGTAAAACTGAAGTCAATGGGAATCAGGCGGAAAACTCTCCACTGGCTGGAGTCATACCTAGCACAAAGGAAGATGGTTGTGATGGTTGAAAGTCAATCATCTCAGCCCCAGGACATCGGTGCAGGAGTTCCTCAGGGCAATTTCCTAGGCCCAAGCATCTCCAGCTGCTTCATCAAAGACCTTTCCTCCATCATAATGTCAGAAGTGGGGATGTTCACTGATGATTACACAGTGTTCAGTTCCATTCGCAACTCCTCAGATAATGAAGCAGTCCGTGCCCACATGCAGCAAGACCTGGACAACATTCAGGCTTGGGCGGCTAAGTGGAAAGTAATATTTGCACCACACAAGTGCCAGGCATTGACTATCTCCAACAAGAGAGAGTCTAACCACCTCCCCATGACACTAAACGGCATTACCATCACCGAATCCCCCACCAATAACATCCTGGGCGTCACCATTGACCAGAAACTTAACTGGACCAGCCACATAAATACTGTGGCTACAAGAGCAGGTCAGAGGCTGGGTATTCTGTGGCGAGTGACTCACCTGCTGACTCCCCAAAGCCTTTCTACCATCTAGTTACCTGGATGAGTGCAGCTCCAACAACACTCAAGAAGCTCAACACCATCCAAGACAAAGCAGCCCGCTTGATTGGTACCCCATCCACCACCTTAAACATTCACTCCCTCCACCACCGGCACACCGTGGCTGCAGTGTGTACCATCTACTAGATGCACTGCCGCAACTCACCTAGGCTTCTTCGACAGCATCTTCCAAACCTGCGACCTCTACTGCCTAGGGCAGCCGACGCATGGGAACACCATCACCTCCAAGTTCCCCATCAAGTCACACACTATCCTCACTTGGAAATATATCACCGTTCCTTCATCGTCGTGAGTCAAAATCCTGGAACTCCCTCCCTAACAGCACTGTGGGAGTACCTTCAACACATGGACTGCAGCGGTTCAAGAAGGCGGCTCACCACCACCTTCTCAAGGGAAATTACGGATGGGCAATAAATGCTGGCCTTGCCAGTGCCCATATCCCATGAACGATTAGAAAAAAAAGATGGAGAAGAAGATGGTGGAATCTGACAAGGAAACATGACCCAACAATGCCATGAGTCTCATGGACATCCCATAGATTGCTTGCTGCAAGTGCTGTCTGTTCTATGTGTACCCCTCACCCATGCCAAGCCCTCACACACCTTACGGCTTGTTCTTTGCATCTCATGCATAGCTCTGCCTCAGGAGATGGCATGTAGAATTGAAAATCTGACACACTCTCAGATTTCAAGTCTACAAGCCCTCAGGTCATTTTAGAATAACCTAGCTGCACGATGCACAAGAGTTTACTGACACCCAGGTTGGCATGCAGGTTGTGTACGTTTATTACTGGGCATATGATCCTTCAACTACCAACCTCTCAAGACGACTTTCTGCTAGTACAACCAGGTGCCATCTTCAGGGTACCGTCGCAATCTGTAGAACAATTGGCCTCGTCAAGTCTCCTGCGACATGTCCAAGGAGCTCTGATGGTACCTCTAGACCAGCCTACCTGGCTAGCGATTGTTCTGTGCAACTCGCGACAGGTACAGGCTCACGTCCTTCTGATGAATCCTTTGTAAATACTCTTTGTCCTGTAGATCCCAGAGGACAAGAGAATTCCAAAAGAAATGCCCATCCTGCTACTGGTGGCTGCGGATCATGATGCTGAAATGGCCCTGGCTGCTAGGTAGTAATAGAAGAAAAAATTAAAAAGGAGTAAATTAAACTGAAATAAATAATGATGCACTGTGTTAGCAGTGGGCAAGGTTCCTCACTGCCAATGCATACTGGGAAAATTACCCCACCAACAACAAAATCTACATATGGAGGCAATGAATCATGAACAGAAACAGAAGTAAATAGCTCAAAATGCAGAAAAGGGGAAAAGTTAGTTCAGTCTTTGACTGCACAAAATTCTCTGGAATTGCACACTTTGGAATGTGCTGATAATATGCATCAAATTACCTGCCCCAAAACTGTCACTGAACTTTACCCTATACAACAAAACCACTATTCAAAATCACCACTACATTGCTCATGAGTCCAGCATAAAGAGAATTTGAAGACAGTGAAATTGTAAACATCCAAGCACCTTTTACTTTAAATTGTTGTTGTGGAAAAGAACAATTAATGTTCCGTGTTGACTGTAGAAAATTGAATATTGTGATAAAATGTAATCAGGATTGTATAATTTGTCCTGAAGAAATTATTAAGGTTACCAGTACAGCAGAATGCATTAACCTGTGACTGTGCTAAAAATTACTATTAGATTCATGTGTATAAGTTCTTCACAATATGGTTTTCGTGATACCCAAAAAGGTCTTACAGTACCTACTGCAGGATATTGGCTCTTGGCCAATATGTAGATTGGTGTGCTGGCTTAGGCCAAGTTTACTGGCCACCTTCCAGAAATCGAGAGACATCAGGAACCCAATATTGTCTACAATGTGCAATATGTTGTTGCCTTCTCTAGCTGACCTTTCTGTGATGAGCAGTCTGTGAGCATCTGGTATATAAATGGCAAAGCAAAAATAATTACAGAGGCTCAATCCTCATTCACAGTCATAAGTGCCTATGGCGGCATCATTGAGATCTCAGGTTTTGTTGTGAATTACAATGTCCATTTATACAAAATGTCAGTTTATATGAAATAACTCATTTCTGGAAAAAAAAAGTATCACAGTTCATCCAAGAGAAAAAGCTTTGCACTTTGTCCAACACATACAAAAGTTCTCACCAAAGGTGGATAGGATGCCAATGACTTACATTTGAGGAGACTGCACTGCATTAACGGATGCCTAAATATCTCCAAACAGGGATTCGTTGAATCAGCTATTTTATGGCTTTTATTTAACACCAAGCTTACAAAATAAAGGAATAATTTTGAGGCCATGGTCCTTCGCATTTCAGAAATTCAGGTTTGCATGGCACACAATTTTCTGCACAATTACATATTGTGGGAAAAAATTACCAGTGATTATGATTTTTCGAATTTCCTGAGAATCAAAGCTAAGGTGGTCCATTATTTAAACACATAGGGGGAAAAATTAGGTAGCGCCTGTTTTGGGCCCAAGTTAGCGCCCCTCCCCCGTAAATTCAGTAGTAGCGCCCCAAGAATGAGGTGGAGCTCTACTGGAAGCATTACTTCACCTTCTTCTTGGGGCGCTACTACTCAATGTCGTGCACGTAGCACCGTGTCATTGCAGGCCTCTTCCCCTGATTAAAGGGGCGGGGCCTGGCACTGCATGCAACGGGGCCCTGCTGGACCACTGGGGAGCGGGTTGCCGTGGAAACAGCCCGGCACTCAAGAGGAGTGCTGGGCTGAGCGATCGCGGCCGGCTCCCCGCATAGAAATGTTAAAGGTGGGCAGGTGCTAGCAGTCGGCCAAAATAAAAATGGCCGCCGACACCTGCCCTTTAAGTAGCGCCGCTGCACGCTACCGCCACTGCAAAACCGCCCCGATCCTATCGGTCCCATCGCGTGGCGATAGTTCAGGGGGCGCAAGGGAAGTTTGCGGCCGGGGCGCAAACGGGACGCTGCGCATGGCGATGACGTCATCATCGCCAGTGCAGTGGAGCAGGGCGCGACCGGCTAACGCTGTCGCTAACTTCCTGCTGAATTTCGCGGGAGGCGTTAGCGGTGCCGCTCCCGGGCGCTAGGGCATTTGTGCCCCGTTAGCGTCCCCCGGGGGCGCTAACGAGAGGCGCAAGGCAACCCAATTTCTCCCCCATAACATTTAGTAAAAGGTTTTCAAAATGTTAAGTGTTCTAATAGCCCAGTTGAAATTAACGGCTGCATTTAAAATCCTGTAGATGTTTCATGAAATACGAATCCATTAACACGTATTAGAGTAAACTGGACAATTACCAATATTACCTCTAATCATGCTCCTTTCACACTTTTCAAGCAGCTAAAATACCATTTAATTAATTTTTCAACAAGATTAAGGGAGAAACCATGGTTCAGAAATTCCTCTCGAGACCCGATTGGGGCGTTAAATCAGAAAAGCTGGAAAAGTTAGCGCCAGCTGCTAACCTCTTCCAGCCTTTCTAAAATTCCCACTTTTTGCTTCAAGAGGAAGTGGAGCGCTAAATCAAGCACTCCACTTCCTTCTTGGAGTGCGAAGAGGGGAGGAAGTTCGCGAGCCGGGGCGCACGGCTCAGCAGCGCTGCGCACTGGGTCACGTGGCGCTGACGTGTTACTGGGGCTCTACCCTGAATTAAACGGAAGGGCCCCACGCTGCGAACTCTGCAGTTTTTTTTTAACTTACCTGCAGCACCGGGGAGCGGGGGTACCACGTGATCAGCCCGGCACTCAAGCAGAGTACCTGGCTGACCGATCACGGCATAGACCCCGCGTCCGGGGCAAAAAAAAAAGTTTCAAAAAATCTGACATTTGTTTCAGGGTGGCTGGCCACCTCACCTTTAACTTCCACCTCGCGAGCAGTCGGCCAACCTGCTCACATCCCCTGCAGCAGTCACTGCCATCGCCCAGCGCTGCTGCAGGGGGCGAAGGGGAATTATTCTGCCGGGGCGCTACGCCCAGAGATGACAGTATGATCTTCGGGCACATGAGATCGAGGCGCAACCCGGTAGCACTGCTGCTAACCTCCCGTGGAATTTGGCAGGAGGCGCGGTCAGTGCCACGGCTGGGCAAAAAGGCCTTTGTGCCCTGTTAGCACTCCCCACGAGAGGCACAAAGGAGTGGAATTTCTCCCCCCATGTTTAGAAAGCTTGAACCTTAACAATATTAATGATATAGTTGAAAAATTGTACCTTATATCAATGTGTCCAAACGCTTATTGCTTCATGTAATAGCAATACAATACCCAAATGGATAAGTGCATTTATGGACTGCCAGCATCCCTTCTGCTCTATTTACATAGCAAGGACAATCGAGTGTTCTGCAGCTCCCGGCATCAGAGGGACAGCCAGCAGAGCACTATTCATTGGCTGTCCCACTTGGAGCAAGCACTAGCACACCTACAGATGTCCCAAGATGGTCAACCCTTCAAAATCCTCCTCACTAACATAAGGAGCCTATGCTCAAGTTAGGTGTGCTGTCCCACAGATTAGTCAAGCAACAGATTTACATAGATATAATTCTGTCAGTCAATATCCCAGATTCCTCCAATACCATTACGGGGTATGACTTGGTCCGTGGTATACAGTTGGCTAGGCTTGATCCTGGGAAAACTGAAGTCATATTTTTTGATTTCTGCCTGCATTTACATGCCTTTGGCCCAGATTCCATCAATCCCTCTAGCTACCCTTTCAGGTTAAAGGCAGTGTTGGGTAATCTTGGTTCTCTACAGTTCATAGAGTGTATTCGGGACAGTTTCTTAGAACAATACATGGTGGAACCGACCAGGGAACAGGCTATTTTAGATCTAGTAATGTGTATTGAAACAGGATTAATTAATAATCTCATAGTAAAGGATCCTCTAGGGAAGAGTGATCATAACATGATAGAATTCCACATTCAGTTTGAAGGTGAGAAACTTGGGTCTGAAACTAGAGTATTAAACTTAATTAAAGGCAATTACAAAGGTATGAGGAGAGAGTTGGCTAAAGTGGACTTGGGAAAATAGATTAGAAGGTAAGATGGTAGAAAAGCAGTGGCAGACATTCAAAGAGATATTTCCTGACTCTCAACAAAGATATATTTCAGTGAGAAAGAAAGACGCGAAGAGAAGGATGAACCAACCATGGCTAACCAAGGAAGTTAAGGATCGTATCAAATTGAAAGAAAAGGCACACAATGTTGCAAAGATTAGTGGTAGGAAAATTTTAGAAACCAGCAAAGGATGACTAAAAAAATAATAAAGAGGGAGAAAATAGCTTATGAGAGTAAACTAGCAAGAAATATAAAGATTGACAGTAAAAGCTTCTACAAGTATATAAAAAGGAAGAGAATAGCTAAAGTAAACATTGGTCCCTTAGAGGATGAGACTGGGGAAGTAATAATGGGAAACAAGGAAATGGAAGAGGCATTGAACAAATATTTTGTATCTGTCTTCACAGTAGACGACACTAAAAACACCCCAGTAATAGTAGAAAATCAAGGGGCAAAAGGGAGGGAGGAACTTAAAACAATCACTATCACTAGAGAAAAAGTGTTAGGTAAACTTATGGGTCTAAAGGCTGACAAGTCCCCTGGACCTGATGACCTGCATTATAGGGGCTTAAAAGAAGTGGCTACAGAGATAGTGGATGCATTGGTTGTAATCTTCCAAAATTCCCTTGACTCTGGAAAAGTCCCAGCAGATTGGAAAACCGCAAATGTAACGCACTTATTCAAAAAAGGAGGGAGACAGAAAGCAGGAAACTATAGGCCAGTTAGCCTAACATCTGTCATTGGCAAAATGCTCAAATCTATTATTAAGGAAGTAGTAGCAGGGCATTTAGAAAATCATAATACCATCAAACAGAGTCAACATGGTTTTATGAAAGGGAAATCGTGTTTGACAAATCTATTAGAGTTCTTTGAGGATGTAACGAGCAGGGTGGATAAAGGGGAACCAGTAGATGTAGTGTATTTGGATTTCCAAAAGGCATTCGACAAGGTGCCACATAAAAGGTTACTGCATACGATAAGAGCTCATGGTGTTGGTGGTAATATATTAGATTTGATAGAGGATTGGTTAACTAACAGAAAACAGAGAGTCGGGATAAATGGGTCATTTTCAGGATGGCAATCTGTAACTAGTGGGGTGCCGCAGGGATCAGTGCTGGGGCCTCAACTATTTTCAATCTATATTAATGACTTGGATGAAGGAAGCGAGTGTATTGTAGCCAAATTTGCAGACGATACAAAGATAGGTGGGAAAGCAAGTTATGAGGAGGACATAAGGTGGGGAGTTTTGCCGGCGCTCAGGGGGCGGGTTTGGAGGCGGGACATCCGGCAAAATCGCAAAGATTGACAGCGGGTCAGAAACCCGCTGTCAAACCCCCTCCAGACAATCTTCCCAGGTGTTGGGTCCCCGATTTGCACATGGACCCGACACCTAGCGGCGGGAAGAAGAATATAAGGCACTTAACTGCTTGTTAACAGGTTGTTAACAGGCAGTTAAGAGGCTTTTTGCAATTTTGACAGGTCTACTGCGGGCTTCCCGATGTCTGGACACCACGCCAGGTACGTGTGGTGTGCTGTGGGTCTACTGTAATGTTTGTGCATTGCTGACAGCTGCAGAAATGGTGTGAAGCATCCAATGGTACACTGGTGAGTTTCAGAGGTAAGAAAATGTTGGGAAAATCTTTTTTAATCTATTTAGACTTTTCTGTAGGTGACAAATTTTGAATTGTTTGTGTAGTCCCACCTCATTGGGAGAACCTCTCTCACCAGTGACAGATCGCTTAACCTCACCTGCAGCTGCCATCTGTTCTAGCCTAAGTTGGATGTCACTGGAGAGTCTGGGTACAAGGGCTCACTTTGTACAGTGATTGTCAGTGTTTGCGGCACCTCAATGCTGTCAAACACTGAAAAATCAGCTGTCAAAAAAAATTGTGTGTGGCCCCTTTAAGAAAACCGGCAGGTGACGCGTCATCAACTGACGTCATCTGACACTGACTTCCTCTTAATTGGCCAGTGGGCTTAACAAGGCCAATTGACGCAAAATCTGTGCGTTGGACGTGATTGGGGGCGGGATTGGAACCCGGAAGGCAGCTGTCCCACCCCCAAGCCGCATCGACCAGAAAAATCGAGCCTGTTGGGCTGGATTTTGTCACTGGAGCGGGCTGGGGGCGTGTCAGGTGGTTTTCGTGTCATGAACCCGACTCCGATGTGAAGTGGGAAAAAAGTGCGATTTTCCCCTAATTGCGCACTTGATTTCCAGCGTGTGGGAACCCCTGGCCCAATGAGTCTTTCCATCCTGAAAGTCGCCTCCGACGACATCATCAGTGCTGCTGGATTTAAGCCCTGCAAGCAGTCTTGCTTCTTCTGGAGACTGCAAACTTTATGGCCATTGTTGTGTTCGCTTCATTCAGCAAATATGTCCAGCAGTAGGCCAAAGTGTGCTCCACGGTTCGATGACGCCGCCCTGCAAGCTCTGGTGGAGGGAGCAAGATCAAATAAGGAGGTGCTCTTCCCTTCCTCAGGGATGAAAAAGCCTCCCCAGCAGACTAAAGCTGTGTGGATGCAAGTGGCCCAGGAGGTCAACTCAATGTCTATGTGCCGCAGTGCAGGAAGAGGTTTCATGACCTTCTCCGCACAGGAAAAGTGAGTATGACTTTCCCATCACCCTCAATCTGATTCCCATCGCCTCTCCTCACCAGCACTCAGCTTTGACAACCTCTTCCTCCACATCCCACTTGACACTGACATCCCTGCACCCTTAACCATTCCCTCTCTCTGTATGTTCACATTCACTTAACTATTTGACTATGCAGCCCTCACACTCCCTATCGCTGTGATGCTATGACAACAACTTACAACACACAGGGAGGGCCCTTGGTCTTGGCACCTCACTCCATCTTTGTCTCCTTCTAAGCATCTATGCTATGGAATCTCTACACTCACTGCTTCATTTTCACTCAAACTCCGCTTGTGTCCCTCATTGCAGGAAAAGAGAGCCCACAATAAGAGGGAGAGGTCGAGGACAGGAGGAGGGCCCCCCTCAGTAGCCCAGCTCACCACTGCGGTGGAAGCGGCCCTGGAGATTGTGGGAGTGGAGGAGGATGCACAAGTGGGGGACGGACAGAAGGGTGCATCACAGCAAACTGGTGACAGAATAGTTTTGCATCTCTCTCATTGACATTGCATGAGTAGCTGATAATGATTCTGAAGGTCTAACAGATTGACTTATGATCATCTGTACAATTCAATGTGCATGCAAACTTTACCTCACATCTCCAACTCTTTCCTTTACTCCCCCACAGGACCATCGACAGCCCCTGTCCCCACTGTCCAAGAGGAAGAGCCTGAGCTTCAAGACTCCTCAGAGGAAGCTGCAACCTTTGAAGGCGTAGCGTCAGCAGAATATAGCGCACCCAGCACCAGCGCAGACACTCACGCCTTGGTGGGAACTGCGCTAGATAGTGTAGTGTTGTCACCTGGTCACAAGTGAGCATCAGCAGATGGTGGAGACAGGGACAGCAGTGGAGAGTCCTCGTCAGAGGACGCAGGAATCTGCCAGCTCGGCTCGGCTGCATGTCAACCCTGTGCCTCCGGGCCCATCCAGAAGAAGAGTGGTGCTGGAACTCGAGGAACAGGTGCAGGAGTCTCTGGCAAGTTTTGTCTCCAGGGTCGCTGCAAGTGTGGAGTGAATGGAGGAGTCTATCGCTAACATGAGCAGAGCCTTTGTGGAGGCGTTGGCGCATGAACGCATCACCACGGAAAGGGTGGCAACCTCCGTGGAAAGGATGGCTACCGTAGAGGAGAGGATGGCTACGGCCATGGAGGAGCTTAGTCGCCAGGGTCGTGAAACCATGGTCATTGTTCAGAATAGACTGACATCTCTTGAGGAGCGATGGTCAGCTATTGAGCAGAGAAACCAGACCTTCATGGAAGCCCTCTGGAGTAGGACTTCCAACACAGAAACGGGTCCTCATGGCCCCCCTGAAGTGCAGAAAGGGGCTGTCCAGCCACTTGCTAGGTCTGAAGTAGGGCTGACCCATGAGAGGGATGTTGGTGGCAGACAACAAGGAAGTGGGGGCTCCTCTCCAAGCGCTCACATGACCATGCCACTGCAGAGCCCTCGGTCAGAGCCCCACCAGAGTCCCCACCCAACTGAGATCGGCGTCTCAACTCCTTCACATCCGCAGGAGCAGCAGACTGTTGCCGAGACCTCACAGGCTCGCAACCCCAGAGGACGCCCGCCAAAGGTGTCGAGGCAGGAGCAGCAAGAAAGTGAGCAAGGGGCCTCCACATCTACTGAAGCCACAGGGGAAGCACCACGTAGGAGCATGCGTAAGAGGAAGATAATGCACAAGTAGTCACAAGGGTAGTCACTTGGGTGTCATGTTGTGTTTATTTTTGAAATGCCATCAGTTGCTTGTTGTGATAAAAAATGCTGATGTCAAACTGTTGAAGTTGTGGCATGTGTCATTTCGCAAATGGGACTTCCACATTGAGGGCATAGGGTGACTTGTAATTGTCAGTATGGTGGTCGTAGTGATAGGAATCTGCAGGTTCTTGGCCATTGTCGATGGTCTGATAAGAAGCTGCGAGGCAAAAGTGATTGATTGTCTAGGCTAAGCAAATCTGGCCAAGATGAGTGCGTCCCTTGCATCCCGGACAGCAATGTGCTCGCATGCTGCTGCCGATGGTTGATGCGCCTCTGCAAGCTATTCGTTGTCGCTCTCCTCCTCCTCCTCCTCCTAATCTGAGGAGGCTATGTGATGAGCCACTTGTTCCTCAGGCATCTGCAAGCCACGATGCTGTGCCATGTTGTGAAGTGCACAGCAGACCACGACCATTCTGGAGACCCTGGCTGCTGAGTACTGCAGGACTCCACCTGATCTATCAAGGCATCTGAAGCGCATCTTCAGCAAGCCGATGGTTTGTTCAATTATGGATCTGGTGGAAATGTGGCTGGAGTTGTAGCGCTCCTCAGCTTCGTTGGATGGGTTCCTCAACGGCGTCCTTAGCCGCGTCTTCAGGGTGTAAGATTCTCAAAATTCACAGATCCCCAAAACTCGGAGAAAAACCCTAAAGAAAAGGACTTTGGACTCTTTTCTAACCACTTCAGGGTGATAAAATGTATTGGGCCTAACAGAGGGAGATTCAAGGTCAAAAAACAAGATTTGGTATTTTAAAAAGGCATGTTTGGGCTTTTAAAGAAAAAGGCTGCAACAGGAGTTGGGAACAACCTCTGTAAAGACAGTTTGGGTATTGGAGTAAAACAAATTGTCTGGGGAACTGTCTAATGTCACTCAGCCCCTATCATACAATTTACATTCTAACAATAGACCCATGGAAGAGCAGTCCCCACCCAAATTACAGGACCCATCCAAAACATGCATAAAACAAATCACATCGCCCCAGTCCATAGAAATCTCAGGCCCGGTCAGGAAACTTGAAACCTGAGCACAATGACTACAATCAAGCAAAAGCTCAAATCATCCCGAAACCATTTCACACATTCATAAACAAGTTATTATTAACGAGCCCACCAAAATCTTACAATAAACCGGGACTGATTTGGCGCGCAGATTAGGAGACCCCAATTAGTATAATTGGAGGCCTGCTTTTCTCAAGAACAAGCAGTTGAAGGAGTTGAGCAGTTACACAGTTACAACAATCAGGAGGTCATCGAGTTCGAAGAAGTTCATCGTTCTAGAAGCAGATCAACACACAAGAAGAGACCAGAGCAACAGTTCCAGTGACCATCAGACACCTCGCGGCAACAAGGGCCTTACGAAACAACCAACCGAATATTACCACCAACCAACCGGGTAATATTGGGCCACCGCGACCAAAGAAAGCCAACTCGGGAGAAAACCGAAGACTCGCAAGTTTTCCACTCTGCAATCTATTCCTGACTTACCCCTGGGTAAGATTTTTACTCAAAAGACTCTAAACCCTAACTCTAACCGAAGAAAAGTGGGCAGATGGAGTATAATGTGGGAAAATGTCAAGTTATCCATTTTGGTAGGAAGAATAGAAAAGAAACATATTATTTAAATGGAGAAAGACTACAGAATGCGGCATTACAGACGGATTTGGGTGTCCTCGTACGTGAAACACAAAAGGTTAACATGCAGGTGCAGCAAGTAATTAGGAAGGCAAATGGAATGTTGGCCTTCATTTCAAGGGGGATAGAGTATAAAAGTAGGGAAGTCTTGCTAAAACTGTACATGGCGCTGGTGAGACCACACCTAGAGTACTGCGTACATTTTGGTCCCCTTATTTAAGGAGGGATATACTTGCATTGGAGGCAGTTCAGAGAAGGTTCACTAGGTTGATTCCTGGGATGGAAGGGTTGTCTTATGAGGAAAGGTTGAGTAGGTTGGGCCTATACTCATTGGAGTTTAGAAGAATGAGTGGTGGTTTTATTGAAACATAAGATTCTGAGGGGGTTGGACAGGGTAGATGCTGAGAGGATGTTTCCCCTCATGGGGGAATCTAGAACGAGGGGGCATAGTCTCAGAATAAGGGGTCGCCAATTTAAGATGGAGATGAGGAGGAATTTCTTCTCTCAGAGGGTCGTGAATCTTTGGAATTCTTTACCCCAGAGAGCTGTGGAAGCTGAGTCATTGAATATATTCAAGGCTGAGATAGACAGATTTTTGAGCAACAGGGGAGTCAAGGTTTATGGGGAGCGGGCAGGAAAGTGGAGTTGAGGCCAAAATTGGATCAGCCATGATCTCATTAAATGGTGGAGCAGGCTCGAGGGGCCGAATGGCCTGCTCCTGCTCATAATTCTTATGTTCTCTATACAACCCTAAACTGAGCATTTTACACCATATTCAGGCTATGACTAAGACCATATTCATCCACCACCAGAGCATAGTCTGTTTACACCCCGACCCACGCTCCATCACCTCTAATTCACTGAGTCACTCTATGATCTCATTGAGTGACTTTTCCAACACTCGTTGCAGATTTCATACATTCACAAGCATCAGCTAATCCAGAACTGCGCATGCTCATTCATTTCATCCTTTTTAAGCCTGCAATCTCTGCTCCAGAATCTTTACTGCCATAGGAGGACAATCATTTAGTCACTCTGAATTTTCTCCCAAAACTGTTTTACCTGTCAGCTCCCTCACTACCTTCAAAGTCTCCTAAAAACCCCTTTGTTTTAAACAAACCTGTCTCTCCTAAATGTTTTCATTCTCCTTCACTGCTTCTATTCGGTGGTATATCTCCACAGCACTGTGCTCTTCTAGTTATATTCTTTTCTGTCCCAACAGTCACTACATCTTCTCAAGTCGTGCCTGGATGACCACCTCTGAACCGGGATGGGACCCATGTCCTAGCGGAAAGGGTAAATAGGGAAGTGGCAAAGGCTTTAAACTAATGAGATGGGGGGAGGGATCTACAAGAAACGTAACCAGCCTAAATATAAACAAAACAGGAAAAGAGAGCATAGGAAAGAATAAAGTAAGGGAGGACATTCATGGCAAGGGAATAAATAGAGTTATAGAACAGAAATCTAAAAAGATGGTTAAACATAAAGTGAGAGGAAATCCTATTAAAAACTAATTAAATTGTCTGTACAGCAATGCACACAGTGTCCGTAATAAAACAGGGGAGCTGGGGGCAATCATACATTGTGAGGAACCAGACAGAGTAGGGATTACTGAGATATGGCTACAGAAAAATCAGGACTGGGAATTAAACATTGCAGGGTATAACATATTTAGAAAAGATAGGGAGGGAAAAAGGGGAGGTGGAGTAGCTGTACTTATTAGGGATAACATAACGGCAGTAGAAAAAAGTGACACAGATATCAGCAAGACAAAAATAGAATCCATATGGATAAAGATAAAAGATAATAAAGGATCAATCACACTAATAAGCGTAGTCTACAGACCACCTTATAGTGGAAGGGAGGTGGAGGAAGAAATATGTAGACAAATTAGGGAAATGAGTCATAAACATAGAATAATAATCATGGGGGATTTCAACTACCCTGATATTAATTGGACAGAAGAGGTAGGTAAAGGGGATAAAGGAATGGAGTTCCTACAATGTGTACAGGACTCCTTTCTAACCCAATATGTAAAAAGCCCAACAAGGGAGGATTCGCTATTGGATATAGTAATGGGGAATGAACCAGAGCAGATAAGAGAAGTAAAGGTAGGGGAACATATAGGCAATAGTGACCATAATATAATACGCTTTAAGATGATAATTGAGAAGGACATAAGTATGACGAAAACCAGGCTAATAGATTGGTGAATAGATTTTGAGGGGTTGAGAATAGAACTTGACAAAAAAAATGGGCAACAATATTGGCAAACAACAATGTAGAACAGCAATGGGAAACATTTAAAATGGTGTTCAACAGAGTGCAGGAAAAATATATTCCGCTATAAGGAAAGATCAAACTAAACAATAATGAGACTCCATGGATGAATAAAGCCATAAGGGAACAACTGAGGGTAAGGAAAAAGGCATACATTAAGTGCATAGGCAGCAGGGGAGTGCATGATGAGAGAATACAAAAAGATTAGGAGAGAAGTCAAAAAAACAATTAGGGAGGTAACGAGGAACTATGAAATTAAATTATCAAGGAACATAAAATAAAATAGTCAAATGTTTTATAGGCACATCAATAAAAAAGGAAGATTGGGATGGCAATAGGGCCATTAAGGGATAGTCAGGATAATACCACAGGTAATGATAGAGAGATGGCAGAAATATTAAATAGTTATTTTGCTTCAGTATTTACCAGGGAGATAGAACAGGTGGACATGACATTGGATGATGAGATTGGTAATGAGATAAGTACATTTAAAATAAAAAGGGGGATATATTAAATAAATTAATCAAACTCAAAGAGAATAAAACTCCTGGTCTGGATGGATTGCATCCATGCATTTTAAAATAATCTAGGGAAGAGATAGCATATTTTATAATTCGTTAGAAAAAGGTTTAGTGCCAGAGGACTGGCGGAGAGCTAACGTAATACCGATAATTAAGAAGGGGGATAGAACATGTCCAGGGAATTATAGACCAGTCAGCTTAACATCGGTGGTAGGAAAAATAATGGAATCCCTACTAAAGGAGAAAATAGAAGAACATCTAGAAACCAAAAATATAATAATGAATAGTCAACATGGATTTCAAAAGGGAAAGTCTTGCTTGACCAAGCTTATTGAATTTTTTGAAGAGATAACAGAGAGAGTAGACAATGGTAATGCAGTAGATGTAATTTATCTCGATTTTCAAAAGGCCTTCGATAAGTTACCCCATAATAGACTGATGAACAAGGTCAGAGAATGCGGAGTCAGTGGACAAGTAGCAGAATGGATTGCTGGCTGGCTTCAGGACAGAAAGCAGTGAGTAGGAGTAAAGGGTAGCTATTCACAGTGGCAGAAGGTGGGTCGTGGTGTTCCACAAGGATCAGTGCTGGGACCACTGAGTTCACAATTTACATGAACAATTTAGACTTTGGAATCAACATCACAATTTCTGAATTTGCGGATGACACCAAATTGGGGGGGATTGTCAACACTGAGGAGGACTGCAACAAGTTACAGGAGGACATTAATAAACTTGCAGAATGGGCATATAATTAGCAAATGAAGTTCAACACAGATAAATGTGAGGCATTACATTTTGGTAGGAAGAATAGGGAGGTCACTTATCACTTGGAGGGTGCGAGTCTAGGTGGGGTAGAGGAACAAAGGGATCTCGGGGTACAAATACACAAATCACTAAAAGTTGCGACACAGGTTAGCAAGGCCATAAAAAAAGCAAACCAAGCACTAGGGTTTATTTCTAGAGGGATAGAATTGAAAAGTAGGAAAGTTATGCTGAACCTGTATCGAACCTGCGTACAGTTCTAGTTGCCATATTATAAAAAGGATATAGAGGCACTAGAGAGGGTGCAGAGACGATTTACAAAGATGATACCAGAAATGCGAGGGTATACATATCAGGAAAGGATGAACAGGCTGGATCTCTTTTCTCTTGAAAAAAGAAGGCTGAGGGGTAACCTAATAGAGGTCTTTAAAATTATGAAAAATTTTGATAGAGTGGAGACAGAGAGAATGGGCTGGATTTTGATACGGGGCGGGTTGGGGTCGTGTCATCTGCATTTCGTGTTATCCACCCGCCTGCAATTGGATGTGGGAGATTGATGCAATTTTCACTTAATTGGGCAATTGAGTTCCAGCATGTGGGAATCCATGAACCAATTAGTGGTTTCAGTGTGAAAGTCGCCTCTGATGATATCATCATTGCAGGTCAAAGACTGCCTGGTCTCAGAGATTGCCTGGCCTTTGCTGTGAGAGGACCTGGATGCAAAATGAGCAGCATCAGAGAGAGAGAGAAGAGAGAGAGAAGAGAGAGAGAATTTTTTTTGCAACCAAGTCCTCCCAGGCAGTCTCTGAAGACATTCAATGCAGCAGCATCAGAGGTGACTTTCAGACCTAATACTACTACGACCTTCATCACAATACTACTACTACCTTCATCACATCTCCGTTGTAATAGTGGACCTGCAGCTGATAGTCAGCTATCCACTTGTGCTCCCGCCAGGTTTCACTGGCGTGTTTCACATCAGGCGTACTTCACGTCGGAAAAGGGTTAAACTAGCTAAAACGTTTCAAAATGGCATTACAGAGCCAATTTAGGGCTTGTTAAGGGCTTTAATGGCCTCTCCCGCCTCTTGGAGGCGGGACAGAGTCGGGAACCCCACGACCGATTTTGTCAAAATTGCGTGGAGGCGGAATGGAGTCGGGATGGGGTCGGGACCCCCGAATCTGCAACTTTAACCCCCCACACGCCTCCAAACCCGACTCCACGGGTCATTGAAAATCCAGCCCAATGTTTCCACTTGTGGGGAAGAGCATAACTAGAGGCCATCAATATAAGAAAGTCACCAAGAAATCCAATAGGGAATTCAGAAGAAACTTCTTTATCCAAAGAGTGGTGAGAATGTGGAACTCGCTACCAGAGGGAGTGGTTGAAGCAAATAGTATAGATGCATTTAAGGGGAGGCTAGACAAACATATGAGGGAGAAGGGAATAGAGGGTTATGCTGATAGATTTAGATGAGGAAAGATGGGAGGAGGCTCGTGTGGAGCAGAAACGCCGGCGTGGACTGGTTGGGCTGAATGGCCTGTTTCTGTGCCATATATATTATGTAATCCTGTGTAATGTTCCAGAGCTTCATCCTTGGTTATTTGGCTACCTCCACCCAGGTGAATCAGTGCAGTCTTCCGTATCAATCAGAAATTTTCTGGATTCTTTTTGTTAGAGTAAATGTATTCCCATTTTTAGTATACTGCCTCATAATGAATGCCAACAAGAGTTCACTCTTACCTTGGTGCTGTTTCAGAGAGGCAGCATGCAAAACTCTTAGTCAACCTTTCAGCTGGCTGGCACATGCACTTGCTCACCCATATTGCTGCAGAGCCCACTCTGTTGCTGGCACACAAATGTATTTCCAATGTTGTACATACATCTTGCAAGTTAGAACCATTGGTATGCTGCCAACATAAGCTACTTGTGTACTACATGTACGTGGAGTCACATAAGGTGGCATATAAGATGGGCACATGGGCGACAACTGTCTCTGCTTATAAATTTCAAGGTATGTACATTTTGTATCTGTACAGGAAAAGGCCATAAAGGCGAAAGCCCTCACAACTATCAACCATTGTCTCCCTATGAGTAAAGGACCCTTTATTCTAGGGCCAGAGGCTATTCAGAGAGTAGGGAAGGTTACACCATTACAGTATAGGACAAGCTCAATGGACCAGCTAGTCTTTTCCTGTCCATCATTAACGTATGTTTGTATATCATCACTGCTCGAAGGGCAGAGATTGGTCATGCATGTAGCTCTAGTTGTTGCATTTGGGTTGTATCTGTGTCTCTTGGTTACTGTACTGATGATTAAATATACCTACAATCTATATGTTCCTTATATAACCAGGCTTGCTGTCCATGATCTGGATTTTGTTATGTTCAGTTGTTCTAATTATTCTATCCAGGAAGAAGCACTCACAACATGTTCATCTACTTCATCCTCCAGGTTAGAAAGTACTGGTACACTATAAAGTTTGATAATTATACCAACTCTAATAAGATAATAGCAAGTTCAAATTAGATTATATTCAATGGAGTTATAGTTCCATTTATAGTTACTTTGATATTCTCACACAGATACTATGGATCCTCCAGGCATTGTTAGAGTCATGATTTAACAAATTAATATCATACCCTGTACAGAAAGTTAGATGCCTGAGGGCAACAAGCTTTATTTCGTTAATCAATCATCGGGGGATAGATATTGGTCGCTAGCTTATTTTTAATTGAGAACAATTTCTCAAACAGGTATTTTGTGAATGGGATCAGGGAATTGGCTAAGTTGTAGCTGCTACCTCAGTATCTAAAACAAGTGGGAAGTGTCGATTAGAGAACTTCAGCTATATCTGTACGCTCCTTGTCATAATTCCCCAGCCAGTATGTCACTGAATAATAAGCCCAACATTTCTCTTACCAAAAAAGGGACACTTGTCTGTTTTGCAGCATAATTAACAAATCGCTTATGATATCAGACCAATGCGCAGCCTTTAACCATGTGACTTGTGAGGATACAATTTTGTCAGAAGCAACGAAAAGGTAGCAGCCAACTGCAGTGTGCCATAATGATCCTTTAACACTTCCCAAGCAGCTAACGTTTGCCTGGTATAAACATAAACCTTTTTAAATCTGGCTGTGAAATGCAACACTTTTTTTTGAAAATGGCTGAATGACAACTGAGAAAATTCTGACTTAGCAATGCTCTGAAACTTCAGCAATGCTAACACATTTCTTTGGGTCAGAGAACAGCCCCCAAATACGCAAAGGAGACGTCAAATCTGGAAATATGTCACTGACAGAGTGACTCTGTCTTAACTACTCAGAGGATTTGGCTGGAGGTCAGGAAAAACTTACAAGAAGAACTTAAAGAAGAGTATGGAGGTAATGCATGAATATTATTGTAAAGCAAAAACACAGGACATGTATGTACATCATAGGAAGTAGTAACTGTTCAAGATTTATGCAAAACCACTATCCTGATACAGAGAAATGTTAGCAAAGATGTACCCAGTACGTTATTAAAAGTAAAATAAATCTCAGGGCTATGACACTTACAACATACATGCCACGATGGGAAACAGAATAGGAAGGAATTTTTATGGGTCAAATCCAACTCCATTGTTCTTATGTATAAAGACAACACTGACACATAAGAGGAAGGAATAGTGTGGAAAAGGTGGTGGATGTATTGACATTAAATAGCACACTCCATATAAGGGAGCTATGACTGATTTATTTGGGCGAGATAGTTTAGAAGGCATTAGGACTATGGTTATTGGGTAGCTGAGCAGAATTACTGGGATGTATTCTAAAAGGACTGGTTGATATCCTGGAAGGACGAGATCAACTGGGCCAGTGGGCCTTCTGCATCTGAACCTTACTTGTGATGGATATGTACTAGATTAATCATACACTCTGGCCACAAAATTCGGTATGATAGCGCCTCCCGTTAGCCTCTGGCGGGGACGCTAACAGGGCGTTAAGGGGTTCGCGCCCGGGCGCGGCGAATGCAGCAACACCTGCGAACTTCAGTGCCGGTTTAGCGCTGGTGCTAACTCTTAGCGCCTGGGCATCTAGCGCCTCGCAGATCGTGACGTCATAAAGTGCGCAGCGCCCTGGATAGAAAATTGACTCTCGTCCCCCGGCTTTATCGCCTCGCGCCGACAACGCCAGCAAGAGGAGGCGTTGTGAACTCGGCTGGCCGCATCAGGAACGGTAATTAAAGGGAATGCTTTTCAGCCAGCGCAACCTTTATTATTTGCACCAGTCTGGTGCCTGCGCAAAGTTTTTAATGTTTCATTGGTGCAAGATGTCCAAGCCCTCCACTTTGTGGGAGTGTTTGGGGCTGTAATGGCAGTCGCCCAGGTTGCCTTGCAAAACAGAACTGACGACAACTAGCTTCTGCAGCATCATTGGCCCTTCCCTTTAAGCGAGGGAAGCAGCCTCTGTGATGAAAGAGTGCCGTTCACAATGCGTTCGAAATTGTTGAGTGCTCTGCCATCGCCGGAGGCGCAGCACCCCGGGGCGCTATCGGCTACCGCCGCCGCTAACCGCCTGCTGAATTTTGCGGGAGGCATTAGTGGTGCCGCGCCCAGGCACTAGGAGCTTTGCGCCCTGTTAGCACCCCCCAGGGGCGCTAACGGGAGGCACAAAGCAACCCAATTTTTCCCCCTTATGTTTTCCAAGCTGTCTTCCATCAGTGTGTCCAAATACACTCATTGTGCCAGCACCTAATAGAGGATGTAATGACAACACAGTACTTAAATGGAAGTGCTCGTTTATGTATTCATATTCTCCCATCTGCTCTTTTCAGAGAAGAGCAATCCATCGCTGCATCTGAAGAGTATCACATGTCTAAGCAGCAAACATCAGTACTCCTTCCCTTAAAGCAGGCATCAGCACAGTCACATCTGCTACTGCAGAGGTACATATTGATAAGAATGACAAAGCACAGTTGAGGCATTTAGCACTGGTGAGCAAGTGCAGCAGTGGTGGCGGTTGATGAGGACCAGCTGGTATTGGGCTAAATGCACCTATTAAATTGTATTTGAGACATAGAGCTCAGTGGACCGCCTTTCAAATGAACCAAAATTAAGAAATCACTTGTATTCATGCATACAGCATTAGAAAGCATAAATATGCACTATTCTAGTGTCAGGGGTAGCAGTCGGTATCCTGAGGAGGTGATCTTGAACACTGACATGTGTTGAGTAGCACAGGAACAGCACGTCAGTACTTATGCCAGTGGTAATTCTGTGCCATCACATAGCTTTGGTAAAGTGACAGAAAGTGCGGCCTTTGAAAGCACTGAACCTACAGCAGCCCTGTTGCTGTTGTAAATCCAGTCACAAATAGAGATAGCAGTGCTTCTGTATCCCCTGCAGTTCAGCAGTTGGACATGCAGCTGCCCATCAGTTCTATTCCATCAACTAGAGGAGCATTTAGTAGTAGGGAACATCCTCGATCAACACAGAGAGGCTCACATTACACAATGGTCAAATAAATGAATAAACATGAACACAACGAGCACTGCACGCCCGACCAAAATAAATTCACTTTTAATATACATGTTGTAGTATGCTGTTCTTTCATTGTGTAATAATGTGTTTGTTGTCCAAAAGAAAACAAAGTGTGACATTCCCTGTGGATATCGGAAGGCCCTTGTAGCAGAAAAGTTGAAGATAAAGGTGAGATTCACTATCGCTACGCCAGATAGCTATCTGTCATTGCAGATCTTCATGGTGCACATGGCACAATTCAGTTATAATCTCCCTGGTGAGCCGAAGACTCCACATTCAGGGTTGCTCCATCTTGCCAAGACAGCTGACCCTGTTACAATAGACCTGCTGCTTGAGGTACTAACTGCTGTGAGTTGTGTACCTCCTATACCCGCCACACTCCCATGTCACATTCTTCTTGCTCCACAATGATTTACCCAATAGTGGCTGCAACATTCATGCTCTTGGGCAGAAAGCTCCCACTATTAAACGCTTTTTTTTTAATGCTGCTCTGTAACTTCCAAATCTTCACTTTTGTTATACTCAACAATGCCACATCTGACCTGGAACAACACACCTTTTCGCTTGACTATGCATTTGAGAAATGTGCACAAGTGACAAATTAAACTTTGCATTTGAAACTTTGCCATGTTTGTTTATTTTGTAATATATTCTGAGTGTTTGAATATCTTATCTGTATCTGGGTGTATTTGAAAGAAACCAGAAAAAATGTTTTTTTTCAAACACAAAAGCAGAAACAGGGTTAACTTAAAGGAGGGAAATCCTGGAAAAATATAGTTAATCAAGTAAGGAGGGAGAAGTTCTGGATAAAAAGCCTTCAATTTAGACATGTTACTTAAGCAAGACTTTGGTAACATGAAGTTATGTTGCAGAGATGTTTGGTGAAGCAGGAAATGTGCAAGCTAGTTTAATTTTTTTTTAAAGTGTTGGATCTTTGGCTCGCACAATAAAACCCACTCTCTAGTCTGCTGGAACAGGTAAGCTTGCTGTATTAAATCTCTCCTTGAGCAACTTTCAAAAATATTACAATCTGTTCAAATTTTTCTCTGAACATTGTGCTTTGTACTTCTACTCAAGAAAGAAGCTTAGAAGGGGCTGTAAAGCAGACTATTATATAAAGCTGCACCCAGAATTGAAAGATAAAACAGGATGTCATGACCTGGCTGATGTGCTTTCGTTTGTGTAGTAGAGATCAGGTAAATGCAAATGTTTATATTATATAATAGCTATGGCTTTTGCTTTGCTGAGAAAATGCCTATTTTCTAAAGAGTGCTTATTTGATATCTGTAGTGTTGGCCTGGCCTCAATAAAAACATGTCGTTGGTGAATGGAAATTGTTACTTTCAACTATACCTGGCTGATTCCTGTCTCTAACAGAGAAAGACAGAGATAACTGTCTTAAAAAAAGACAATAAAATTCAGAAGTACAATGCAGAATATCCCTGTGGAAATGGTTGGTTTTGTAACAGAATGTAGAAGTGCCTTCTCTCCTTTGTGACACAAAAGGTAATGACCTTTAAAAAGCTTTTACAAGCACAAAAAATATTTTGCTCACCTTTCACTTATGTTCTGTAATCTTTTTTACAGTTCAGCACAAAACACAAAGAGGGAGAAATTCATTATAGCCCAAGAATGGGCGGGAACTTTTGAAAAGTTTGAGAATTAGCGCGAGGTGCTAATGCTTCAGACTGCATGCAAAATTCAGTCTCATTGCACAAAGAAAGGATTGGAGCGCTAAATCAAGTGCTAATGGCCTAGCTCAGTGGCGTTAAACTCGAAGCGCTAACCAATATCAGGTGCAGTCTAATCACAAGTCATCCTTGCTACAGGCTCTTTCCAGTTCTTAAAGGGGAGGTTCATTGATGCTGCAGAACCTCATTCTCATCATTGCTGAATGTGCAGCTATCTCAGCAAGCAGCAGCAGGTCAAGGAGAAGGAGCTGGATGATTCAAGCAGCTGCAATGATGGCAGATCCACGCCCCAGGCAGAGAGCCTACAGATTCTGCAACCATGCATTGGCGGCGTTGCTGTTTGCAGTGGAAATATGGAGGGCGGTGATCTACCCGGCAAGTAGCAGGTGGCCCTCGCTGCAAGTCTTCCGCACCATGTGGAGGGAGGTAGCCCAGCATGTCTCAGGCAGCACTGTGGTCCCCAGGACCCACACACAGTGCAAGAAGAAATTTAATGACCTCATTCGGGTGGTCCGGGTGAGTTAATGCTTCAACAAATGCTATGTACCACCATCTGAACCACAGTCTGCACACACTGCACACTGCACCACACCCCCAGCACTCACCCACCAACAATCTCTACCTACCAACACACACACCCACATCTCACACCCTGCACACAATGAAAACTATTCAACTATGGCAGGCACATCACCCAAACACATTGCTCCACACTCACTCACACTTTCCTTTCTCTTGCAAGCCAAGGTGGCTCACAACAGGAGGGAGCAGGAGCGCACAGGCGGGAGACAAGCCGACACCCAACCACTGTCTGCGCTAGAGACTCGAGTGCTGCAGATTATTGGGTGCCAGGTGTTAGGCGCCGTGGCTACTGGCGACGTTGACCCCCCTTGGGGACAACAACGGCATGTTCATCCCTACACCTCTTCTCACATCCCACTTCCCCCTCACCCCACAAGCCTTTCGCACTTTCCAGCTAATCATGCTGTATGCATGCATTTCTCCTTCCTGCCCCCCTCCCCTCACCTTAACCCGAGTCTTGTGCCTTTATGCTTTCAGATAACGAGCAAGCACCTGAGCAGCCTGTCCCTGAGGGCATTGTTGAGAGTGAGGCAGGAGAAGAGGAGGAGGAAGAAGACACCGCGTCACTGCATGTCTCACCTGCAGGCACCAGCTCAGATACTGGCACTCCGCGTTCTTTAGAGGCTAATATAGTAGCGGGATCTGCACAGGGTGATGCACCAGGGATGAGCGGGCTGCAGCAAGGCCAGGGAAAAAGGGTAGCTCGGGAGCCAGCTCCCCAGAGGGCGAGTTCGCGTGCGAGTTCTGCTGCACAGGACTCAGATGAGGACCCCGATGACGAGGCCTTTAGAAGAAGGGTGATGGGCAGGCACACGGAGATCATAGGTGCAATGGCAAGGGTGCCCGAGAGCCTCTCGGCAATGGTAAGGAACGTGGAGAAGTCCGCATCCAACATTGCACAGAGCTCTGCGCACACCATAGAGTCCATCATTTCCAGTCTGCAAAGGATGGTAGACTCCCAGAGAGACCGTGGCGACCCAGACTTGATGCTTCAAGTGATGGGTGAACTGGCAGCTTCCATTGCAGCACAGGCTGAAGCGACGCAACATCTTAGTGCTGTAATGCAGTCTATACTTGGTGGAATTCAATCTCAGACTGCTCTCATGCAGTCTCAGCTTGATGCAACGCAAGCTCTGACTGCTGCCATCATGGCTGGGTCTACCACCATCGATCGGGGCTTTCACGGTGTCGCAGCAGGCCAGCAATCTGTGCTGCAACAGATTGCTAGGGATGCTGAGGTGCTGCCCCGGGGGAGTGGCAGTGGGTCAGTGGAGCAGGAAGCTTCTGTCGTCTCTCAGGATGACAGCATTCCTGCTCCCACCACTGCCACTCCGCCACTGTCCTTGTCGCTGCCTGTCATCCAGCCAGCCCAGACTGCTGCCGCCCAGGCTGAGGTGCCTAAGAAGAAGGTGCAGTCTACAGCCGGACCTTCCAGGTCCAGAGCTGGTCGAGGGCGTCCTGCAAGGCCATCTGAAGTCTCCCGCACAGACACTCAGCAGCCTCCCACCAGCCCTGTTACAACCACATGCACATTCGTCCTGCTTCTCTCTGGTGATAGGGAAGGAAATGTAGTCCCTCCTCCTACTGTAGAGAGCATCTGTGACCTCCCGGATGCATCGATGGACGGCGAACTGCGAGATGTTAGCTATGTCTCCTGTTGCAGACTGGAAGGATCTTCTGGCAAAGAAACTGAGGGCGACAGTAACCTTGACTGCCACTGAGAGAGCCGTGGTCGCCCTGATCTGAGGCCCGAGGTCTGGTTGCAGGAGGTGGCAGAGTTCTGTGACCACCTCCTTGCTGAAGTGGAGCCCTTTAATATACTGCTCCTCAATTAATTGGAGGTAGGAGAAGTGCTCTCGGAATACCCTCGGAGGGTAAGGCCTCCTGTTGAGAGCCCTGATGGCCCTCCTCCTCCCTCTGGCCACATGTTCCAGTCTTTCTCGCTGCCTCCGCTCCCTCCGCCGTAGATCCTGGAGGGCGAGGTCAACTGCCAGTACAGCACCCATTAATGTAACCAAGTGTAGCACTTTGATATGTTGTGAGAATAAATGTAACTAACTGTTAGTAGTCACAATAATAAACAACATTTAAATGACTGTTGCACAATGTCAAACTGACAAGGAAGCAGTGAAACAGCACTAACCTGACAGGTGCGACTCATTACTCATGATCCCTTTAAGTAGCGCCCCTGGAGCTGGCACCTGCCTGCTTGACGCCTCCTCGCCTTGTCGCTGTCGGGGTGAGGCACTAAGGCAGGGGGCGACAATGAATTTTGCAGATTGAGCGCCGTTGCACGCTTACTGATGTCACGATCTGCCTGGCGCTGAGGTCCCCAGTGGTAACTCGTAGCGGCGGTGCTACAGGGGGTGGGGGGGGTGGATTTGGCGTGCGTCGCTGGATTCACCTCGCCCCAGCGCTACTGCATCAGTGCCCCGTTAGCGCCTCTGCCAGGCGCTAACTGGAGGCGCTAACCAACTGAATTTCCCCCCCAAAGAATCTGTCCTTGTTTTTAACTAACTATGCCATGTTTTACTTATGACTACTTTCCATTAAAATGAGATAATGAGGAAAATATGGTTCCTACTCATGCAAAAGAGTTTATTGCTTTTGAAGGGTTATATCTCAGTCATAAAGTCTTTTGGGTATTCAGAGTTTAT
The DNA here is from genome assembly GCA_030390025.1 of Squalus acanthias. Lineage (NCBI taxonomy): Eukaryota > Metazoa > Chordata > Chondrichthyes > Squaliformes > Squalidae > Squalus > Squalus acanthias. Next base: position 28,912,501 of record CM059438.1, on the reverse strand, counting down.
GTTCTGGAGAAATATTAAAGTTGGGCTTGCTTTCTTCGAGAAAGTGACTTTTACGTGACCATTTAAGTTTATAATTTTGTGAAAGGAATTGACAAAACTGAGACAGGTAAATTGTTCACTAAGTTGTTCAAATACCAAGGGACAAAATATAAAAATGAGAAAGCTAGGGGTGAAATCAGGGGAATCTTTCAGCCAGAGGATAATAATGGAATAACTTACCAGGAATGGCCACTGAAGCAGAGAGTATAAATGGGTTCAAGGGTCAATTAGATGTGTTTTAGGAGAGAGAATGTACTGAGGGATACGGTGAGAACACAAATAGGTGGAGTTGATCTATGAAGATAGACAGGCATATTGGGCCTCAAAAGCTTCTCCTATGCTACTTTAACATCAGGAGGCATTGCAATACAAGATACTAGATAATTCTAGATAGAATGGTGTTCACAAATGGAGCCCTTACTAATGGTATTTCAAGAGATGATGAGCAAGGTAGGTTTAATAGATATACCATAACTACCTAATTGAGCAGGTGGGAAGTACACATTTTACACCTACTGACATAATCATACTTATAGACTGACACACTCCTGATTTCAAGTACCATCAATCCTCACTCAATCAGCAAGCCACACAACTAATCTATGTAAAATCTCACTGAGTAACTTCTTAAAGATGGCATGTACTAAACTGAAGAGCAACTTGGCTCCTCATATATAGTGATGTTTTTCTTATCAATATGAGGAAGATCAATGCTAGGGAACTTTTTTTTCCTTTATACACCCAGTGTCAGCCTCAAATACTCCTCAGGACTAAATATAAACTGAGTTAGGTGCAGAATAAGGTTTTATCGCCACAGCCCCAACCAGAATCTACTTAGTAATTCTAGGCCCCCTCCTATTTCTCATCTACATGCTGCCCCTCGGCGACATCATCCAAAAACACGTCTGGTTCCACATGTACACTGACGATACCCAGCCCTACCTCACCAAAACTTGTCTCGAACCCTCCACTGCCTCTGTGTTGTCAAACTGCTTGTCCGGCTTCCAGTCCCGAATGAGCTGAAATTTCCTCCAATTAAACATTGGGAAGACCAAAGCCATTGCCTTTGGCCCCTGCCACAAACTCCATTCCTAGCCACCAATTCAACTGGCCACTGTCTCAGGCTGAACCAGGCTGTCTGCTACCTCAGTGTCCTATTTAACCCAGAGCTGAGCCTCCAACCCATATCCTCTCCATCACTAAGATCGCCTACTTCCATCTCCGTAATATCGCCTGTTTCTGCCCCTGCCTCAGCCCATCTACTGTTAAAATCCTCATCCATTCTTTTGTTACCTATAGACTCAACTATTCTAACACTTTGCTGGTTGGCCTCCCATCTTCCACCCTCCATAAACTTGGGCTCAGCCATAACTCTGTTGCCCGTATCCTAACACATACCAAGTCCCGTTCACCCATCACCCCTGTGCTTGCTGACCCACATTGGCTCCCAGCCCACCAATGCCTTGATTTAAAAATGTTCATCCGCCTGTTCAAATCCCTCCATGGCCTCACCCTTCTCTACCTCTGTAATCTCCTCCAGCCCTACGTAACTCTGTGTTCCTCCAATTCTGGCCTCTTGTGCATTTCACCCGTCCTTCGCCCCACCATTGGCGGTCGTGTCTTCAGCCATCTAGGCCCTAAGCTCTGGAGTTCCCTCTAATAAATTTCTCCATCTCTGCTCCACATGGCTGAAAAATTGTGGGGCGGGGTGTTCCTAAGATATAAAGGATATTAAAAAAAGGAACATAATTTATGCTAACTCAAAATTCTAAATGGGTTGAGAAAATGATCTGGACTGAGAAACTCTAATGATAGAAAACATATGGTAAATTTGGTGAGGCTCTGCTTGTGGTTTGGAGTCATATTCAAAGGACTGTGGACTATTAAATCAGACATAGAGGTCAATGTGCCTGATTATTGCCACTCTCAGTTTTCCAACCAATAAAGTTAATATGGCCATGGATGTACTGGTCTCCACAGCTGATTGTCAAATCTGCACTTATCTTGAGTGGGCTACACATTAGGAGTAGAGCCTCACTCACCATGTCAAACTTTTATATTCAGAAGCTTTAAGGTTTTTTTCAGATGTCGGAAGAACCGAAATTGAACTAAAAATGATATATTTGGAGAGACAGCAGAAAGAAAAATAAACTACTGAAACTGAGGTGCTTATCTTACTATTTTTTATTTAGTTTCACTGAACAAAAATAATAATTACTTCAATTTTGCACTCTGTGAGTTTGTTCTGTAGGATTTTGTTAGCCGTACCGCAGAAACCTGACCAATCTGCAGCCACCTGCATAAATGCTCATTTTGTGCCTCTGAAATGGCTGAACTACAAATGAACAGCCAATGGCATTAATCGCATTTTGGAGAACGGAAAACTATAGGAAATTAAGGTGAGCACTAAATTTGCACAGCCTAATTCATTGGGCTGGCTTTTGAAAAGATAACATGTGGGTCCATGACAAGAGAACCAAAGTGTGTAAACAACCTCTCAGTTTTAAAATTGGAAACAAAAACTGCAATTCAAAATGTAAAGATTATGGACAGAATATTGTTTATCCCGCCCTTTATTAGGGTTCAGGACAGGTGCAGCATGCTTGAGGTGCACTGCACCTATACAGGCCTCAGAACGCTCAAGTTTGGTGGGTAGGCGACTTGCGTTGCTTGATCGCTCTTCAAGATGCAGCCAGGATGCCTGGCAGAGTGTTGTGCCTAGAAATAGGGGCAGGAACATAGGCAGAGCAGCAGGTCCAAGAGGCCTGCAGCTGTGGCACTAGCCACTGTCTTTGGGGCTTCCTGGATGCTGCTGGAGGTTGTAAAGGAAGATCCCACTTTGGCTTCTTTTGTCTTGCTGCCTAACCCCCTCAGCCACTACAATTTGAGGGGACCCAGGTGCAAGGCAAGATGCCCGCTTCTTTGGGTGCCTCTGAAAATGGGCACCTTTCAGTGGCGGACAGAGGAAAGTGAGGACAGATGGCCGGCAATGTCGCCCAGCCCCCCAGCTCGTCTCCATGGTTGCCCTTGTCCTGCGATTGCTGTGGCTTCAGGTCCGCCTCTTTGGTCTAGCCTTGGAAATCTCAGGCAATATTAAGGGGATAGAGACAGATAGAGAAAGTAGAGGAGATCTAAAAAAGGGAATATGAGTGTCAAAGAGAGAGTATCAGACTAGATTGGTGGCTAACATAAAAGGGAACACAAAAGTCTCTTATAAATATATAAGTAGTAAATGGGTAGTCAAAGGAAGGGTGAGGCTGATTAGGGACCAAAAAGGAGATATTCTTGTGGAAGCAGAGGGCATGGCTGAGGTAATAAATGAGTACTTTTCATCTGTCTTCACTAGAGAAGAAGATACTGCCAATGTCACAGTAAAGGAGGAGGTAGTAGTGATATTGGATAGGATAAAAATAGATAAAGAGGAGGTACTTAAAAGGTTGGCAGTCCTCGAGAGTCCTCATAGTAGAAAAGTTACCTGGTCTGGATGGGATGCCTCCTAGGTTACTGAGGGAAGTAAGGGTGGAAATTGCTGAGGCTCTGTCCACAATCTTTCAATCCTTCTTGGATATGGGGGTGGTGTCAGAGGACTGGAGGATTGCAAATGTTATACACCTGTTTTTAAAAAAGGGAGTGGGATAAACCCGGCAACTACAGACCAGTCAGCCTAGTGTCGGTGGTGGGGAAACTTTTAGAGACAATAATCTGGGACAAAATGAATTGGCGATTGGAAAAGTATGGGCTAATAAATGAAAGTCAGCACGGGTTTGTTAAAGGCAAATCGTGTTTGACTAACTTGATCAAGTTCTTTGATGAATTAACGGGGTGGGTTGATGAAGGTAGTGTGGTTGATGTGTATATGGCTTTCAAAAAACGTTTGAGAAAGTGCCACATAATAGACATGTTAGCAAAATTAAAGGCCAAGGGACAGTGGCTGCATGGATACGAAATTGGCTAAGGGACAGAAAGCAGAGAGTAGTGATGAACGGTTGTTTTTCAGACTGGAGGGAGGTGTACACTGGTGTTCCCCAAGGGTCGGTATTAGGAGCACTGTTCTTTTTAATATATATTAATGACCAGGGCTTGGGTATACAGGGCACAAGTTCAAAGTTTGCAGATGGCACAAAACTCAGAAATGTAGTAAACAATGAGGAGGATAGTAACAAACTTCAGGAGGACGTAGACAAACTGGTGAAATGGGCAGAACCATGGCAGATGAAATTTAATGCAGAGTAGTGTGACGTGATACTGGAAAGTACTGCAGTACAAAGGGATCTGGGGGTCCTAGTGCAAGAAAATCAAAAAGTTAGTATGCAGGTGCAGCAGGTGATCAAGAAGGCTTTTATTGCTAGGGGGATAGATTATAAAAACAGGGAGGTATTGCTGCAGTTATATAAGGTAATGGTGAGACCGTATCTGGAATACTGCATACAGTTTTGGTGTCCATACTTAAGAAAAGACATACTTGCTCTCGAGGCAGTACAAAGAAGGTTCACTCGGTTAATCCCCGGGATGAGGGGGTGGACATATGAGGAGAGGTTGAGTAGATTGGGACTCTACTCATTGGAGTTCAGAAGAGTGAGAGGCGATCTTATTGAAACATATAAGATTGTGAAGGGGCTTGATCGGGTGGATGCGGTAAGGATGTTCCCAAGGATGGGTGAAACTAGAACTAGGGGGCATAATCTTAGAATAAGGGGCTGCTCTTTCAAAACTGAGATGAGGAGAAACTTCTTCACTCAGAGGGTAGTAGGTCTGTGGAATTTGCTGCCCCAGGAAGCTGTGGAAGCTACATCATTAAATAAATTTAAAACAGAAATAGACAGTTTCCTAGAAGTAAAGGGAATTAGGGGTTACGGGGAGCGGGCAGGAAATTGGACAAAAGGCTGAGTTCGGATCGGTCGAGGCCCTGTGGGTGGCGTAGCGGGCCCAGGGGCTGAGTGGCCGGGTCCTGCTCCTACTTCTTGTGTTCTTTAGATTTGAGGTGAGGATCAGATCAGCCATGATCTTATTGAATGGCGGAGCAGGCTTGAAGGGCCGATTGGCCTACTCCTGCTCCTATTTCTTATGTTCTTATGTTCTTATACATAGGTAGAATGAGAAGAGGTAATTTCAGCTAAATGATACAATCTTAAAGGGAGTGCAGAAACAGAGAGACCTGGGGGTGTATGTACACAAATCTTTGAAGGTGGCAGGACAAATTGAGAAGGCTGTTAAAAAAACATATGGGATCTTTGCGTTTATTAATAGAGGAACAGAGTACAAAAGCAAGGACGTTATGCTAAACCTTTATAAAACACTGGTAAGGCCTCAGCTAGAGTATTGTGTTCAATGCTAGGCACTACACTTTAGGAAGGATGTCAAGGCATTAGAGAGGGTGCGGAAGAAATTTGCTAGAATGGTACTCGGGATGATGGACTTCAGTTATGTGGAGAGACTGGAGAAGCTGGGGTTGCTCTCCATAGAGCAGAGAAGGTTAAGAGGAGAATTGATAGAGGTGTTCAAAATCATGAACAGTTTTGATAGAGTAAATAAGAAACTGTTTCCAGTGGCAGAAGGGTGGATAACCAGAGGACACAGATTTAAGGCAGGAGAACCAGAGGCGACATGAGGAAACATTTTTTTACACAGCGAGTTGTTGTGATCTGGAATGCACTGCCTGAAAGGGTGGTGGAAGCAGATTCAATAAAAACTTTCAAAAGGGAATTGGATAAATGCTTGAAAGGAAAAAAATAACAGGGCTATGGGGAAAGAGCAGGGAGTGGGACTAATTTGATAGCTCTACCAAAGAGCACAATGGGCCAAATGACCTCCTTCTGTGCTGTATCATTCTATGATTCTATGAAATACAATGGGTCTCAGCCACTTTTTCCTCTTTGTCGTGCCTGGGAACTAACCATTCGCCAAGCATTGTGACAAGGAATATTGGGGCCTTTTTCATCATGTCTGCTAATGCAGATTAAGAATTATATTTAAACTAATTATTGGTTAGTTCAGGCCATCTTTGTACTTTTAATGATTCATTTATACATCCAAATCTTCAGATTTCATTTTCGCATTAGGGATGATATACAACTGAACAGCTGTTTGGGCATTTCAACTGTTCACTGCCCATTTGTTTAAAGTGCTGAGCTGAATGCTGCTCAGCTGATAAGGGTTACTGAGCAGTGCGGATTAAAAGCTCAAGGGCTGTTGGGCAAGGGCTGCTTAGTCTCTGGTGGAGTCTGAACCCTTCGGCATCCCTCTCTCTCACCAATCTCTGGGCACGAACTTACAAATGCTCTGTTAAAAAAAATGTATTTTTTCGATCAGCAATCATCAAAATATAAGGAATCCTGTAACTGAAAATATTTCTTATGCAAGAGTTACCAAGTCACCAGTTAATGTAACAAGTGCAGTCAAATCCATGTTGAACAGACACTGCTATCGTTAGCGGCTCCATCATTGAATTAACTCCAGCTGAGTGGGTGATCTAATTGCTACCTGGTCATTTTAATTTCCCCCAGTGAAAAACTGTCACATTTTTCTCTAAAAGATCATTAACAAGGTCTTAACCAGCAACAGTAGATTTAAAAATTGCTTTTCCAATTTTACTCCTGTTTTTGGGGGGTGGGGCTGAAAACTGTGAGTAGTACAGAAATGGCTAAGGGTTTTTCTACATTCTACATTCTTGAATTAGATACACAGGCCTCCAGGCCAGATTATAGAACCCATGTGCAAGAAGACTTCCTACACCCAATGGAGCATTGCTAAAGCAGCCATGTACGCTTTGTAGAATGCTTATATTGCAACAGTAACAAAGATGACTACATTTTCTTCAAGATTTTTAACCCAGCTTTCAACCCCTTTTTCACCAATTGATCAGAATGAGCAGAATGTTTGTGATTCTAATAGAGTTTATGACTGTAAACAGAGTAAGACATAATGGAAACAAAGGGCTGAATTTGGCCACGCGTGACAACGGTCTCATTTAGGCTATCAGAAAGATGTGCTGTTCAGAGGCAAAATCATTTTCCCAGGTAGGTGGAGGAAAAAGCAAAAGATGGACAAGCTCCACTTATGCATTTTCTAGTGGCTGACTACAGAGCACTATTGCCACACATTAGGGAACAGATGATATGACAGTTCACACAATTGGGGGAGAGGGTGTACATCACAGGGACCTAAAGAGGAAAAATTATTTTAAAAACGTTTTAGGAATAAAGGCTTTGCAGCAATTAGTTGCTTTAGTTTTATCTTGTGGAATCAAAACATGTTACTGGGGCTCTTCCCTCAATTAAAGGGAAGGGCTCCCCGCTGCGAGCTCTGCATTTGTTTTGGCATCTGCTGGAGCACCGAGGTGCGGGAATGCCGCGCGATCAAGCTGAGTGCCGGGCTGACTGATCGCAGCAATTAGCCCACGTCCAGTGGTCAGAATTTTTTTTTTAAATCAGCAATTTTTTTCATGTTGGCCGGCCAATGCGACCAGCCGGCCTCACTGTTCGCGACCTCTGCAGCTGTCGGTAACATCACCCGGCGCTGCTGCGGGGCGCAAGGGAGAGTTTTTCTCCCGAGGCGCTAGTGCGGCACTGCACCTGGAGATGATGTCATGATCTCTGGGCGCAGAAGATCGGGACGATACCCGGTAGCGCCGCCGCTAACCTCCCATGGAACTTCACGGGAGGCGCAGTTACCGCCTCAGGGGGCGGGGCGAAAAGCCATTTGCGCCCCGTTAGCACCTTCCACTGGAGGCACAAACGAGGGGAATTTCGCCCTTATAGAGTCATCACTTGAATATCATCAGCCAGTAATGTCATTTTGACATGTCAATACTGATTATCTTTGAACTAGGATATCTATCTATCTAGTATTATATAGTATACATAGTATTGGCTGTTTAAGTGTCTTAGCAAACTAAAAGGTTCATTTTTATTGATTTACTGATGCCGACTGTTCCAGCAATTTATTGATTTGTTGCTGTGCCTCTGTTCTCTGAATTTATTAACTCACTGGTGACTGCTGATCCTTTAACTTACTGATTTATTGTTGTGTCTGTTGCTCCATTCATTAATTCATTTGTTGCCGTGCCCACTGCTCCATTAATTCATTTGTTGGTGTGCTCACAGCTCTAAGAATTTACTAATTCATCAGTGCCTGCTGCTCCATTAATTAATTGATTTGTTGATGTGCCCAATTATCTATGAATTTATTTTTACTTTTGCCCACCTCTCTATTCAATTCCCTGGTGCCCATTGCTGTGTTAACATACATTTGCTACTGCCTGTTGCTCTACGAATTTATTAATTCAGTGGTGTCCATTCAATTATTAATTCACTAGTACCTGGTTAGCAGAACTGCATTCTTAAGCAGTTTCCTTTTGTTAGTGAGTTATGATGCATGTGGTTTGTACTGTTTTCTATGGGTTCAATTTTCTAGTTGTGATTGCATGGTGTCAAGAAATACCATATTTTGTTTGCATGTAAGTTCTCCAGTTTATTCTGTTTCTTCCTGAATCTCATTGCTATTATATTAGCAGCTTTTGTTGTTCTTGGTTTTAGGGTGTATTGTTATCAGATTCTTTGGGATTATTGAAATAAAACTTATCAACAACGTACAGGCCTTGGCTCTCTCTGTGTGCAATGTCATGGAAGATTGCCTAGTACAGTATGTACTAAATATTAAACAGTTTTGAAAAATGGAGTGATTTTACCAGTAATATTTTCCTGGTGAACTTTTCTGAAGACTGGGTCATAAACTAAACATTAAAGAAAAGAATTGAATTTAAAAAGTTAGAAACTGAATTTGAAAAACAGGTGATTGAGTTTGTGTAGCCGCAAATTGAGTTAGTCAGTATATCAAGTTAGGAAACAATCACCAGGCAGAAATCACCTACAATTCTGGCTTCTCGTTGAACATCCTTATATATACTAGCAACATTTTGAGCCTGATCCAACTGCTGCTGTTGACAGTTGTTTCAAACAAGCTAGCTGCAAATCAAGCACGTGAATTGATGTAATCCTAAGTATATTATGACAGATATGCCATATATTTTGTACTTCAGAATTGACACCTAATAATCAATCAGGTACAGCGTGCCTTGCATGTCAAACCTCCAACTGTCTCTAATGGATAGGACAAAATCTTCACCTCATTATAATGTAAAATTATACCAGAGAACTCTTAAAAAACACAAATGAGCAAAGTGGTGATGTACATCAAAAGTTTACTCAGCAAAAAATGGTTCCAGCACTCATAAATGACTCAGTCTACAAACCATAATTTATTCAATATCTAGGAAAAATGCTAAACTTTGACATACATGATGTAAATAGACAGAGACTGAGAGGCACATCACTAAAATGTCCCAGTTTTTCCACGAAACTATGCTGCAAGAAGAGAAAAATAAAATATTACCAGTAACATGTTTCAAATGTCAATTCTGATGTTATGCTGTGCATTTAATGGAAACAATGCACTCCACTCTTGTTACAACATTATCCTTGAGTATCAATCAATGTTTAAATGGACTTTCTATGTTGAATATCTCATACTCAGCAAACCATGCAACATAAAACAGATGACAAAAGCCTAGAAATTATAAATTGCGATATTAAAATACGAACATTTAACGTGGGTGTATGACATTCCTCTGTTCACTACTATACTGCCAGCACTAATCTGTTTATTTTAAATGGGGATGTCATGTGAATGTGTTACAGATTTGACTGCTAATATCACCAACATAATTTCTAGGCTAAAAGGTCCAAAAGCTTTAAGCTAGAAATTATGTTTTAATGAAGTAAGAGGATGCAGTAAATAAAAATACATTATATTGTATGTGTGAACTGTAAATTATGGACACCTTTCCAAACGAGTGATATTATTTAGTTACAGGAACTGTAACTGAAGCTCAAAGAATCTCTTCTCTCAGTCTCCTGAGAGTGATATGAAAGATTTATGATAGCAGTGCTAAATTTGTGACTTCAATGGAAAAGAAAATCGGATGGGGGTGTAAAACGGGCTGCCAATTCACTATGTGGCTCAATTGAGTAGTACCTTTGGTACCAAAGTAGTCATAATGCTTAATTGAAAATAAAATTTTTTAAAGTGCTAGCATACAGAAATAAAAATACCACCACTTTGAAAGCATCACAGAAGAAAGGACAGTACAAATCGACCTTCCAGAGCAAATGGAAATGCACAAAGCTCTTGGAAATTTGTCACCATTTTTCTGACAATAAGGCAAACATGGTTGACTGAGAGTCTGCCCAGTGACCAAGAGGGCAAATATAAAACAGTACCTAAAATAGGTGTGACGTTGGCAAAGTGGCCGCTCCACCCACTTGTTCATGTCACTGTGAGGCCCGAGCCATTGCAAGACACTGGCCTCATTAGCATGCCGCCTGCAAGCTGTGGGTGCTAAGCGGGTGTCCAGCTGGAGCTTGCCAGTTTTGGGAGGGTGGAAAACTGGTCAGCTCCCATGCTGAGCTGGCTGGCACATCGGGCCTGGGGCAGGAGGAGAACCCAGGGGAACGGTAGCATACTGGTTATATTATTGGACTTTTAATCCCAAAGTCTGAGACTCAGGTTCCACAACACAGGTGTAGGTCTCTCTGGGGAAAAAGGTTCCTAGATATTTACATCTCTGTACAGACATATCAATGATAGGAGTAAGTACTTTATTCAGATTTTTTTTATCATAGAATCATAGAATGATACAGTACAGAAGGAGGCTATTCGGCCCATCATGCTTGTGCCAGCTCTTTAGTAGAGCTATCCCATTAATCCCACTCTCCTGCTCTTTCCCTACAGCTCTGTAAATGCTTTTTCCTTCAAGTATTTATCCAATTCTCTTTTGAATGTTACTATTGAATCTGCTTCCACCACCTTTTCAGGCAGTGCATTCCAGATCACAACAACTCACTATGTAAAAAAAATGTTTCCTCATGTCACCTCTGGTTCTTTTGACAATCACCTTAAATCTGTGTCCTCTGGTTACCAACCCTTCTGCCACTGGAAACAGTTTCTCCGTATTTACTCTATCAAAACCCTGCATGATTTTGAAGACCTCTATCAAATCTCTTAACCTTCTCTGCTCTAGGGAGAACAACCCCAATTTCTCCAGTCTCTCCTCAGACCTGAATTCCCTCATCCCTGGTACCATTGTAGTAATTGTCTTCTGCATCCTCTCTAAGGCCTTGACATCCTTCCTAACGTGTGATGCCAAGAACTGAACACAATACTCCAGCTGCGGCTTAACCAGTATTTTATAAAGGTTCCGCTATTAATAAACGCAAAAATCCCATTTGCTTTTTTGACAGCCATCTCAATTTGTCCTGCCACCTTCAAAGATTTGAGTGCATACACCCCCAGGTCTCTCTGTTGCTGCACCCCCTTCAAAATTGCACCATTTAGTTCATATTGCCTCTCCTCATTCTTCCAACAAAAATGTATCACTTCTCTGCGTTAAATTTCATGTGTCTGCCCATTTCACTCGTCCTCCTGAAGTCTATTACTATCTTCCTCATTGTTTACGACATTTCTGAGCTTCATATCATCTGCAAACTTTGAACTTGTGCCCTGTATAGCCAAGTCCAGGTCATTAATATACATCAAAAAGAGCAGTGGTCCTAATACTGACCCCTGGGGAACAACACTCTATACTTCCCTCCAGTCGGAAAAATAACTGTTCAGCACGACTCTCTGCTTTCTGTCCCTTAGCCAATTTTGTATCCATGGTGCCACTGTCCCTTTAATCCCATGGGCATTAAATTTGCTAACATGTCTATTATGTAGTACTTTGTGAAACGCCTTTTGCAAGTCCACATACACAACATCAACCGCACTACCCTCATCAACTCTCTCCGTTACTTCATCAAAGAACTTGATCGATTTAGTCAAATATGATCTGCCTTCAACAAATCCGTGCTGACTTTGTCCCGGATTATTGTCTCTAAAAGTTTCCCCACTACTGACGTTAGGCTGACTGGCCTATAGTTGCTGGGTTTATCCCAATCCCCTTTTTTAAACAGGGGTGTAACATGTGCAACCCTCCAGTTATCTGGCACCATCCCGCATATCCAAGGAGAATTGGAAGATTGTGGTCAGATCCTCCACAATTTCCACGCTTACTTCCCGCAGCAACCTAGGATGCATCCCATCAGGACCAGGTGACTTTTCTACTTTGAGGACTAGCCACCTTTTAAGTACCTCCTCTTTATCTATTTTTATCCTATCCAATATTGCTACTGCCTCTTCCTTTACTGCTACATTGGCAGCATCCTCTTCTCTAGTGAAGACAGATGCAAAGTACTTATTTCGTACTTCAGCCATGCCCTCTGCCTCCACAAGAATATTTCATTTTTTGTCCCTAATCAGCCCCATCCTTCCTTTGACTACCCTTTTATTATTTATTTGTTTATAAAAGACTTTTGGGTTCCCTTTTATGTGAGCCGCTAATCTATTCTCATTCTCTCTCTTTGCCCCTCTTATTCCCTTTTTTAGATCCCCTCTGTACTTTCTATATTCAGCTTGGTTCTTGACTGCATAATGAACCTTACATTTGTCATTAGCCTCCTTTTTCTGTCACATTTTAACTTCTATATCTTTAGTCCTCCCGGGAGCTCTAGCTTTGGATGCCCTTCCTTTCCCCCTTGTGGGAATGTGTCTAGTCTGTACCCAAACCATCTCCTCTTTGAAGGCCTCCCATTGTTCAATTACTGTTTTGCCTACCAATTTTTGATACCAATCCACCTGGGCCTCCCTTTTCAACTCACTGAAGTTAGCGCTGCTCCGTTAAGTGTTTTTACGCTTGATTGTTCCCTGTCCTTTTCCATGTTCTAAACCTGATGATATTATGATCACTGTTCCCCAAATGTTCTCCCACTGAAACATACTCTACTTGCCCCACTTCATTCCCCAGAACTAGATCCAGCACTGCTTCCTTCCTCACTGGGCTGCAAACACACAGATCAAGAAAGTTCTCTTGTATACATTTCAGGAATCCTCCCACTCTTTACCTTTATACTTTTATTACCCCAGTCTATATTAGGATAATCGAAGTCCCCCATTATCATAGTTCTTGCAACTTTCTGTAATTGCCTGCACATTTGCTCCTCTATCTCCTTCTCACTATTTAGTGGCCTATAGTATACACCCAGTAGTATAATAGCTCCTCTGTTGTTCCTTAATTTGAACCAAATAGATTCTGTCTTTGACCCCTCAACTACTATTGATTTATTGATTTATTTGAGGATTCTAGTGTATATCACAAGCTCCATGACCTTCTGCTCATGGGTTGTAAGTTGCTTTAAGGTGGGAATACCCGTTCCAGTGGCCTGACTCTCGCGGGCATTGTGTGCCAATCAGCAAGAAGATTGAGTAAAGCCTTTGCTGTCATGATACCATCCCCGGGCGCTGTGCCCCCGTAGCGCCTCGGGAGAAAAATTCCCCCTCGCGCCCGCAGCAGCGCCTGCCGATGTTAGCGACTGCTGCAGGAGTCGCGAACAGTGAGGCCGGCCGCTCGCGAGGCGCCATTTAAAGGCACTGTGGCCGTCCGACTTAAAAAAAACTTGCCGATTTAAAAAAAAAATTCTGACCACCGGACACGGATTGAGTGCCGCGATCGGGCAGCCCGGCACTCAGCTGATCGCGCGGCACTCCCGCACCCCGGTGCTCCACCAGATGCCAAAAAAAAGTAGAGCTCACAGCGTGGGGCCCTTCCCTTTAATTGAGGGAAGAGCCCCTGCAACACGGCAGCGCCACGCATGGCCACAAGTGGCGCTGCTGAGCACATTGCCCCGGATCAGGACATTCCCTGCCTCTTGTGCTCCAAGAGGCAAGTGGAGCGCTTGATTTTGCACTCCACTTCCCTCTTGCAGCAAAAAAATGGGAATTTCTCAAATGTTTGAAAAGGTTAGCACCTGGCGCTAACTTTTCAAACATTTTTGACTTAGCGCCCCAAATGGCCCTCTAGGGGAATTTCTCCATCTTAGAGCTCTTATAATGTAAGCCTACATCTAATGACTGGAGGATAATGAATGCTATTCAGATATTCAGAACTGCGAGACATGAATCAGAAAATCTTAGACCAGAAAGTCTAGCACTCGTAGTGGGGAAAATACTCAAGAGCATTTTATAGGATGTTATCAATCGTCAACTAAATTGTGTAGCGACCATTAATGAGTAGTCAACATGCGTTCAGAAGCAATAGGTTATGCCTGATGAAGTTACTGGAATGTCTAGCAGAAGTGGCTAAATTAGCAAAGAAGGGCTATTTGGTGAATAAAATTATTTGGATTTTAAACAAGTATTCGGTAAAACTCTGTATGCAAGAATTTTAAAGAAGATTAACGTTCATGAAATTAGTAACAATTTAGTTCATCAGATTGAAAATTGGTTTGTCAATTAAATGGAGAAGGTAGTGACAAATGAGAAAAGCTCTTGACAAGGGAGCAGCAAATAATGGTGCGCTGTAAGTATCTGTTCTGGATTACCTGCTATTCACATTATTTATTAATATAGAGGCGGGAACATTTTGAAATATAACATCTGCTGATGACATCAGATGATGGGGGAGAAATTGAAGTGAAGCAGCATGGGAAGCAGTGTTCAATCTTTCTCACCGGCACCTCCATGTCCATCTTGCTACAAGGGTGCTCTGAGTCAGAAGCAAGATGTGTCAAAAGCCTCAGACACAATCTCGCCTGCCCTTCTTTCTTTCACAAATACTTCACTTCCTCCTTCAAATCCAGGACTGTTATGGGCATGCCCAAAAAGAATTTCCAAGGTGCAGAATTTGTTTGCTCCAAGTGAAATAGCAACTGTTAGCAAGACTGTTTTGAGAAAAGATTTGGGGCAAAACAGTCTTGCAATGCAAAACCAAAGTGGCAAACACCAGCAAAATATCATGCAAAAAGGAGAATGCAGATAGAAATATCTAAGAAGTAACAGAAAACCACAATTTAGATGAATTCGTAAATAGTGAAATGCACCTTTAAGAAACAAACTCCCAAAAGCCAGAGTAACAAATCGCAATAGTGCCTACTTTATATGGGTCAACAATATCAATGTAGTGACCAGGTAAAAAAATCAGTGACTTGGATAGAACCAATTTCCATATGATTGCCTTAATTAGGAGCTACGGCAAGGCCTACAGAAAGTTGGAAAAATGTCTGGTCACTGAATTCAAGGCCTTGCAAATTAGGTGCTCTGACCCGGTCGCTTGACTGAGCACAGCACATTTCCAGAATGCATGACAGTGCTCACGGAACACACCACTGCTAAACTGGTCCTGTAATGTAAGACAAAACAGGAAAACTATTCATAGAAGTTACAGATAGCATTTAAAAATCAGTCGAATTGTAATGGAAAAAGTAAACTTAGATATGCAAATGTTTATGTGAACTGAGAGTCTAATTTTTAAATGTAGAATTGGTATACTATAGCAGGTGCTAAATACCTCTGTGCTCTTTTGCGTTTGTGCCCTATTATAATCTCTCATACTGCATGCAAATGAAGCATTTGCGTATTGAGTCGATCACCGAAACCAATTTTGGCGGGGGTGTAAAACGGGCGATATCGGATCGGATCGGATCGGATCGGATCGGCCGCCCGTTATACAACCGCTCGATTTTCCTTTCCATTGAAGTCAATGACATAGAAAATTGGGCAGAGTGTATAACAGGCAACCGATCCAATATTGGCTATTATACACCCCCGCCAAAGTTGAAAGTTCTGCAAACAATTAGTCTGACGTTAAGTGTGTTGTTATAATCAAATGCGTACAAATTGGAAATTCCAATTATGTGTAATCCAGTATCTGAAGCGAGGAAGAAAGCACTAAGTTAGGATAAAATATTTAACTTGAGGTGACATTCACTGAGGGGATGAGTTTCCTCGCAGTGATTTGAGCCACTGTTACGAGAGAAGAAAACAAATTATGCCTGCCAATGATCAGGAGAAGAATTTACATGAGGTTTACTGGTTCAGCTTATCTAAATACTGGAGCAGTGATTGGTGTAAATCCCATGTAAAATTAGTGTAATCTGCTGGAGTGCATGGAAATTAGAGTGCAGCCTTCTAAAAACAGATCTGTCTGAACATATCAGCAGCAGATTGGGGGCAACCAGATAAGGAAGGAGCAGTGTTTGGCTCACTCACTTGACCCCCACTTCCACTGCATGTCTTATGAGTCTTTTTCTCATACTTGTCAAGAATATCTACAGCAGGAATCACTGGAACAAAGAGCCAAACAAAGCAGCAGGGCATGGCACCCAGGCATAAAAGATGAACCGAGAATTTTATAGTCTTAGACCTCCCAGTAATTCCTGGGGGAAATAGAGCTAAGGAAACACAAACTGCTGGGTGTCCATGCCAATAAATCTGCCAGGGATCTTACTCGTGCCACCTGGCAGGAGATGGCACTCACACTGATTGGCAACTCTCTCACCCCCAGGACTGTAGACCAGTGCCACAAGAAGTTCAATGGCATCAGGGAGGGAAGGTGAAACACTAGACATTCTCCCTTTTCTTCCTTGCTACCCTGGGCACCAGTACTCTCTTCACCCTCTTAAAGGAACATATGCACAACTAAGCCTTCAAAATGCACTCGGTTTGAGGGAAGCTCAAACTCGAGACCTTGCACTATGGCTACTCAGCTTCCCTAACAGAAATTACTTAAAAACACAATCCTAAAATCCCTTCTTCCACTTTAACAGACTGATGTCTCATCTCTTACTTCAGTTCTCCCAAGCCACTTGGCACACATTCCTCAGCTGCCAGCCTTCCCCTTATTTACTCAATCTTCTTGCCGATTGGTGCACAATCCCCGTGAGAGGCAGTCCACTGGAACGGGTATGCCCACCTTAAAGCACTCAAACTCCATGAGCAGAAGGTCGTGGAGCTTGTGAGGATACACTCTGCTCTTGCCATGGGAGATTGCAAGGTCGATGTGTATTGCCAGAACCAGGTTTTGACTGAACTTCTACACTGTCGCCCTGGCATCCCTGTGAATCCCCACACAGACACAAGCTTCCAGCCCTTCTCTGTCTTCTTAATCCCAAGGGAGTAATGCTTATCCATTCTTAACTTCTACCCTCTTTTCCTTCAGATCCACCAGGGTCACAGGAGGAGGAAGATGATGAAGAGGAAGATGAAAGCAGACTGAAGTCGAACTATAAGTTCCTGCACAGACCTCCTGCCCCATGTTCCTCTGCCTCAACCCTTTTCAACTCTCAAACTGTGTCACTTTTTCTTCATCTCCAGCTCAGATACTTTCACTGGGGATGGAATTAGATGGCGTCAGTGAGGATCCGACACTGGGTGATTCACAGAGCATGAGGCAACTGGAGGATTGTAAAATGGGTGAGGATGTGCCAGCTTCCGGGGTCGAGGAGAGGGCTGCCTCCGGCTTTGGAGCTGTGGAACCCAGAGCTCATGGGTATTTGCCTGAAAAGAAGGATGTTCGAGGAACATCACACCCATGTGCAGCCGATCAGCAATGCCAGTTTTACACACATGCCACAAGTTGAAAATATACCCCAAGATGCACTCTGAAGCCTCTTGCAATGGTCCCAGAAGTGTCCTTCAAATGCAGGTCATCATGATGTTTTCCTCCATTTAGTTCTGGCTCCAATGAAGCCATGACCTCCTTGCCAGCAATGTCAAAGTTCAGCGGTTTTGAAAGATGAGACTGTGAAGAGCACAGCAGGCTACAACAAATCATGACACATGATCTGCAGTATACTGCAGTGCCCCTCACGACCTGTCCAGATAGCAAAAACCTGCCTTTAAGACCCCAGTGGAGCTCTCAATGACCAATTTAGTAAGGCATGTGCCTCACTGTAGTGCTCCTTTACTGATGTTCAGGCCACTCTTTATGGGGCCATTTTCAATAGGAGCAGGGGGAAGGCTTTATCACCCAGAAGTGATCCTTTGACCTGATTTTCTTCTCTGAAGAGATCAGGGTGGGCCAAATTTAAAAGGATTATTGCATCATGACAGTGCCGACTGTGGTTCAGTTGGTAGCACCCTCGCCTTGGAGTTACAAGATTCTGAAGGGGATTGACAGGATAGATGCTGAGAGGTTGTTTCCCCTGGCTGAAGTGTCTAGAACTAGGGGGCATAGTCTCAGGAAAAGAGGTAGGCCATTTAAGACTGAGATGAGGAAGAAATTCTTCACTCAGAGGGTGGTGATTCTTTGGAATTCTCTGTCCCAGAGGGCTGTGCATGCTGAGTCTTTGAGTGTATTCAAGGCTGAGATAGATAGATTTTTGGACTCTAGGGGAATCAAGGGTTTTGGAGATCGGGCGGGAAAGTGGAGTTGAGGTCGATGATCAGCCATGATCTTATTGAATGGTGGAGCAGGCTCGAGGGGCCATATGGCCTACTCCTGCTCTTATTTCTTATGTTCTTATGTTAGAGGGTGTGGGTTTAAGTCCCACTCCAGAGACTTCAGCACAAAAATCTAGGCTGACACTCCAGTGCAATGCTAAGGGAGTGCTGCACTGTCGGAAATGCCATCTTTCAGGTGAGATGTTAAACCAAGGCCCTGTCTGCTCTCTCTGGTGGACATAAAAGATCCCATGGCACTATTTCGAAGAAGAGCAGGGGTGCTATCTCCGGTGTCCTGGCCAATATTTATCCCTCAATCAACATCACTAAAAAAACAGATTATCTGGTCATTATCACATTGCTGTCTGTGGGAGCTTGCTGTGTGCAAATTGGTTGCCGCATTTCCTACATTACAACAGTGACTGCACTTCAAAAGTACTTCATTGGTTGTAAAGGGCTTTGGGATGCCCAGAAGTTGTGAAGGGTGCTATATAAATGTAAGTCTTTCTTTTCTTTTAACTTCCAGCATATCAGGCATTGACATGTAGGATTCTCTGCATGCTGTCACACACAATCTGTACATTATGGAAATGGAAGCCCTTCCCATTGAGATAGTTAAGAAGTTGTTCTGTGAGAGCATGCAAAGCAACATGGGTGCCACTGATTGCACCCTAGACCTTTGGGAAACCAGCAACCCCATAAAACTATATTGCTTTACTACACTGATGTCTTGTAGTGATGCCAAAAGCGATGGAATTTTGCCCTCCAGGATCGATTACCTTAATCTAGGTAAGGTTTAAGGCCTTTCAAAAGGAATTGAAAGTGCTCACACCACCTCTCATTTGGCATGATATCCAGTGAGGCCTACAAGGGTGTAAAGGGTAGAATTCTGGGGTAGCCTGGGAATTCCAACCAACACATTCTCCATGGGAAAATGGCTGGAGCTAAAAACAGGATCGATTGTCAGGCACAACCAGATTCTGTCTCACTTTCTGGGTTCTTTGACTGGAGATCTTCCCCAGTTGTACTTGGCCTGGACCAGAATTGCAGGCCCAAGCAATCAAAGCTTCCAGTGCAGGTAATACCAAGATTTGTACACTTTTATTTACCCAGATATTAGCAGACAAACCTATGGTTTTCCCTAATGGAAATAAAGACAACTATTAAATTCTATTTTCCCGTCAGTAGAGGTATTCGTGCATTTATATACATGAAGCATTTTTTCTGCCCTAAAGCAAACAGTTTCTCTGTCTGCTTTACCTCAGTGATTTCCCTGGTGGCAATCAGTTTAAAAAACATCTTTTATGTCTTTAAAAAATGCCAAGTGTAAAACTGTATGCTGTACCAGCAAATTCCTGGGCTGGAGTTACGTCCCATTGAGCACTGAACTCCAGGCTATAATTATACATTCATTACTAGAAAATGGTGTTAGCATCAGTGGTGGTACTCCATCTAGATACTGCTGACAAGAAAATAATCCTTTCCATGAGTTTGATAAAAAAAAGCCACTTATGAAAATTCAATAAACATTTTAAATTATTGAGGTAACAATTAGTGTTCAAATACAGAATGTTTACTGATGTACCATCTGATAGACTAATGGATTTTTTTTACTTCGCCCACTTTCAAAAGGGCCCCTGAGGATGATGATGTAAAATCACTGCTATTAAGTTACAGCCCACTACATCACCTGAAAAGAAAAAAAAATATGCTTGGTTTATCTGTTATCTTATTGCGGGTTTATGTTGTGGCATTTTACCATCAGTGGGAATCTAAAAGTTAAACTCCCATATTTTCTTCATGGTGTAAACCCTTAATGAAAGATGGTCTGTTAGCAAAGGGTGAGTACACGTGATCGTTTTTCTAAATGTGCTCTGCAATGCATTATCTCCACCAAAATGTGATTTTCTCCCATATGTAAAAGAGCTGAGCTGTAAATAACAAAAATAATCAGGAAAAAAAGCTGGGCAAGGGCCTGTTGACTGATTGTTACTGTCAGAAATGTGCTTGTTAAAGATATGTACATGGAAAAGATTGGTGCTTTCGTCAACATGTAAACAATATTAAGAAGATGCGGATGATATTCTCATATAGAATTGTAGCTTCAAGTGTCAGTGGTTTGTCAGTTTCAGCAAAGTTGTGATAGCCATCAATGGCAGTCTTCATCCAATTCCTGCTCGCAGTCTTCAGCTCACCACTTCCATAGTAGTCTTCACCTGATCTGCAACTGGCATCTCATCCCTTCTCATCACTAGCAGTCCTCAGCTCTCTAACACTTGGCAGCTCGCACCAGTATAACAACTTTCAATAAAACTCCTTTAAATTAACCTCCTTTTTGGGGGAAAATAGGAGGTGCAAAACTGAGTAAAATGGGGCAGAAATGGCTACTGCCTCAACGCTGCTGCTAAAAGATTGCATTCGAACTGTCCTTTAAATGACCCACCATTCCCCTTTAACACCTGCTGGTAGGCTATCCTGCTATATTTGAATGGGGTCAAATGGGCATGACTAACCCCTTGCTCTATTTTCCACCAATTTCTATCCCAAATAATTATCGTCACTATATTAGTGACAGTATGAGCTGAGGAGCGGTATCTCTTAGGCAGATACTTCATTGAAGAGACAATATTGATTGCTATCACTGAAGGTTGGCTCTAATTGTAAGCTATCGATTTAAGTTCTTTGGTTTTCTAGAAGGTCTGTCAGGAATTTTACTGCCCTTTTCAATCAGCTCTAGAAAAATGTTACTTTCTTACTGGGATATGGATTTCCTAATGGGAATCCCTCTATTTCTATGCTATGATGAGAATGAGGTGATGGAGGAAGTTAGATTGAAAGCTCTTCAAATGAAGCATCACAGATGGCACTTCTTCCCTACATGCAGATTTCAATTCACCAGGGTTTACAGACCAAGAAGATATTACCCAGATTTCTTTGCATTTTACTGCCTCTGAAGTCTGAGCTTTCCCCCCAACCCCACCCAGAGGTTATTGGGGACAGCGGTCAACGACTGGCTGAACAGCTGCAGTCCACTTCCACAAGAAGAACAGCATTGTCTATACCAGTCAGCATCACCATTACCTTGAATTTCTTTGCCACTGGATCCTTTCAGACAGCATCTGATGACCTTTGCCATATTAGCCAGGGAGCAGCTAACCACTGCAGCTAGAACTTGACTGATGCTCTATTCAAAAGAGTTGCAAAATTCATATCCTTTCCAATGGAACCAGAGTAACTAAGGAAGAGAGCTATCCAATTCTACAGACTGCTCGGGTTCCCACAGATGCAAGGAGAAATTGACAGAATGCATGTGGCACTCAAAGCTCCAAATGACAACCCCCTCAATTTTATGTAAAGTATAAGTTTTCATTCGAATAATGTGCAGCTGATGTGCAATGTCAATCACCTTCTCTTGTACGTGAATGCTCGACACTCAGGAAGCTGTCATGATGCTTTCATCATGTGATAACTACCACACCAGCCCTCATGACTCAGCCATGTACCAGGATGGTTAATTGGTGATCAGTGCTATCTATTGCAGTCATGGTTTATGATTGTAATAAAGCTTCCACAGACAAGGGGGGGAACAACAGATATAATGAGGCCCATGCCACTATAAGAAGTGTGATCGAGCAGAATGTAGGAATTCATAACTCTATATGGTCAAGCTATGTTTACTTTAACAACATTTATGCAAAGGTGTCAAAAAATTCATGCACTCTTATCTATAACTATTTTTAACACTGTGTATTCACTTTGTTGAGAGGTCGCACAACACCAGGTTATAGTCCAACAGTTTTATTTGAAATCACAAGCTTTCGGAGCTATCGATCGCCCCTTCCTCAGGTGAAGTAAATTAGATACAGAATCGCCAAAGCATATATAGATAGAAAACAAAGCATGTGTACTTTACAATTGCAGACCAATAAATTACGTCGATATGCGCGATCTTCTTGGCGATTCTCTCCACTTTGAGCTGGCAGTTTGTGGTGTCGATAGTCGATATTCACTTTGTGCCAGCTAACTTGGTGGCTGTAGCTCCTAGTTTACTACATCTATGAGCTGCTTCCTCAATGAGACAAGGTTGAGTGGAGGGTGGCTGGGAACATTCCTCTAGAGGTTTAGAAGCCTGAGGTGATGCTGATATCAGGGAAGCAGCTACCCCAGAGGGACTAGCTTCCGGCAGCTTTTCTCTTGCAGTGTCACGGGATGCCAGGCCAATGTCTGAAGCTCCCTCATGTGCAGGTATTGGAGGGGGCCATAAGGACACCGGTTCAGTGCTACTCTCTGGAGACACAGTGACGTCGGTGACATCTACATGGAAACCACTGACTGGTGCAGGGTACATGATCAGAGATGCTATCATCACAGACTGAATAGTCCAAATCAGGCAGCTCTGTGAAAGTATCCTTTTCAAACCATCTATTGAATCAGTGGTTGCTACCACTCCAGAAGCCTTCGCTGTCCTTAATATCTTCTCCTGGCGCATTGTTGCTGTAGAAATTTTACAGACCATCGCTCCCGCCAGGGTGTTCTGGATTATGAGAAACTTCCTGCAATGTGTTGCAGGTGCGTGTAGTGGATTTCTCCCACTTTTCCATCATCTCAACTATATGCATGGAGACCATCTCCATTATCTGCACAAGAGATCAATGCTCCCTAACTATAGTTCTATTGAAGATTGGGCCACAAGATCTGTGTAACTAGGCTCCTCAGCCGAGGATAGTCGTTTTTCTATCACCATCAAGCTGGAAGACCAACACTAGTTCAATGTGAAGTATTGAAGCGCACACCAGAAGAAGCACCAGGCATATCTTAGATTGAGGTACTAACCATAGCAAAGCTACAACACAGCAATCAGTATTCTAAATATCAAAAGTGGCAGGCTATAAATAAAGCTAAGCAGTCCTACAACCAGCAGATCAGAGTAAAGCTCTCTCACATTATCAAATCCAGTTGAAAATGGTAGTGCACACCAGGCAATTAACAGGAGAAGGTGGTTCCTTGAATATCCCCATCTTCGACCATGGTGGAGCCAATACTTCAGTACAAGAGATAAGGCTGAAGCATTTGCATGCACCTAGCAAAAACTTCCAAATGGAAGATCTTACTTTCCTCTCTTCTGAGGTCCCCACCATCAAGGTCAATGCCAAACCAATTTTGTTCTTACTCGGAAGCCATGTTGTGCTGTTGTATATATATAAGCATCATTAAGATGCAGTTAAGTATACTGGGCACAGCAAAGGTTAATGACCTGCGCTACTCTAGAACAGCTGTAACACCGGCAATATGGAAGGTTGCCTAGCTATGTTCAATCGACAAAAAAACAGGATAAATCTAACCCTGGCCAATTACCACCCTATCAACATGCTCATAATCATCAGTAAGTCATCATTAGCAATATCAAGCAACACATACCAATAATCTGCTCACCACTGCTCAGTTTGGGTTCCACCAGAATTACACAGCTCATAAGAACGCAGGAACAGGAGCAGGCCATTTAGCTCATCGAGCCTGTTCTGCCATTCAATGAGATCAAGGCTGATCTGTGACCTAACTCCATATACCCGCCTTTGCCACATATCCCTTTATACCTTTGGTTAACAAATATCTATCGATCTCAGATTTAAAATTAATAATTGACCTAGCATCAACTGCCATTTGTGGAAGAGTTCCAAACTTCTGCCAGCCTTTGCGTGTAGAAGTGTTTCCTAATTTCACTCCTGAAAGGCCTGGCTCTAACTTTTAGGCTATGCCCCTAATTGTAGACACCCCAACCAGCGGAAATAGTTTCTCTCTATCTACCCTATCAGTTCCCATTAATATCTTGAAAACTTCGATCAAATCAGCCCTTAACTTTCTAAATTCCAGGGAATACAACCATAGTTTCTGTAATCTCTCCTCGTAATTTAACCCTTGGAGTCCAGGTATCATTCTGGTAAATCAATGCTGCAGTCCCTTCAACACCAATATATTCTTCCTAGGGTGTGGTACCCAGAACTTAACCCAGTACTCCAGGTGTGGTCTAACTAGGGCTTTGTATAGCTGGGTACCACACCCTTAATTATAGACTCTAGTAATTTCCCGACAACAAATGTTAGGCTAACTGGTCTATAATTCCCTGGTTTCCCTCTCTCACCTTCTTTAAATAGCAGAGGGACATGTGCAATTTTCCAATCTAAAGCAATGGGAAAAAGGGCTGTAGTCCAGGAGCCAGTGGTGAGTGTAGGGAGGTACTGAGGAGGGTATCAAGGTCGCAGGAATGTACCGGAAGACAGGAAGATGGCTTGAAGTGTGTCTACTTCAATGCAAGGAGCATCCGGAATAAGGTAGGAGAACTTGGAGCGTGGATTGGTACTTGGGACTACGATGTGGTGGCCATTACGGAGACATGGTTAGAACAGGGACAGGAATGGTTGTTGGAAGTTCCGGGGTATAGATGTTTCAGTAAGAGTAGGGAAGTTGGTAAGAAAGGTGGAGGAGTAGCATTGTTAATCAAGGATAGTTTAACAGCGGCAGAAAGGCAGTTCGAGGGGGATCTGCCGTCTGAGGTAATATGGGCTGAAGTTAGAAATAGGAAAGGAGCGGTCACGTTGTTAGGAGTTTTCGACAGGCCCCCAAATAGTAATAGAGATGTGGAGGAAGAAATTGCAAAGCAGATTATGAATAGGTGTGGAGGTCACAGAGTAGTTGTCATGGGTGACTTCAACTTTCCAAATATTGATTGGAACCTTTATAGGTCAAACAGTTCGGATGGGATAGTTTTTGCACAGTGTGTGCAGGAGGGTTTCCTGACACAATATGTGGATAGGCCGACAAGAGCTGGGGCCACGTTGGATTTGGTACTGGGTAATGAACCGGGCCAAGTGTTTGATTTGTATGTGGGAGAGCACTTTGGAGATAGTGACCACAATTCGGTAACTTTCACTATTGCAATGGAGAGGGATAGGGCCATACGGCAGGGCAGGGTTTATAATTGGGGGAGGGATAATTATGATGCGATTAGGCAAGAATTAGGGAGTATAAGATGGGAACAGAAACTATCAGGGAAAGGCACAAACGAAAAGTGGAGCTTTTTCATGGCGCAATTACTGCGTGTCCTTGATAGGTATGTCCCTGTCAGGCAGGGAGGAAATGGCCGAGTGAGAGAACCATGGTTCACAAAAGAGGTTGAATGTCTAGTCAAGAGGAAAAAGGAAGCGTATGTAAGGATGAGAAAACAAGGTTCAGTTGGGTCGATTGAGGGGTACAAGGTAGCAAGGAATGAGCTAAAAAAAGAGCTTAGGAGAGCTAGGAGGGGGCATGAGAAGTCCTTGGCAGGTCGGATCAAGAAAAACCCCAAGGCCTTTTACTCTTATGTGAGAAATAAAAGAATGACCAGGGTGAGGGTAGGGCCGGTCAAGGACAGTAGTGGGAACTTGTGCATGGAGTCAGAAGAGATAGGAGAGGTGATGAATGAATACTTTTCATCAGTGTTCACCGAGGAGAGGGGCCATGTTCTTGAGGATGAGAGTGTGATAAAGGTGGATAGGCTGGAGGTGGTAGATGTTCTGAGGGAAGATGTTTTAGCAATTTTGAAGAACCTGAGGGTCGATAAGTCCCCTGGGCCAGATGGGATATATCCTAGGATTCTTTGGGAGGCAAGGGAGGAGATTGCAGAGCCTCTGGCTTTGATCTTTGGGTCCTCACTGTCCACGGGAATGGTGCCAGAGGACTGGAGAGTGGTGAATGTTGTTCCTCTCTTCAAGAAAGGAAATAGGAATGACCCTGGTAATTATAGGCCGGTTAGTCTTACTTCGGTGGTTGGTAAGATAATGGAAAAGGTCCTGAGGGATAGGATTTATGACCATTTGGAAAGGGGCAACTTAATCAGGGATAGTCAACACGGATTCGTGAAGGGTAAGTCTTGCCTAACAAATTTGATTGAATTCTTTGAGGAGGTAACTAAGTGTGTAGATGAAGGTAGAGCAGTTGATGTCGTATACATGGATTTTAGTAAGGCGTTTGATAAGGTTCCCCATGGTCGGCTCATGAAGAAAGTAAGGAGTTGTGGGATAGAGGGAAATTTGGCCGATTGGATAAGTAACTGGCTATCTCATAGAAGGCAGAGGGTGGTGGTGGATGGAGCATTTTCGGACTGGAGACCAGTTACCAGCGGTGTGCCACAGGGGTCGGTGCTGGGTCCTCTGCTGTTTGTGATTTTTATCAATGACTTGGAGGAGGGGACTGAAGGGTGGATCAGTAAATTTGCTGATGACACCAAGATTGGTGGAGCAGTGGATGAGGTGGAGGGCTGTTGTAGGCTGCAAAGAGACATTGATAGGATGCAGAGCTGGGCCGAAAAATGGCAGATGGAATTTAACCCTGATAAGTGCGAGGTGATTCATTTTGGTAGGGCAAATTTGAATAAGGATTACAGGGTCAACGGCAGGGTTCTGAGGAACGTGGAGGAACAGAGGGATCTGGGGGTTCATATCCACAGATCTCTGAAGGTTGCCACTCAAGTGGATAGAGCAGTAAAGAAGGCCTATGGTGTGTTGGCGTTTATTAACAGAGGGTTTGAGTTTAAGAACCGTGAGGTTATGCTGCAACTGTACAGGACCTTGGTGAGACCACATTTGGAATATTGTGTGCAGTTCTGGTCACCTCACTATAGGAAGGACGTGGAAGCATTGGAAAGAGTGCAAAGGAGATTTACCAGGATGCTGCCTGGTTTGGGGGGGAGGTCTTATGAGGAAAGATTGAGGGAGTTGGGGCTATTCTCTTTAGAGCGGAGGAGGATGAGAGGCGACTTAATAGAGGTTTATAAGATGATGAGGGGGATAGATAGAGTGGATGTTCAGAGACTATTTCCTCGGGTAGAGGCAGCTGTTACAAGGGGGCATAACTATAAGGTGCATGGGGGGAGATATAGAAGGGATGTCCGAGGTAGATTCTTTACTCAGAGAGTGGTTGGGGTGTGGAATGGACTGCCTGCTGTGATAGTGGAGTCGGACACTTTAGGAACTTTCAAGCGGTTATTGGATAAGCACATGGAGCACACCAGAGTGATAGGGAGTGTGATAGCTTGATCTTGGTCTCGGACAATGCTCGGCACAACATCGAGGGCCGAAGGGCCTGTACTGTGCTGTACTGTTCTATATATATATATATATAACGGTTCCTAAATTGAGAGAACTTTGGAAGATTATAGTTAGGGCATCTGCAATGTTCTCACCTACTACCTTTTAAACTCTGGGATGGAAACCATTGGTCCTGGGGATTTGTCACTCTGTAGTGCTTTTATTTTCTTCATTGCTGTTATTTTGCTTACGTTAATTTTGGTGAGGCCCCATCCCTGATTCAATATTAGTTTCCTTGGGATGTCCGGCATGCTATTCTCTTCCTCTACTGTAAATACTGACACAAAGTAACTTGTCCGCCTTTTCATTATTTTCATTTACAATATCACCGTTATCAGTTTTCAAGGGGCTCACATTGCTCCTGACCACCCTCTGTTTACTAATATAATTGTAAAAATGTTTTGTGTTGACTTTAATATCTCTTGCAAATTACTTTCCATAGTCCATTTTTGTAGCTATCTGTTTTGTCATCTTTTGAATCTCTTCCAGTTGCCAGGATCTGTGTAATTTTTTGCATTTTTGTATGCTTTTTCTTTTAGTTTTATGTTGTCCCTTACCTCTTTTACAGTCCATGGCTTTTTTTTGGCAGTAGAGCTCTTGCACCTTAGAGGTATAAACTGGTTCCCACTGATCTTCTGTCAATTTGCCCAAGAACAGATTTGCTTAGTTTACTGTGGACAGTCTCTGTCTCATCCCATTGAAGTCAGCCATACCTAAATCTAGAACCTTAGAGCTGGATATTACCAACCTCGGCGGGTCCATAACGGGCGGCGTCGGTAGCGGGTCCAGCCCTCTGTGTAGAATGATTTTCCCCTGATTGGGCTTGTTAAGCTCGCCCAGCGCGTTTGCCAGCCAATTGAAGGAAGTGGGTCAGATGACGACATTTGATGATGCGTCATCAGCCGGTTTATTTAAAGGGACCATGCGCAAATTTATTTTAACATTTGTGCTGTCAGTGTTCTACAACATTGAGGTGCTGCAAACACTGACAAGCACTTCACAAAGGTGCCGGGCTGCACCCAGGCTCTCCAATGACTCCCTCCATATGCTTATGGAGGGAGTCACAGCATGCAGGGAGGTTCTCTTCCCTTCCAATGGGCGGAAGAGACCTCCCCAGGAGACCAACGCAGCCTGGTTGCACATTGCACAGGAGGACACAAGTTGGGATGTCATCAGGACGACTAGGCTGCAGTGGCACAAACCTTTCAATGATCTCAGTAGATCACGAAACGTTACTGCAAAGTCACACTCAACCTCATCCTGCTGTGCCTCTCATCACATCCCCATCACTCTGCCTTCCCTACCCTACTCCTGCACATCCTTACTCACACCAACTTACTTTGCACCTCCACCCATCCCTCTCTATCTACATTATCACTTCCCCATCTCACTAGCCACCCCTCATACTCACCCTCATCCTAGTCCAATCATACCAACTAACAACACACAAGGGTAGGCACTTGGGTGTTTTATGCAATGTTCATATAAAGTTTCTGTAAATGTGGTGTCAAGCATTGAAACCTTAATTTTCAACACTTTGCGTTCTTGGACAGATTTGTGTGCACCTTTGGAAGTGGCTTAGTGAGTTGCAGTGAATGGTGAGATATAACAGTAACCCCCGCAATGGTGATGAGTGTGAAAGGAATAGCTTGGGCATTGTAGGGATGCTTTATGGTGTTGGTGTGGGGTCGTGCCAACCTGGCGCATCATGTGGCAGCCAGGGTGTACAGCAGCAAGTGAAGTAAATCTGGCCATGGTGAGGTCATCCCTGGCCTCCCGGGCAGCATTGTGGTTGGGTGCTGAAGCCCTGTGTCCTGTGCAGCATCAGTTGATTGCGGAGAAGGTTGGTGCTATTGTTGGTGATGCTGGTGTGCCTGGTGCTGCTGGTGTTGGGGCTGATCATGGTGGGATTCTAAGGACCAAGGTGAGAGAGTTTCAAGGGCACCGATGCTGATGGAATAGATGGCAGGTGAAGTAGAGATGACAGAAGCGATCTGTCAATGGTGGGAGAGGTAATGAGGTCAGACTGGATGGAAACTTGTGTAAAGACTTGCAGCATTTTGAATCTGTAGTGGAAATGCAGTTTAGAGAAGCTAGTGGCTGAGGGAAGATATCTGAATCAGCTGGGAGCTTTGACTTGACATTTGAAGCTGCCAACTCATCAGCTGAAACAATGGCAAATGACCTCCCGCCTCAGCTTCAGTGACGAGGTCTAAGCACAGCGGGAAACCGGTGGTCGGCCTTTCAAAATTAAAAAGCATTGTTAAGTGGCGGTAAACAAGCCACTAATGATTTCAATTGCTTCCCCCGCTGCTGCGTGTCGGTCTGCTCAGCGCTGGCAGACCCGATATTTGGTAAAGGCGGATGTCGCGGGTTGACATCGGGGTCCCGACCCACTGTCAAAAAAAAACACTTTCCCACCCGACCTGCCACCAATCACACCTGCTGACCTACTGGAAAATTCCCCCCTTAGTAACTATTTCACATTTCTCCCTTTCAAACACAACATTGAACTCGATCATATTATGGTTGCTATTAGATAAATGTTCACGCACCGTTAGGCTTTTGATGAAATCTGGCTCATCACTCATTATTAAATCTAATATGGCCTGCCCCCTTGTTGGTTTTAGGACATATTGTTGCGGAAAACTATCCTGAACACACTCAAGAAATTCGCTACCTCATGGTTCCAATTTATATGAAAGTTAAAATGCCCCATTAAAACCACTCTGCCTTTTCTACATGCTTGTCTAATCTCTACATCTCTGAAACGTATAAAATTCTTAGAGGGCTTGACAGGGTAGATGCTCAGAGGCTGTTTCCCCTGGCTGAAGAGTCTAGAACCAGAAGTAATAGTCTCTGGATGAGGGGTCGGCCATTTAGGACTGAGATGAGGAGAAATTTCTTCACTCAGAGGGTTGTGAATCTTTGGAATTTTCTACCCCAGAGGGCTGTGGATGCTCAGTTGTTGAGTGCATTCAAGACTGAGATCGATAGATTTTTTGGGCACTAAAGGAATCAAGGGATATGGGGATAGGGCGGGAAAGTGGAGTTAATGTAAAAATTCAGCCATGATCTTATTGAATGGTGGAGGAGGCTCGAGGGGCCATATGGCCTACTCCTGCTTCTATTTCTTATGTTCTTATTTATGTATTCTGCCACTTCACAGCTGCTACCAGGGGGCCTATACACAACTCCCCCTACAGTCTTAAATCCTTTTCTATTTCTTAATTCTACCCATGGAGTCTCCACTGCTTGCTTACCTCTCATTATATCCTCTCTTATCATTGAAGTAATTTCATCCTTAATCATTAAGGCTACTCCTCCCCCTCTACCCGTTTCCCTATCCTGTCTGTAGACCTTATAACCTGGTATATTCAGTTCCTAATCCTGACCGTCTTGCAGCCATGTATCTGTAATGGCTACCATGTCGTACCCTCGAAGTTGAATTTGTCCCTGCAATTCATTCAATTAGTTCCTTATACTTGTGCGTTTGTATAAAGAACGGTTATTTGGGCCATACACTCTAACCTGTCTCTAATGTCGTTTTTCTCACACGTTTCTTATTTCTCTCTCCTGATTTAATTACTTTACATCTTTTAGTTTTCCCTTTACCTTTTTTGTTAACTTGTAGTGCCTAAAGCACAATTTCTGACTATTACGCTACTCACTTCCCTGTCGTTTGTTTTAGAATTTTTATTTATACTATCTTTTCCACTTGAGCCCTCCGCCCGCCCCTTCCCCCCACCCCCCCGCCGCCCCGGCCCACGCTCCCCTGCCATTACTAGTTTAAAGTCCTTATGACCGCCCTATTCCTCCTTTCCGCTAGGACCCTGGTCCCAGCCCGGTTCAAGTGGAGCCTGTCCCAGCAGTACAGTTCCTTCCTGTCCCAGTACTGGTGCCAGTGTCCCATGAAATGGAACCCCTCATCACAGCCATGATCCAGACACAAACTGAAGAGCTGAATGCCTGAAGAGAGGTGAGAGTAGCTGTCCTTGACATCAAGGCTGCATTCAACCAAATATAATACTAAGGATCCCTAGAAAAATTGAGGTCAGTGGGGGTCAAAGGAGAAACCTTCCAGAGATTGGAGTCATACCCAAAACAAAACAAGATGGCCATGTGGTTGGAGGCCATTCATCGCAGCCCCAGGAAATCACTGCAGGTGTTCTTAGGGGAAGCAAGCTCCGCCCCATCATCTTCAGCTGCTTTATTAATGACGTTCCCTTTGTCATAAGGTCAGGCTGTTCAATGTTCCACAGTGTTCAGTTCTACTCATAACTCTTCCAATAATGAAGCAGCCCATCCTGCCTCTGGTAGGGCTTGGACAATATCCAAACTTAAGCTGACAAGTGGAAGGTGACATTCATGCCACATAAGTGCCAGTAATGTCCATTTTGAACAAGAGAAAGCCCAGTCATCCTCCCCAAGCCTTCAATGGCATCAACTTTGCCAAGTTCCCAACCATCAACATCTGGAGGGTTACTATTGACCAAAAGCTTAACTGGACCAACTATGTCTATACAAGAGCAGTTAGAGGCTGGGTCCTCTGATGACTTCCTGACCCGTCAAAGCCTCTCCACAATCTACAAGGCTGATATAAGGAGTGCAATGGAATACTGACCACTCCTCTGGATAGATGTAACTGCAACAATACTCAAGATGCTCAACACCATCAATGATAGAGGAGTATGCTTGATTGAGGCCACTGTACTCAATATCCATTCTCTCTTCTCACCGGTGCACTGTGGCTACAGTATGCACTATCTATAGAATGCACTGAAGCAGCTCACCAACGATATTTTGCGAACACCTCCCTTCCCTACAACCTTTAACATTGAGAAGGATAAAAGCAGCATTGTCATGGAAAGCTAGCACCTCCAAGTTCCCCTCCAGGTCATAAACCATTCTGTCTTGGATCTATATTGCCATTCCTTCATTGTCACTCGGTCAATATCTTGGAATTCCCTACCTAAAACCATCATAGAAGAACCATCACCATGAGGGACGTGTAGTTTAAAAAGAATGTCCTCCACCATCTTCTAGGTGCAACTGGGGACAATAAATGTAGCCTTGCCAGCATCACCCACATCCCAAGTACAAATAATAAAAAAGCATTTTGCTGAGGGCTGTTAAGTGGGGGTGAACTATATAATGCTGGCAGAGAGTGAGCTGAGGAGCGCTAGCAGGATTGGGTGATGGTTGCATGCATTTCCTTGAAAGAGAATACGCATTTCTTGGGCTGTAAACCAGGATGTACACAAATTTCCAAATACTCTGGGCTGGATTTTCTCAATGGAGACAAGTTGGAGGCGGGACTGCTGCTTGCTGTGTCAATGTCCCGCCTCCATCATCGTCTGACCAACCAGAGGGATCTTCCCCTGATTGACCTTGCTAAGCCCACCCTGAGGGCTCAGCAGGCCAATTAGGGAGGAAGTCACTGACAGAGCACGTCAACGTCAAACGTACTATCTGTCAAGACTTCTTGAAAGAAGAAATGTCAGTGTTTGACAGCTCTGTGAAGCTGTCAAACACTGACATTCTCTGTAGTTTGATGAGCCCTTGTGTTCAGGACTCATCAAACCTTTCAACTTTGTCGATTTCAGATGGCTGTTGGTTCGGAGGATCCAACAGCCAGTCTGTGAAATTGACAAGGAGGATGTCGGGTCTCCCGATCCAGGGTGGATGAAGGCTGTAGGAAGAAAACAAGGTAAGTGAACATTTTTTAACACTTATCACTCACCTTACATACTTACCACTCCACACTTGCACCCATCACTCACCTCTACATCTTACTTCCAGGTGCCTCCGACCACCACAGACCTCCTTCATGTCTCCTCCAACCCAGCGGGGTTCTCCGAGGTTGGGAAGCCTTCACCTGTGAAGCTAAAATGGCATTAATCCTTTTTTCTGCCTGTTAACTACCTGTTAACAGGCAGTTAAAAGGATTTAATGCCTTTCCCGCCTCCAGGAGCCGGACCCGAAGCAGCACATCTTCCCGCCTCCTGGCAAAAAGGGCACGGAGGCGGGATGGGGGAGGGGTTGCCATCCGCCCCCAAGTTCTGCTACTTTACCGGCAGTCCCGCCTCCATGTCCGCCTCCTCGGGGCTTGGAAAATCCAGCCCTATTTCTCTGAGTAAATTGCTAGATTTACCAATTTGAACACTTCAATTGGCTAAATAGATCATTACCATCTTGAGGAGTGTAAAACTGGCAGGTATGTTCTGTTTGTTCGGTTTGTGTGGTGCAAATCTGCCGGGAGGATATCTAGATATACTCGCCAATTTAATCAATTGATACTCAACCAGAATGGGTAAACTTAACAAATATTTCCAAAGGAGGTTAATATTTTGCAACTCTGGAGGTGGTGACCAGTGCACTCCATTCTTTCCATTCTCTGCACAAGTAAATGCTACACCCATCCTTTTCACCACATCAACTGACTACATTCTTCCTTGTCTGCCTCTTAATTTATTACCATCAACTTTTTCAGATAGAAATGACCCCAACAATTTTCCTGTGACTCACAATAAAATGCCATATTCTCTCATTTTCCCATCTCTGTTTTGTTCTAGTTGAGGAATCCTCTGATCAGTCATTCTTCTTGTCCTATTAATTATCAATATGCATCTGCAGCAACATAACTCAAACACCATTAATCTTCTTATTTCAGTGTTCAAGTTCCAATTTTCGCATGTACACAGTGTCATTGACTACACATAACAGTTAAGCACTCTACTTTTATCACCAGCTTGATTTTACAGCTACAGAGAAACACCTTCTTGTTGTTAAATATCTCTTTTACAATTGGTATCCTCTCTTTAACTTCTTCATTGCTTTGGCTATCTTGATGTTATTTCACTACCCTAGTAAATAATTTAAATCTACTCGCTCTATTCCATACTGATCACGCAAACGTCAATTTTTAAGAGGCCCTCCTTCTTTGTGATTATATTGTCTTCAGCTTCTTAGGGCTGGATTTTGTCTTGGGGTCGGGTTGGGGTCGTGTAATCCGCATTTTGTGTTTCCCCCCCCGACTCCAGATTAATGTGGATGCCTGATGCAATTTTCACTTAATTGGGCAATTGAGTTGGAGCATGTGGGAACCCATGAACTAATTAGTGTTTTCAGTCTGAAAGTCGCCTCTGATGATGTCATCATTGCTGACTGCCTAGTCTCAGAGACTGTTGGTGAGAGAGGACCTGCCTGGCTTGCTTTTGATGTGAGTGGACCTGGATGCAAAAATGGGGGGGGGGGAAGAGAGAGAGAGAGAAATTTTTTTGCAAGCAAGTCCTCCCAGGCAGTCTCTGAAGACATTCAATGCAGCAGCATCAGAGGCGACTTTCAGACCTAATACTACTACTACGACCTTCATCACATCTCCGTTGTAATAGTGGACCTGCAGCCGATAGTCAGCTATCCACTTGTGCTCCTGCCAGGTTTCACTGGAGTGTTTCACACCAGGCGTGCTTCACGTCAGAAAAGGGTTAAACTAGCTACAACGTTTCAAAATGGCTTTACAGAGCCAATTTAGAGCTTGTTAAGGGCTTTAATGGCCTCTCCCGCCTCTGGAGGCGGGACGGAGTCGGGAACCCCGCGACTGATTTTGTCAAAATTGCGTGGAGGCGGGATGGAGTCGGGATGGGGTCGGAAACCCCGACCCCGCAAATTTAACCCCCCACACGCCTCCAAACCCGACTCCATGGGTCATTCAAAATCCAGCCCATTGTATTTATTTTCAATCTATATTCCAAAGTTCTTTACTTTCTCAAGTGTCTCTTGTTGTCTTTCTTTTGTAACAAGAATCAATAGTGGATCATTATCATATTTAAGATTGTTTATCAATTGTCAATTGATCTTGAGCTCAATTTCTGAGTCATCCAGACTGTTCCTTATAATGAATTCAAAGTATTTGTAAAAAAGACATAACAATTCAGTTAAAACACCTCTTCTGATCATGGTTAACTCATTGTCAACTCTCACTGCTGCCTGTTGATCCCAGTAAACATTCCTAGTAAGTCTCATACCTTTCCTATCAATTCCAACTCTTCAGGATATCCATGGCCTCCAACCTCATAGTCTCTCAACCCCGCACAGCCCGCTTCTACCTCCTTCCCATGATCCACAAACAGGACTGTCCTGGTAGACCCATCGTTTCAGCCTGTTCTTGCCCCACGGAACTGATTTCTTCCTATCTCAACTCTATTTTTTCTCCCCTTGTCCAGTCTCCTCCCACCTACATTTGCGACCCTTCCGACGCCCTTAGCCACTTTAAACAGTTTCCAGTTTCCTGGCCCTAACCATCTCCTTTTCACCATGGATGTCCAGTCCCTCTACACCTCCATCCCCCACCAGGATGGCCCCCATCCACCACCACCCTCCTCCGCCTGGCTGAACTTGTCCTTACATTGAACAACTTCTCCTTTGACTCCACTCACTTCCTCCGAGTAAAAGGTGTTGCTATGGGAACCCATATGGGTCCTAGCTATGCCTGCCTTTTCGTGGGATACGTGGAACATTCTTTGTTCCAGTCCTACTCAGGTCCCCTCCCTCACCTCTTTTCCACTACATTAATGACTGTATCGGTGTCACTTCCTGCTCTCACCCCTAACTGGAAAATTTAATCAATTTTGTTTCCAATTTCCACCCCTCCCTTGCCTTCACAGGGTCCATCTCCAACTCCTCCCTTCCCTTCCTTGACTTCTCTATCTCCATTTCTGGGGATAGGCTGTCGACCAATATCCACTATAAGCTCACTAGCTCCCACAGCTACCGTGATTGCACTTCCTCTCACCCCGGTTCCTGTAAGGACTCTATTCCATTCTCCCAGTTTCTCTGTCTCTGTCGCATCTGCTGTGACAGTGCTTCCGATATGTCTTCCTTTGTCCTTAACTGAGGATTCCCTTCCACCGTGGTTGACATGGCCCTCGACTGGGCCCCTCCCATTTCCTGCACTTCTGCTCTTACCCCTTCCCCACTCTCCCAGAACCACATTAGTGTTCCCCTTGTCCTCACCTTCCACCCCACCAGCCTCTGTATTCACTGCTCACGAAGCAATCTCCTCTACATTGGGAAGATCAAATGCAGATCGATCGTTTTGCGGAACACCTCCGTTCAGTCCGCAAGCGTGACCCTGAGCTTCCGGGAGCATCATTTTAATTCTCCGCCCCATTCCCACCCTGACCTCGGCCACCTACACTGTTCTAATGAAGATCAAAGGAAGCTCGAGGAACAGCACCTCATCTTACAGCCTTTAGGACTCAACATGGAGTTCAACAATTTCAGATAATAACCACTGTTCCCATTTTCTCGGACAGCAGCTGCTGGTAATGATTCTGCTTTTGTCATTTACACCTCCTCTAGACCCATCTTTTGTTTCTTTACTAGTCCCATTACCATCTCCTTTTGCCTTGCACCATCATCCCTTTTGTCATTTAATCACTCCTGCCTTCCACCCTATCACGGACCTTCCCTTTTGTTCTTTCCTCCCCTCCCCCTTTCCCTGCCTCTGTATTTGCTTAAAACCTGTTACATCTCTAATTTTTTCACGTTCTGATGAAAGGTCATCGACCTGAAACATTAACGCTGTTTCTCTTTCCACAGATGTTGCCTGACCTGCTGGGTATTTCCAGCATTTTCTGCTTTTATATCAGATTTCCAGCATCCGCAGTATTTTGCTTCTGCAGGATATCAATTGGTTTTTCATGTTTCACTCTGTCAAATACTTTCTCATGACCTATAAAACAAATATATTTTTCTGATCATTTCTATTGCCTTCTCACAAATCATTCGCAAACCAAATATTCCCTGTCCGCTTCTAAAATTAAACTGTTCCTTACTTAATTCACTATACAGTTTTTATTTTATTGGCCCAGATTTTGCTGGAGCGGGGTATCTCACAGCGTGCCCCGTTATTTAGATTCTTTCCCTCACTTTTCAGATCGAATAAATGTTGCCCTGCAAGTTGCTGGAAGTGTGAGCTGATAACGGCATGGCGAGGGCAACAGGGCATCTGGGACCTTGGTGAACAATGGGACCAATGGTCTATCTCCTTAACCAATGAGATTTAAGGAGTGAGAGAGAAAGAAAGATTGGATTAAGGGAGAGAGAAAAGAAAAAGATTGAAAGGAATAGTGAGAAAAAAACTTAAATTTTAAAAATCTCCAACGATTTACTACCTCTCGGAATAAGACCCCACAGTTTAAATTGTTCCCTTTGTGGGCCGGAGAAGTTGAGTGGCATTGCAGGAACATAAATCTCATCATCAAAAAGTTACTTATGCTGTTAAGTACTGTGTCTAACTTTCTGCGGCGAGTTTAATTGTCAATTAATGTGCAGAGCAGCAATTTCTTCAAACTCACGGCGTGGTTGAGGGCAAGCTGCTGCTTTCATGAGGCTAACGGTGGAGCAGTGCAAATCGTCCAGCAACTTTGTCACGATTCGCAATTCATTGAATATCTATTCCTCTCCACAAGCTGCTGGACGATTTACACATTAGTAATGGCTTAGCAATGGCTAGCGCCATTAAACTCGCTGTTTTTTTGACAGCAAAATCTGGGCTATTGTTTGCAATATGATTTTTAACAGCACTTCAATGGAGTGGCTCATGATGGCTCTATGTTCTCCATATTCTGTGATCTTTGATTTTTCGGGGTAAGATTCCAATGCTCTAGATCATATTACAAATTTGAATCATTTTACATACACCAATCCCCATTTTGCAGCAGCTGTTAGTGCACTATCCTCATATAAGTATGAGTCAGTGGTAGCACTCTTGCCTGAGTCAGAAATTCGTGGGTTCAAGCCCCACTCCAGGGAATTGAGAACCTAATCTAGGCTGACACTTCAGTGTAGTATTGAGTGAACTGTGTCGTTTTTCGGATGAGACGTTAAACTGAGACCCCATCTACTCTCTCAGGTGGATGTAAAAGATCCCGCGGCACTATTCTAATGAGAGTAGGTGAGTTTTCCTGGTGTCCTGCCCAACATTTAGCCCTCAATCAACACTGAAAACAGATGACCTGGTTATTTATTTCATTGCTGCCTGTGGGACCTTGCCTATGGCCTGGGCTCTCTAACTGCGCTGACAGCATAATGGTCTGAGTATCAACTTCATGGACTAAAAACTTGATTGCCCCCGAAAACGGGCGCAGGGATCACGAAGCGCGATCATGCCACACCCGTTCAAAGTAATGCAGGCATAATGCAAACTTCGTGCTGCCTGCTAAATATAATGATTGTGGCATGCAGCGCAGTGCTGAACGTGCTGCTGAGGGGCTGCACCCTCAGCAGGGGGCCCCATTCGTGCGAGGCTAGCACTAATTAAAGCCAGCCTGCACCTCTTAAAGTGGAGTTGGATTCTGGCTGCAGCAGGTACTGGAACTCTATATAGAGGAGTGTGTGATCTACAGGAAGAGTGAAGGTGGTGCAATATGGCAGAGAGAGGGCTCCCAGATTTTCTGATGCAGCACTCGAGGCCCTGGTGCAGGAGGTGGACAGGAGGAGAGATGTCCCGTATCCACAGGGGGCCAGGAGGCCCTCCAGACAAACTGTGAGAAGGCAATGGTAGCAAATAGCTGTCGCGGTCAATGCCAGCAGTGTAGCCCCGAGGACCTGGATGCAGGGCCGCAAGATGTTTAATGACCTCACACGAGTGGTCATGGTCAGTGAATTCATCTTCAAATGCCATATTCTTACAACTGAACCACTAGCCTCAGACACTGCTCAATTCACCACCCCCCTTCACTACCTACCAACAATCTCTATCAATCATGACTTATACATCACATTCATAGCTTCACCTCACCCTCACACACTTAGCACTGCTGCAAGCCTCATACCCACATCTCACAGCTTGCACACACTGCCAGCTATTCAACCATGACAGGGCACATCACTCAAACACATTACACCACTCAGTGACACACTTCCCTCCCTCTTGCAAGACAAAGTTGATACAAACAACTGCACCCATGTCTGGGAGCAACTGGTCTGAGCAGAAGTCTTGAAGTAACCTGCCACACCACTCCCTGGAGAATTCAGCAACTTCAAATGTGATAACAAACTACTAAACACTTGTACAAACTCACCAAGAGCCAGTAGAAAACAATCAGCACATAACCTGAAAGCAGTTGATGATCCCTTTAAATAGCGCTAGTGAGGGGTCCTTCCTGCTGCTGAACGCATGTCTTTAAGAGAGGGCATTAGCTGTAGCATTGAGGTCGAAAATGGCTGCGCTGGCGTCAAATGAGTGTTGCACGCTGTTTGGCGTCACGATCTGCGTACTCTGCATACATCTGACGCATGTTCCCAGTGCCTGTGCGAACAACCTAAACAAAATGGTTTCCAGCGCGACCCGCACCAGAAGTGTGCGCGCACTTTCCTCGGATGACAATTTGGACCTGAATTGGTACCCAAAACGGGCGCAACAGGAGCCGAATTTAGCGGCGAAAGTCCCTGAAGTATCCTATTTAGGCTATAGGTGGTTGATGTATGGTTATTGCTTTCAGTAACCTGTCCAAAAAATGAATCAGTAAATATCCAAAACATCAGAGATTGTAATCTTTCTCCAAGACTGTCCTGCCTAGACTGTAGGTGTCATTGGATATTTGAACTCATGTCAGATACAGCCAGGCCATCATGAAGTGATATCTCTTCGTCATCGTGTCATGTTTTCAGGCATGTTCATTTATTAAAAAATGAAGCAACATTTTTACTGAGCATTGCTCAATATTAGTTGAAATTGTGTTTCATAATGGTCTGGAATTTCTACGGTGTATGCCATTATGATGGCGCAGATTTTACGTCAAATTATGCTGTAAATGACTCAAGCCATTACTTGCACCATGCCAACATTTCCTGGGACCCTCTGTGCTGCTTCGGCGTGAACCTCACCAAAAACAGTGAGCATTCTATTATCATAGCTCTGCACCCTATAAAATTAATAATTTTCTGCTTTAATGCTGCTTTGATCTCCGCTGCTACTTAGAATGAACCAGAACGGCATTGGTGACCTGGCAGCAGTATGATTTGTATTGAAGGAAGAGGAATACAAAATTTCATTGGGTAACTTCAACAAGCTGGCAAAGGCACAGGCTTAATAAGTGTTAAGCTAACTTAACGGCAGTTACATTTAGTAGAAT
Source organism: Squalus acanthias (assembly GCA_030390025.1). NCBI lineage: Eukaryota > Metazoa > Chordata > Chondrichthyes > Squaliformes > Squalidae > Squalus > Squalus acanthias. The sequence continues at coordinate 28,871,889 of CM059438.1, read as the reverse complement.
AAACACTAATTGAGATGTGGTCGAACACCCTGTAGTGGCGCTGGCCAAGTTAGCGCCCCAAAGGTGACGCGACTCAATTTTTCCCCCCTAGAATTTGGAGTTTTTATGGTTAATCTAGTTTTTGGAGCATTCTTTTTCTCTGGTAAGTAGTAAACAGGAGCGAGGACAAAATCTTACTTCTTGAACCTAAGTGATATTTTATTCATTTGCGGGATGTGGGTGTCGCTGGCAAAGCTAGTATTTATTACCCATCCCAGCTGCCCTTAAGAAGATAGTGGTGGAGCCTCCTTCTTGAACGACTGCAGTCTGGGTGGTGAAGGTACTCCCATGGTGCTCTTAGGTAGGGAGTTCCAAGATTTTAACCCAGTGACAATGAAGGAACGGCAATATATTTCCAAGTCAGGATGGTGTATGACTTGCAGGGGGAATTTGGAGGTGGTGATGTTCCCATGCGCCTGCTGCCCTTGGCCTTCTAGGGGGTAGAGGTCGCGGGTTTGGGAGGTGCTGTTGAAGAAGCCTTGGCGAGTTGCTGTAGTGCATCTTGTAGATGGTACACACTGCAGCCATGTTGCGCCGGGAGTGAATGGGCTCCCGATCAAGCGGGCTGCTTTGTCCTGGATGGTGTTGAGTTTCTTGAATGTTGTTGGAGCTGCACTCATCCAGGCAAGTGGAGAGTATTCCATCACACTCCTGATTTGTGCCTTGTAGATGGTGGAAAGGCTTTGGGGAGTCAGGAGGTGAGTCACTCGTCACAGAATACCCAGTCTCTGACCTGCCCTTGTAGCCACAGCATTTATGTGGCTGGTCCAGTTAAGTTTCTGGTTAATGGTAACCCCCAGGATGTTGATTCGTCTCCACAAGGACTGGGAGGTGGTCACTCCTACCAATACTGTCACGGACAGATGCATCTACCTTTTGTGTTGGTTCTCTCACCACCTGCCGCAAGCACTATGTCCTTCAGGACTCAGCCAGTAGTGGTCCCACTCTTGGTGATGGACATTGAAGTCCCCCACCCAGAGTACATTCTGTGCCTGTCCTTCCTCCAAGTGGTGTTCAACATGGTTCATCAGCTGAGAGAGGGCAGTAGGTGGTAATCAGCAGGAGAGATCCTTATCCATGCCATTAGACATCATTGAGGACTCCTCTCCCCTGCCACCTCTGGTGGGTCTGTCCTGCCCACGGATCTTGGCTGAAAGGTATGATTGTGTGAGTATGACTATGTCAGGCTTTTGCTTGACTAGGCTATGGGACAGCTCTCCCAAGTTTGGCACAAGTCCCCCAGATGTTAGACGACTGGGCTGGGTGTGCCTTTAGCATGTCTGAATCCAATGCCTGGGTCGATGCCGCGTGGTCCGTCTGGTTTTACATAAGAACATAAGAAATAGGAGCAGGAGTAGGCCAATCGGCCCTTCGAGCCTGCTCCGCCATTCAATAAGATCATGGCTGATCTGATCCTGACCTCAAATCTAAAGAACACAAGAAGTAGGAGCAGGACCCGGCCACTCAGCCCCTGGGCCCGCTCCGCCACCTACAGGGCCTTGACCGATCCGAACTCAGCCTCATGTCCAATTTCCTGCCCGCTCCCCGTAACCCCTAATTTCCTTTACTTCTAGGAAACTATCTATTTCTGTTTTAAATTTATTTAATGATGTAGCTTCCACAGCTTCCTGGGGCAGCAAATTCCACAGACCTACTACCCTCTGAGTGAAGAAGTTTCTCCTCATCTCAGTTTTGAAAGAGCAGCCCCTTATTCTAAGATTATGCCCCCTAGTTCTAGTTTCACCCATCCTTGGGAACATCCTTACCGCATCCACCCGATCAAGCCCCTTCACAATCTTATATGTTTCAATAAGATCGCCTTTCATTCTTCTGAACTCCAATGAGTAGAGTCCCAATCTACTCAACCTCTCCTCATATGTCCACCCCCTCATCCCCGGGATTAACCGAGTGAACCTTCTTTGTACTACCTCGAGAGCAAGTATGTCTTTTCTTAAGTATGGACACCAAAACTGTATGCAGTATTCCAGGTGCGGTCTCACCAATACCTTCTATAACTGCAGCAATACCTCCCTGTTTATTCTTATTTGACTTTTTCATAGTGGATTGTTGGGCCATTTCAGAGGTCATTTAAGAGTCAACCACATTGCTGTGGGTCTGGAGTCACATATAGGCTAGACCTGGTAAGGATGACATTTAGGACGTGTTGTTCCTCCTTTTAGGCCAAATATCTCGGTTTTTATGACAATCCGGTAGTTTCATGGTCACCATTACTGATACTTTTTATTCCATTTAATTAACTGAATTTTAATTCCCCAAATGCTGTGGTGGGATTTGAACTTATGTTTCTGGATCATTAGTCATGGCCTCTGGATTACTCATCCAGTAACATAACCACTATGCTACGATACCCGATATGCTGATAACTATTAAGTCGTACTTTAATTTCCTTCCATTGTCCATTAAGCACATATATCTGCAAATTTATCAGCAAGTAGAATAGCATCAGTTCATGAATCTTTCAAAGCTGCAGTGGCAAATTTATAGCAAATATGAATCATAAATGCTAACATACAGCTGTTATCTAGAAATACCATTAAATGAGTTGTCACACACCAGTAGATCCTGTTAATTATCCTACTCATGAAGCATATTACCATGGAAACCTTTCATAACATTTTACAATGCAGGCTTTTAATTGTCGAAAAAAGAAAAGGGCCGATATTAACCCTGCCCGCCCGGCAGGAGTGGGGCCAGAAGAGGACTAGGAAGATAGGTGCATTCAATTTTTTTTTTTAAAGTTTTCCTTCTGGGCAATGAATGCTTCTCTGGGCAACACAAGGGAACTTTGTGTCTCCTCTGCTCAGGCATCCCCGCCCCCCCCCACCCACCCCCCCCCCGCTGCTTCCAGCCTCTTAGTGCCAGCGACTGCTCCCTCATCCTCTTGCCGCCTGAAATACCACCTCTGCCCTGCAGCAGGTCTCAGCACCCTTTGCTCTTCATATGCATTTCCTGTGGCATCCCTGTTATGGGCGAGAGTGTTAAATAACACTTCCCACGCCACTTTTCTATGTGTTTTGCCCAGTCGACATCGACAAGAAAGTTGCTGGCAGCCACATCAGATTGAAGGGGAAATACGAGGAGGCTAGCAATCAATGTTCCCCCTAATTTTCTTTTTGGGTATGCAGCCCATTCACAGTTCCATGCATGCGCGAAACTTAACTTTGAAACAGCCGGTCCCGGGCTGCGCGGGATTGGCAAACAACTGCACGACTGCGCAGCTTATAGGGAACGTTGCTAGCAATCTCCTGAGACCTCAGGTAAATACATCTTTTTAATTTCTAGGGTGCAACAAAGCTGGGGGGGGGGGGTGCAAGATTGGAGGCTATTTGACTGCTTTTTTCATGGTAGCCAGCAGATCAAAATACTGCTGGGAACTTCTTTTGTCTGATCTGGTGCAGGGGCCAAATACGAACTGGTAGGGCTGAGGGTGGGGACTCTTTAAGTGGAAGATTCTGCCCCCTGGCCCTCAGTCCAGACCCAGTGTAGCATTGACACAGGTACACCAGGTGTATCTCACTGACGAGGATGGATGTAAGGAAATAAAATGGCCCAGAAATTCGCCTCTCCGGCTTGCCGCGGGGGTAAGGATCGCGCGCGCTCTTACCTACCGCGCCTGCCGTTGTGTTTTGGGCCCACGGGAACTTCGGGTCCTGGGCCTCTCCCAACTGCCAGTGCGCAGTGCTTGCGTGTTCCAGCGGCGCAGTTAGTGCGATGCGTCCCCTGGGATCACGTAGGCCATGGAGAGCCAATGGCAGCAGACCATCTTTCATTCATAGATTTGACAGGAGACCTGTCAAATCTGTGAATTGAAATCGGCCCCAAAAGAACAGCTAAACTTAAAATAAATTAAAAAAACCCTCACATTTATAAAATAACTATAGTTAAATAAATTAACCACTTTAAAGAAAAATTTAAATTTTTGAAAAAATTAAAATACTTTTTAAAAGTGATAAAAATAAACTTACCTTTCTTTAAAGTATCTAAAAAAGATAAATCTGTTGAAATTTTTTAAAAATTATACTTAATTAACTACTTACCTTGTTGAAAACGGGTCTTGCGCCTCCTTTTTAACAGCGTAGTTTCTTCAATACTTACCCTCGCGTAGAAACCTGAAAAAAAATCTAAGTGTGCTGCGTGCGCGCAGCCTCTACCGCGCACGCGGTTCACCTAGGAACCGCCCCCTTCACCATACCGGAAGTTCCGGTTTCCCGCGCATGCGCAGTGCATGCAGGAAACCAGCACTTCGGGACGTCTTACGGGTGAGTACACACTGTGTACTCACCCGGGAAGGGCCGAATTTTTGGCCCAATATCTAGAAGAGAACAGTTGACCCTAATTAATTCAAACTGTAGAATCTTCCTCTGTACTGCTTGCTGCAAAAGGCTACAAAGGCTGTGTCCGGACACCTGTGATCCACTGCAATGCAATTTAAAGTGGTTTCAATCTATGTGTTTTGAGCTAGATTTTAACAAAAATATCTACATCTCACTGCTTCCCAACTCTGGCCATAGTAGTCCAATAGGGTAAACCTCAGAACTCTACTTGAGTTGAAACTGTCAGGGTACCATATCTTCCTCTTTATCTGTTGTCTACCTGGTACCCCTCTACAGCTGTTCCTCCTCTTACTCCAAACAGCCCATTCGTTCTTGGCTTGCACAGCAGCCTATTCCCTCTCCCACATTTGGCATGCCTGAATATTGGCACAACCACAAAATGCAAAAAGGTCACAAAAATTGTAGAGCACAGAAGTGGAAAAATGAGGGGCGGGGGAGAATTCACAAAAGAAAAATACAGTCAACAAGAGAGCAGGGTTAAATTTTGTGCAATACCAAAGCTCCTATGACAATCCTGATTACAAATAAAGAGAGTTGCCCCAATTCCAATTAAATTCACCTATTAGAAACCTAAAACACTCCATGGACGCGACTCTGTCAGGTAACCCAGATGTCTAGCTCCAAATTCTGACTCCACCCATCAGGCTGACTTTTAACACCAAAGTGTGCGAGGGAACCCCGATCACCAAGGTGGGCCCTGGACTTTTACCACCAGACAGGACACAGACTCAGACCTGTCTGTCTGGCCATGAATCGACTACTATTCTCAAACTATATTTTAAAAGACTTTTATACTTAAACATAGGTTAACTTCTGCTTCCTACACATAAGTCAAGGTGCTATTTTGTAATTACCTGCATGTGTGAATTGAGTGCTGCTTGGTACCTGAGCTCTTCTGCCTACTATCTGCCTGATTATTCTCATTCACATCCCCCTCCCCACCATCGCCCCCATCTTACTACATCATGCCCTTCTTAATCCCCTACCCCACCTATTATTACTTTCCTACCACCTCGCTATATATGGTCAAAACCTCCGACTCTTTCAGGAGGGCAAAGGCAATCCCAAATTCTTCTTCTCCACCACAAACCACGGACTGCCGACTCACCATGCACCCGCATTTTCGCCATCAATAAAAATTTTAATTACCTCCAATGAGTCTAAAAAGTCCCATTTAATTGAGTATTATGACAAATGATTACTGTTTTGACACTGCACTGATTTAATAACCGCATAGGAAATTCTAATCTGATTGCAGAAACGCCTCTGGAGATAGATGAAGGGTAACTCACAGAGATTCTCAACAATATTACAGCACAACCAGTGTTCACAATATTCAACATTAACCAGAACATTAAATAAAATATAACTATCTCTCTCAATAAAAATACTCCTTTACAGCACTGTTTCCGATACAAAGGTATTTGACTTTTGCTTCCATAATTATTTGCAACTCTTTTTCAGTTTGAAATTGATCACTGACAGGCTGTTGAAGATTAGCAGTTCAGACCATACACCAGTGTGGGAGTCAATGCTTTCAAAAAAGGAGGGGAGTGAGAGAAGAAAACTGCAGATAAGAAATTGAAAGAACTAGCATTTTGCATCTCATTACATTTGCTATTCAGCAGAGAGTCTGTTCTTGATCAATTTCAATGAATAGGTGAAATAATCGTAGTAGACAGAATCTTGGAACCATGTTAACTTTGATGTTGAGTGTCTGACTCTTATCAAACACTACATGATGTATAGTAATAGCACAAGTATAGTACTTAAAAATAGTATGAGCTTCATATACAACACTTCTCTCTGAACAGGACAACATTTCCCCTTAGTTCTTGAGAATAGTGTTATATTGGGGGGAAGCTGCACAAAAACAACACAATTTCATTTGGTATGAACAGATTATTTGCTTCATGGCTATCTGTGAAATGACTTTTGCATCTATTCAGGAGGATGGCAGTCGTTATTCAGACAATAGCACCGAATGAAGGAAGAAAGTAGCAACCATGAACCATGTGGCATCTACTTCATCTACAGAAGATTAAAGGGCCAATTTTGCTGCGGAGGGTTAAACAGCAGCGTTGCATACCAGAGCACGTATTGAGAAACACTGAGTGAATGGATTCATTTATTGGCCCCATGATTTGCATGCACACTCCATGCACATGAGGCATGCAGCCACTGAGCAAATTCCCAGAGACACCAGGAAATGGCAGCTGTAGTGGAGGCCACAAAGGCCTGTGTCATCTTAAAGGGGAAGTGTTGATTTCACTGCCTGCTTCTGGCCCACAGGTAGCCAGGTGCAAAGACACCTCTTATTTATCATCTGTGCCTAGTAGCACAGGCATGCTGCCGCAACTCATCCCCATTAGGGTCTTGTAATATCCTCCACCTTCTCATTATAGACTATTATCTACTGTGCACCATCCAGCGTGTTCCTTCCTCCATCATATCCAGACAAATGATATCCTACTGACATCTTTCCCATCAGACCTCCTCCATGCTCCAAATGCCTGACCTCGTAATCCTGCCAGTGTTCACCATCATACATTGGGTGGCAACATTGCTTGCCCACATGGTAATATGACTGAAAGAAGATTTTTCTTTTGAAGGAAAAGAATGGCTACAAGTGAAGGCAGAGACGTGAAAGTGAAGGTAGCCCAGTGGTAACATGTAATCATACCTTATTTCAAGAGAGGGCTCTGGAGATTCAAGCCAGGATACCCTTCAGGAGGCTGGAGTTGGTGAAGCAGGATGATAATCCCTGTGCAGGGTTAGTATAAAACATACAATACTTACTCATTATTCTGATCAGATGGAATACCACACAAGCCAAGAACCATTTACTGCAGCATAATAGCTGTTTGTCCTGAGTATCTCAGTTTAAACTCCAGCAGAGTTCTCTCTCCTATTGCCTTTCTATGTATTTGCAGGCATGGCTCAGGAACAAACAACAAGTTACTCGCAGGAGCAGTCCCAGACACCTCACCTGGCACTGCGTCACTGCATCTTATACACACACGCACCAACTCAGAAACCTCATCCCCTGGGGATCCAGACGGTCCATTTGAGGCAGTTCACTGGGTGCTGTGAAAGTGGAAGGAGAGGAACAGAAGATCCCTTGTTGGAGAATTAGGTCACCTTCTTCCACTGCTTGTGAGGTCAGGGTTCTCAATCTCCAGGCCCAGTCTTTAAAAGAAAAATGCTTGCTGAGCATGCAAGATTGTTGAAGTGCCTTTCAGCTTCTAATAAATGTGGAATAGGGTGGAGGAATCCCAATCCCATATGTGTGCAGTGTTATTGCAAGGATTCCCAGTATGCAGTCCACCTTGAAGTGAGGGGCAGCTCTAGGGACAGATGCATTGCAGCCCCAAATGTCATAAAGGCCTCGGGCTTTCTACTTCGTCAGGTTATCAAATCAGCTTAGTCGAATGATGAGTGCTATGGTTAGGGATTTCAACAATGGTATTGCTGCAATGGGTCTGCTCCTACACAGATCATAAGGAACAGTGACATAGAGGTGTCTGGCAGGAACTGGGCAAAATTGCAAATGGACAAGGTTACTTTTTCTCATGATGGAAACCCTACCACTGCAGTCCTCTGTGCACTTCTAATGACTTTGCTGGACCAATAAGCAAGCAGGGCCAGGCTGAAGATACATTACTGGAAGTGCCACATTCTGAAGTAGGCCTCTCATGAGGCCTCATTGACAAAGACTGAGAGTTTCCTCAATCCCAAGAGCCTCCTGTGGAAATGCTACTTCCAGCCACCGCTCATGTACCTGACACAGGGTCTCCATTGAGAAGAAGCATTAAAATAGTTAGACAACCACATAATTCAGCAAGAGTGGGAAGCAATTTGATGGGTAGTGGGATTTCCTTAAGTGCCCCATATATGAACAAGGTAAGTTATTCCTCCATCTATGTCTAGTTGGTGTGTGACAATCAGCACCACATAATGTAAGTGACTTCGAGACACCCAGGAAGCTGTCATGATGTGCAGTAGGAAGCAGGCATCTGTACCCCTATTGGATATAAAAATCAAGTAAAGTATTGCTCCACTAAATAAGCTACCTATATTTGGTTCCAAAATTCTCCATAGGATTATTTAGGTTTTTACAGTGCTCACTACTAAAAAGGGAACAAAAATCTCTGGCAGCAAAATACCTGGACAATTGCCATACACCTTACCCAGAACTACGCTGTAGGGACGCTACCTGCAGAAAGTCTGCACAATATCTTTGCTCCTGATCTATGACCAGTAGAAATGCAGGAAATCTGGTCGCAATTAAGAGTGGCATATGATGACCTCTATTTGCATGTTATTTACATGTCATTTAAATGGCTGTGCTCATTTCAGGTGCTCCTAATTGCTTGTGAAACAGAGACAGGCTGGAAAATCAATCACAATGGAGGTAGCTTGAAATTCCATTGTCGAGAGTCAGCACTCAATTTTCTTGCACTCTGCATTCCTCAACTTGATGAAATTTGGGTGTAAGACCAAACAAAATTGCCCTTATGTTTTCAATATTTATCTTTGTAATCAAATTTCTACACCAGACTAACGAATCCATATTTACACCAAATCCATTTTCAGCAAACTAAATTGCAATTAAGTTATTTGTCAGGCAGATAGCATGAGGTCGATTCAATGACTAAGATGCAAGTTTTAGCCTTTCACTATGAAAACCACGATGAAAAGTTAATTCCAGCCTAGGACGAATACTTATGTTCCTTGTAACCTAGATGTGGAGATGCCGGTGTTGGACTGGGGTGGACAAAAGTGAGAAGTCGCACAACACCAGGTTATAGTCCAACAGCTTTATTTGAAATCACAAGCTTTCGGAGCGCTGTTTCACCTGACGAAGGAGCAGCGCTCCGAAAGCTTGTGATTTCAAATAAAGCTGTTGGACTATAACCTTGTAACCTAATCCAAGCAAAGAACCATTTGAAAATTGCACTGAATTAAACAAATGTGGTTCTGCCTCTTCTTTGCATGCATTCCTTCCGATCGACAGAACAGAGGCAGAAACAGAAGGAATGCAACTGGAGACCTAAACCATGCTTAATTGGTCTCATTAGCATGCAACATGGCAGGTCAAGGGCAGGCCTCAGAATCCGCCCACAAGGGGGTGGAAGGAAATCTCAGTTGCATGGCGCTGAATAGCTTCCACCTAATCCTAACAAAGATACTGACATAAAGAGGGTGAGGGGGAAAGGAGCATCAGAACTCCCTATTTTGGGAGTTCCTGCTCCCTGGCCCTCAGCATCTGTGGTGGTGCGTTTGGTCGCACCAGGTGTACCTCACCAAAACTTCCACCAGCATTTCAAGCTGGGGGTGGGGAGGCGGCAATGCTTATGTGTTTCTGGATATTCCCGAAACGTAGGCGTTGAAAAACAGTAATTTGCGGGCATGGATCTTCTGCTGTGTTTAAGATAGAGGCTTCATTATAGAAATAAACAAGAAACAAGTATCATCTGCTAAGCTACAACTCGAGTATCAGAATGCTGTTCGTGAATAGAAATTGGACAGTTCCCCTTTCTAATTCATCTTAAAAGCACACTTGTGTTATCTAAGAGATGACGTTTTCCCATTATACATGTGCTCCTACTATGGGATGCATAGCTTTTTATAAATGTTCACTTTTGAAGAGAAACGCTCCATTCAGTAATTCACTTGAAACTTTTAGAAAATAGAGGTAAGATTATTTTAATTCTACTTCATCATATATGTTACTCTCTAACCAAAGCAGAAATTATTTATTGTTAAGGAAAAGTACAGGAATGAAAAAAAAAGTAATGTTTCAAATCGTCTATTATATTCATGGCACCACAGGTGACAGCCTGCAGTGTGCACAATAACGGCCCAGGTTTCTTAAAATGGAGATTGTAAATGTTATCTCTTTTTGCCATACAATTTCCAGTGATATAAATTACTGCCAAGGTAATTGCCTTTAAACACATCACATGCCTTTTGATTCTGCCCAATATATTATCCATTTGTTATGAGCTACCTATAATTCATATTTGTTTAACAGCAATGATGCCTACAAATCACTATAGGATTAACAAATCCCATTGGTTCAGATTCTGTAAAGGAATTTTTGGTTTTCATGCAATTCTCTTCTTTAAAATTGTACAAATTTTTAAATATTGGTTTTCTTCAGAAAACATTAAGCCACATCACAAACTATAAAGCCAGATATCTGCTAGAAGGAGCTGATGGATCAACACAATAACTGTTCTGTGGAGAATACTCTGTTGTGCGTTTAATATCTACCACTTGAATGGGCCTTTGAAATTTATCAGAATGCTTATACCATTGGGGCTCCCCATAATATTTCTTCACTGCTGTATATCCTCTTAGTTCTTAGGAACTTTCAAGAACATGTAACTCATGGCAGTTTAATTCTCTGCAGGCTACAAATATCAGGGCAAGCCAAAGGCGATGCATTTTTAATTCCCTAGAGATAAGGTTTAAATATATAAGCCTATCATGTTCTAGTTCTCTCTCAACAGATACCGTAGAACTATGGCCAACATATACTACACATTTGACCTAAGTGTAGCATGACATTTTACAGCACACCAATACCAAGGGTGGCTCCTGATGGCCCATATGGAGCCAAGGGCATTTTGGTTCTCATTCTCCCAGGCCCCACTCCTCCACATAGGTCCATATCCTGATCATTCCAAATAGTACCAGATTGCATCACCTCTCTAATACTGCCAGACTCTGACTCCAAAATTGAATTAAAACCCATCCCTGGTCCTGTTGCACTTCAGGTCTCCCAAACTAAAATCCCCCTCAACCCCAGTCCTAGATCCCAGATCCTGCTCAGTGCTCATAAACCCCTAGACTGCATTGTCAGTGCTCCCTGATGTCAAGACCTGCCTCAATGTTCCCTGAGCCAATGCTCCAGTGCTCCTAAATCCTGGAACCCCTCTCAAAATACAGCTGGAACTTAAGACCCATTTCAGTACTGCCAGGCCCCCTTCCCTGTGCTTCTAGAACCCACTGTCCTCCCCAATGTGGATAGACCAATCTCCACAATCATACTTATCTCTTCCTATCTCGATTCTATTTTTTCTCCCCTTGTCCAGTCTCTTCCCACATACATCCGCGACTCTTCCGACGCCCTCCGCCACTTTAACAGTTTCCAGTTTCCTGGCCCCAACTGTCTCCTTTTCACTATGGACGTCCAATCCCTCTACAGCTCCATCCCCCACCAGGATGGCCTGAGGGCGCTCCGCTTCTTCCTTGAACAGAGGCCCAACCAGTCCCCATCCACCACCACCCTCCTCCGCCTGGCTGAACTTGTTCTCACATTGAACAACTTCTCCTTTGACTCCACTCACTTCCTCCAAATTAAAGGTGTTGCTATGGGAACCCGCATGGGTCCCAGCTATGCCTGCCTTTTCGTGGGATATGTGGAACATTCTTTGTTCCAGTCCTACTCAGGTCCCCTCCCTCACCTCTTTTTCCGGTACATTGATGACTGTATCGGTGCTGTTTCCTGCTCTCGCCCTGAACTAGAAAATTTCATTCACTTTGCTTCCAATTTCCACCTTTCTCTCACCTTCACATGTTCCATCTCCGACTCTTCCCTTCCCTTCCCTTCCTCGACTTCTCTGTCTCCATCTCTGGGGATAGTCTCTTAATGTCTCTTAATCTCTCCTGCCTTCCATCTAGAGCCATCTTTTGTTTCTTAACTTGTCCCATTACCATCTCCTTTTGCCTTGCACCATCTCTTAATGTCTCTTAATCTCTCCTGCCTTCCATCCTATCACAGACCTTCCCTTTTGTTCTTTCCTCCCCTCCCCCTTTCCCTGCCCCTGCACTTGCTTAAAAACCTGTTCCATCTCCAGCTTTTTCCAGTTCTGATGAAGGGTCATCGACCTGAAACGTTAACTCTGTTTCTCTCTCCACAGATGCTGCCTGACCTGCTGAGTATTTCCAGCATTTTCTTTTTTTAAATTCCACAATCATACTACTTGGCACAACACCTCATCCATGCTTTTGTTGGTTCAAGACTCAACTATTCCAATGCTCTCCTGGCCAGCCTCCTACCTACCACCCTCCATAAACGTCAGCTCATCCAAAATTCTTCTCCCCGTATCCTAACTTGTACCAAGTCCCGTTCACCCATCACCCCTGTGCTCGTTGACCTGCATTGGCTCCCGGACCGGCAACACCTTGAGTTTAAAAGTTTCATCCTTGTGTTCAAATTCCTCCATGGTCTCGCTCTTCCCTATCTCTGAAACCTCCTACAGCCCCACAACCCTCCGAGATCTCTGCTCTTCTCCAATTCTGGCCTCTTGTGCATTCCCGATTTTCATCGCCTCACGATTGGCGGCCGTGCCTTCAGCTCTCTAAGCTCTAAGTTCTGGAATTCCCTCCCTAAACCTCTCCACTTTTAAGACACTCCTTAAAACTTAACTCTTTGACCAACCTTTTGGTCACCTGTCCTAATATCTCTATGTGGCTCAGCGTCAAATTTTGTTTGATAACGCTCCTGTGAAGTGCCTCGGGATGTTTTACGATGTTAAATGTGCTATTTAAATGCAAGTTGTTGTTATTCTTATAAAACCTCTGACTCATTGTGAGCAACTGCACGGGACACATCCTAATATTTTTTAATAATTATGATGACGTGTAGTTTAAAATTTAAAGGTAGAAGCAGCTTCCAAAGTCTGCGGGAATAAAATTTGTCACTGGCTCTGCAGGAACCCAATCATACATCATGGGCAATTGCAGGGGCAGGAAGAAGCATGTGTGACCAGATTGCCTCAAACAATTCCATGATTTACTCCACCTGCCTCCCACCACTACAGCACCCTTAACACCTCTTCTTTGCAAGCATTCTTTCCGATCGACAGAGAAGAGGCGGAAACAGAAGGAATGCAAATGGAAAACGAAAACTTCCCTGCTTGGTCCCATTAGCATGCAACATGGCAGGTCAAGGGCAAGCATCAGAAACCGCCCACAAGGGGCTGGAAGGAAACTGCATGCGGTCATTTCCAGGGGCAGAGATTTGGCAGAAAACCTCACTGTCCAATTTCCCTCAGTTGTATGGCCCTGAACAGCCTCCACCCAAGCATAACAAAGATACTGATGTAAAGGGTGGGGCGGGGGTGGGAGTGGTAGGGAAGAAGGGCAGGGGCTCCCTATTTTGGGAGTTCCTGCTTCCTGGCCCTCAGCATCATTGGTGGTACGTTTGGTCTCACCAGGTGTACCTCACAAAAACTGGTGGAAATGAGACTTCTCAAAGATGAGGGGGGCTAAAAGAAAAATCTATTTTTTTTAAGTAGCCTCTTGACTCAGCAGTTTTCCAGGGATGGGGAGGAGACCCAGCATCCCCTGCCTGTTAAGCTCCCACCAGCATTTCAATATGGGAGTGGGGAGGGGGGCAATGCTCATGTGTCCTAAAACCATAGAAGGCTTCAGGGTGGATCAGCAGCAGAGTTCAATGGCAGGATCATGACCATCACGCCCCTGTGGATTTTCTGCGCCTATATTTCAAATAAATTTGCTTAAGCAAATGAGGAGCAACACAGGCAATAGTGATAATTGATTGGAAATGAGTTTTTGGGACAGCTAAATGGATTGAAGAGTCTTTTCTGATGCTGTATTTTCCATTTAACACTTTGCACATGAATTATAATTATCTGTAATCGCTGAACTTGGCAAATATTTTTTATGTATACTTTGATAGCTCTGTACTTAAGGCATTAGAAATACCAGCTGGAATCATAATTCTCAATTAATATAACCTGCTGTCATTCAGGAAAAGGCATGTCACTAACTAAAAGTATAGTAATCCATAACTACAATACAATAGTCTCTATCAAATATCATGGATTGTTTCCTGTTATACATATCAACAAAAGCATATGCATTTTACCTTCACTTTAATGTAAAGTTTCCAACTGAAGCTGTATATGTGTTTGTGTTTGTAACACAGCATCTAAATTTTACTCTGGCCAGAAATGCCCTACATCAACTTTGAATTACAAAGCTCTGAAAGCGGAGAACAGTGTTACATAAATAGGAGCCTAATGTTCAGAGAACAAGGATTATTAAACAACAACAGAAAACGTTGGAAAAACTCAGCAGGCCAGGCAACATCCGTGGAGAGAGAAACAGAGTTAACGGGCTGGATTTTCATTGACCCATGGAGGCGGGTTTGGAGGCGTGTGGGGGGTTAAAATTGCGAAAACTGGTGGGCGGGCACAAGTCCGCCTCCATCCCGCCTCCACGCAATTTTCATTAAATCGTGTCTGCTGGTCCCGACTCCGTCCTGCCTTTAAGAGGTGGGATAGGCTGTTAAGGCCCTTAACAAGCACTAAATTGGCTCTATAATGCCATTTTGAAAGGCCTTTGTGATTTTAACTCTTGTTCTACGTGAAGCACGCCTGTTGTGAACCACGAATGTGAAACCTGGCGGTAACACATTTCGAAAGCTGACTATCAGCTGCAGGTCCACTATTACAATGGAGAAGTAGTAGTCGGAAAAATATCTGGGAGCAGACGTATTTTGCCTTCAGGTCCTCACAGCAAATGCCTCTCTCTCTCTCTCTCTCTCTCTCTCTCATATATCCAGGTCCTCTCACAGCAAAGGCCAGGCAGTCTTTGCAGACCTTCAATGCAGCAGCAATGATGACATCATCAGAGGCGGCTTTCAGACTGAAAACACTAATTGGGTCATGGGTTCCCACATGCTGGAACTCAATTGCCCAATTAGGTGAAAATCGCATCAATCTCCCACATCTAATTGCAGTCAGGTGGATAACACGAAAAGTGGATGGCACGACCCCAACCCGCCCCAGTATCAAAATCCAGCCCAACGTTTCAGGTCGAAACCCTTCGTCAGAGTTCTGACGAAGGGTTTCGACCTGAAACGTTAACTCTGTTTCTCTCTCCACGGATGTTGCCTGGCCTGCTGAGTTTTTCCAGCGTTTTCTGTTGTTGTTTCAATTTTCCAGCATCCACAGTATTTTGCTACAGGATTATTAAACCTTTGAAATTTAACTGTTAATTCTGGCTCAACTTCAGGTATATGTATACACTACTAGACTTCAAACCATGCTCTCAGGAGATGGGAATGACTGATTTCATGCTGTGCCCCAAAATACGAGTCATGGATAATTTAGTTACATATCAGTAATGAAAGAAAAAATATGCATCTTTATCACTCCTTAGAATGTCCCAAAGCACATCACAACCAATAAATTACAGTAGAACTACCATAATTGTAGTTCTGTTGGAAACACAGCAGCCAGTTTGCACACAAAAATTTCTAAGTCAGAAAATTGTGTGTTCTAAGCTCCACTCCAGGCCAGGCACATTCCAGCACAGTGTTTAAGCAATGCTGCATTGCAGGAGGTGTCACCTTTCAGATGAAATGTTAAGCCAAGTCCTCGCTAAAATGCTAAAAGTTAAAATATAGGCTAGATTAAAGTTAGCAAAGTATTATCTATATTCTTCTCCAGGTAAAATGTACCACAAAAAGGAAATGAGATGTTGACCAATTATGCTGTTTTTAGTGTTGTTGCTTGTAATGTTGGTCAGGAGAGCGGGAGAGCTCCCTTCACTTTCTTCAAATGTGACCTTTTATGCCTCTAGAACAGACAGAAAGTGCCTTGGATTCACATCTCATCTGAAAGGTGACACCTCCTGCAATGCAGCATTCCTTAAACACTGCGCTGGAATGTGCTCTAGGTCTGCAGGGCATCCTAGAACACATAGGGCCATATTTTGCGACCCCTACGGGTGCGTACAAGGTGTGAACGCGCCCGTAGGGGCCACACAAGTTCCGGGTTTAGGCATGCAAAGTGCATGCGCTAAAATCCGGAACTTGCGATCTGTCAAGAATTCTCTTGACAGATCCTCTGCATCCCCGGGAGATGGGCCTCGGCGGGTGGAGAGTTGCGCTATTTGCCCAACTTCTACCTGCTGAATGCCTGTGAAATTCTTACACCTGGTAAAAGCAGGCATAAGGCCTGGTTTACCAGCATATGAGTTTTAAAAAACAGAAAAATAAAATTTTATCACTCATTTATACATTAAAAACCCTGTCCAATAAGGTAAGTTTATTTTTAGCCCCGTTAAAACATACAAATTTCTTTTCAAAAAATTAAATTTTTGTTTAAGATATCTAATTCAATGGCATTTTAATTAATTTTAAATATGTAATTTAAATTTTTTTTATTTCATGTGTTTGTGTATTTTTTAAGTGATCCCCATTCATACTTATGGGAGTTCCGTACGTACGGAACTATGAATGGAGATTCCCTTCTGTTATTGGTTGGGTCGGCCCACGTGATCCCAGGGCCGCTTGCGAACCGCCTGTGCCCCTGGGATACGTGGGCCTCTGCCCGCGCGTACCCGGAGAGGCCCAGGATCGCAAGCTTCCATTCCTCCCGGGTCACCAGGTAAATGCGTAGATTTTTTTACTGGTTCGGAGGCATCTGCCCGTGGGAAACCTCCGATCACAAATTTTGGGCCCATAACTTTCTGACTTTGAGATTTAACTGTGCCAAGCTGACAAAACAAAGCCAAGTAATGCTAAAGCTAAAACTGATTGACCAAAGTCCATATATTTCGAGACAGACAATTCCAACGACAGTAGTTCATATAGATGCTGTTGTAGTTTTAGCAATATGCGGATTTTTGAACTGAACTGCTCTAAAATTAGTTGATGAAATTCCCACTGCTTCAACTGAATGGCCAGGTACTCCTGTAGAAAAAGGATATTCCCACCAATTATTAAAACGGTTATACTCTGCCACCCACTTCTATAGCCTCTGTTTAGAGATGGGCTGACACTAATTCCATTTACTAAAACATATCAACTGCAGAAAGCACCTGTTCATTCACAGTAATGATGACCTGATGATTTTTTAAGAAAAATAAAACTAGGACACTACCTTAGGGAAATGTTTCAGATGAGGCCAAAATACTGCATTGCTGTTAATATTTTGTAGTTAGGAAAGGCTGATTTCCAATTTTTGCAATTACTAACAGTTTTGGTCAAAAATGTAGGCACGAGGTAAGCGGTTCTATGGCAGGGACTTTAAGTTACATTTAACCATTTTCTTTAAGTCCACTGTAAGCTACAAGTCCTCGCTAAAATGCTAAAATGTAAAATATAGGCTAGATTAATGTTAGCAAAGTATTATACATATTCCTACCCAGGTAAAAAGTGTTCATCAGTTTCCACTATGGAAAACAGTACTTAAGAACACAAGAAAGCATGATCGGGGCCGGCCACTGGAGGATCGCTGAGGGGGAGAGAAGATCGTGGCCGGCCACCTGAGGATCGTGGCTGGCCTGAGAATCATCGCTGGGGGCGTGGAATGCCTGGGGAGGTGATCGGAGGCCTCGTGAGGGGGTCTCCAATCGCGGGGGGGTATGATAGGCAGGGACCCTGGATCCAGGAGGTAGATATAAAGGCACTTACCTCCTGGATCTTGCTTTAACTGCTGGGTCTCATGAATTATGTGAAACCCGTCCACATGCAGTTAACATAAGAACATAGGAATTAGGAGCAGGAGTAGGCCATATGGCCCCTCGAGCCTGCTCCGCCATTCAATAAGATCATGGCTGATCTTCGACCTCAACTCCACTTTCCTGCCCAATCCCCATATCCCTTAATTCCTCTGGAGTCCAAAAATCTATCTATCTCAGCCTTGAATATACTCAACAACTCAGCATCCACAGCACTTTGGGGTAGAGAATTCCAAAGGTTCACAACCCTCTGAGCGAAGAAATTCCTCCTCATCTCAGCCTTAAAAGGCCGGCCCCTTATCCTGAGACTATGACGTCTAGTTCTAGACTCTCCAGCCAGGGGAAACAATCTCTCAGCATCTACCCTGTCAATCCCCCTCAGAATCTTATATGTTTCAATGAGATCACCTCTCATTCTTCTATAGGCCCAATCTACTCAATCTCTCCTCATAGGACAACCCTCTCATCCCAGGGATCAATCTAGTGAACCTTTGTTGCACTGCTCCAAAGGCAAGTATGTCCTTCCTTAAATAAGGAGAACAAATCTCTACACAGTACTCCAGGTGAAGTCTCACCAGAGCCCCGTACAATTGTAGCAAGACTTCCTTACTCTTGTACTCCAACCCTCTAGCAATAAAGGTCAACATGCCATTTACCTTCCTAATTGCTGGCTGTACCTGCATGCTAACTCTGTGTTTCTTGCACTAGGACACCCAAACCTCTCTGAACAGCAACATTTATTAGTTCCTCACCATTTAAAAAATGTTCTGTTTTTCTATTCTTCCTACCAAGGTGAATAAACTCACATTTCCCCACATTATATTCCATCTGCCACCTTACTGCCCACTCACTTAACCTGTTTATATCCCTTTGCAGGCTCTTTGCGTCCTCCTCACATCTTACTTTTCCACCTAGATTTGTATCGTCAGCAAACTTGGATACATTGTACTCAGTCCCTTCATCTAAGTCAATAATATAGATTGTAAATAGCTGAGGCCCAAGCACTGATCCTTGCGGCACCCCACTAGTTACAGCCTGCCAATCTTAAAATTACCCCTTTACCCCTACTCTCTGTTTTCTGTCTGTTAACCAATCCTTTATCCATGCGCTGTGTGCCCTTATCTTGCTTAACAACCTTTTATGTGGCACCTTATTGAATGTCTTTTGGAACACCAAATATACTACATCCACTGGTTTCCCTTTATCTACCCTGCTATTTACATCCTCAAAAAACTTAATAGATTTGTCAAACACGATTTTCCTTTCATAAAAGCATGTTGACTCTGCCTAATCATATTATGATTTTCTTTTCTAAGTATCCTGTTATAACTTCCTTAATAATAGATTACAGCATTTTCCGGACGACTGATGTCAGGCTAACTGGCCTGTAGTTCCCGGTTTTCTCTCTCCCTCCTTTCTTGAACAGCGGCATTACATTTGCTACCTTCCAATCCACTGGGACCTTTCCTGAATCTAGGGAATTTTGGAAGATCACAACCAATGCATCCACTATCTCTACAGCCACTTCTTTTAGAACCCTAGGATGTATGTCATCATGTCATGGGGATTTGTTGGCTTTTAGTCCCATTAGTTTCTCAAATACTTTTTCTCTACTGATACCAATTACTTTAAGTTTCTCGCTCTCATTAGCCCCTTGGTTCCCCACTATTTTTGGTATACTTTTTGTGTCTTCTACTGTGAAGACAGATACAAAATATTTGTTTAAAGCCTCTGCCATTTCCTTACTCCCCAATATAATTTCTCCTGCCTCAGCCTCTCAGGGACCAATGCTTACTTTTGCTACTCTCTTCCTTTTTACATACTTGTAGAAGCTCTTACAATCTGTTTTTATATTACTTGCTAGTTTACTCTCTTCTATTTTTTCCCTTTTTATCAATTTTTTGGTCATCCTTTGCTGGTTTCTAAAGCTCTCCCAATCCTCAGCCTTACTTCTATTATTTGCAACATTATTAGCCTCTTCTTTTAATCTAAAACTATCCTTAACTACTTTAGTTAGCCATGGATGGATCACTGTTAACATGGAGTTTTTATTTCTCAATGGAATGCATATTTGGTGAGAATTTTTGAATATTTCTTTCAATGATTGCCACTGCTTATCTACTGTCATACCTTTTAATCTAATTTCCAATCTACCTTAGCTAACTCACCCCTCATACCTACATAATAGCCTATGTTTAAGTTTAAAACTCAATGTCGGATTTAAGAATGTCACTTTCAAACTCAATGAGCTAAAAATTCATTATAGCCCAGGAATGGGTGGAAAAATTAGAAAAGTTTGAGAATTAGCGCCAGGTGCTAATGCTTTAGACTGCATGCAAAATTCATGCTCAATGTTCAAAGAAATGATTGGAGCGCTAATTCAAGTCTTTAAGCCCAAGCTCATTGGCGTTACACTCAAAGGGTGAACCAATATCAGGGGCAGTCTAATCGCAAGTCATGATTGCCACAGTTTTTTTTCAGTACTTAAAGGGGAGGTTCATTGATGCTGCAGAACCTCATTCTCAGCATTGCTGGCTGTGCAGCTGCCTCAGCAAACAGCAGCAGGTCAAGGAGAAGGAGCCGGAGGACTGAAGCAGCTGTACTCATGGCAGATCCAAGCCCCAGGGAGAGAGCCCGCAAATTCTGCGATCAAGCATTGGAGGCATTGGTGTTCGCTGTGGAGAGACGAAGAGCGGTGCTGTACCCGACAAGTGGCAGGAGGCCCTCGCCGCAAGTCTTCCGCACCATGTGGAGGGAGGTAGCACAGCATGTCTCGGGCGGCACTGTGGTCCCCAGGACCCACACACAGTGCAGAAAGAAATTTAACGACCACACTCGGGTGGTCAGGGTGAGTGAATGCTTCAACAAATGCGACATACTACCATCGGAGCCACAATCTTCACACACTGCCCAAAGCACCACACCCCCAGCACTCACCCACCAACAATCTCTACCTACCAACACTCACACCCACATCTCACACCTTGCACACAATGACAGCTATTCATCTATGGCAGACACATCACCCAAACACATTGCTCCACACTCACTCACACACTTTCCTTTCTCTTGCAGGCCAAGGTGGCTCACAACAGGAGGGAGCAGGAACACACTGGCAGGGGACAAGCCGACACCCAACCACTGTCTGCGCTGGAAAATAAAGTGCTGCAGATTATTGGGCACCAGCTGGTGGGTGCCGTGGCCACTGGTGACATAGACCTGCTTGGGGACAACAACGGTATGTTCATCCCTACTCCTTCTTCTCACATCCCACTTCCCTCTCACCCAACAAGCGTTTCGCACTTTCCAGCTAATCATGCTGTATGCATGCATTTCTCCCTTCCTGCCCCCCTCCCCTCACCTTAACCCGACTCTTGTGCCTTTATGCTTTCAGATAATGAGTGAGCACCTGAGCAGCCTGTCCCTGAGGGCACCGTAGAGAGTGAGGCAGGAGAAGAGGAGGAGGAAGAACACACCGCATCACTGCATGTCTCACCCACAGGCACCAGCTCAGATACTGGCATTACGCGTTCTTTAGAGGCTAGTATAGTGGTGGGATCTAAACAGGGTAATGCACCAGGGATGAGTGGGTTGCAGCAAGGCTCGGGAAAAGGGCAGCTCGGGGGCCAGCTTCCCAGAGGGCGAGTTCGCGCGCGAATTCTGCTGCACAGGACTCAGATACGGACTTCAAAGGGGAGGCCTTTAGAAGAAGGGTGATGGGCATGCACACGGAGATGATAAGTGCAATGGCAAGGGTGGCCGAGAGCCTGTCGGCAATGATAAAGAGCGTGGAGGAGTCCGCCTCCAACATTGAACAAGGCTCTGCGCACACCATGGACCCCATCATTTCAAGTCTGCAAAGGATGGTAGACACCCAGAGAGACCGTGGCGACCCAGACCTGATGCTGCATGTGATGGGCGATCTGGCAGCTTCCATTGCAGCACAGGCGGAAGCAACGCAATGTCTTAGTGCTGTAATGCAGTCTATGTTTGGTGGCATCCAATCTCAGACTGCTCTCATGCTGTCTCAGTTTAATGCCACGCAAGCTCTGACTGCTGTCATTGTGGCTGGATCTACCAGCGTCGACCGGGGCTTTCACAGTGTTGCAGCAGGCCAGCAATCTCTGCTCCAACAGATTGCTAGGGATGCTGAGGTGCTTCCCCGGGAGAGTGGCAGTGGGTCAGTGAAGCAGGAAGCTGCTGCACTCTCTCAGGATGACAGCATTCCTGCTCCCACCGCTGCCACTCCGCCATTGCCCTTGTCACTGCCTGTCATCCAGCCAGCCCAAACTGCTGCCGCCCATGCTGAGGTAGTGCAGTCTACAGCCGGGCCTTCCAGGCCCAGAGCTGGTCGAAGGCGTCCTGCAAGGCCACCTGAAATCTCCCACACGGACACTCAGCAGCCTTCCACCAGCCCTGCTGCAGCCACTGGGCCAACACTTCATAGGAGCACTAGAGTAGGCAAAGGCACAGTAATGAGAGGCACTAAGGGATTGCACAAGGGTGAATAGTTAATATTTTTGTTGTAAGTATGTGTTCACTGATTTTTGATAAATTTATTAATTCAGTTTGGATTCTTTTGTGGTGTGTCTCATTTCAGCTTTGCGCTCTGATATGGCCGGCGACAAGGAAGGAATGATGGAGATGTGGTGAGCAACGGGGATCTGGGGTTTAAGTCATTCGAACCGCTGTCTGACAAGGCGGTCACGGACCACCCTTCCGTTAGGCCAATTGAGTGGCTGCCTCCTCCCTCGCTCCTGTTCCCCATCCTTCTCGTCCTCCTCTTCCTCTTCCTCCTCCTGAGGTGGTCCTGCAATCCCTGGTGACAAGGGCTGGGCCCTCACGATGGCCAAATTGTGGAGCATGCAGCAGACCACCACGAAATGGGACACCCTTTCAGTTGAGTACTGGAGGGCTCCTCCAGAACGGTCAAGGCAGCGGAACCATTGTTTTAGTAGGCCAATGGACTGCTCGATGATGTTCCTGGTGGCAGCAGTGTTGGGGTTGTGGAGGGGAGTCATGAGCCAGGTGAAGAGCGGATAGCCCTTGACTCCGAGCAGCCAGCCGCGAGCTTGATGTGGTGGCTGGAAGAGTGCTGGCATACCGGTCTGGCGCAAGATGAAGGCATCGTGGCTACTGCCAGGATAGCAGGCATTCACATTGAGGATTCGCTGTCCGTAGTCGCACACCAACTGCACATTAAGTGAGTGGTAGCCTTTGTGGTTATGGAAGATCTCAGGATTGTTATGCGGTGCCTGCAAAGCCACATGGGTGCAATCAATGGCGCCCTGCACCATGTGAGATCCCGCTATCCTGGCAAAGCCACATGCACACCAGTCCTGCTTCTCTCTGGTGATGGGGAAGGAAATGTAGTCCCTTCTCCTACTGTAGAGAATCTCTGTGACCTCCCAGAAGCAGCGATGGATGGCAAACTGCAAGATGTTAGCTATGTCTCCTGTTGCAGGCTGGAAGGATCCGCTGGTGAAGAAGTTGAGGATGACAGTGACCTTGACTGCCATTGAGCAATCCGTGGTCACCCTGGTCTGTGGCTGGAGGTCTGGTTGCAGGAGGTGGCAGAGTTCGGTGACCACATCCTTGGTGAAGCGGAGTCTTCTAATGCACTGCTCCTCGCTTAATTGGAGGTAGGAGAAGTGCTCTTGGAATACCCTCGGAGGGTAAGGCCTTCTGTTGAGAGCCCTGATGGCCCTCCTGCTCCCTGTGGGAGCATGTTCCAGTCTTTCTTGCAGCCTCCGCTCCCTCCGCCGTAGATCCTGGAGGGCGAGGTCAACTGCCAGTACAGCCCCCATTATTGTAACCAAGTGTGGCAGTTTGATTTTGTTAAGAATAAATGTAGCTACTTTTTAGTTGCCACAACACTCCTGATACTAAATAACCTTGAAATTACAGAATGAGACTGTTGGACTATGTGAAACTGACAAGAAAACACTGAAACACCACTAACCTACAGCTGCGACTCATTACTGATGATCCCTTTAAATAATGTCCCTGGAGCCGGCTTCCTGCTGCTTCACGGCAGCTCTCCCTGTCGCTGTTTACTCCAGGTGCTAATGTAGGTGGCGACAATTAATTTCGCCGATCTGGCAGCCAGTGAGCGTTGCACACTCACTGACGTCACGCTCCATCTGGCATTGAGGCTCCCAGCGATAACTGTTAGCGGCAGAGCTGCAGGGGGGGAGGGCGGGATTTGGCGTTGGATTTGCCTCACCCCGATGATAACGCTGTAGCGCCCCATTAGCGCCATCTTCTGGCGCTAACGGCAGCGCTATGGTACCAAATTTTCCCCCCTTTGTCACGCAAAGGGTGGTAGTAGTGTGGGACTCTCTCCCACAAAAAAGCAATAGATGCTAGCTCAATTAATAATTTTAAATCTTGATCAATAGATTTTGCTAGCCAAGGGTATTACGTGATATGGAGCCAAGGCGGGTAGATGAAGTTAGGATACAAATCAGCCATGATCTCACTTAATGGCAGAACAGACTCGAGTGGCTGAATGGCCTACTCCTGTTCCTATGAACATTGGTGGCTTCTGGAGTGTTAGTTGCCGATGTTTCAGTAGATGCTTTAGACAGAACACTTTCACAGTCTTCCCAGACCTTCATTTGGACTATTAGGTCTGTGATGACACCAACTAATAGCACCAGCGGGCTGCAAGGAATGGGTGCAGATGTCACTGTCTCTCCGGAGAGTCACAGTGAATCTGCTTCCTTAAGACCCCTCCAATGCCTTCACATGGGGAAGCTTCAAACATAGGCCTGGCACCCCTTGCTGCTGCACGTTCCAGGCTGTCAGAAGCTGGTCCCTCTGAGACCACATCTACTGCGACGAGAGTCACCTTCCATCTAAGGTTCCATGAATTATCCCAGGAATCTACTGCTAGGACTCATACCACTCAGGGAGCACTCTGTAGGAGTGGTAGGTAAGGATCCAATATAAGAACAAGAGTAGTCACGGCGTTAAGAAGTAGTTAGCATTTCCTGGTGAATGTTGTTGTTTCAAGTAAAGAAAGCATGATCACACAGATTTGTCAGTTCACTTCTGTGTCTGTTTTCAACTCTTGAAGTTGGATGATGGTGGGGAAAATATAGATGTCTGTCTTATGAAAGACCCTGGCAGGAGTCTTGAAAAGTGAGCAACTTTGTGAGGATGCGTGGAGGGAGAACAGGCAAGTGTAAAGTACCTTTATTTGGTGAGTCAACCTTTATTTAGTGGCGCGAGTGATAATTCTGGGTAACTTGGAAGCATCCACACCTAGGAATCTGTTTGTCCTGCCTCTATAGCCCTCCAGAGCTTGGAGGTCTGAATGAGTGAAGTTGTGCATTCTCCTTTATTCTCCAGGCTCTAATTTGTGCTCTCCTTGCTCTGGCAACAGGCTCTTCTGTCCCACTTCCTCTCCTTGTGTACACTCCTCATGATGTGTGGATGTCTAAATAACACCTTCTTGGTCTGTATACCATGTAAGTGAGTGTGTACGTGTAGGGAAGAGTTACCTTTGGTGATGTCTGATTCTAAGAGCCTTCAACCTAGCTTCTTCCATGTTTTCATCCTCCTCCTCTTCATAATATTAAAATAAAAGCATTCCCATTGCAAAATCCATGTTCAGAGTGCAAAGCAGCACTTTGAGCAGAACTGAAAGCAAAAATAGCATCAAAAGTCCTGACTCAACCTCCCAAGTAGTAAGACAAAGAAACACCAACTGATAATGGCAATAATTATTTGTGGCCAAAATGGAGAGGAATGGGATTGTGGGGGTCAGCCACATCCTCCTGACCCTATTTGAATGTCAAGCAGAGGGTCTTCAGGATTTACAGCGCAGGACAAAGATCCTCCAGATAGGTAGCAAATTTTATTTGAAGAACGCACAGGAAGATTTGAGGCTGAAAGCCCCCAAGGTGCCTGCAGTTGTGTTTAGATTTGCTCCTGAGTTTTACGTAAAAGGCCTACCGAGGAGTGTGTTTGTGCCTGGAGTTCTCGCAAGTCATACAAATTGTCGGGGGGAGGGATAGCGTTTGTGGTTGCCTTCTGACAGGTGCAGTTAGGCACCTATAGGATGCCCAGGGAGAATACGTATATCTCAGAAATTACAGTTACTGAAAAAAATGCAGATGATTTTTTTTTCAAACAGCATTTTGGGTGATTTTATGAGTTCATTAACAAACCTTGATGGTACACATTTACGTGGGGTTTTCCCATTGTAAAATATTGACATGTATAGATAAGATTTTCCCAGTATAATGTTTACATTGTAAATGTTGACATAAAAAACATTATAGAAAGTAATGCTTATAGATGGGAAGAGCGCACACTATATGCAAGAATTTTAATAATCCATCCTGAGTGCCTGCTCACAAGCTCCATGGCCTTCTCCTCAAAGAGGGTTGGGTACTTACTGATGGGGAACCCCTTTTAAGTGCCCTGCCAGTGATGGGCTTTGTGCACCAATTTGTCCAGCAAGAAGATAAAGTGATTAAGGGTAAGGCTAGCCCAGTTGAGGACTGTGTGCCAAGTGGCATAGGTTGGCTGAAGTAAGAGATGTGGGGGTATGAGGCTGTCAAAGTGGAGAATGAGGTTTTAGGGTTGTGCATGTATGTAATTGCTTTGAGGGGAGGCGGGTAGCCATAATGCAAGATTCCGAGTTAGAGCCCCACTTAATCAGAGAGCACTGTGAAGGATTAGTTGAACAAGTATTGTTTTAAGAGAATGGAGAGTCTGTTAGTGCCCAGGGAGGACCAGAAAGAAAATGAAGAGATGCTGCCTGCCCTGCTAAGGATATGGAACTTTTACATTGCCTATTGGGGAGTTCGCAGTCAATGTCTGTGCCACTTTCCACTAAGTGGTGCGAGTGATAATTCTGGGTGACTTGGAGGCATCCACACCTAGGAATCTGTTTGTCCTGCCTCTAATTCCCTCCAGAGCTTGGAGGTCTGAATGAGTGAAGTTCTGCATTCTTCTTCTCTGACTTGGTGCCATGCCCTGCTGCCCTCTGGTCACAAATGATGCTTGAGTGGTCAAAGTTTTGTACATGTGTAACAAAAATATTGCCAAGACATGAAGTTATTAGTGAAGTGCAAAAGCCAAATACTGCTTCACTCTTACCTGTTTGGCTCCCTACTGCTGAAGAATGTAGACTGAACAATCTTTTTAAAGGCTGCACAGAAGTTTTCAGGTAGTTCAACTGCTTACATTCATTTTGTACCAGTTTTACACCAATGCCTGCACCAATGGGAATGCCCATGAACAGAGCCAGGAAATTCATGTGTAACTCCCTCAAAAGACCACCAGGACAGGCACAGCACTTTATTTAAAATAGCAACAGCAGTGTGATGACCTTGTGTCAATAAGGGGATTGGGGCGGGGGGCGGTGGTGGGGGGGGGGGAGATTTCCTTTCTTCACTAGATGTAGCTAAGTCATAAACATGCTCATCATAAAGGTTTTTACGATTTTGCCATATCTAAGGAATCTCCCTCATTGCGTCTGATGTCTTAAGACCAACGATAAACATAATGCTTAGCATCCTTTATTGCCTTTTCATATCACTAATTGTATTAAATTGCTAATAGGATTCATTTTTGAAAACTTAGATTTATTAACAGTGGTCTTTCTGGAATTGACAAATTTTTAAATCAATATTTAAAATACATAGAGAATTGATCTGAGGTATACTAAAATCTCCATTACACTTCAAGGAAGGAAAGGCAGTACCTATGCCAGAGGGAGATTGTCAGGTTTAAAGGAGCAGAACCATTACCGTTATTACATTTTACCTCGCTTCAACATTTCAGTTACCTTGAAGCTAGGCAACAGGGACTTCAATGACACCATTAATGCTAAGTTTTATTACTGCTGCTGTACCTAGTCCTGAAGAATTATTAGTGAAACTAAAATACTGTATATGGCAAAATGTATTAACTGGAACTCTTTAGTTATATACTGTGAATTTTTGTGCTTATTAACATGAGGAATGTCACAGCCAGAGGCTGAATGTAGCACCCCCCCAACTGTTACCCAACTGACATCAATTAACTCAGCACATACAGGAATTAAACTTTGAACATCCTGGCCAGTATCCCTTGGTAACCAGCTGGGCCAGACTGCTCCAGCCCACGCTGAGATGCTGCAGTTTGGAGCCAAGCCATCAAGGGCCAGAGCTGCACAAGATCGCACATGCAGAGCAGCAATCAACAAGAGAGTCATAGAGTTATACAGCACAGAAAGAGGCCCTTCGGCCCATCGTGTCCGCACCGGCCATCAAGCCCTGTCTATTCTAATCCCATTTCCAGCACTTGGTCCGTAGCCTTGTATGCTATGGCGTTTCAAGTGCTCATCTAAATGCTTCTTGAATGTTGTGCGGGTTCCTGCCTCTATCACCCTTTCAGACAGTGAGTTCCAGATTCCAACCACCCTCTGGGTGAAAAAGTTTTTCCTCAAATCCCCTCTAAACCTCCTGCCCCTTACCTTGAAACTATGCCTCCTGGTTATTGACCCCTCTACTAAGGGGAAAAGTTCCTTTCTATCTACCCTATCTATGCCCCTCATAATTTTGTACCCTCAATCAGGTCCCCCCTTAGCCTTCTCTGCTCTAAGGAAAACAACCCCAGCCTGTCCAGTCTCTCTTCATAGCTGAAGCGCTCCAGCCCAGGTAACATCCTGGTGAATCTCCTCTGCACCCTCTCCAATGCAATCACATCCTTCCTATAGTATAGCGACCAGAACTGCACACAGTATTCCAGCTGTGGCCTAACTAGCATTTTGTACAGCTCCATCATAACCTCCCTGCTCTTATATTCTATGCCTCGGCTAATGAAGGCAAGTATCCCATATGCCTTTTTAACCACCTTATCTACCTGTCCTGCTGCCTTCAGGGATCTATGTGCATGCACACCAAGGTCCCTCTGATCCTCTGTCCTTCCTAGGGTCCTACCATTCATTGTGTATTCCCTTGCCTTGTTAGTCCTCCCAAAATGCATCACCTCACACTTTTCAGGGTTAAATTCCATTTGCCACTGTTCTGCCCATCTGACCAACCCGTCTATATCGTCCTGTAGCCTGAGGCTTCCCTCCTCGCTATTTACCACTCCACCAATTTTCGTGTCATCTGCGAACAAAGCCAATAGAATGTTACTACATAACCAAAACAGTAGAATGCAAGTCAGAGGAAGTCATGATCTGTAAAGTGCTTTCTTCAGGCTACACCTTGAGTGCCTGGTCCAGTACTAGTTACTGAGAAACAAGCGCTGGAGGCAGAAAAGAGCCACAAGGATAATGACTTGTATCAGGAGCCTGGGCTATGAAGAAAGACTTATGGAAAAAGTTAATCTGAAATGCTACTTTAAATCAAACTGTGGGAGTAGGACAAGGGGACACAGGTTCGAACTAGCAAAAAGTAACTACAGGACTGATATCAGGAGGTGCTTCTTCATGCAGAGAGTGAGTCGAAAAAACCCTGGAACCATTTACCCATTTACGATACAACTCGATGTAGCAATGGCAGGGGTTGTGGGGCGAGGTGGTGGTTGAGTTCTGGATGGATGTTTTGAGATGGGGCAAATAGATTTCCTCATCTGTAAGTATCTTGTGATGCGTAACCTTTCCACAAGCTTTACAGAGATGGCACAGCGCAATAAATGTGCAAGTGTTGTGCACATGAACATCCATACATGTTTTACCAATTGTGGATCTTAACCTTTCTCAATATTTTTCTCCCATAGAACTACTCTGTTATAGTCAGACTGAGATAACATGTGCTATAATAGTTGTCAATTAGTGTGCAATACAAATACCCATTACACTTTACTAT
The DNA here is from genome assembly GCA_030390025.1 of Squalus acanthias. NCBI lineage: Eukaryota > Metazoa > Chordata > Chondrichthyes > Squaliformes > Squalidae > Squalus > Squalus acanthias. The sequence continues at coordinate 28,842,170 of CM059438.1, read as the reverse complement.
AATACAACTGAATGCTATTTCAAATAAGAGGTAATTTTGGTTGGAAAAATAAGGGGCAGTACATATGCAAATTTACGATATGCACTCTTGCTGGAGCATTAAAAACCTACTCTATGCTACCTATAGTCTATCAGAAAAAAATACTACAACAACAACAACTTGTATTAATATAGCACCTTTAATGTGGTAAAACGTCCCAAGGTGCTTCACTGGAGCGTTATAAAACAAAATTTGACACCGAGCCACATAAGGCGATATTAGGGCAGATGGTCAAAAAGGTAGGTTTTAAGGAGCATCTTAAAGGAGGGAAGAGAGGTAGAAAGGCAGAGAGGTTTATGGAGGGAATTCCAGAGCTTAGGCCCTTGGCAGCTGAAAGCACGGCCACCAATGGTGGAGTAAAGAAAATCAGGGATGCTCAAGAGGCAAGAATTAGAAGACTGCAGAAATTTCGGTGGGTTGCAGGGCTGGAGGAGATTACAGAGATAGGGAGAGGCGAGGCCATGGAGGGATTTGAAAACAAGAGGCTATGTAATGATATTTTTGATGATCAATAAAGGTCAAGATATGAGTAGCTTAAAATCAGGTATAAATTATTCTAAATTAAGATCATTTATTATTTATTCATTCATGGGATGTGGGCGTCACTGGCAAGGCCAGAATTTATTGCCCATCCCTAATTCCCCTTGAGAAGGTGGTGGTGAGCTGGCTTCTTGCACTGCTGCAGTCAATGTGGTAAAGTTACTCCCACAGTGCTGTTAGGTAGGGAGTTCCAAGATTTTGACCCAGTGACGAAGACGGAACGGCAGTATATTTCCAAGTCAGGATGGTGTGTGACTTGGAGGGGAACTTGGAGGTGGTGGTGTTCCCATGCGCCTGCTGCCCTTCTCCTTCTAGGTGGAAGACTCGTGGGTTTGGAAGGTGCTGCCGAAGAAGCCTTGGCAGTTGCTGCAGTGCATGTTGTAGATGGAACACACTGCAGCCAGGTAGCGCCGGTGGTAGAGGGAGTGAATGTTTAAGGGGGTGGATGGCGTGCCGATCAAGCGGGCTGCATTGTCCTGGATGGTGTCGAGCTTCTTGAGTGTTGTTGGAGCTGCACTCATCCAGGCAAGTGGAGAGTATTCCTTCACACTCCTGACTTGTGCCTTGTAGATGGTGGAAAGGCTTCGGGGAGTGAGGAGGTGAGACACTCACCGCAAAATACCAGGCTTCTGATCTGATTTTATAGCTGTAGTATTTATGTAGCTGATCCAGTTAAGTTTCTGTTCAATGGCGACCCCCAGGATGTTGATGGTGGAGGATTTGACAATGGTAACGCCATTGAATGTCAAGGGGCGATGGGTAGACTTTTTTGCTGGAGACGGTCATTGCCTGGCACTTGTTTGGCGCGAATGTTACTTGTTCCTCATCAGTCCAAGCCTCGATGCTGTCCAGGTCTTTCTGCATGCGAGCATGGACTGCTTTGGTTTTCCAAGGAATTGCAAGTGGAACTGAACACTGTGCAATCATCAGCGAACATCCCCACTTCTGACCTTATGATGGAGGGAAGGTCATTAATGAAGCAGCTGAAGATGGTTGGGCCTAGGACACTGCCCTGAGGAACTCCTGCAGCAATATCCTGGGGCTGAGATGAGTGGCCTCCAACAACAACAACCATCTTCCTCTGTGCTAGGTATGACTCCAGCTAGTGGAGAGCATTCCACTTGGTTTCCAGTGACTTCAATTTTACTAAGGCTCATCGATGTCGCACTCGGTTAAATACTGCATTGATGCCAAGGGCAGTCCCTCTCACCTTACCTTTGGAATTCAACTCTTTTGTCTATGTTTGGACCAAGGCTGTAATGAGGTCTGGAGCTGAGTGGTCCTGGCGGAATGCCAAACTGGGCATCAGTTAGCAGGTTATTGGTGAGTAAGTGCCGCTGAATCGCACATTCAACGGCAGCTTCCAACACTTTACTGATGATTGAGAGTAGTCTGATGGGATGATAATTGGCCGGATTAGATTTGTGTTGCTTTTTGTGGATAGGACGTACCTGGACAATTTTCCACTTCGTCGGGTAGATGCCAGTGTTGTAGCTGTACTGGAACAGCTTGGCTAGAGGCACGGCTAGTTCTGGAGCACAAGTCTTCAGCACTATAGCCAGGATGTTGTCGGGGCCCATAACCTTTGCCGTATTCAGTGCGCTCAGCCGTTTCTTAATATGACGTGGAGTGAATCGAGGTGGCTGAAGACTGGCTTCTGTGATGGTGGGGACCTCAGGAGGAGGCCGAGATGGATGCTGATGATGGTTGCGAACGCTTCAGCCATGTTATTTGCACTCACTTGCTTGGTTCCACCATTGTTGAGGATGGAGATGTTCATGGAGCCATCTCCTCCCATTGTTGTTATAGAATCCACCACCATTCACAACTGGATGTGGTAAAACTGCAGAGCTAGTTCTGAGCTGTTGGTTGTGGTATCACTTAGCTCTGTTTATTACATGCTGCTTCCACTGTTTAGCATGCATGTAGTCCTGTGTTGTATCTTCACCAGGTTGGCACCTCATTTTTAGGTACGCCTGGTGCTGCTCCTGGCATGCTCTTCTACACTCCTCACTGAACCAGGGTTGGTCGCCTGGCTTGATGGTAATGGTAGAGTGAGGGATATGCCGGGCTATGAGGTTACAGATTGTGGTAGAATACAATTCTGCTGCTGCTGATGGCCCACAGCGCCTCATGAATGTCCAGTTTTGAGCTGTTAGATTTGTTCTGAATCTATCCCATTTAGCACGACGGTAGTGCCACACAACACGATTGAGGATGTCCTCAGTGTGAAGACGGGACTTTGTCTCCACAATGCCTGTGCGGTGGTTACTCCTACCAGTACTGTCATGGAAAGATGCATTTGTGACAGTTAAATTGGTGAGGACGAGGTCACGTAGGTTTTTCCCTTGTGTTGGTTCTCTCACCACCTGCTGCAAGCCCAATCTGGCAGCTATGCCCTTCAGGACTAAGCGAGTCAGTAGTGGTGCTACCAAGCCACTCTTGGTGATGGACATAGAATTCCTCAGTAATGCTAACCCCACCATCTCATAAATCATGAGACAAACTGTTAAGAATCATGAGATTTGGTTAGAAATCATGAGTTGATATTTTTTTTGTTTATAAACCCCATTAGTGGCTTTACTTAGGGCTCGATTTTGCCAGGCCCGAGGAGGCGGGATTGGAGGCGTGTGAGGTGCTAAAAGCGCGAAAAATGGCGGGCGGGCCCGATCCCGCCTCCATCCCGCCTCCGAGCAATTTTCCCAAATGCTAGTTTTCTGACCCTGTCTCCATGCCGCCTCCAAGAGGCGGGATAGGCCCTTAAGGCCCTTAACAACCAGTTAAGTGCCTCTATATTCCCATTTTGAGAGGCCTTTCTGATTTTAACACTTTTCCCTCGTGCTGCACGTCTCCTCTGAAACATGCCAGTCAAACCTGGTGGCAGCACAAGTGGACTGCTTACTAACAGCTGCAGCTCCACCATTAAAAAGGAGTTTTCAGCAATCATCATTTTCAGGTGGCAGAACTTTGTTGTCTCAGGTTTGGGGGAACTTCTAGCAGGCCTACTCATTGTTCTGGAAGTTTGGAGCCTGACACCCATCTCCAGTGTGACCTCCTGGGAAACCCCTCTCCCCACCTTGAATGAGCGCTTCCTCAACTGAGGCATATACCAGAAGCATGGGAACCATTTATTTCCTTTCCTCCTAGACATCAGATTCGGACGAAGACCAGCTGTGGCAGCAACAGATCCATGAACAACAGCACCACCAACAGCAGCAGCAACAACAGGAGCGCCAAGCTGCTGCTCACCCACCTGAAGCTGCACAGGCCAGAAGGCGTCAGCGCGCGACCACATTGCTGCCCGGGATGCAAAGGACACACTCCTCTTGGCCAAATTTGCTTAGCCTGCACAATCAAACACTTTTGCCTCGCACCTTCTTATCAGGCCATGGACAATGGCCAAGAACCTGCGGATTCCTATCACTCTGACCACCATACTGACAATTGCAAGTCATCCTAAGCCCTCAGTGTGGAAGTCCCATTAGCGATATGACAGACGCCACAATTGCAACAGTTGCCATCAGAATTTTTTATTTACAATAACCAACTGATGGCTTTTCAACATTAAACATGACATTTCACCCAAGTGACACCCTTGTGACTACTTGTGCATTATCTTCCTCTTACGCATGCTCCTACGTGGTGCTTCCCCTGTGGCTTCAGCAGATGTGGAGGCCCCTTGCTCACTTTCTTGCTGCTCCTGTCTCGACACCTTTGGTGGGCGTCCTCTGGGGTTGCGAGCCTGTGAGGGCTCGGCAACAGTCTGCTGCTCCTGCGGCTGTGCAGGGGTTGAGACGCCGATCTCAGTTGGGTGGGGACTCTGGTGGGGCTCTGACCGAGGACTTTGCAGTGGCATGGTCATGTGAGCCCTCTCATGGGACAACCCCACTTCAGAGCTAGCAAGTGGCTTGACAGCACCTTGCTGCACTTCAGGGGGGCCATGAGGACCCGTTTCTGTACTGGAAGTCCTACTCCCGAGGACTTGCCTGAAGGTCTGGTTTGTTTGCTCAATAGCTAACCATCGCTCCTCAAGAGATGTCAGTCTATTCTGAACAATGAACATGCTTTCCATATCCTGGCGACTAAGCTCCTCCATGGACGTAGCCATCCTCTCCTCTACCGTAGCCATCCCCATCTCTACGGTAGCCAGCCTTACCATGGAGGTAGCCATCTTTTCCACGGAGGTTGCCATCCTTTCTGTGGTGATGCGTTCATGCGCCAACGCCTCCACAAAGGCTCTGCTCATGTTAGCGATGGACTCCTCCATTCGCTCCACACTCGCAGCGACCCTGGAGAAAAAACCTGCCAGAGACTCCTGCACCTCTTCCTGGAGTTCCAGCACCGCTCTTCTTCTGGATGGACCCGGAGGCACAGGGTTGACATGCAGCTGAGCCGAGCTCGCAGAGTCCTGCGCCCTCCGACTAGGACTCTCCACTGCTGTCCCTGTCTCCACCATCTGCTGATGCTCACTTGTGAGCTGTGATACACCAGGTGACAACACTACACTATCTCGCGAAGTTACCACCGAGGTGTGAGTGTCTACGCTGGTGCTGGGTGCGCTGAATTCTGCTGACGCTGCGCCCTCAGAGATTGCAGCTTCCTCTGAGGTGTCTGGAGGCTCAGGCTGTTCCTCCTGGATAGTGGGGACGGGGGTTTTCGATGGTCCTGTGGGGGAGTAAAGGAAAGAGTCAGAGATGTGAGGCCAAGGTTACATGCACATTGAATATTGCAGATGATCATAAGTCAATCTGTTAGAGCATCAGAATCATTATCAGTGACTCATGCAATGTCAATGAGAGAGATGAAAAACTATTCTGTCACCAGCTTGCTCTGATGCACCCATCTGTCCATCCCCCACTTGCGCATCGTCCTCCACTCCCACGATCTCCAGGGCCGCCTGCTCCCAGGGGGTGAGCTGGGCTACTGAGGGTGGCCCTCCTCCTGTCCTCGCTCTTTCCCTCTTATTGTGAGCTCTCTTTTCCTGCAATGAGGGAGACAAATGGAGTTTGAGTGAGAATGAAGGAGTGAGTGTAGAGAATCCATAGCATAGATGCCTAGAAGGAGACAAAGATTCAGTGTGGTGGCAAGACCAAGGGCCCTCCCTGTGTCTTATAAGTTGTTTTCATAGCATCACAGCAATAGGGAGTGTGAGGGCTGTATAGTCGAATAGTTAAGTGAATGTGAACAGACAGAGAGATGGAATGGGTAAGGGTGCAGGGATGTCAGTGTCAAGTGGGATGTGGAGGAAGAGGTTGTCAAAGCTGAGTGCTGGTGAGGAGAGGCAATGGGGATGAGATTGAGGGTGATGGGAAAGTCATATTTACTTTTCCAGTGCGCAGAAGGTCATGAAACCTCTTCCTGCACGGCAGCCAGGTTCTGCGGCACATGGATAAGGAGTTGACCTCCTGGGCCACTTGCATCCACACAGCCTTCGTCTGCTGGGGAGGCTTCTTCCTCCCTGAAGAAGGGAAGAGCACCTCCTTATTCCCTCTTGCTCCATCCACCAGAGCTTGCAGGGCGGCGTCATCAAACCTTGGTGCAGACTTAGGTCTACTGCTGGACATTTTGCCTGGAAGAAACTATCAGAGCAAAGGCCAAAAGGTTTGCAGTCTGCAGAAGAAGCAAGGCTGCTGGCAGGCCTTAAATCCAGCAGCATTGATGACGTCATTGGAGGCGAGTTTCAGAATGGAAAGACTAATTGGGCCAGGGGTTCCCACACGCTGGAAATCAATTGCCCAATTAGGGGAAAATCGCATATTTTTCCCTCATCAAATTGGAGTCGGGTGGCTAACACGAAAAGCGGATGACACGCCCCCAGCCCGCCCCAATGACAAAATCGAGCCCTTAATCTCTAACAGGTCACAGCTCTTTACAAAATATTACTGCATCTGGAAATGCTTTACAAAAAACTTTTAAAAAATCCTACCAGTTATCACCACCCTTCACGAGTTGGGGTAAATTTTCATTAAAAATCGTGTATCTTGCGATTAATTTGTGAGAGTTGGCATTACTGATCCTGCTCTGTCACAGCTGCTGTGAATCAGCACTCTGCTTCACATGATTAAAAACATAATTTTTGTTTTATTACTTTTGCTGTTAGATTATAAATGAGTTTGACCAAAGGCATCTCAAAGTATTTTTTTTAACTCCCTGATCTGGAGCCCGGTCCTGTGAATTGAGTTGAGTGTAATAAAAGAACCTTTAAATCAAAAAGAATTCCTCACACTTTGTGCAGACAAATCAGGCAGCAAATTCATTCCGGTCCACCTGAATCATTTATCCCACGTTGTAATACAGGCAGAGTCAGCTAAATATACTTCCAATTCTTGCATTAATCCAGCCAGGATATCACTGAAAATTAAACTATATAATAGGCTCTGCAGTGGTCTCTCCTCCCTGGTATATTCCAGGGTCCCAGGCATCACTTCACACTCAGCACGAGTCTCAGGGAGAGGCAAACTTTTCAAATAAACAAATTGCAAACTAAAACTTTGGCTGCACAAAGGGTGGAGAGGAGACACCTCGAGGGTAGCAACATAAAATTACATTAAAATCACTTTATTATTTTTGCAACTTCTTATTTTAAATCCTGAGTAACTGTCTCACACAATCTTTTTTTGCAGCAAAAGCAGCTTCGCCTTTCCAGCTCAGATTTTTGACAGTTCAGAGAGGAGGGGAAGCTTCGCTCGGTTATATTTACTCATTGAACTCCTCAACTCTGAATACCTGTGACTGCATGCTGCCTGCCTCGGGTTTGATCCTTGACTATCACGTGACCGCAGAGATCCGGTCCATGCCTACGCACCCGGAAGTCTGTTTTTGAATGACTATCTTTCTTTCGACCCTTCCTCCTATTGCCCCGTGGTAACTAATGGTTTCAATGCTCACGGGGGTCGGTTAGATTCAAAGCTAAAGCTGTTTCTGGTGCAGCGGCTCTATGCTCCAAAAGGACAATCATGACTTTTTACACTTGACTCGCGGGATCGCGTGTTGTGGCAACTTTTTATTAAAAATCGAATGGCTCGCGATTAATTTGCGAAAGTTGGCATTACTGAGTTCCCCACCCAGAGAACATTCGGTGTCCTTGCTACTCTCAGTGCTTCTTCCAAGTAGTGTTAAACATGGAGGAGTATTGATCCACCAGCTGAGGCAGGTCTTTAGATGGTAATCAGCAGGAGGTTTCCTTGCCCATGTTTGACCTGATGCCATGAGACTTCATGGGGTCCAGGATCAATGTTGAGGACTCCCAGGGCCAATCCCTCCTGACTGTATACCACTATTCCGGCACCTCTGGTGGGTCTGTCCTGCCGGTGGGAACGGACATACCCAGGGTTGGTGATGGAGGAGTTTGGGACATTGATTGATAGGTATGGTTCTGTGAGTATTGACTATGTCAGGCTGTTGCTTGTCTAGTCTGTGGGAACTCTCTCCCAATTTTGGTACAAGTCCCCAGATGTTAATGAGGAGGACTTTGCAGGGTTGACTGGGCTGGATGTGCCTTTGTTGTGTCCGAATCCGATGCCTAGGTCAATACCAGGTGGTCTGTCTGGTTTTATTCTTATTGTAATTTTTTGTAGCAGTTTGATACAACTGAATGACTTGCTAAGCCATTTCAGAGGGCAGTTAATAGCCAATCACATTGCTGTGGGTCTGGAGTCACATATACATAGGATTACATAGGATATACAGCACAGAAACAGGTCACTTGGCCCAATCAGTCTATGCCAGCGTTTATGCTCCACTCGAGCCTCCTCCCGTCTTTCCTCCTTTACTGCTACATTGGCAGCATCCTCTTCTCTAGTGAAGACAGATGCAAAGTACTTATTTCGTACTTCAGCTATGCCCTCTGTCTCCAGAAGAATATCTCATTTTTGGTCCCTAATCAGCCCCATCTTTTGACTTTTATTACAGGATTACATAGGATATATGGCACAGAAACAGGCCATTCGGCCCAACCAGTCCATGCCGGCGTTTATGCTCCACTCAAGCCTCCTCCAGTCTTTCCTCATCTAAATCTATCAGTATTACCCTTTATTTCCTTCTCCCTCATATGCTTGTCGAGCCTCCCCTTAAATGCATCTATATTATTTGCTTCAACCACTCCCTGTGGTAGCGAGTTCCACATTCTCACCACTCTCTGGGGAAAGAAGTTTCTTCTGAAATCCCTATTTGATTTCTTGATGACTATCTTATATTGATGGCCTCTAGTTTTGCTCTTTCCCAGAAGTGGAAACACTCTCTCTGTATCTACTCCATCAAAACCTTTCATAATTTTAAAGACCTCTATTAGGTCACCCCTTAGCCTTCTCTTTTCAAGCGAAAAGAGACCCAGCCTGTTCATCCTTTCCTGATATGTATACCCTCGCATTTCTGGTATCATCCTTGTAAATCTTTTTTGCAACCTCTCCAGTGCCTCTATATCCTTTTTATAATATGGTGACCAGAATTGTAAGCTGACAAGTGTGGTCTAACCAAGGTTCGATACAAGTTTAGCATAACTTCACTACTTTTCAATTCTATCCCTCTAGAAATAAACCCTAGTGCTTGGTTTGCTTTCTTTAGGGCCTTCTTAACCTGTGTCGCTACTTTTAGTGATTTGTGTATTTGTACTCCAAGATCCCGTTGCTCCTCTACCCCATTTAGATTCGTATTTTCCAAGTACTGTAATATGTTACCTCCCTATTTTTCTTACCGAAATGTAATACCTCACATTTATTTGTCTTGAAATTAATTTGCCAATTATATGCCCATTCTGCAAATTTATTAATGTTGTCCTGTAATTTGCTGCAGTCCTCCTCAGTATTGACTATCCTCCCCAATTTGGTGCCATCTACAAATTTAGAAATTGTGTTTTTGATTCCAAAGTCTAAATCGTTAATATAAATTGTGAACAATAGCGGTCCCAGCACTGATCCTTGTGGAACACCACTTCCCACCTTCTGCCACTCTGAATAGCTACCCTTTACCCCATCTCTCTGCTGTCTGTCTTGAAGTCAGCTAGTTATCCATTCTGCTACTTGTCCCTGATTCTGCATTCTCTGACCTTATTCATTAGTCTATTATGTGGTAACATATCGAAGGCCATTTGAAAATCTAGATAAATTACATCTACTGCATTACCGTTGTCTACTCTCTCTGTTACCTCTTCAAAAAATTCAATGAGGTTGGTCAAGCAAGACTTTCTCTTTTGAAATCATGTTGACTATTCATTATTATATTTTTGGTTTCTAGATGTTATTCTATTTTCTCCTTTAGTAGGGATTCCATTATTTTTCCTGCCACCGATGTTAAGCTGACTGGTCTATAGTTCCTGGGACATGTTCTATCTCCCTTCTTAAATATAGGTATTACGTTAGCTATCTGCCAGTCCTCTGGCACTACACCTTTTTCTAACGAATTATTAAATATGCGTAGTAATGCCTCTGCTAGCTCTTCCCTAGATTCTTTTAAAATGCACAGATGTAATCCGTCTGGACCAGGGGTTTTATCCTCTTTGAGATTGATTAGTTTATTTAACATATCTCCTCTTTTTATTTTAAATGCAGTTATCTCATTTCTAACCTCATCATCCTATGTTATGTCCACCTGTTCTGTCACCCTGGTAAATAATGAAGAAAAAGTAATTATTTAATGGCCCAGATATTCCGTTCCCTACAGGTGTGTACGCGCTGTGTACCCACCCGTAGGGACATCGAAAATGCCGGTTTCAGGCATGCACAGCGCATGCGCTGAAAACTGGCATTTCCGATCTGTTAAGAAAGCTCTTGACAGATCCTCCGGCTGCCCTGGCGAAGGGCCTCTGCGGGCGGATAGTTCCACTTTTTGGAGACCCTCCACCCGCAGAAAACCCTTACAATTCTTACGCCTGGTAAAAGCAGGCGTAAGGCCTGCTTTTACCAGGATAAGAGTTGAAAAAAGTTTAAAAAAAAATTTCACTGATTTATCATTTAAAAATACTTTAACAAAGGTACGTTTATTTTTAGCCCCGTAAAAAACTTTAATTATTTTTTAAAAAAATTAAATTTTTGTTTAAAATATTTAATTTATTGTAATTTCAAGTCATTTTAAAAATGTGATGCATTTTTTAAAATTTATTTAATGTTTTACTATGTTTTTGGGGTGATCTCCATTCATATATTTGGCAGGTCAAGTGTATGAAGGGAGATTCCCTTCTTTGATTGGCTCCCCGTGGCCCACGTGATCCCAGGGACGCTTGCGAACCACTTGCGCCTCTGGGATACGTAGGCCCTGCACACTTGGAGTTTGAGAGGCCAAGCATCGGAACTATATGCACCTCGGGAACCCTCAGGTAAGTGCATAGATTTTTTTCCAGATCGGAGGCTTCCACACGCGGGAAGCCTCCGATTGGAAAATACGGCCCAATATTTCTGCCATCTCTCTATCGCTGCCTGTGGTATCATCCTGTCCAGCCATTTGTAGTCCTATTCCCATCCTGACCTTCCTTTTTTATTTATGTGCCTGTAAAATAATTAACTCTTTTGTTTTATGTTCCTTGATAATTTAATGTCATAGTTCCTCTATACAGACCAGACGGGTAAAGTACATTAGTGAAGTAGTTGGGTTTTTATGACAATACGATAGCTTTCATGGTCACCATTACTGAAACCAATTTTTTATTCCAGATTTATTTCATTGACTGAATTCAGAATTACAACTGCCATGGTGGGATTTGAACTCACGGCTCCAGATTATTACTTCAGGCCTCTGGATTACTATTCCAAACCCTCAGCATAGATATTTTCATAGCAGTTTTATCAATTATTTTCTCATTCTAGTATTTTAGAAAGCCTTCTGCACAGTATGCAGATATAGGCTTCTTCTTTCTGAAAGATGTACATTTTCTGTGGACAATAAAGGATCAATAATTATTTCCTTTATATCCTGGAAATCTAATAATGAACATGGAAAATAATGAATAACAATCTTCTGTGCAAAGTAATTTAAATTTCTAAGCAAATTCAATATGTTCTTGAGGAATCATACTTTTTAATTGTAATTTTGGGATGTATTTTACAACTAGCCATCATATATCCTATAGTGTAAATGATGCAATATTGAATACAGAAACGTGTTACAGCAGTTGCGTGTGTGCCTTCACTTTGCCTCAGAATCAAATCTGTGGTGAGTGATATTAGAGTGCCCATTTGAAAAAAAATGTACTTTATGCTGTCAATATTATCAAATATTAAAGCTACAAACTGTATTAAATGCATGATATAGCATTCACCTAACGTGAAAGGTAGAATGGATCAAAAGTCTTCTGCCTGATAACATAGCAAAAATCAAAATTGAAAAGATCTGTTGACTCTTAATTCTGCAAGTCCTCAAAACTTATTTTCATTTGTAACTTGGTGAAGGCAAATTAGATAGATTTTACTGAATGATAGCAAAATACTGCGGATGCTGGAAATCCGAAATCCTCCTAGAAGCTGGCAGCTGTCCTTCATTCTGCCAGTGGATTTCACACTTCATTCAGCCTTAATCTGTCACATTAACACCACCTCTAGCCTTGCATATCTCTTAATGTCTCTTAATGTCTCTTCATCTCCCCCTTTGTTCCTTTATCCCCTCCCCCTTTTCCCAGCTTTACCCTGGCCTTAAATCTATTTGATTTCCGGCTCTTCCCAGTTCTGATGAAAGGTCATCGACCTGAAACGTTAACTCTCTTTCTCTCTCCACGGATGCTGCCTGGCCTGCTGAGTTTTTCCAGCGTTTTCTGTTGTTATTTTAGATTTTACTGAATGTTGCCTCACCACAAATCACCAGATGTTAAAAGATTGGTATGCAAGAATTACAACAAACATAATTGAAAATATTTTTTACACAATAGGTAAAAGAAATAAACCAAACAGAGACAATAACAGTTTTGATATAAGGATTTAATAGGCATCCCCCAGGCTACTCAGAAAATATTCTAAAGATTTCCAACTTGCAGGATTCATTTTTTAATTTCACATTTTCTGTTTGTTTTTACTTTCCAAGTAATGCTTGAAATATTTTATTTGAAAACATTTAGATCATTTCTAATGACCACCATGTAAAATGACATCTATCTGCTTGCGATATATGTGCCCCTAGTTAGAGTCTAACAATAGTTTTTTGCCAATGGAAACACTGAGCTTTTATAGAAGTCAATCAGTCTGTGTGCTCAAATTACTGATACATGATATTACTTACAAAATATAGCTTAAATTGCTACTATTTTCTATGCCGTTTATCAGGAATTTAAATCAAGTGTAAAATTATTTTACTTTACATTGCTGAAAAATATTCATAGTCCTTGGTACATTTCACAACATATAGAACTGTTAATGCTCATTTCATCAAGGGGCATTATGACTAGATTTACAGCTGACATGGACTATTGTTCGACACCACACAAGTAATATACTTTTTATGTGCCAGCAGAAATACAGCTTAATAAGCTGTTTTTTTTCACAGAATATTTTGGCACTGTGAAGTTTTTGTACTGAGTCAGGTTTTACAAATAATCATAGTACCCAGCTGGTTGAATCTATCTGCATCATTAAGTCTTGCATCGAGCACACGGCTATCCCATCATGCCTTTGAAAGGCATTACACCTGAATGTGGCCTCAGAGGCCAAACATCTGAAAAATCACAGGGCAAAAATTAGTGAATGCCTGAAACAAGCACTTAACTGTTAATTTACTAATCAATAGGGTTGCCAACTCTGGTTGGAGGTATTCCTGGAGGTCTGATCACGTGATAGCTGCAAATGTTATTGCATTTACCTTATAAAGGCTGGGTCCCCTGTAGTTTGCTTGCAGTTTCACGCCAAAAGCTGTTATGTGAGAAGTTCAGAGAGCCAAGCAGGCAAAGAAGGGAAACTGAGGCTGGGGAAGAGGGGGAAATCGAAGGTGGGAAAGTGATATGCAGGGGGTAACTAGAGGTGGGAGGAACTTTGATTCCACTAGTAACTAATACTAACTCACTGAAATTGCATCGATAACTAATAGTAATACTGGTAACACTCAGGTTCGCCTTATAACCAACAGTAATAGAATAACTCACTGATAGCTTATCTGCACCACCCCGATACCCTACTTGTAACAAGTAGTAATCCTATGACCCACCGATATTCACCCTGTAACTACTGCCAGAATCCCCCTGCACTGTGCAAAGTGCGGTTAGGCTCTCCAGTCAATGCCATTTTTAACAGACCCCATTTCTATTCCTATCTCCTTGGACTCTGTGGTTCTGTGTGAAGGTGACAACTTTGAACTGAGTGCCTCAGTCAGAGCCGTTCTGCATTTTGACTTCACACGTCAAAACTGGCCAGGACAGAGCGACCTGAACTAAACCAAGAGATCTCACAAAGGGCAGTGTGTTTGGGGCACTTCTCACAGGCCCTAAACTCAGCTCAGCATCAACATTTTTAAACCACTCCCTGGACTTGGACTCAATAAAAGAGATTTTTCATAGTATTATAGAAATTACAGCACAGGAGGAGGCCATTTGGCCCCCGGTGCCTGTGCCGGTCCTGTAACCCCATTCCCCCAGATTCTTTTATATTCCTCCTTTCAAATACTTATCCTATTCCCTTTGAAATTATGTTCTAGTCTCTGCCTTAATAGCCAGTTATAGTGAAGCATCCCACAGTCTAATAGCCCTCAGTTCAAAACCTTTTCTTCTCCCTTTCCCCTTGGTACTTCCAGTGAGAATCCTCGGTCTCTGTCCTCTTGTTCCCATTCACCCACCAATGGAAACGATCTTTTACTATTTACCCACAGTAAAGCCCCCAGGTTTCACTCACCCCTTTACTGGCTGCACCTCTCTCGGTGCCCCTCCCACTCACCATGTTGCTGCTGCCGCTCCCAGCTCTGCAGGAACTGCTGGGCCTTTACGACCACCTCATTCCCCGGTCTCGCTTTCTCATCCCACCCAAGCCCCCATTCCCTAGTGCCCACTTTCCTACCTGCCTGTGACCAACCCTGACCCCCATTCCGCCGTCTCCCTCTCTTCCCCGAAGCCTCATTTGCCAGTCTCCCTCCCTTCCCCAAACTCCACCTTCCAACCCCTGTCTCCCTCTCCCCCAAGCCCCCCACCCCAACTGTTCCTGGTCACCCACTATTTTCCAGAGCCCCAGTCCTCTACCCCTAGTCCCTGTTCATCCCAGCTTCACATCTCTCTCACCTCCCGCTCCCCTCTCTACCACCCCGCCCCCCTTGAGAATCCGGGCGAGAAGCTGGGCATTTTTCCGGCCACCCCAAAGCGGGTGCTGGCGTTCTGCAGGAGGGGTGGGGGGGGGGGGGTGGTGGCATCATCAAGCCTTCTCTGCGGCGGCAGGCGTGGTTGTCCCAGAGGGAGGGGTTGTTGCAGCAGCAGGAAATTTAAAGAGAAAAGTTCTCCAGGCCTGCTAGCAGCAGTGCACCAGGTGATCCATTCCCCAACCCAGGAGGGTTGGTAACCCTACTAATCAAATATCTGATTGACTTAATGTGAACAAATCAAAAACAGGTTGGTTTTCTTGCTACATACTAATGAGGAATGAGCAAACAGCAGCAGAGAAATTAATGGCCCAGATTTTGAGATGGTAATGATGACAAAACTGTCAGCGTTCGCCATCATTACCCCTCTGAAACTGACAGCAACTTCAAGTTTAGCACACGTGCAGATAAACGCGGAAATCTTGAAGCTGCAGTCAGTCGTTCCCTGCTCCACCACAGGTTGCGCTGTGGAACTCCCCAGAGCCGGCAATCAATTCACATTACTTGAACTGATCAAAATTTCCCCTTTTAAGATGGAATATCGCTGTTAAAAAAAAACCTAAAACGTTAAGCCTGGTTGAAAGAGGTGTGACTGTGTTTTTAATGGCGTACTGACTGCTGAACAACCGTTCTGGCCCTGAAAAGCTAATTTTATATTAGTGAAATGTCAAATTTTTCCATTAATATGATTAAGAATTACAAGTTTTTAATATGTTTTTTTTAAAGTTTGTTTATGATATTTTCTGCCTTAATCCTATGTGTAAGTCCCAATCTTTATTTCTCTCTCTGTCAAATTTATTAAAAGTAATTTATAATCTGTGCATTTTACTTCCTGGTTTGCTGTCTGTGAGAATTCTTCAATGTGATTGGCTGCTAAGCCTGCTTGATGACATCACTGTTGCTGGATGCTGGTGATTTACTTGATTTGGCGCCAGATTCAAACTAAGGTCGGGAGACCTGAAATTGACGCCAGAGATCGCTTGATTTTTGTGGGCAGCTTTCTTCGAGGTCAGCGGCGAGCGCCGCCGCTTTGCCGCTAATGTTTCTCTCTCACCAGATGCTGCCTGATCTGCTGAGTGTTTCCAGCATTTTCTATTTTTATTTTAGATTTCCATCATGTACAGTAATTTTGTTTTGTTTCAGAGAAATCAATAAGTTCAACTCTTTATTCAAAACTACTGATCCCAAACTGACTAGCGGCAGAAATTAACCCATCAAATTTCTCAAATAAATTTGTGAACATAGTTCGATATACCATCTTGATTTTTCACTAACAATTTAGAATAAAGTGCTTATTCGTACTCAGAGAGATGTATGTATAGTGTTGGAAATATATTTTGTAGAGGCCTACTCCTATGGCATGAGCCTGGGAATCAGTTTGATGGGCTGGTAAGGAATTCAGGCAGGTTGGATCAGTGAAGAGAGCATAAGGAACTGCAGGATAGGGGTGTTTAGAACTTCAGTCGAGACAGTGGAGTGAAGAGGTTGCTTTTGTTCTTTTCTGTTGATGTCTTGATTTCTCCAGATTAGCTACCTGTCCATGTCAATTAAAACAAGCCCCCTGTCTCAACTGCCTCTGCTGAAGTTTCATCAACCTATTCCCTGCGGTGCCTTCACTGTCAAGACTTGATGCACAACCCATGCTTCCTCCACTGACCTGACCCACCTGGAGTCCCTCTCAGCTTAGCGAGCCTGAATTATTTGTGAAACAACCTGAGTCGCCTGCAATCATTCACACCCAAGCCCTTCCCACCTGTCATTTTTCTCCTTTGCAGACACTGTATTTGGCTCCTCTACTATACTTGTTAATTCTACTTGTGGTGCTGGGCACAAGACAGGTAGATGCTATACAGCAAAGTTTGAACCCAAAGCATATGTACTCGACAACAAACTTCTAGCATCAGGCATCAGTCATTTATTAAAAATATTTACTAACAATGTTGTAAAACTTTTTCGTCTGAATTTATATAATTCCACAACCCTTGATGTGAAAAATTTTAATAAAAAAAAATTAAGGACAAATGCATTTCTGAACAATGCCAGAAAAAAACTTCATTTAATGACACATTAAGAACATGTATATACACAGAGGATTTTATACTAGTAGTACATTACTAATTCCTATGATAAAAGGTAATTTTCAGAACAAAAGACACCATGTAATGCAGTAATACCAGTTTAATACCTTTTTATTTAACAGAGGGGGAAAAATTCGTGTTCGCCAGCAAAGTTGCCGGTAACAATGGCAGTTAATGGCCGCTGGAAATGGCCGCAACGCTAACCAAGTGAAATTGGTCTGGGGGGCACGGAGATAGGTGGCGCAGCGCTCACCATTCTGTGCAATGCCATTCTGGTGGTGTGGCTGGAGGGATCTGGGACAAAGTTTCTGTCCAGGGCCGGCGTTGCAGCTTCCCACAGCCTCTGCAAGCGAAGCTGTGGAGCTCGCAAGGAATTGTGGGCAATGAAGAGGTCTAAGAATTAAAGGGGCCATGCACACTGAAGCAATAGAAAATAAAATGCAGTGAATCAATACATTTTTCAGCCCTTTCTGTCTTTTAAGAAATATTTAATATTTAAAAGAAGTTCCAAATGTGAATATTCAGCTGTTAAAGCTGAATTACCTTCCTAACCTCAACAAATGGGAAAACTGTCTCAGCACTAACACAAACGGCTCAGCAAGCCAGGGAAGGGGCACCGAGGGTCTCACACACAACACTCCAGCTTTGTGCAGGGGGTCAACACTGCAAGACTGGCCCTCTACCCACAGGGGCTAGGAGGTCCTCCAGAAAGAACAATGCAGGAGTACATCACTAAGGCCGTCACTGTCAGCAGTGTCGCCCTCACCACCTGGCTCCAGTGCCCAAAGAAGCTTCATGACCTCAGACCACTGGTCAAGGTCAGGGAATGCATCTTCAAAAGCCGTCTCCTACCAGCTGCACCACTAGCCTCACACACTGCCCAATGCACAACCCCCAATCACTCACCTATCAACAATCTGTACCAATCACGAGGCACATCTCCCATTCCTAGCCTCACCTCACCCCCTTGGAGGAGACGGTGCAGGCCATTGATGGCAGGGGCATGGTTGAGTCCTTGGCCAGCGGCAGGGCTGAAAAGATACAAAATGCGGGTATCCTCATACATTATCCTCCTTCTGGCATGCACCTCTTGCTTTCCCATCAGCACAACTCCACCCTTGTGCCTTCCTCATTTCACACACCCAAGAAATGTAGCCTGCCCAGCCAGTGGGTCAACAGGAAGACGCAGCCTGCCCAGCCAGTGGGACCGCAGGCAGATGGATCCATCCCGGATATCCCGGCCACAAAGGGGCTGTCTGGCTTCTGTCTGATTCCTCCTCTTCGGCTTCCTCCTCTTCCGTGTCTTCCTCTTCCCTCTGCAAGCGGATGCTGTAAATGTGAAATGACAGCATAAAATGCTGGAAATATTCAGTTGGTAAGGCAGCAGCTCGACCTGAGATGCGAACTCTGTTTTTCTCTTCACGGATGTTGCGTGACCTGCTGAGTATTTGCAGCATGTTCTGTCTTCTCAAAAGCCTTCATTTACCATCCGAGCCCTTGCAAGAGTCCAGCAGCACTCCCTGCACACTTAAAAAACTTTTCACATCTATTGCAGCAAGCCACCACTTCAATACAATCAAAACAGAAACAGTCCAATCCCTTAAATTCAAACTTACCTGAATGATGTGTGTGTCCCTTTAAGAGCTGCAGACATCGCCACTGTCAGCCTGCTTGCACACCAGGTTAACCTGGTGTGTTTAGGACCCAGCATTGAATTCAGCGCCATGGTCAAAGTTCGCGTTGATAACGTTCAGTCGGCGTTACATGCCGATTGACATCATCACGCCGCCTTTATTTTCCAGGGTGTTGCCAGTTACCGGCAGCGCAAAGGGGGAGAGCAATATGGCGGCCGCCGCAGGAACCGCCACCAGCTGGCGAAAAAGTGGCGGCCGTCGTTTTATCGCCATTTCATGGCGCTACAGAGTAGTGCTCAACAGATGAATTTCTAGCCCAGAATGTCTTAACTAAAAAGTAACATAACTTATATTTTTAAATGTCAACATTTGATAGATATTGTTTGTAAAAGAAGCCCTGCGTTAGTGAGACTCTTGTATTGCGATAATCTGATTTCTGCAGAATTGCTTCTTTGATGTTATAAATGGTGTCACTGCCTGTGGTAATAATGGCTAGTTTATTTTCACTCGTGTGAAATATCAACAGAGGGAATTGTAAAACTAATTCCAATTTTGATTGACTAAAATTTTAATCGTTACACTGGTAGATGCCACAGTATTCAATAAAGAGTAACATATTCTAATCTAAGTCTTTTGTTTCAAAGGGGTCAGGTCCAATTAAGCAAGAGCAGCAACAGATGTTATTTAAATATGCATATACACATAAAGGTAATGTTGTTTGCAAAAAGGAAACCTAAAACAGGGGCTGATTACTGAGACCAATATAAAATTGCTATCAATGAGGCTAAGCCAGTATTGAGGTAATGCTCAAAAGGATCTGACTGTAAGGGCATCTCTCTATTACAAGTACTGGTCTCAGTCCAGTACAAATTATGAGATCCACGCGGAAGGCGGGAGTTTTAGTGTTGGCTGCGCACTGCATTATGCCTAGGGTCAAAGGATCTCTGCTGTCCAGAGTCAAAGATTACCAGCCAGTTATATGTTAATGTTATGTGAGAGCTCACAGATCTCTCCTAACATTCACAATCTTAGGGGACTGGATGGCATGCTGGATTAGACACTTGTCATTCAACTCTAAGATCTAGGTTCAAATTCCACCCAGTGAATACTGCCAAACTACTTGACCATATGAGCCATCACAGGAAAGCCCATTCCATCCTCACCTGATGTCTAAGCACACGTTGGGGTAAAATTTGTATTGGGCGGCAGCGCAAATAGAGCGTTAGTGAATCGGCAGCCCATTTTATACTCAGCCCAATTTTCTTTTCCATTGACTCCATGAATAGAAAATCGCGCAGAGTGTAAAACAAGCTGCCGATTGGCTATTGTCCATTTTGCTCCACCGCTCAAGACTAATTTCAACCCCATGGACTTTCCACAGTATATTTAGCCGATCATAACATCTTACTTCTCCCAATCCCAGGGTCACTGATGCAAACAGTAGTGCCCTATTGCTACCTGGAATAGGCAGGCACATTTGATTTTGTATGGCAGAACTACTTACTGGTTAAAATCGCTGAGCCATAGAGAGAGCCCTTCGTCTTCCTGTGACAGTTAATCTTTGACAAGAGCATCACAAAACTTATATCACCATTATGATCGCTCGGAAGCACACTGTTATACTATGCACAAGTAAGCATAAGAGGCCTATTGAACTGTATTTGTTTTCTGTGATATAGCAATGTTTCTACATAGCAGCTCAATGCCTCATGTTAATAAATGAGCCGCAGTATCTTAAGAATAGGAAGCATGCACACAGGGACAATTCTCAGTTCTGCATTAATGTTTTCCCACCTACTAGTTTTTACAATGGAAGAATCAAAACAAAATGTGCAATCACACGCTCTGAACACACTGTTGCACTATACATGAGCTGTAACATGGTACTGCAATTTGGATTTTTTAAAAATAAATCAATGCAGATTCAGAAAATTATTTGTTCCTTCCTACCTTCGAGCACAATTAACTTTCCAGTTACAACTGTTAAAACAATTAAAAAGTAACTAATTTTGAAATGCAGACAAAGGCTCCATCCAAGCACATGATTTCCTTACTCACGATACAGCATATTTATACATTCATGTCCAACACAGCAAGATCATATGAAAATACAGTTACCATTAGCTGTGAAGACATTCATCTAGAAATTTGTTTGCGCTGGCGAGAATCAATCCCAGACAAGTAGACACGAGGTGCATCCAATATTGCGCCTCATTTAAACGAGTCCGGCGTGCATAGGCAGCTCGCCAGCGAAGAGTCTTTGAATTTCGGGCCGCTTCATCGTCAGCATAAGCTCTCAGGTTGGTCATTAAAGGGGAAGGGGCTGTGATTGTATGGGGGGTGTGGGGGACACCCGGACATGTTAACGGGTTCAAGACACTGATCGGGAGGGTGGGTGGAGGCAGCGATTGGGAGAGGAGAGAGCGGTGGCTGGCAGTGGCTCGCGGTTTTAAAGTGGCGTTGGAAGGAGCACATTCAGGTAAGTACTTTTTAAAAAATTAACTTTTGGCCTTTATTACAAGAGGATTTGAGTATAATAGTAAAGATGTCTTACTGCAATTATATAGGGCCCTGGTGTGACCACACCTGGAGTATTGTGTACAGTTTTGGTCTCCTTACCTAAGGAAGGATATACTTGTCATAGAGGGAGTGCAACAAAAGTTTACCAGACTGATTTCTGGGATGGGGGGATTGTCCTGTGAGGAGAGATTGAGTACCCTAGGCCTATATTCTCAAGAGTTTAGAAGAATGAGAGGTAATCTCATTGAAACATGTAAAATTCTTACAGAGCTTGTTAGGGTAGCAGGCGGAGGATGGTGACAATCTTTGGAGGGCAGCCGAATTTGAGGAGGACACTCCATAATCCCTCACGGTTGACAGTGTCAAAAGCCTTTGTGAGGTCAAAGAAGGCCATGTACAGCGGTTGGCGCTGTTCCCTGCATTTCTCTTGTAATTGGCGCGCGGTGAAGATCATGTCCATTGTGCCCCTTAGTGGGCGGAATCCGCATTGCGACTCTGGGAGGAGCTCTTCAGCCACTGGGAGAAGGCGATTGAGGAGGATTCTTGCGATGACTTTCCCTGTGGCAGACAGCAGAGAAACTCCTCTGTAATTACCGCAATCGGACTTGTCACCTTTCTTGAAGATGGTCACAATTACGGCGTCTCTGAGATCCCCTGGCATGCTCTCCTCCATCCAGATAAGAGAAATGAGTTAATGAATTCGCGCCAGTAGTGCTTCTCCGCCATGTTTTAGTGCCTCGACAGGGATTCCATCTGCTCCTGAGGCCTTGTTGTTCTTCAGTTGTCGGATGGCCTTTTCAACCTCATGCCGAGCTGGGTTGTGCTGAGATGGTGGCGGGTAGCATGCTGCGGGATGGAGTTGAGGACACTCGCGTCGAAGACAGAGTCTCGGTTAAGGAGATCTTCAAAGTGCTCCTCCCAGCGGGCACTGACTGCCTCCCTGTCCTTGATGAGTACCTCTGCGTTCTTGACCCACAGTGGGGTAGGACCTTGGGTGCTTGGGCCGTAGGCGGTCTTGACTGCGCTAAAGAATCCACGCACGTCGTGGTTGTCGGCTAGCTGCTGGATCTCCTGCGCTTTCTCCACCCGCCACCTGTACTTTAGGTCACGAGTTTTTTGTTGGACTGCCTTGCGTTTGCGGCTTATTAGCTCCTGGATCTCCTAGTCATTCTCGTCGAACCAGTCTTGGTGTTTCCTGGTCGAGTGACCGAGCGTCTCTTCACAGGTGCTGGTTATGGAGGCCTTGAGTGCAGACCAGGCGCTGTGGACACTCTGTGTCTCTGCATCACTGGGAGTCGTCAGGTTGGTTGTGAGGCGCAGGCTGAATAGGGCTTTCTTAGCAGGGGTCTTTCAGTGCTCCAGCGTTGATTTTCCTGCGGCATTGTTTCTGTTGCCGCCACTGTTTTTGGGCTACATTGATGGAGATGACAGAGCGGATTAGGCGGTGGTCTGTCCAGCAGTCGTCAGCTCCTGTCATGGAGTGGGTGATGCAGACGTCCTTGCGGTCCCTCGCTCGGACGATGTCATAGTCCAGCAGATGCCTTGCTTGGAGCGAGGGTGCTGCCATGAAGCTTTGTACTTGTCTCTCTGCCGGAACAAGGTGTTGGTTATGACAAGGCCATGTTCTAAGCATTTCGTCAGGAGGAGGGTACCGTTGGAGTTGGCTTTCCCTACCCCCTCTCTGCCGATCACACCTCCCCAGAGGTCTGTGTCCTTTCCAACTCTGGCATTAAAAGTCGCCAAGGAGGATCAGCTTGTCGCCCGTTGGGACTTGGGACAGGGATTGTTTGAGGCTGGAGTAGAATTCCTCTTTGGTCTCGTCTGTGGCTTCCAGTGTTGGGGCGTACGCACTGATGACCGTAGCACACTGGTTCCGGGCTAGGGTGAGCCGAAGAGTCATGAGGACCGGGGTCAAGCAAGGCTGTGTCATCGCACCAACGCTCTTCTCGATCTTCCTGGCTGCAATGCTCCATCTCACCTTCAGTAAGCTCCCCGCTGGAGTGGAGCTAATTTACAGAACAAACGGGAAACTGTTCAACCTCCATCGCCTCCAGTCCAGATCCAAGGTCGTCCCTTCCTCTGTTTTCAAATTACAGTATGCAGACGACGCTTGCGTCTGCGCACACTCGGAGGTTGAACTCCAAACCATCGTTAACACCTTCACCGAAGCGTACGAGAGCATGGGCCTTACACTAAACATCCGTAAGACAAAGGTCCTCTAACAACCTGCCCCCGCCACACAGTACTGCCCCCCCATTATCAAAATCCATGACAAGGTCTTGGACAACGTGGACCACTTTCCATACCTCGGGAGCCTACTGTCAACAAGGGCAGACGTCGATGACGAAGTCCAACACCGCCTTCAGTGTGCCAGTGCAGCCTTCGGTCGCCTGAGGAAGAGAGTGTTTGAAGACCAGGACCTCAAACCCGGCACCAAGCTCATGGTCTACAGAGCAGTAGTAATACCCGCCCTCCTGTATGCCTCAGAGACATGGACCATGTACAGCAGGCACCTCAAAGCACTGGAGAAGTACCACCAATGTTGCCTCCGCAAGATCCTGCAAATCCATTGGCAGGATAGGCGCACCAACGTTAGTGTTCTCGCTCAGGCCAACATCCCCAGCATCGAAGCTTTGACCACGCTCGATCAGCTCCGATGGACGGGTCACATCGTCCGCATGCCCGATACGAAACTCCCAAAACAAGCGCTCTACTCGGAGCTCCAACACGGCAAGAGAGCCCCAGGTGGGCAGAGGAAACGCTTCAAGGACACCCTCTAAGCCTCCTTGAAAAAGTGCAACATCCCCACCGACACCTGGGAATCCCTGGCCCAAGACCGTACAAAGTGGAGGAGAAGCATCCGGGAAGGCGCCGAATACCTTGAGTCTCTTCGCCGGGAGCAAGCGGAAGCCAAGCACAAACAGCAGAAGGAGCGCACGTCAACCCAAGCACCCCACCCACCCGCCCCTTCAACCACCGTCTGCCCCACCTGTGACAGAGACTGTAGGTCCCGCATTGGACTCATCAGTCACCTGAGAACTCATTTTTAATGTGGAAGCAAGTCATCTTCGGTTCCGAGGGACTGCCTAAGAAGAAGAGATGCAGGGAGAATGTTTCCCCTGGCTGGGGAGTCTAGAATCAGGGGTCACAATCTCAGAATAAGGGGTCGGCCATTTAGGACTGAGATGAGGAGAAACATCTTCACTCAGAGGGTGGTGAATCTTTGGAATTCTCTACCCCAGAGGGCTGTGGAGGCTCAGTCGTTGAGTATATTCAAGATAGAGATCGATAGATTTTTGGATATTAAGGGAATCAAGGGATATGGGGATAGTGCAGGAAAGTGGAGTTGAGGTAGAAGATCAGCCATGATCTTATTGAATGGTAGAGCAGGCTCGAGGGGCCAAATGGCCTACTCCTGCTCCTATTTCTTAAGTTCTTATGTTCTTATTATGTTTGTGACAAATCATGCTTTCATAGTAAACACACAATAAATGATAAGAATCACTTCAGTTGTCAAATAAATATACCTTAACAGCTACAAATAATATCACTTATTTTCCCATTGTTCTATTTCTTCAGTCCATTAAAGCAGCAGTTACATGCATCTTACTTGTAATATGCTAAAGTACAAAATATGGTGCTGATTATTTGTCCCTGGCGCAGTGGCTGTGGGAGTGCTGCTGTTTGGGTGTCGTACACTCATGCAGCACGATGAGCTGACCAAGCACTATAAAGCACTGTCAACTCACTGAAATAAATTGTGGCCACTCCTGGCACACATTGCACGATGCACTAGGCACACACAGGCACCTGGCTGGTTTATTACAGGTTTGTTTCAAAAAGCAATGATAGAGGGGAATTATGTCGTGTCTTAAAATGGCACCCCTTCAACAAATGGCAAAGACCGATGGCAAAGTAGGCTTTTGCAGCACCAGGAGATGTACAAGTTTGTCCCTTTAAAGGTGCTCCTGTCTTCAGAGTATTTTACACTGCTGTTATATATGTTTTATACCACAGATTAACGCTCTGTGTAAAGGAGGTTGTAATAATGGGAATTGGGCATATGACGTTACTGCGTTATCACCACCTCATTTACATGCAGCTGCCAGAAGTGACAGCAGAAGAGTGGTTGGCAATCTGACATGATGATCTCTGCCCCGTTTCCCATCTGACTGCCACCCCAAACTTGGGTGGCACTAGGGGGCGGTCATCAAGGTTATTGTTTACAGACGATCAGCTGAATCCGATGTTCACAGGAGTAATGACTGGCCTGCCTCCTTTGCCTGCTGATAGAACCATTCCACTCATGATTATTGAAATGCCAGATTGTATCTTGATCTTTATGCAAGACATCTAGACCAAATTGGATGGTAGAGCACAGAAAATATGGAAAAATTAGATGGAGGCCTAACACCACATCCCTGCCCGACCTAAATTTTACTCCCCCTCCTACACCCTAGCAGGAAAAGCCGCAAGTGCCCCTTCACTGCCCTGCCATATGTAAATGATGATGGGGAGGCAGGGTCTAGCAATCCATCCGATTTCCCGGCCTTCCGCTGCTGATGCTGCTGACCTCAGGGACTGCCAGGATAGGACTATGTCCCCTGACAGTAATTACATGTATGCAGAACCTTAAAACCCCTTTCTTTACTTTAACAGTGTGAAACTGGCAGATAGCTGATACCAGCTGGAGGCAGCCCTCAGTTGCTGTGATGTTCCATGATCGGTACTGGATTGAAGAATTTTTCCTTTATTTCAACTTTGAGGAGAAGGAGTTATGGCAATGGTAACAAATACATTAATCGGACACTTTTATTAACCAGTCGTCCTCTGATGCCCATTTCAGCAGTCACTGAGGAGTCCTCAGAGTTTACAGTCCTCCTAATGTTCTCCTCCATTTACTTCTGCCTAGAAAAACAGCTAGGGCTACCTCCTCCGGAATGCCTTTGTCCATTTTGGATGGCAAATATATTTTAATGTAATTATAACAATAACAATAGTTTCAAGAAGTCGGTTGTGGCAACTGCAATTTGAAGATATCTCAGAGAAAGCCATATTTAGAAATCCACTGAAATGATCATTTGTGGGTAAGAACATCAATGGACATTAGAGGCTAGATCTAGGACAGCTGCCCTGTCCTGCACAGTGTAGAGTTGAGATGGGGAACAGTCTCACTTTTGGCCATTTTAGGTGCCTTGAACATTCAAGAATTTTGTGACTCTGTGTAAGCTTCATAAGTTTGTCAGCTCTTTAAGGACAGTTTTGGTTCCAATTTGGATGGGATTACATAAGATCAAATCAAACCTTAAGCAATTGGTCTTTTGTACAATTCTGTACTGTTGGCTATAATTAAATATATTGGCATTTTTATATATATTTATATATGGATTTCAGTCTACTGCAAATTGTATAAAACTGGGAACTCCAGCCAGCAGATCTGTTCAGGATCCTTGTTCAGCAAGCAAGTATTTCAGCTGAGTTGAATGCCAATAAAACTTTAATAATTTGAGCCTAATTTCACATATAAAAAAGATTGCTGCAGTATAACACCCTAAAGCTCAAAACTGTTTAACTTCATTAAAATGTAGCTTAAATGATAATATTGCATGATATCAAATATACAATAGTACTGGTAAAATTGATTATGTAAATTCAAGCAATTTTGTAAATTGTATAACCACTTTTTTTGACATTTATAATCCATTTTATTCTTAAATAATTAGAAATACTTCTTTTGTGCAATTTACTGTAGTATTACAGTCAATAACCTGAGACTTCCTGGCTTAAAACGGCAATACCAGATGTGTATATCTTAACAGTCTCTTGCTATCACTATTACTGTTCTTTTTTTGTAGTTTGTATCCTGCCCATTCAACAAGAACAATTGTAACTGCCCAACAGGGCCAAAGCTAGCATACCAACATATGTAGATTGTGTATTGCATTCACATCTCAATTCACATGTGTGTTATTGCAGCTAAATCTGCATGTGAATGATAAATCAAACATCTACTACAGAATTCAATTTTATGATGTCTACCATTGGATGGTAATTATAGCATGAGGGTGTCAATCTCCTTTTGTCTGCAATTGAAATTACTCATTTAAGTCTTCCTCTATTGTAGCCCATCACCATTCTGTCATATAAGCCCCACTTTTCCTGTTGATGTACGCATTGAGGTTAATTTGTGGTGCCCCGATAGTCACATGGGTTCCATCTATAATGCCCTGGTCCCCTGGGAAGCCTGCCAGATAAGCGAAAGTACTGTGCCTTCTCCAGTTGGTATCCACTGGAAAAGTGATAGATGTGCTTCTCCTGGTATCTCTGGTGGCAAGTAACTTTCTTGTTGCAGGAATGAGCTGTGGACTGGTTACCTGACAGATGTTCCCTTCAGTGTCCTGAAGTGATCATGGGGTAAATTTTCATCGACACCAACTTGGGTGAAAATTTGGTGAAGTTTATCATCTGTCCATTATGGAAGCCGCCTGATTGTCATCCTATGGGTGATTTGCTTTGCCAGATTACCACCTATGCGGGAGAGGACAACATTTCTGCCCCTGTTCCACAGAAGCTCAATAACGTACGGTCTCAGCTCTTGAAGTTGTCTGTAAATCAGCATACATCAGGGCATAGCTTGGTCACTTGGTCACTGCCTCTGCAGCAAAGCAGAGGTGCCAAAGACAGGTCACTTTTTACATACCCAGGTAAAAGTGGCACCTGTAATCTCAAATCTTTGTGTATTGATAGCAGGCAACATACCCTGAAGTGTCAGCAGACCTTAATATATTGTGCCCTCGAGAATTGGTCCCCCATCCAATTCATGTAGTATCATGGGAACAGTCAAAGAGATTCCCATCTTCCCAACTTTGTTAGCTGCAACTTGTAATGCAGCAGGAATTACCCAGGCTTCACTGTAGCTGAATGTAGGCTTACATCAAAAAATGCAACAAATTGTCCAGTGGGGAGGGGGGAACATAGCCAGCTGGTTCCTTTCAGGCCCAGGGCACCTCAATGGCACTGTTGGCAGGAAAATCTACCATTATATATTTTTAATATGGCCTCCTCTTTAGCTCCTGCTCCAAATGGACACAGTGCAATTGGAGCATTGCTAATAGGATCCAGTCACATTAAAGGCAGACCCACTAAATTCAATTTTTGTCCTATCCCTAATTGCACACAGTTTCTGTGCAGGTTCTCAGAGCTCTATGCATTGTCCAGCTGCATCAGGCTATGTTGAACCTATTCAGCACTTTGAAGGCCTTAGGCTTTCCCCATGCCTGATAATATGGGGGCAGGCATCCAATATGGGAATACCAACATGTCATACTTGTCAATTACAGGCTCCAAATTGAATCAGTAAATTAATCAACAACAGGAAAGCCACAAACAGGACAACACAATTCTGCGCAATGACTAGCTACGAATCTCCCAGACTTCTGAAGTATTCCCATCCTTTGGCTGAAAGCAGTGTGTAGTTTTTTCTTGCACTACAAGTCTGCCTGACTCCAGTGCGCTCTTTGTGACAGCTCCCCACAGGCTCTTCTCTTTGTGTCCTTCTTTCTTTGTTTCCTCATTTACTCAAGCAGCTCCCAAGCCTAGTGTTTATTCATTCTATATCTCTCTGATTTCACCAGAGACCGCAGTGAATTCAGTATGTATATAAAAAATGTGGATCTGTCTTACAATGGGCCAAAAATTAATCCCGCTGCACGAGAGTACGCACTGCGTACTCTCGCGTATTCTCTCTCCAATTGCCGGTTTTCTGCATGCCCTGCGCATGCGCTGAAAACCGGCACTTGGTCTTTGGAAAAGGGGGCGGTTCCTCGGTGCATCGCATGCGCACTACAGGCTGCGCGCACGCTGTGCACTTAGTGCTTTGGACGCGCAGGTAAGGACAGAAGATTTTAGAAATGGAAAAAGGAGGAGTAAGACCCACTTTTAACAAGGTAAGTAGTGAATTAAGTATTTTTTTGAATTTTTTTTAACAGGTATATCTTTTTTAGAGACTTTAAAGACAGGTAAGTTTATTTTTATAACTTTTTAAAAGATTTAAAAAAATTTTCAAAAATTTAATTTTTTATTTAAAATGGTTAATTTATTTAACTATACTTATTTTATTAATGTGATGTTTTTTTTTTTTAATTTAATTGAGGTTTAGCTGTTATTTTGGGGGGGTGTAAGATTCATAGCTTTCACAGCACGTATGTGAAACTTATGAATGGAAGATGGTGTGCTGCCATTGGCTCTAACTGAGTCACGTGATCCCACAGCTCGCACGAATTCACTACGCCGGTGGGATACGCAAGCACTGCCCAGCTGATGTCTGGAACATCAAGTTCGTGCGAGCTGGATCTGAAAAAGCCAACGCGGAGTGAGAGATCGCGCCTGCTCCTTACCCCCGCGGGAACAGAGCGAGATCAATTTCTGGGCCAATGTCTTCTTGCTGATCTGTCTCTGATGAAATTCTTCCAAGCACTTTTTCAAAAATCTTTCGACCAACATTTTTATTTCTCACTAAGCCGAGGAATTTATTATTAGAAATTTCTTTGAGGCCTGAGGTACAAAACAGGGGTAAAGGGGTCAGAAGAGGCTTGGTGGGGTCAGAAAATCAGGTGGGAACTATAACAGCAGATTTCAGCTCCAAAGGCACACCAAGAGGAATTCCCGCTGGGGTTTGGGACAGGTGGAAGTTTTATTTGTCCTATAAAAGGCCCATGACATTAGAAGAAGGCAGGCCATGGGATGTCTTTCCCCATTGGAACTCCATCAGCTCTCGCCTCCTGAGTGCCAAGCAATCTGAAAGATACTGGCCTCCAAGTCCATGGAGGGTTGCAAGTGGGGCTCAACAGGGTGTGCAGGCCAAGATCTTGGCCTGCACACCTCAGAAGCCTGATTTTTGGCCTTAGAGTATCTTTCCTGTAATTGGAGTGTGCTTTTAAAAACAAAACAAATGAACTGAATTTTCAAAGCAAACAGAAAAGGCCTCTAAGTATTATTTGATTATCACCTGCATTTTGCTAACAGAATATGTAAACATTCTAATTACCAACACCCGTGAGACATAGGGGGAAAAATTGGGTTGCTTTGCGCCTCCCGTTAGCACCCGGGCAGAGGCGCTAACGGGGTGCAAAGCCCCTAGTGCCTGGGCACGGCGCCGCTAACACCTCCCGCAAAATTCAGCGGGAGGCAATAGCCGGTAGCGCCCAGCGGCGCTGCGCCTCTGCGATGTCGTCATCGCCATGCGCAGCGCCCCACTCGCGCCCCGGCCACAAACTTTGGTCACGCACCCTGACCTACCGCCGGATGATATGTCCAACAGGGTCAGGGTGGCGTTTTTGCGGCCGCGTCGGCGCAAATTAAAGGGCAGGTGCCAGGCGGCCATTTATTTTGGGCCGCCTGCCAGCACCTGCCCCCTCCCGCTTCTTCATGTGGGGTGCCGGCTGCGATCGGTCAGCCTGTCACTTGAGTGCCGGGCTGTTTTCCCGGCACCCTGCTCCCCAGTGGTCTAGCAGGGTCCCGGTGCGTGCAGCGCTTGGCCCCTCCCCTTTAATCAGGGGAGGGAGGCCTGTAATACCACGGCACTACGTGCCGGCATGCATGGCACTATTGCACGTAGTGCTGCAATATTGAATGGTAGCACCTCAGGAAGGAGGGGGAGTGCTTCCAGTAGCGCCCCGTCTCCTGCTTGGGGCGCTACCACTCAATTTACGGTGCGAGGGCATTAACTTTTTCAGGGCGCTAAAAGTAGCGCCACGGCGAAGTTAGCACCCCAAAGGAGGCGCGACCAAGTTTTTCCCCCATAGGGTGAGAAACAGAGAAAGGGGGGCAGAGAGGGTGACACAGACACAGTTTCTTTCCTCATCCTAATTTGAATTCTTATTAAAATGTTAAAATATAGTAAAAAGGGGAAATGATTGCACAGAAGGAGGGAGTGCTCCAGGCTGCACAAACTTGTCACTCTGTACCCTGAAGAAGGAGTTAGCTTCATGGTGGACAACCTTCTTTGCCAAAGACCCTCCATGAGTACTTGAATTAAGCAGTTGGTCATAAGCAAGCCTAGCCCACACCCTGGACTGAATACCTAGAGCATCATGGTAAATAGCAAGACACAAGCTGCTCGCTGTAAGTCCTTTCACCTTGCTGAAGGCAGATGTGAGTAATATAGCTGCTGAGTAAATCTTAGGACTTGGGATGATATCTGCTTCAAGAAGTTGCCTGGATGCCAGGTGTGCGAGCACATGCTCATATATCCAGGGCTCAGTACCTACCATGACTGGGTTGGAGAGAAGCAAGCAACTGCTGCTCAAGCTCCCTGCCTGCAACTGGTGGAACCACAATTCAATGTGGTATGGTGTGTTAATGCTATGTTTAGGAAGATGGTAACAATTTCTGGTACTCCTGGTATGCGCTGTTCAAGTATTGAGGGCTTAAACCCATAATTGCCAGTTGTCTAACGATAAACTGGTGACTATCTTTCTAAAAGGGAGGAAGGTAAGCAAGTTCTATTTGGAGTTGAGGTGGTTCCAACATGACATGCCTGTTGATGGAAGCTTGGAACCAAATCAACCCTCTGTGATAAACACAGTATCTTAGCTGCAAGTTTGTGTAGTTTTGGGTACTGTTGATGATTAAGCAGCCTTTGGTTCATCCTGGAGGGGCAGATTTATCATTGGGGATGGCATTCTTCCCACTCGGCTCCAGATAACTTTATTATTGCTTATTGGTTCTTTGAGAAGGCTGATAAACTAATTTTCATGTCTGAGTTTCTTTGGGAAAAATCACAGCTGGCAATTGGAGTCAGAAAGAGTACTTCCAATCTGCGCTCCTTTTCTCATTCTCGCAAGGATTTTGAGTTAAACGCCACCAACAATTCCTGTCCAAGTCCATGGCAGTTAGCTTGAAAAAGCCCATTTGGTAGCAATGATCTATGATCCATATAAGCAGATATGAATGTCCATACTTATCACTCGAACACACAAAGGAAGGTGTTAAAGGTCCTTGGGTGCAGGTTCTGAGGCTCTATGACTACTCTTGTAGGCATACTAAAGACAAATCATAATACCATACTGCTAGCAGTGACACCAATTGCAATTGTTTTATTATGTAATAAAGTGATCAGGTTTGGCATATTTTTCTTGCAAAGTTTTCAGGAGGGGAACCTCCTCCTTGGCGATTTCCATTGGCTTATTGGTTGGAACATCAGTATCAATATCCAGTTCACTGAATTAATCTGCAAAAGCATGTTTGGAAATGGAGTTGTGTTGTTTCAAGGAAGATCAACTAATGCCAAGATCTTTCCTTCTTTCTGATAATTCAGGGATGGTGTTGATGTTGATTCATCCACAATGAAATGGAAAGTTCCCTGTCTAACATATATAGGTTGAAAATCCACATATCTAGCAATGCCCTCCCAGTACAAGTCTGCTGACAGTGCAGCAGAGGGCCCTAAATTGTGCTGTGACCCAGATACTTCAGGTCCTAGCATCAGGTTCAAAGTTTCTGCAACTTATGTCCACCTCAAACATGGTCCGTGACATTAGAGAATCCCCAGGCTGTGAACTGCACCACTTGTTATGCCAGGCACAATGAGGTTTACATCTGGGGGTCTAAGCCTGGGACCTGTGCTAGACCTCCAAAGAAAACATAAAGGGGGATGATTGGCACTTAAAAAATGCCTGCTATGCTGAAGATCGAGTGGCTTGCCACCATTGTATTACCCATACCTTCTCTTCTGATGAACACCCAATATGCGCCCAATGTGGCTCGGGCATCGGTCAGCCAATTGAAAATGATTGAACCTCCCAGATAGTTCAACAGGGTCAGGAGCTAAGGTTCCTGGAAGAAACTCCAAGCACTGATCTAGAAAGGGCAGCAGAGATTGCAATATTTTGTGGCACATCATGGGCTGGATTTTCCCAGCAGACGCAGGTTCACGGCGGGAGAGGTGGTTGGCAGGTTCTGGTCCCGCTCCCGGCTGCAGCCGCTCTGGCAAAAGGATTTCCATTAATAGGGCTTGTTAAGCCCGCCCTGCGGGGTTCCCGGCCAATTAAAAGGAAGCGGGTCTGATGATGTAATTTGATGACGAGTCATCAGCCGGTTTCCCTAAAGGGACCACGGCCACATTCATTTTGACAGTTGTGCTGTCAGTGTTCTGCAGCATTGAGGTGCTGCAAACACTGACAAGCACTGCACAAAGGTGCACGGCTGCACCCAGGCTCACGCATGACTCCCTTCATATGCTTATGGAGGGAGTCACAGCATGCAGGGAGGTTCTCTTCCCTTCCCATAGGCGGAAGAGACCTCCCCAGGAGACCAATGCAGCCTGGTTGCACATTGCACAGGAGGGAACAAGCAGGGATGTTATCAGGAGGACCAGGCTGCCGTGGCGCAAACCTTTCAAGGATCTCAGTAGATCACGAAACGTTACTGCAAAGCCACACTCAACCTCATCCTGCTGTGCCACTCATCACATCCCCATCATTCTGCCTTCCCTACCCTATTCCTGCACATCTTTACTCACACCAACTTACCTTGCACCTCCACCCATCCCTCTCTATCTACATTATCACTTCCCCATCTCACTAGCCACCCCTCACAGTCACCCTCTCCTAGTCCAATCATAGCAACTAACAACACACAAGGGTAGGCATTGGATGTCTTATGCAATGTTCATGTAAATTTTCTGTTAATGTGTTGTCAAACATTGAAATCTTTATTTTCAACACTTTGCCTTATTGTACAGATCTTTGCTCACCTTTGGAAGTGTCTTAGTGAGTTGTAGTGAATGGTGAGATGTAACAGTACCCCCCGCAATGGTGATGAGTGTGAAAAGAATGGCTTGGTCATTGTAGGAATGCTTTATGGTGCTGGTGTGGGGTGGTGTTAGCCTGGCGCATCATGTGGCAGCCAGGGTGTACAGTGTCAAGTGAAGTAAATCTGGCCATGGTGATGCCATCACTGGCCTCCCGGGCAGCAATGTTGTCGGGTGCTGATGCTCTGGGTCCTGTGCAGCATCAGATGATTGCAAAGAAGGTTGGTGTTGTTGTTGGTGATGTTGGTGTGCCTGGTGATGTTGATGTTGGGGCTGATCATGGAGGGATTCAGAGGACCAAGGTGAGATTTTTTCAAGGGCTGGATGTTGCTGGAATAGATGGCAGCTGAAGTTGAGATGACAGAAGCGATCTGTCAATGGTGAGAGCTTGCTCCAAGGAGGTGACAGTGGATAGAGAGTTTACTCCAAACACTTCCAAACTGCACACAGCTCAAAAGTGTCTTCCAAGTCCTGAAGGCTCAAGCTTCTGACATTGGAAAGTGACCAGCTGTGAAATGGGAGCTTTCATACCACCTTTGCAGCTGTCACCTATTCACAGTAATGGGGAGACATAGAGAACGCAACCTACTTACCTGACGTGATCTCCGAACGACGGGAACCCCGTTAAAAATGTGGGAAAATAAAAAAAAGCTGGCAAAATAGTAGTAAACAAGCACGTAACAAGCAGTTACGAATCTTAAATGCCTCCCCCGCCGCTTGGTGTTGGGTCAGTTCTGAAATCGCAGACCCGACACTTTTGGAAACTTACATGGAGACGGGTTCACGGAGGGTTCCCAACCCACTGTCAATCATTTTGAATTTAACAGCTGACCCGCCTCCGATCCCGCCCTCTGAGCGCTGGCAAAATTGCGGCCCATGTGTTTAAAAAACACAAGTGTGGCGGTAACAAATTTTGTGACCTGTAACCTGATTAGCACTTTCCAAAATGCTTCAAATGATAGATGAAAGAAAGTTCACAGGACTTCTGGAATACTGAAATGTCCCATGCACTTATAATGTTTCTATTAAAATTCAGTAACATTTTAATTAACTTGTTTGTTGTTACTTTTCAATTCATGCTAAAAGCAGAAAGTCAATGCCATGTCTATCCGACCAACTTACTCATGACTTTATTAATCAGGAATAGCTCAGACTTTGTAACTCACAAGACAAATATATATTCCGTACTGAACCATTAAATATCCTCCACTAATAGTTTGTTAGATTGGATAAAAAAATACAAGTTTGAAAAGTGATAGATCTGCACTCTCTTAGGGTTGTTCATACTTCAAAAATAAATTAGATAATAATATTCTGAATATAAGATATATTTACTAGTTTGAAGTGACTGCTGCCAACGAACCGGAATCTGCGCAGAAGTGTACTGCACACTCCAACAACCGGAAGCATGATGTTTCTGCTTTTTTAAAAACGATCACGCTAACAAGCTTGCTCCCTTCCCGGCTTCCCGGCTTTTTCACCAGCTCGCTCCTTTCCCGGCTTCCCAGCTTTTTCACCAACCCGCTCCCTTCCCGGCTTTGTCACCAGCTCACTCCCTTCCCGGCTTTTTCACCAGCCCGCTCCCTTCCCGGCTTTTTCACCAGCTCGCTCCCTTCCCAGCTTTAAATTTTTTTTTTAACAAACCCGCTCCCGGGGCAAACCGGCAGCGCACATGCGCAAACTGCTTCCGATTTGCTGGCAGCAGTCGCGTCCTTAATAGTTTTGAGCATAGAATAATATTATGTTGATATTATGTTCACCCATCACCCCTGTGCTTGCTGACCTACATTGACTCTCGGTTGAGCAACGCTTTAATTTTAAAATACTCATCCTTGTTTTCAAATCCCTCCATGGTCTCACCCCCCTTTCTATCTCTGTAAACTCCTCCAGCCCTACAACCCTCTGAGGTATCTGCGGTCCTCCAATTCTAGCCTCTTGCGCATCCCCGATTATAATCACTCCACCATTGGTGGCCGTGCCTTCAGCTGCCAAGGCCCCAAGCTCTGGAATTCCCTGCCTAAACCTCTCCACCTCTCTACCCCTCTTTCCTCCTTTAAGACGCTCCTTAAAACCTACCTCTTTGAATATCTGCCCTAATATCACCATATGTGACTCGGTGTCAAATTTTTATTCATAATGCTCCTTTGAAGCGCCTTGTGATGTTTTACTACATTAAAGACGTATATTAATGCAAGTTATTGTTGATACTTTAGTTCAACTGATTGGCCCAGATTTTCCTGCAAAGGCGAGATCAGCGATATGCACCGCAAATTTAGCCGTCTATCGCATCGATGTCATTGTTGATAACTTCCTCCATATTTTCCTGAATTTCTAATTAGATTACGCCGCAGCGAGCATCGTGACGAATCAGAAGGGGTGCGACCATTTTTTTCAAGCAATTCGACGAATACATTAAACAGGGTAGCAATGTAAAGGCTTTAAACCAGATTTTCTTCAAAGCTGAAGTATAGCACTGATCCAAGAGACTCAACGATGAAGATGTGCCACGATGATGGTGCAAGTCCCCAGGAAAATCTGGGCCAAATGAGATGTTTCACTATAATCACGTATATATAATGGAAGAATCTAAAGAAATATTCTAAATCAGGAAAGTGACATCAGAGGAGTGGTGAAGCCCGAGGAACTACAGCTAAGTAATTAATTTATTTTATAACTAAATCAAGTGTATAATGTATTATATAATTAAGTTTAGTGTTTAATTAACTAATCAGATCTAGGGGCAAAAATTAAAATTAACTAAATAGAGGATACTAACATTAAAAGGTTCCGAATTTTCATTCAATTAAAATCCAACATATAAAAACAATAAATAAGAGTTAAGTAAATAATAAAATAGATGAGCTAATAAACAAATAAATAAGGAGCAGAGCAGAGTACAAGAGCAGCAATTGAGTTTAAAAAGGAGCCCCTAATGTTAATTTAATTTTAATTAATTAAATAAATAAATAAATAAAGCAAGGTTATATAGGGATGGCAGTGCAGGTGGTGTGCCTAAACTGCAGCACGTGGGAGTCCCGGACAACCACATCTGCAGTAAGTTTCTGCAACTCGAGTAACTTCAGCTCAGAGTTGTTGAGCTGCAGTCCGAGGTGCAGACATTGCTGGGCATCACAGAGGGGAGAAAGTTACGCAGACAGTTTGATCCAGGAGGCAGTCACACCCCTGAGGTTAGGTAGTGGTACAGGATTGGTTAATGGTCAGAGACAGGAGGGTGTGACTGCGACTCAGGCAGTTAAGGGGTCCCCAGGTGCAGTGCTGGAGGAGCCTCGGCCTTTGCCCTTATCCAACAGGTATGAGGTTCTTGCTGCCTGCGTGGATGAGGGCAAAGTCTGCAGGGCGAATGAGAAAACTGACCACAGCACCGTGGTACAGGAGGCCATTCAAGTAGGAGTGAAAAGGAATGTGGAAGTGGTAGGGTTCAGTATAGTCAGTGATACTGTTCTCTACAACTGCGACCGGGAGTTCCGAACATTGTATTGCCTGCCTGGTGCTAGGGTTAAGGACATCTCCTCGCGGCTGGAGAAGTGGGAGGGGTAGCGGGGGAGGATTCAGTTGTCGTGGTCCATGTAGGAACCAATGACATAGGTAGAACTAGGAATGGGGTTCTGCTGAGAGAGTTTGAGGAGCTAGGGTCGAAATTAAAATGCAGCACCTCACAGGTAATAATCTCTGGAAAGTTACCTAAGCCACGCGCAAATTGGCATAGGGACAAACAAATGCGTGGCTGAAAGAGTGGTGTGGGAGGTAGGGGGTTTCGCTTCATGGAGCACTGGCACTAGTACTGGGGAGAGAGGGAGCTGTTCCACTGGGACGTGCTTCATGTAAACCGGGCCGAGACCAGTGTCCTAGTGAATCAAATAACTAGGGCGGTAGATAGGGCTTTAAACTAATGAAGGGAGGGGTGGGGTGAGAGGATTCAGGAACGAGTAAATTCAAAAGCAATAAGAGGAATGTCAAGGCTGTAGAGCAGAGTAGCGATTTGGGTAAAAAGAAGCAGAGTGGGTCAGGAAGGGACAGAGAGCTTAACAAAGATAATAGGGCATTAGAGAATAAGGTGACATCAGGGAAAAATAGAAAAAAAGTTAAAGGTAAAGGCATTATATCTGTATGTGTGAAGCAGTTGCAACAAAATAGATAAATTAATAGCACAGATAGAAATAAATGGTTTTGATCTAATAGCCGTTACGGAGACATGGGGGGCGATCTTGCCAGCCCTGGGGAGGCGGGTTTGGAGGCGGGACTGCTGGGAAAATGGCAGAATCTGGGGGAGGGTACCCATCCCGCCCCCAACCCGCCTCCGTGCCATCTTCCCAGGAGGCGGGTACCTGAACCGCGCCGGTTCCCGTCTCCTGGAGGTGGGAAGGGGATTACAGCCACTTAACTGCCTGTTAACAGGTAGTTAACAGGCAGTTAAGAGGATTATCCCCATTTTTCTATCAGAGGCGCGGGCTTCCCGACGTCGGGAAATCCCGCCAGGGTCAGCGAGGCGAGCAGTGGGTCTGTGGGGGTCGGAGGGGTCCAAAAGTGCGCAGTGGAGGTGAGTGATGGGTGCAAGTGTGGAGAGGTAAGTATGTGAGGTGAGTGAAAAGTGTTAGGAAAAGTTTCTTTACCTTTGTTTCTTCCTGCAGGCTTCAATCGTTGGGGATTGGGAGGCGCCGGCATCTCCACGGCAGAGATGACAGAATGGCTGCTGCATTCTCCGATACAACAGCCATCTGCTTTCTGCTCAGGAAATAGGTTTGGTGAGCCTTGAGTACAATAACTCACCAAACAACAGAGAATGTCAGTGTTTGACAGCTTCTCAAAGCTGTCAAATGATGACAATTCATCTATCAAAAATCTTTGACAGATGAAATGTCATACGTTGACGTTCTCTGTCACTGGCTTTCCCTTAATTGGCCTGCTAAGCCCGCTGGGCGGGCTTAACCAGGTCAATCAAGGGAAAATAGCGTGGGTTGGCCAGACGTCGATGGAGGCAGGACTAAAAACTGACAAGCAGCAGTCCCACCTCCAACGCGCCCCCATTGGCAAAATCACCCCCGTGGTTGCAGAGTGACCAAGGTTGGGGACTAAAAATTCCAAGATACTTGATTTTAGAGGACATAGGTAAAATTGTAAAGGAGAGGTTGGGTGGGGTGGGGGGGTTAGCCCTGATAATAAAGGAAGGATAAAGACAGTATAGAGAAAGGATCTTAACTCAGAAAATCAAGATGTAGAATCAGTTTGGGTGGAGCTAAGAAACAACAAGGGGCAGAAAATACTGGTGGGAGTAGCTTATAGGCCCCCCAAACAGTAGTTCTATTGTCGGACAGTGTATAAATCAGGAAATTACAGGCGCATGTAACTAGGGTAATATAGTAATCATGGGGGACTTTAATCTTCATATAGACTGGGCAAACCAAATTTGCAGTAATACTGTGGAGGACAAGTTCATGGAATGTATTCAAGTTAGTTTTCTAGATCAGTATGTAGAGGAACCAACTAGGGAACAGGCTATTTTAGATCTAGTATTGCGCAATGAAAAGGGGTTAATTATAAGCTTGTAGTCAAGG
This sequence comes from Squalus acanthias, assembly GCA_030390025.1. NCBI lineage: Eukaryota > Metazoa > Chordata > Chondrichthyes > Squaliformes > Squalidae > Squalus > Squalus acanthias. The sequence continues at coordinate 28,802,725 of CM059438.1, read as the reverse complement.
AGCCTCTGGGGAAGAGTGATCATTATATGATAGAATTTTATATTGAGTTTGAGAGTGATTTAGTTAAGGCCGAAACTTGGGTCTTAACTCTGAACGAAGCAAACTACGTAGGTATGAGGGACGAGTTGGCTTAGGTAGTTTGGGAAACTACACTAAAAGATATGATAGTAGATAAGCAATGACAAACATTTAAAGAATGAATTCATAATTCGCAATGTATTTACATTCCTCTAACGAATAAAAACCCCACGGGATTAGTAGTCCAACTGTGGCTAACAAGGGAAGTTAAATATAGTATTAGATTAAAGGATGAGGCTTATAATGGCCCGTATTTTCTGATCGCAGGCCTCCCACAGGTGGAGGCCTGCGATCTGGAAAATCTGCACCCTTACCTGAGGGCTCCTGGGACGCACACGCTTCCGCTCCTGGGCCTCACCAACCTTGAAGTGCGCAGTGCCAAGTATCCCAGGGGCGCATGTAGTTCACAGCATCCCTGGGATCACGTGGACCATGGGGAGCCAATCACAGAAGGGACTCTCCCTTCATACATTTGACAGGAAGACCTGTCAATTATATGAATGGAGATCAATGAAAAAACATAGTAAAACTTTAAATACATTTTTTTTAAATCACATTTTTAAAATGACTTGAAATGACAATAAATTAAGTATTTTAAACAAAAATTAAATTTTTTGAAAACAATAATTAAAGTTTTTTACGGGGCTAAAAATAAACTTAACTTTTTAAAAAATATTTTAAAATGATAAATCAGTGAAAAGATTTTTTTTTTAAACTTTTTTTCAACTCTTATCCTGGTAAAAGCAGGCCTTACGCCTGCTTTTACCAGGAGTAAGAATTGTAAGGGTTTTCTGAGGGCAGAGGGTCTCCAAAAAGCGGAACTATCCGCCCGCAGAGGCCCTTCTCCAGGGCAGCCGGAGGATCTGTCAAGACCATTCTTGACAGATCGGAAATGCCGGTTTTCTGCGCATGCGCTGTGCATGCCTGAAACCGGCATTTCCGATGTCCCTACGGGTGGGTACACAGCGCGTACCCACCCGTAGGGATCAGAATATCTAGGCCATTGTTGCCAAAAAGAGTACTAAGGCTGAATTTGAGATGATTTTAGAATTAAGCAAAGGATGACCAAGAAATTGATAAAGAAATAGAAAAGAGAATATGAGAGTAAACTAGCAAGAGACATAAAACCGAATTGTAAAAGCTTCTATAGATATGTAAAAAGGAAGAGATTAACAAAAGTAAACGTGGGTCCCTTAGAAGCAGAGACAGGAGAAATTATAATGGGGAATAAGGAAATGGCTGAGACATTAACCGAATACTTTGTATCTGTCTTCACGGTAGAATACACAAATAACATTCCGGAAATAGTGGAGAATGAGAAATTTAAAGAAATTAATATTAGTAAAGAAATTGTACTGGAGAGATTAATGGGACTAAAAGTCAACAAATCCCCATGACCTGTTGGCCTACATCCCAGGGTTTTAAAAGAGGTAACTACAGAGATAGTGGATGCATTGGTTTTGATCTTCCAGAATTCCCTAGATTCTTGAATGGTTCCCATGCATTGGAAGGTAGCAAACATAACCCTGCCATTCAAGGAAGGAGGGAGAGAGAAGACAGGGAACTATAGACCAGTTAGCCTGACCTCAGTAGTAGGGGAAATGCTAAAACTTATTAGGAACATGGTAACAGGGCACTTAGAAAATCATAATTTGATTGGGCAGTCAACACAGATTTATGAAAGGGAAATTTTATTTGACAAATCTATTAAGAGTTTTTTGAGGTTGTAACTAGCAGGGTAGATAGGGGGGGACCAGTGGATGCAATGTATTTTGATTTTCAAAAAGTTTTCGATAAGGTGCCATACAAGAGGTTATTACACAAAATTAGGGCTCATGGGGTTTGGGAGGTAATATATTAGCATGGATTGAGGATTGCTTAATGGACAGAAAACAGAGAGTAGGAATAAATGGGTCATTTTCAGGTTGGCAGGCTGTAACTAGTGGGGTACCGCGAGGATCAGTGCTTGGGCCATGGCTATTTACAATCTATATCAAAGACTTAGGAAAAGTAGAAAAGCAGAATATTTTTTAAATGGTGAGAGACTGGGAAATGTTCTTATTCAGAGGGACCTGGGTGTCCTTGTACACGAATCACAGATTCCAGGTACAGTAAGCAATTAGGAAAGCAAATGGTATGTTAGCCTTTATTACAAAGGGATTGGAGTATAGAGTAAAGAGGTCTTACTACAATTATATAGGGCTTTGGTGAGACCACACTTGGAGCACTATGTACAGTTTTGTTCTCCTTACCTAAGGAAGGATATACTTGCCTTAGAGGGGGTGCAACAAATATTCACCAGACTGGTTCCTGGGATGGGAGGATTGTCCTATTAGGAGAGATTGAGTAGACTAGGCCTATATTCTCTAGCGTTTAGAAGAATGAGAGGTGATCCCATTGAAACATATAAAATTCTTGAAGGGCTTGACAGGGTAGATTTTGGGAGGATGTTTCCCCTGTCTAGGGAGTCTAGAACTAGGGGTCATAGTCTCAGAAGCAGAGGTTGGCCATTTAGGACTGAGATGAAGAGAAATTTCTTCACTCAAAGGATTGTGAATCTTTGGAATTCTCTACCCCAGAGAGCTGTGGATGCTCAGTCGTTAAGTATATTCAAGACAGAGATCAATAGATTTTTGGGTACTCAAAGAATCAAGGGATATGGGGATAGGGCGGGAGGGTGGAGTTGAGGTAGAAGATCAGCAATGATCTTATTAAATAGTGGAGCAGGCTCGAAGGGCCGAATGGCCTACTCCTGCTCCTAATTCTTATGTTCTTATAATGTCAATAGCTAAAAGTGCATTACATTAATTACAAAAGCTTTCTTTGATGTACAAAGTAAGCAACAAATGCCGAGCAATCATCTCCGAACACTGTTATGCAGTTTCTTTCTACCATTCCAAGAAGGTACTACAAGGGGATTATTGGCTTCTGGCTAATCTCCACAATAGATAAGTCTGCCCTTTATTTGGATTCTTTCTGGCACTTTCACTCTGAATCCTGGATTGGAAGTTGCCTCCAACAGGAATTGCTGCTCACTAACTCAAGCTGTATCCCTCACCACCCTTCTGTGTATAACCTTAATGAAGTGCTCTAACCTTACTTCTAAAGTTCATAGGAATATGCAAGAAAAGAAACAGCACGTATGTCTAGCTGTTATTTTATCAAAAGCAGGGAAAGTTCATTGGCGCACTCATTAACATTAAACTGTTCTAATCCCTCCAACCAACTGCTTCACAGTTTAGAGGGAATAATTTCACCAACAGAATTTAATTTAGGAACGTGCGTTCATTTCAGTGGGCAAGTTTAATCCCACAACAATTTAAATGCACTTCCTTGACACCTAAAAACAATTTTACATGCATTTACTTACAGATAGGACTCTCCTCTAAAATTAGCACAATAGGCAGATTATAATAATCAATTTAAGTCTTACTTCATCAACAGTCCAAATTCCCAAACTGGAAATGTTTAGAAGTAACAGAGTCAAAATCAAGCCAGGATTTTTAAATGTGTTGGTGAGGGGAAGAGTCTAGAAGAGCTCCAGCAGTTTTGTCATTGTCACATTAACATAATAGTTTCACAATCCTAGATACAGCTTCACAATGCACATTTAATACAGTCAGAAGTTTACTTTAGGCGATGGTGTGAAACGGGCGATATCGGATCGGTCGCCCATTATACTTTATGAAGTCAATGGAAACAAAAATCAGGAGAGGTGTATAACAGGTGGCCATTTGGATATCGGCCATTTAACACTGTCGCCCAAAGGTAAAATTAACCCCAGTAAGTTAGGACAAAGGGAAATCAAGTGGAAGATTTACAGCCAGAGGATAATAGACTTGTAGAATAAATGAATAAGAAAAACAATGGTTGCAAACATTATAAATGGGTTCAAGAGACAATAAGATGTGTTTCTGGAGAGAGAATTGGGGAGTGAGAAATATGATGAGAAGTTGAGATTATTCTATCAGAAAGCAACAGGCTTATTGGAGCTACAGGTCTTTTCCTGTTATTAAAATTCTATTCACATTTACAATATATAGTGATCGTGCAATTCTATGAGTATTATTGACAGATAGCATCTAATAAATCTATTATTCTTTCTATAAATAATTGTTTCTGAGAGATTAACTTGCTTGTAAATGTTGTACAGTCAATTGTCTTTCATCTTGCTTATAATCAAGCCTTATTTTCTCTTATATCCCTAAGGGCCTTTTGGAGGACATCAAGCATAATTATCGTGTCCAGTGTAGCTGAGGATCTCTCAATTCTCAGGAGCAAAGCAGGGGAAAAGAAGGGCATGGATTTCTGTAGTTTCGCTAAGAGTGGGCAGAGTGCTTGCACCTGCAGCTGGGGGAAGCAAAGGACAGGCATAGTAATGAGGCAGAAGGAGGACTTCCACCCAATTTTCCATCCCAAAACAAAGAAGATGAGTCACTTTGAAGGGCACCCAACAGAAGTGGGTCTGGCCCTATGCCCAGCCCTGCTTTGATCAGAGGATCGGAGAGTGGCAGGCAGCTAAGAATATTTTGTTCAAAGATAGCAGGGCAACAGTCAGAGTGCCCTAACGTCAGCAGCCATTGCCACTGCTGCAGCCCTCGGAGGTCTGCAGCGGCAGCTGTATTTTTGCTTTGCCAGGCTCAAGGCTGGGCCGATGGGCAGGTCTGTGCCTGGGGTGCACTGGACTGTATTTGAGATTTCAGCTCATTTCAGACAGAGTGGATTTTAGGTGCACTCCACCTGACTAGTGTCCAGGCATGGGAGGAGCGAAGCAGGAAAATTAGCCCCATAGCATTTCGGTGAATTAAAAACATTTGATTGACTTTATGGGATTACAGGTTGGAAGTGACTATGAGTGATGTTAGCATACAAATGTTTAAAAGGAGCAAATCAAATTCCTCTCTCCGCTATCTAAATAGAGGCATCAACACATTTAGAATGAACAGACTGAAGTTTCCACTAAAATAGCAGAGAACAATTTGATACAAGCATAGTAAGAAATCATATAATAACATCATTTGCAGTAATTTCCAGGTTTATATATTATGAAAGACAAAAGCATAGCAATTAATGAACTTAAAAAAGAACAGTAAAGTTAATGTGCTCCACTTCGTCACGTTGAAGCCATATATCTGAGTCAGCTTAGGAACAGCCACTGACTTGTTAGTAATGACTATGTAGGATCATCAGAAAATTTCCCCAGAGTATATAAATCCAGAAAATTATAATATTTATAGTCAGAATGATTGAATTTCAAAGGCTTGGATTTGTGTGCAGAGATCGGAACTATATCGTGCTGTAGATGAGGGGGCATTTTGTGACTGAAATTCAGATTGCTTTGCGTGACGATAGTAGCAGTGATAAGTATCACTAATGCCCTAACAAAACTCAATAATGTCACAAGATGCAATTTAGAAAAGTGGTTGCATTTTCACTCGTGATATTAATCATTTTAGGAAGAAATCACAACAGGAAATATAAAGTTAGGAGATAACCAAAATAATGAAATCAGTAGTTGCATAATTGCTTCAATGATATATTGATAATTACTGTGAAAAATGACTCTACTTAACAAAAGTAAGATCCAACAGGTCCTAAATAATGGCAATGGGCTCCAGGGAAATAATAACAAAACAGTTTGTTTGGGTTTATGTGCTTTCACTATTAATTTTTCATCAGAAATCCGACAGAAGTGCTTAGGTAACAACTGACAAATGTGGATTCAATAATCTTGGTCTTTAAAGAACTACACTATGCAGTAAAACTAGACTCCTCAATAACAAATTCCATCCTGAACAAGCAAATATTCAGCCAGTCCATTAATCTAAAAGTTATTAGCCTATCATCAGATCCTACAATTCTCAAAAAGACAAACCTTTAGGAAAAGTAAAAGCAAAGTGAAAGCCGAACACAAAGGGAAAATGTAGTCTTTAGGGTGAATTCTCCAACTGCTATTCAACAGAGTGAAGATATATGAAAGGGAATTTTACTTTGTCACGGTTAATATTTCATGCACAAGTTGCAGACGGATAATTCTGTTTACATTTAATACACAAATTTACTGTGATGAAATAGGAGCCTGAAATTATTTCCTTTTAACTATATATTTTGAACTCAATCTTTTTTTAAATTCATTTATGGGATGTGGGCGTCGCTGGCAAGGCCAGCATTTATTGCCCATCCCTAATTGCCCTTGAGAAGGTGGTGGTGAGCCACCTTCTTGAACCGCTGCAGTCCGTGTGGTGAAGGTACTCCCACAGTGCTGTTAGGGAGGGAGTTCCAGGATTTTGACCAAGCGACGATGAAAGATCGGCGATATACTTCTAAGTCAGGATTGTTTGTGACTTGGAGGGGAACTTGGCGGTGGTGGTGTTCCCATGCGCCTGCTGCCCTTTTCCTTCTAGGTGGAAGAGGTCGCGGGTTTGGGAGGTGCTGCCGAAGAAGCCTTGGCGAGTTGCTGCAGTACATCTTGTAGATGGTACACACTGCAGCCACAGCACGCCGGTGGTGGAGGGAGTGAATGTTTAAGGTGGTAGATGGGGTGTCAATCAAGCGGGCTGCTTTGTCCTGGATGGTGTCGAGCTTCTTGAATGTTGTTGGAGCTGCACTCATCCAGGCAAGTGGAGAGTATTCCATCACACTCCATACTTGTGCCTTGTAGATGGTAGAAAGGCTTTGGGGAGTCAGGAGGTGAGACACTCGCCGCAGAATACCTAGCCTCTGACCTGCTCTTGTTGCCACAGTATTTATGTGGCTGGTCCAGTTAATTTTCTGGTCAATGGTGACCCCAGGATGTTGATGGTAGGGGATTCAGCGATGTTAATGCAATTGAATGTCAAGGGGTGGTGGTTAGACTCTCGCTTGTTGGAGATAGTCATTGCCTGGCACTTCTGTGGCGTGAATGTTACCTGCCACTTATCAGCCCAAGCCTGAACGTCGTCCAAGTCTTGTTGCATGCGGGCATGGACTGCTTCATTATCTGAGGAGTTGTGAATGGCGCTGAACACTGTGCAGTCATTAGCGAACATCCCCATTTCTGACCTTATGTTGAAGGGAAGGTCATTGATGAAGCAGCTTAAGATGGTTGGGCCTAGGACACTGCCCTGAGGAACTCCTGCAGCGATGTCCTGGGGCTGTGATGATTGACCTTCAATCACCACAACCATCTTCCTTTGTGCTAGGTTTGACTCCTGCCAGTGGAGAGTTTTCCCCCCGATTCCCATTGACTTCAGTTTTACTAGGGCTCCTTCATGCCACACTCGGTCAAATGCTGCCTTGATGTCAAGTGCAGTCACTCAGCTCACCTCTGGAATTCAGCTCCTTTGTCCACGTTTGGACCAAGGCTGTAATGAGGTCAGGAGCTGTGTGGTCTTGGCGGAACCCAAACTGGGCATCAGTGAGCAGGTTATTGGTGAGTAAGTGCCCCTTGATAGCACTGTCGATCACACCTTCCTTCACTTTGCTGATGATTGAGAGTTGACTGATGGGGCGGTAATTGGCCGGATTGGATTTGTCCTGCTTTTTGTGGACAGGACATACCTGGGCAGTTTTCCACATTGTCGGATAGATGCCAGTGTTGTAGCTGTACTGGAACAGCTTGGCTAGAGGCTGGAGCACAAGTCTTCAGCACGATAGCCGGGATGCTGTCAGGACCCATAGCCTTTGCTGTATCCAGTGCGCTCAGCCATTTCCTGATATCACGTGGAGTGAATCAAATTGGCTGAAGACTGGCTTTTGTGATGGTGGGGACCTCAGGAGGAGGCCAATATGGATCATCCAGTTGGCACTTCTGGCTGAAGATGGTTGCAAACGCTTCAGCCTTGTCTTTTGCACTCACGTGCTGGGCTCCACCATCATTGAGGATGGGGATATTCATGGAGCCTCCTCCTACCCATTAGTTGTTTAATGGTCCACCACCATTCACGACTGGATGTGGCAGGACTGCAGAGCTTTGACCTGATCCATTGATTGTGGGATCGCTTAGCCCTGTCTATAGCATGCTGCTTCCGCTTTTTAGCATGCACGTCGTCCTGTGTTGCAGCTTCCCCAGGTTGGAACCTCATTTTTAGGTATGCCTGGTGCTGCTCCTCTACACTCCTTATTGAACCAGGGTTGGTCCCCTGGCTTGATGGTAATGGTAGAGTGAGGGATATACCGGGCCATGAGGTTACAGATTGTGGTGGAATACTATTCTGCTGCTGCTAATGGCCCACAGCGCCTCATGGATGCCCAGTTTTGAGCTGCTAGATCTGTTCTGAATCTATCCCATTTAGCACGGTGGTAAACATAGAAACATAGAAACATAGAAACATAGAATCTAGGAGCAGGAGTAGGCCATTCGGCCCGTCGAGCCTGCTCCACCATTCAATACGATCATGGCTGATCATCCAAATCCAGTACCCTGTCCCTGCTTTAATCCCCACAGTACACATATCCCACCCTACCCCCGTAACCCCACGTATTTAATTCCCCCTAACATATCCCATCCTATCCCCATAACCCCACATATTTAATCCCCCCCTAACACTAAGGGTCAATTTATCATAGCCAAATCAACCTAACCCGCACATTTTTGGACTGTGGGAGGAAACCGGAGCACCCGGAGGAAACCCACGCAGACACGGGGAGAATGTGCAAACTCCACACAGACAGTCACCCGAGGTCAGATTCGAACCCGGGTCCCTGGCGCTGTGAGGCACCAGTGCTAACCACTATGCCACCGTGGTAGTGCCACACAACACGATGGAGGGTGTCCTCAGTGTGAAGACGGGACATCATCTCCACAATGACTGTGCGGTGGTCACTGCTACGAATACTGTCATGGGCAGATGCATCTACGACAGGTAGATTGGTGAGGACGAGGTCAAGTAGGTTTTTCCTCTCGTGTTGGTTCTCTCACCGCCTGTCACAGGCCCAGACTGGCAGTTATGTTCTTCAGGACTCGGCCAGCTCAGTCAGTAGTGGACATTGAAGTCCCCCACCCAGAGTACATTCTGTGCCCTTGCTACTCTCAGTGCTTCTTCCAAGTGGTGTTCAACATGGAGGAGTACTGATTCATCAGCTGAGGGAGGGCAGTAGGTGGTAATCAGCAGGAGGATTCCTTGCCCATGCTTGACCTGAAGCCATGAGACTTCATGGGATCCGGAGTCAATGTTGAGGACTCCCAGGGCCACTTCTTCACGATTGTATACCACTGTGCCACCACCCCTGGTATGGTAATGGAGGAGTTTGGGATATTGCTGAAAGGTATGATCCTGTGAGTATGACTATGTCAGGCTGGTGCTTGACTAGTCTGTGGGACAGCTCTCCCAATTTTGGCACAAGTCCCCAGATGTTGGTGAGGAGGACTTTGCAGGGTTGACTGGGCTGGGTGTGCCATTGCCGTGTCCGTAGCCAAGGTCGATGCCGTGTGGTCCATCCAGTTTCTTTCTTATTATTTTGTTTCGTAGCGGTTTGTTACAACTGAGTGGCTTGCTGGGCCATTTCAGAGGACGGTTAAGAGTCAACCACATATATAGGCCAGACCAGGTATGGATGGCAGATTTTCTTCCTTAAAGGACATTAGTGAGCCAGATAGGTTTTTACAACAATCCGATAGTTTCATGGTTACCATTACTGATAGTAACTTTTTTATTCCAGATTTATTTAATTAACTGAATTTAAATTCCCCAGCTGCCGTAGTGGGATTTGAACTCACGTCTCTGGATCATTAGTCCAGGCCTCTGGATTACTCGCCCAGTGACATTACCACTACGCTATCGTTCCCTTGAAGAATCATTATGAATATAAAGTGCTTACTGTACATTTTTTTACTGCAATGACTACATACCATCCATAATTCATACCCTTGCCCACTGTGGTTATCAATTTTTGATTTTGGTTTCTGTACTTTTCTCATCATACACATTGACCCACAGCTATATATATCTTCCATTTCAATGAAGAATGACAATGAAAAAAGTTATTTATGCTTTACTATTGCACTGGCTATGTAATTCCATGTAGTTCTGTTGTAAAATGAAGAGAAAAACTGTCACTTATTTTCTTACCTGGAGGTGATTGCTTTGTAAGATGAACTGTTATTAGCTTCAGTAAAATTGCAGGTTACAAGTGTAAATTAATCGCTCTTGTCTCTGGTACTATTTGAATATTTAATATAACAAACATTTCATTATTTGAAACCAAGCTGTACACACCATGTATCTCATTACCTTTTCTCATATATATGTATATAATTCAATAGATTTTCTGCAGCTGATAGATAATAATGGTTTTCGTTTTGCAGGAATAAGGTTTAGGTAAAGTGGTAATTTCTCATTCAATGTAAAATAATACTCCTTTCATGATATTGTATAATGTTGATCATAATTAAGAAATTTTTGAAATCGTTTTTTCTCCTCTTATACTCAAAGTAGACTTCAAGAAATTGCATTTCATATTATTTCATAATCAAATGGTCCAGGCAATATTAATACCAGGTTTATGATTAGGTTCCAACCTAAAAGCCCAAAGCTTTAAGTTCAAATAACTGATTAGATAGTTTGCATTATAAATGTTGATTAAAACACATTTCTGATTTTACTTACACTAAGCAAAATAATTACTGGAGACTTCCTTTCAATAAAACTACAACACATTAACTGACTTTACAAGTTAACCGCTCGACACCAATTTCTATCAACAACTTAGCATAATATAAATTGATATCTATAATCCACAAGATTAAAAAAGGCCAATGATTTAAGAAAATCTTAAGCAATGAACTTCAAGTTGCTGTGTAGTGATTCACTTTTTCAGAGCGGCAGGATTCCTGAAAGTTCAAGGCCTCATCAGTGTCACCCCTGTTGCAACATGTTTTTTTTTTCATCAATGCCACTGCATTTATGAGCAGGAAGGGTTTCTATTCTATAAACATGCCGATTATATGTGATCATCTGAACATGCAGGTAGATAGAGGTGACCTGGAAGCTGCCATGATTCATTTATTTTATGCCAGTCTACAGTCCCACCCTCATCTCAAAGCTGTTCATCACAAAATAGATGGGTCTGGGGAGACCAGTGGTACCTTTTTTAGCCTTGGCTAATGACACCAGTGTACAGTCCCAGAAGAGCAGCTGAAGACAAATACAATGAGGCACATGCCTGAACAAAGAGCTAAATAGTACAAACTTGTGGACTGCTCAAACAATACCATGGCTGGATCAGTCCAAAGGGATGCTGCTGTAAAACCCCAAAAAAGGGTCTCTGAAATTATAGTCATGTGCTGCATGCTTCACAATTTTGTTCTCTGCAGAATACCCAGCCTCTGACCTGCTCTTGTAGCCACAGTATTTATGTGGCTGGTCCAATTAAGTTTCTGGTTAATGGTAACCCCCAGGATGTTGATGGTGGGGGATTCGGCGATGGTAATCCTGTTGAATGTCAAGGGGAAGTGGCTAGACTCTCTCTTTTTAGAGATGGTCATTGCCTGGCACTTCTGTGGTGTGAATGTTACTCGCCACTTATCAGCCCAAGTCTGAATGTCGTCCAGGTCTTGCTGCATGCAGGTATAGAGTGCTTCATTATCTGAGGAGTTGAGAATGGAACTGAACACTGTGCAATCATCAGCGAACATCCCCACTTTTGATCTTATGATGGAGGGAAGGTCATTGATGAAGCAGCTGAAGATGGTTGGGCCTAGGACACTATTTTGAGGAACTCCTGCAGTGATATCCTGGGGCTGAGATGATTGGCCTCCAACAACCATTTACACTCACATATAAGGAAACTCAAACATAAACAAAAACCTCCAAAAATGTCATCCAAAAATCTATGACGGTCATACAGGATGAGGATCAACATGATGAAGCTAGCCACCAAAATTCTCATCTTCATGTCAACTAATCTCCACAAATAGATTTTTTCTCTTTCACATTTCAACCAGTGCATTCTTAACAGCTCCACTCCCGCCACTCCCACCCCGACACCACGCCCCCCTCCACCCCACTACCACCCCCCACCAGCACTGTGGAATTTAAACAGAAATTCACCCTCCAGTCCTGTTTCCTGCTTCTGATTTACTGATTTTAAATCTCCTCTCCCTTTATCTACATTGCTTGACTGTCTCCAATTTTGAATCAGCAGCAAGAGTCTGGATTGAAACTGGGAGGAAAAAAATCACATTTAAATATCAAAGCATTGTAAGAGCTGCACAGAGAAATAGCTGACAGTAGCACTTGATGGGATTCACTGGTATGGCGTTGTTGCTGGCTCCACAGTCCTTGGAGTAATTGCTTTTCTAAGGGGGAAAGCTGAGAGAGGTAGGAACACCCCTCCATTTTTAACTCCAAACTGGGACCAATATTACGAGTCTTATGCATGAGTATATACAAGAAGTGCTAATGTTGGGTGCAGTTGTGTACTGTGCTGCTGTGCGACCCACCAAGGATAACCGGTTCTTGCACCAACATCTGTGAAGAGAGCAGAAATACATTTATTAGTAGATTTGCACACATCTCCAATTCACTATTGCTTTTGAAAGTAATGAACCTCAAAACTATTGTCTTCAGTATGAACGCATAGAAATGCTGTTTACTCTTGTGCCGATCAGAAGATAGTACACAGATGAATTTCCGCAGGGATTCTCCCATTCAGCAGCCGTCACTTTGCAGGAAGAGCCACGGAAACCCAGTAAAATTATGCAAAAAGCATTTGTGCAGTTTTTCTGAGGTTTCCCTGGCTCTTCAGCAGAAATTCACCCGCTATGAATTTTTGTACTTACTAGTTGGTGCACGCCTTCCTCCCACTTCCTCAAGTGGAGTGCCTTCAAAAATTTCCATGTTAATGATCTTTTTTTAAAAAGGTTTCCAGGAGCTTCATTATGTTTGGGTCCCATCCAGCGTCACTGTGCACCCACTTTTTGAATGCCCCTTTTTCGTGTAATAGCGATGAGTGGATATCATAGCAGAGCCCATTCAGCAAGACTCTCATAATGCTGTATTAGAGTACCTGTACTGTCATGACATGCACAACGCAAGTTCAAAAACTTTTACCTTCATCAGGACATCATTCTTAATTATAAATGTGTCAGTTCAAGACTGCAGTTTCTGATGCCTATGTTTGGAATTCCTTAAGCTGTCAATTTCAAATTTGTGCTTATAATCATTCTTAAGTTTCATTTCTGCATTACCTTAATGGCTATCTTGAAGTGGTGGTGCTTCTTCCTAACCTGCTTCCAAGTCCTTTTGGTTTCAGCAGCAGTGTTGACCTGCTCACATATTCAGAGCCAGACAGCAAACTTGATCTGGTATTGAGAAGGCCATACTGTTTTTCATTGAGCCCATCAAGAAGGATTGTAAGGTCACAGTCAGAAAGTTGGGGCCCAAGGTAACACCGCTTCAGCATTCTTATTTTCTCAATGCATAGCTGTATTTACAGATCATTCAGAAGAAATACTGATTAAGTAGCTCGTTAGCTGTTTAAAAAATATGAAATGACCATCATTGTTGGTACACAATGATGGGCCATTTTCTTTTTGTCTGGTAAGATTATCAAATTCACAAGTCATGAATTCGACCGAAGGAAACTCAGATGCATCACTCTCGTGGGCCAATTTTCGTTGCAACGTGCTCCACCTGACCTGATCTGACCCCGGACGTTTCCAGATTCAGACTACTTGCTTTAGCCTGGCATTTCCCCAATGTAGGAATGTCCCTGCACCCAGAGCAGGGGAGGAAAGTATACTGCTGCGGTAACATCAGAGCTTGCTCTCAAAACACAGCAGGCAGAAGCCCTCCAGCCGCAACCATCCAGAGTGCTGTAACTGAAAAAAATACATACCTTTTCAGTACCTCTATCTGGTACTGTGTAATGAGAAAGGGCTAATCAATAATCTTGTGGTAAAGGGGCCTTTAGGGACAAGTGACCATAATATGATTGAATTTTATATTAAGTTTGAGAGTGATGTAGTCCAATCTGAAACTAAGGTCTTCAATCTAAACAGAGGAAACTACAAGGGTATGAGGGACAAGTTGGCCATGGTAGATTGGGAGACTACACTAAAAGGTATGAAGGTGGACATACAATGGCTAACATTCAAGGAAATAATGCATAATTTGCAACAAACATATATTCCTCGAGGGCATAAAAACCCAAAAGGAAAAGTGATCCAACCATGGCTAACAAAAGAAATTAAAGCTAGTATTAAGTCAAAGGAGGAAGCTTATAAAGTTGCCAGAAAAAGCGGTCAGCCTGAGGATTGGGATCTTTTTAGAAATCAGCAAAGGGGGACCAAGAAATTGATAAAGAAAGGGAAAATGGAATATGAGCACAAACTAGCGAAAAATATAAAAAGGAAAAGGAAAAGACTGGCGAAGGTAAATGTAGGTCCTTTACAGTCAGAGACAGGAGAATTTATAATGGGGAATGAGGAAATGGCGGAGAAATTAAATAAATACTTTGTTTCTGTCTTCACGGAGGAAGACACATAAAAACCTCCCAGAAATAAGAGATAACCAAGGGTGTGGTGAGAATGAGGAACTTAAAGAAATTATTATTAGTAAAAAAACAGTACTAGCAAAATTAATGGGACTAAAAGTTGATAAATCTCAAGGCCCGGATGACCTACATCCTAGGGTTTTGAAAAAGGTGGCCATTGGGATAGTGGACGCATTGGTTGTCATCTTCCAAAATTCTATAGATTCTGGAACGGTTCCTGCAGATTGGAGATAGCAAATGTAACCCCGCTATTTAAGAAAGGAGGGAGAGAGAAAACGGGGAACTACAGACCTGTTAGCCTCACATCAGTAGTTGGGAAAATGCTGGAATCTATTATAAAGGATGCAATAACTGGGCACTTAGAAACTAATAGTAAGATTGGGCAGAGTCAACATGGATTTATGAAAGGGAAGTCCTGTTTGACAAACCTATTGGAGTTCTTTGAGGATGTAACTAGTGGAGTAGACAAAAGGGGAACCGGTAGATGTGATGTATTTGGATTTTCAGAAGGCCTTCGATAAGGTCCCACACAAGAGGTTGGTGAACAAAATTAGGGCACATGGAATTGGGGGTAATATACTAGCATGGATTGAGAATTGGTTAACAGACAGAAAACAAAGAGTAGGGATAAACGGGTCTTTTTCAGGATGGCAGGCTGTGACTAGTGGGGTACCGCAAGGTTCGGTGCTTGGGCCCCAGCTATTCACAATCTATATCAATGATTTGGATGAGGGGAATAAATGTAACATTTCCAAATTTGCTGATGACACAAAGCAAGGTGACAGTGTCAGTTGCGAAGAGGATGCGAAGAGGCTTCAAGGGGATCTCGACAGGCTCAGTGAGTGGGCGAGAACATGGCAGATGGTTTATAATATGGATAAATGTGAAGTTATCCACTTTGGTAGAAAAAACAGAAAGGCAGAGTTTCCCTAAATGGTGAAAGATTGGGGAATGCAGACGCTCAAAGGGTCCTGGGTGTCCTTGTACATGAGTCATTGAAAGTGAATGTGCAGGTGCAGCAAGCCATTAGGAAGGCAAATGGTATGCTGGCCTTCATTACAAGAGGATTTGAGTACAGGAGTAAAGAAGTCTTACTCCAATTATATAGGGCCTTGGTGAGACCACACCTGGAGTACTGTGTACAATTTTGGTCTCCTTACCTAAGGAAGGATATACTTGCCATAGAGGGAATGCAACGAAGGTTCACGAGATTGATTCCTGGGATGGCGGGACTGTCATATGAGAAGAGATTGAGTAAACTAGGCCTGTATTCTCTTGAATTCAGAAGAATGAGAGGGGATCTCATTGAAGCATACAAAATTATTACAGGGCTTGATAGGGTGGATGCTGGGAGAATGTTTCCCTTGGCTGGGGAGTCTAGAACCAGGGGCCACAGCCTCAGGATAAAGGGTAGGCCATTCAGGACTGAGATGAGAAGAAATTTCTTCACACAGAGGGTGGTGAATCTTTGGAATTCTCTACCCCAGAGGGCTGTGGAGGCTCAGTCATTGGGTATATTCAAAACAGAAGTCGATAGATTTCTGATTAGTAAGGGCATCAAGGGATATGGCGATAAGGCCGGTGAATGGAATTGAGGCAGAAGATCAGCCATGATCTCATTGAATGGCGGAGCAGGCTCAAAGGGCTGAATGGCCTACTCCTGCTCCTATTTCTTATGTTCTTATATGCTTGCTGCATGCTCCAATCTGAGGGGGATTGGCCCATTGGCCCAAAGTGTCACAGTTTTGGTTGGGGCCTCTGTCAAAGTGTAGACCCAAGAAATTGAGGTGGGCCACATGATGACAGCATACCCTCCTCATTACCATTTCATTTAAATTCCTGTACCTGCTCTACACACTAGGGATCTACCTTCAGAGATACCTTCAGAGGTAACCATGCATACATAAAGGAGACAGAGACCCAATGTCACAGGCTCCTCTTCTTTTCCACCACCTGAGAAATAAATGTACCCTGAGCACAAAGCAAAAGAAGCATCAGCCTGTAGGTTAATGGGTGAACTTTGTAAAATAGAAAAAGATACTATATAGATTAATATTTTACAATTACAATAAATCAGCAATAAAATTACTAACACTCCAAAAATAGGACCTCAGTTATCTCAGTTTTGGCAGGTTGTAATGAAGTTCTTAAAACATCAGGGAGTACATAAAGTATAACTGTACAGTATACATGAAAATTCAAAGGCTAAAGAGGGAAAGAATGTGAAGCTTTATAGTAGTCAAAAGGGGTTTGAATCACAGATAAACACAGATGACATGTATGCAAAGGAAGATCTGAATTTTAATACTCTTATATCCTCATCAATGTGTCCATCAAAATCAAGACTTGTCAATAAAAGTTTTAATTAGTTTTGTTTCAGTCATCTACTGCCATTAATCTTCCAGCAAACTTGTCAGATATTGTACACATAAAGGAATAAGAATCAATTTTTACTGTGAGCCAGGAAACTGCAATAAAAGCTTCAATTTTTAAGATATGTGGTTGTGTTTGACGTTGGGTTTATGCACTCTTAAGATGGTGTATGGCCTGTGTCACTAACTTGTCAATAACCCTGAGGTACGAAGAAAAGCCAGTTATTCTACCCCCTCACTACATTGAGCTTAATTTCAGACTGCTTTAGTCCCACTCACAAGTCTTCTCTGAAAGTAGCACAGAAGTTAAATTCTTTCCGAAGCTGGAAGTTTGTGACAAGTGCTATAACACTAGATACCAGTTTTAGACCAGTAACTGCTTAGAGAAGCATGAAATTCATGGTGTTACGGCACACTCCAGAGAAGCAGAGTTCATCCAAATGTCAATTAAACTGTAATATTAGAGAACAGCAAATGCAAGTTTTCAACTAATGTTTAAAAGGTTAAAAATGAAGAGGCCGGAATTCCAATAGCCGAGCTCTGCCAGTGGAAGTGTGGTAGAGCAGGGTCCATGTCTACTGACTCCGAGGGATGCTGCCCCATCCCAAATTACAAGGATGGGATAATTAGTATGTCCAGGGTGGGTGCATCATGCATCATTCCCCTGACAGAAGCCTGGAATATCAGGAACAGCCTAACAGAAAAAGAGTTGCACAACCTTTCAGCTACCAAAGAAGCTACTGCTTCTTCTATTATTTTAGGCCATTGGAGGGCCCATATTAGAACTTACACCTGCCCTTGGCAGGCCTGGGTTCTATTCATCTATTGGGTGGCATACTGGGCAGAATCTCCTGGTGAAGCCTGGAAACTCACCTATGTATGACCACCTGACATGAGGAGAGGGGGCTAGCTGAAGATCCTCCCTCTTACACCCACCAAAATTTCTTGGCCTCCTCTCCATGGGACAGAACCTCGGCGGAACCAATCTTCTGCCCCCATCACCGTCCCATACTCAAGCAGTTATGCCGGAGATGGGCCCAGGTCCCAAGTGGAATTTCCAGGCCCAAAGTTTAAAAAGCTACTGGGTGGTCGAACCAACTACCTAGATCATTTTTAAAGTTTACTTTGCATTGGTCATAGCTGGTGCAGCGCTAAAGGAACAGGAGACACTACCTCAAGTAGGTGCCTTCCTAACATCAAATGCAGTATTGTAAGGGTAATTAACAAGTAAACACTACTGATTGACCAAACAATAAAGAACATTAGAGGTTATGTTAGGTTAACGATGGTGGTGTGATAAAATGTGAAAAACAAGTCAAAACCTAATTATATACGTGCAAAAGAATAGTCACCGAGCAAATGATTAAATCACAAGGGAACTAAGGAGTGCAATTCATGGATAGAGACCCCTCACATTAACAAATAGTGTGACTAGCACGTGATATTTTGTAATAGCTTGCATAAGCAATAACAAATGTATATAAGTAAATGAAATGAGAGAGATCGGCGAAGTCCCACTTGAAGCTGTCAAGTGAGAGTCTCCCCCTGCATATGCTTGAATAAAGATCATTGTGAACCTATCTACCATCATCTGTCTTGACTGAGAGGAAGGAAATCGGAGTCCCCTCTAACAAATTGGCGTAGTCGGCAGGATACCGAAGCACCCAGAGTGGCAACAATGAAGGGCAATCAAGGATGAGTACATTTATATTACCACCCATAATTAGTGTCCATAATCATTGTTGGCATTTTTTTCTGGTAAGACTTGGTATCCGAACAAAACAAATAGACAGACTTGGCAGAGGGTGCGATTGAGTGTGTCGTACGTCGTGTAGAGCTGTATAACTGTAACCCGAACCGCGGATAGGATCTGAGTGAATCAGAGTTACTAACCAACAGCCAAAACAGAGTAGACAACTTACTAGACGGAGACTGGAAAATCCCTGCTAGCGATCTTTATAATGGCCAAAATGAATTGGGGCTCGGAAGAGTCCATAACTCGCTATTTAGCAGAAAAGAAAGATAAAATGATTAATAAAATGGAGAAAAAGGGATGGGATTCGAGAGATGACCCAGACAGACAAAAAACATGGTGGTTAAAACAAACCAAGGACAAGGAAGAAACTGCAAATATCATTGTCATGGCTTGTTACGTGAATCAATGCCAGAAACAGAATCAAACACAAGAGAGAGCTGAGCTCAAGGGAAAGATAGCAGCTATTAAGCTGCCCAGGAAGAAGTTAGCTCCATTAAAGGGATTTAGAGATTCCCTAGAAACAGACGAAAGAACTGGAACCCCAAAAGGATGGGTGTGTAAAAATCCCGATGGAACCATTTTGGGCATAGATATCCTCAGAGAATTAGGAGGAATAATCAACCCTAAAGAGAATACTATAATCTGGCCAGACAAACATGAAACACGCCGAAAATATGGTGAGCCAGGAGACAGTGTGGTACAGATAGGATCTTTAAAGTTGATAGATCCCGATTGGAAAGGTAAGGGAGCCTGAGGAGTACTATGTCAACAGTACCCTAAATTATGGGCAACCCATAAAAATGATTGCGGCTTAGTAAAAATGGAACCATTGAATATACCGGGACCTGAACACAAACCCCATAAACAGTATCCGATTAAGATAGAGGCTCAAAGGGCAGTGAAACAAATTGTGAAAGAATTAGAAGTACAAGGTGTGGTACGACAAACTAGCACCACAACCAACTCGCCAGTGTGGCCAGTCAAAAAGCCAGATGGCACATATCGGCTAACGATTGATTATACAGCCACAAAATAAAGTGGCAAAACGGGAGCTGCCGATAGTGGTGAGTCCAGCAACTATCTTTAATGATTTGGGACCGAAACACAAGATATTTACAGTATTGGACATATCAAACAGATTTTGGTCAATACCATTGCAACAAGAGTCACAGGACAAATTTGCCTTTACAGTGGGGAATCTGCAGTATACCTGGACACGATTGCCTCAGGGCTTTCACAATAGTCCAGCAATATTTCACAAGGCAATGGCAGAGGCCTTGGAGAAAGTAGATTTAACCAAAAATAAGAGTACCCTCCTGCAGTATGTCGATGACATACTAATAGCCTCAGAAACGCCAGGAGGACATGTGCAGGCACTGATAAGAGTATTTGAGGCGCTGCAAGATGCAGGACTGAAAGTAAACCCCAAGAAGGCACAAATAGGGAAGAAAGAGGTAGCCTATTTGGGGTATACAATCACAGAAGGAAAGAGAAAAATGCCAGAAGACAGGAAAAAGGCCATTATGGAAATGTCCCGACCCACCACCGTTAGAGGGGTCAGAAAGGTGATGGGATTGTTTAATTGCTGTCGGAATTTTTTTGAAAACTTCTCCCAAAAGGCGGAGCCTTTGTACGAGTTGAACAAAGGGGGGAGGGCATCAGATGAACCTGTTAATTGGGAAAGTAAACACGAACAAGCATTTAGGGAATTAAAACGAGCATTGATCTCTGCCCCAGGACTGGGTCTGCCAGACCACAGTCAACCATTTCACCTCCGCATCATAATAAAGGGGGACATTTTACAGCTGGAGTGACCCAAGAACACGGTGATCGCATGAGACCGATAGCCTATTATTCAACCAAGAGGGATCCTGTAGCAGCAGGAATGGCAAACTGTGTTGCTGCAATAGATTGTGCAACATGGGCAGTCAGGGTTTGTGAACATAAGAAGAACATAAGAACATAAGAAATAGGAGCAGGAGTAGGCCAATCGGCCCCTCGAGCCTGCTCCGCCATTCAATAAGATCATGGCTGATCTGATCCTAACCGCCAATCTACTATCTATCACAGAACCATCTCCTGCATCTAACAGAATTGCACACACGAAATAGGAGCAGAATCAGGCTACACGGTCCCTGGGCCCGCTCCACTACCCACAGGGCCATGACCGATCCGAACCTAGACTCATGTCCAAATTCCTGCCCGCTCCCCGTAACCCTTAATGCCCTTTACTTCTAGGAAACTGTCTATTTCTGTTTTAAATTTATTTAATGATGTAGCTTCTACAGCTTCTACAGCTTTTTGTGGCAGCATATTCCATGGACCTACCACCCTCTGAGTGAAGTAGTTCCTCCTCATCTCAGTTTTGAAAGAGAGAACCACTGACACTGATGGGTGTGATAATTTTACACCCCCCCCCATACTTTAGAAGAGCTACTAAATACAGGAAAGCTGAGAGCCGTATCAGATAGCCGAAGGGCAACATGGGAAGCAATTTTAATCCCAAAAGATAAGTCAGTACAAATTATACGAGACACAGGAAGGAACCCTGCAGCAATGATGATGCATGAAGGGGAGGAACATATCTGTGCAACAGAAGAGGGAGAAGAGGCAAGTAGCTTGATTAAAGAACAACCTATACCAGAAGTAGATATGACTCTTTGGGGGAGAAATTCAGTATCGCCCCATTTGGGGCGCAATTATCGGCCGGGCGCAAAGATTAGCGCCTGGCGCTAATTATCGCCACCGACTGCAAACTTGACTTTTATCGCCCCTGGAGGTGATTGGAGCGCTAAATCAGGCGCTTCACACCTGTCTTAAGGCGCAAAGGCCGAGGAGCGAGGCGCTACCTCAGAGCGCTGGCAAAGCTCATGTGATGTCAGTCAGCAATGGAACACACACACAATGGCACCGGCCAGTTCTTAAAGGGGATGGTTGATCTTGCTTTCAATCCACATCCTGCTCATTGCAGCCTTGAATCTCGGCCTGGAGAGACCTGCACATCAAATCTGCTGGAAAGAACAATGGAGAGTACCAGGGAAAGAGCTTAGAGTGCAGCCCCCACAGTCTCTTCTAAATCGATACAAGGAATGGCAAATCAAAATGAACCTGCAAAGTGCTGCTCAGTACCCAAAACTCCTTCACACAGCGTTGAATCTCTCCAGAAGTCTCTCTCTCTCTCAGAATGCATGGTTCAAAAATGGCACCAACAATAAAAGGCAGGAAGCGGTTGCCTTTAAATAGCGCTCCCCCAGTCCCTTCATGACTGCAATTCGCTCCGCTCAAACTGTCGTTGCTAGCGTCAGGCGGTAAGGCAGGGGGCGCCACTCAATATCTGCTCCGGGGTGATACCGGGGCGTTGCGCACTCGACTGACGTCACGATCTGCCGGCGCAGGAGATCGTGGCTGTAGTGTTTAGCGCTGCCGCAAAATGTCTGGTTAATTTCGCGAGCGGCGCAAACATCGCCGCGCCTGGGCGCTAGATGCTTTGCGCCCCATGAGCGCCCTCTTAAGGCGCTAACAGGAGACGCAACCAACTGAATTTTTCCCCCTTTATGTCGATGGATCCCATAAATATATTGATGGGACACCAAGGACTGGATGGGCAGTAGTAGATGAACTAGGACAAATAAGAGACCATGGAAGGTTAGATGGAGGACACTCAGCTCAAGTAGCGGAATTAGTAGCATTAACTAGAGCTTTAGAAATGGCAGCTAACCAGAGGGTAATTATATTTACAGACAGTCGTTATGCCTTTGGTGTAGTGCATGACTATATGACGGCGTGGAGTAGAAGAGGATATGTAACTTCAGGGGGAACACCCATACAGCATGAAAATAGGATTAGGGACTTGGTAGAAGCAGCCAAGAAACCAAGCCAAGCTGCAGTAATCAAAATAAAATCTCACCGTAAAGCAGACAACCCAGAACAGCTGGGGAACCAGTGGGCAGACGAAGCAGCAAACCAGGTAATGGAGCAAGACTTAAAGCCAGAAGAGGTAAACCAAGTAGATGTAGCTATAAGTGCCATAGGACCTGAGGAAGTGAATGTGCATAAATTACATCAAGAAGCCACAAAGTAAGAAAAGGCTTTGTGGTATAAATCAGGGGCGAAAGAGGGAGATGACTGAATCTGGAGAAATCCGGGAGGTAGGGTAGCTGCTCCCGAATGCATAAACAGCAGCTGTTAGAACTATACCACGGCCGCCAACACCAAGGGAGAGACAACATGTTATACAACATGAGGAGATGTTGGTGGTGGCCGGGTATGGGAAAGAATGTGGCAAAATATTGCCATAGATGTGTTATTTGGGCACAACACGACCCAGGAAGACCTGTAAAAATCAGAATGAGTCATCAACCAAAGGACCATGGGAGAATTTACAGATTGATTTTACTGGCCCACTACCAAACAGTAGGGGGAAAACCTATTGCCGAGTAGTAATTGATCAATTTACTCGTTGGGTAGAGGCATTTGCAACATGAGATTGCTCAGCCACTACAGTAGCCAAAATTAAGGCAGAGGAAATCGTGCCAAGATGGGGTGTACCCCTACACATTGACTCAGACCAAGGCACGCACTTCACAGGAAAGGTGATTACGGAAACTTGTAAATTACTGGGTATCAAACAGAAGTATCACATACCATACCACCCACAGAGCTCAGGGATGGTAGAAAGAATGAACCGAACCCTAAAGTTAGCATTGGCCAAAAGCATACATGAGTCAGGAAAAGGATGGGCTGATGTATTACCTGGTATCTTGATGCGATTACGCGCAACACCGAACCACACGACAGGTCTAACACCATTTGAGTTAATGACAGGAAGGGCCATGAGACTCCCTGAAGGAGTCATCACAGGAGGCACGGATCATATAGGACCGGTAAAAGATAAAGTAAGGGAATTTGTCAGATAATTATGTGTGGGATTGCACGAACTGAAACAGGAAGTACGAGATCAGCAACTAATTAGGGACATGGAAAATGATAATAAAGTGCAAAAATCCGAAGTACCACAGGTAGGTACTCAGGTAATGGTAAAAATAATCCCAGAAAAACCAGGTCTCGCCCCGAGGTGGGATGGACCATATGACGTCATTATGTCAAGTGACACCTGTGCATGTGTGGATGTGAAAAAGAGAGAAGGACGGTGGAAACACTGGTCTCAGTTAAAAGAATATAAAAATCACTAATACGTCAGTGTTACAGATTACTCCTGAGCCTAATATGTATTGGGGTCGGAACGATCCTGACACCAACAGAGAACGCTTCGGATGGAACAAGTCCGGATAACAGTCATAGCGTAAAAAGTAACTGTATTAGAACCCAAAGGAATGAGGAAAAGATGAATACTGGGATAGCAGGTCCGGGGATAACGACTGGGGTAAATAGAATAAAGAACGAGACCTAATATGGATGGTTACTAAGGGCCCGAGACCAGAACCCACAACTCCCAGTACCACTACAGAGATGCCAACCACCACAGAAATCCCTGACCCAGTGTGCCCTCGTGTGAGGCCTGGAGTAAAGGGAGGTTTGATCTACGAAGATGACGAGCGACTCGTCAACTTTGGAGCATCAACCCAATTGGTGAAAATGTATATCAACCTAACTGAATTACAACTACCAGAAATGTGTCAAGAAAATATCAGAAATTTATACAAAAACCTGACAAAGCGCCTGATAGCAGGCCCGAATCATGATATGTTAAAGATAGAACTAAAGAAGGAACAAAAACCCTCTAAGCGGAGCAAACGAGGGATAATAGAAATGGCAGGAGCAGGGTATGCAGCAGGAGTAGCCACTGTAAATACCATAGATCTAAGAAATATATATGATTCTACACAACAAATAACCCCAAACAAAATTGTTGCAAGTAGTGCAGAAAGTTTAAGCATACCTCTGACAACAAATCGCCAGAACCAAATTGTTGCAAGAACGGTCTCACTCTGCGAGAGTAAGTAAGAGAGGTACCTCTGACAACTCCAGTTGCAAGTACCGTCTCACTCTGCGAGAGTAAAGGGACGTACCGCTGACAACAATTAACCATGGGAAGTGAAAAACTCGAGTGGGGACCGGTGGGGTCTCCGACATGCTATTTAGCGGACAAAAATAAAAGATTAATTGACAAAATGGTTAAAAATGATTGGCAACCGAATGACCCACCGGCCAAACAAAGAGAATGGTGGGCTAAAGAAACAAAATTAAAGGAAGAAAAGGCCATCATTTTAGTGGCTCGCGCATATTATGAGTTGAGTGGACGTACTCGAATTTGTACCAAAAACGGGTGCCAAAATTGTACCCGAATACCAGTAATTTAAGAAAGGGAATAAGGAAAACATTAAAGTTTTATCGACACAGATGCTATCAGTTTCTGTCCAAAACAAGTAAAACACAGGATTTGCTGAGTGAAAGGAATCTTAAAAGGAATGCTGGAATCTGTTTGTGTAAAAGTGTGTGTTAAAAGTGTGGAAGTTTTCTGTCTTTGAAAGAAAGTGTCTGTTGTGTTTGTTTTAGCTCCACCCACTCTTTTGTACAGAGAGCTAAAAGCTGTTTAACCCTTTGAAGACTTGTCTTGACTGATGGACAAGCGTGTGCTGTTTTAAGTTTGTTAATTGTTTTACAAAAGATAAGCTTCAGCCTTGAAGTTACAGTTGCCAATGTGCCTGGAAGAAAATGAATTTGAATGTTAAAAAAAAAACATGTAAAATTAGAACCCTCTGTACGGCATGGGTACCTAAAATACAACGGGGTAAAAATTCAGTTGGTTGCGCCTCCCGTTAGCGCCTTAAGAGGGCGCTAATGGGGCGCAAAGCCGCTAACGCCCGGGCGCAGCGATGTTTGCGCCGCTCGGGAACTTAACTAGAGATTGTGCGGCGGCGCTAAACTTTACCGCTGCGACCACCTGCGCGCGCAGATTGTGACGTCATTCCATGGTGCAACGCCCTTGTGGCGCCCCGGAGCGGAAATTGAGTGGCGCCCCCTGCCTTACCGCCTGGCGCATCCAACGACCGGAAGACTGGAACGCTATCAATCGCTGTGGGGCTGGGGGGGGGCGCTATTTAAAGGGGGCCTCTTCCTGTCTTTTTCTGTGGTGGACATTTTTGCACCACTCGTTCTGAGAGAGAGAGAGAGATTCGGAGAGAGAGAAAGAGAGACTTCTGCATTGACTCAACGCTTTGTGAGGTAGTTTTCCCTACTGATCCTAACTTCGCTAGTACTTTAGTTGCTGTCCTTCATTACTTTGCTTGCAAAGAGACTATGGGGGCTGCACTGATTGGGGGCGTCGTCCTGCTCCAGCTGAATCGGAGGACACAGAGACGCAGAGAGAGAGTGGCAATGATGGCCAGACGGAGGAGGGCCATCAGGCGTATGTACAGGAGAGCTTACCCTCCCAGGGTATATCGTGAACAGCTCTCCTACCTTCATATGTCTGAGGAGCTGTGTTTGCGAAGGCTGCGATTCAGCAAGGAGGTGGTCACTGAGCTCTGCCACCTGCTGCAGCCAGATCTGCAGCCTCAACTGAGGTCCAGGACGTCTCTGTCGGTGGCAGTGAAGGTCACAGTGGCTCTCAACTTCTACGCTACTGGCTCATTTCAAGCTGCTGCTGGGGACCTCGCCAATATCTCCCAGTTCGCGGTGCATTGCTGCATCCGGCAGGTCACAAATGCCCTCTTTAAAAGGAGACGAGAGTTCATCTCTTTCCCCATGACCCCAGACAAGCAGCGTGACCGTGCTCTGGGCTTTGCGAGGGTAGCGGGCTTCCCCATGGTGCAGGGCGCCATTGACTGCACGCATGTGGCTTTGCGTGCTCCGCATGAGAATGCCGAGGAATTCCGGAACAGAAAGGGGTTCCATTCCTTGAATGTTCAGTTGGTCTGTGACCACAGACAGCTGATACTCGCTGTCAATGCCCACTATCCTGGCAGCTGCCACGATGCTTTTATCCTGCGCCAGACTACTGTGGCAGAACTTTTCGAGGCACCGCATCAGCCAGTTGGTTGGCTTCTCGGGGACAAGGGGTATGCATTGAGCACCTGGCTGATGACACCCCTCCGTACGCCCAACACCCCTGCTGAGCTGCGGTACAATGAGAGCCATCAAGCTACCAGGAACATAATTGAGCGCACAATCGGCGTGCTGAAGCAACGGTTCCGCTGTCTCGACCATTCTGGAGGAGCCCTGCAGTACTCGCCTGAGCGAGTATCCAACTTCGTAGTTGTGTGCTGCATGTTGCATAACATGTCAATCCTCAGGACCCAGCCAATGCCACCAGGCCTTGGAGCACCACCAGAGGAGGAGGAAGAGGAGGAGGAAGAGAACGAGGAGGATGATCATCAGCAGCACCAAGGCGGGAGGGCGGCCCACAATGGTGAAACTGCAAGGGCCGTCCGTCAACGGCTAATAGCAAGCCGCTTCTAGGGCCCCTGCTGTGGAAATGGCTTCTGCCATTGCTAACAACATCAATGAACCCAGCACGCAACCCCTAAGCCGGCCAAGGCACCAATAATTCCAACCACCAACCATGTATATTTTGAATACAGAAACTTATTTATTTTACAAACTCTGTGTGTGTCAATTCCTCATGACAAACTCATAGAAATAAACACAAAAATACAGTCAATAACATAACTGGTTCTCACAACCTGGAGATAATGTCCAAAACACTAAACAAAAGTTGGACCATGAACCTCGACCTTTAATAAAAAAATGACCAGCATTTTGTCACACCTCCTACTTTTTGCCCTTCGAGGGTGATCTCCTTCCCTTGCGCACTTCCCCCCTTCTAACCCTACTGCTCCTCCGTAATGGGACCTCAGTGGCTGCAGCAAGGCTGGTGGAAGGCTGCTGCTCGTCAGACCCTGACACTGCAGATGCCCCTGAAGGACGGCCTCGACCAGTTCTGGGCCTGGAGGGCCCGGCTGCAGACTGCACCAACTCTGCATGGGCGGCAGCAGTCTGTCCTACAGGCGGTGGCAAGTGCAGTGGAGAAGTGACAGTGTTGGCAGCAGGAATGCTGTCATCGTGAGAGAGGACAGCAACTCCCTGCTCGCCCGACACACTGGCACTCCCACGGGGCAGCACTTCAGCATCCGGAGCAATCTGCTGGAGAACAGATTGCTGGCCTGCTGCGGCGCGGTGACAGCCCCGGGGACATGTGAACGAACCATCGAGGTTGGCAGCAGTCTGTGCTCGCGTGGCCTCAATCTGAGTCTGCATGAGAGCAGTCAGAGATGGGATCACGGCAGCCAGTGACTGAATTGCAGCACTAAGCGTTAGTGTGGCATCCGCCTGTGCTACAGCGAAGTGCTCCACACTCCTTGCCAGTGACTCAATGCATTCGGGCACCCTTCCCACTGCACCCATGAGCTCAGTGTGCATGCCCACCGCCTGGGTGTTCATTTCTGCGATCAGCCGCTCCTCCTCTGCGTCCATTGCAGTAGGAGTGTCTGGCATACTCTCCCTCTGGGGAGAAGGCCCCCGTTCTTCCCTACCCCCATGGCGTTGCTGCAGCCCGCTGGGTCCTGGAGCTTCACCCTCATCAGACCCTTCCCCCCTGCTCCCCTCCAGGGAAGGCGTGTTCCCAGTGTGGGCATGGGCTTCCTCGGGAGAGGGTGGCACTGATGCTCCGGCTTCCTCTTCCTCCTCGGCTGCAGCTTCACTCCCAGTGGCAGCTTCAGGGCCCGTCTCCTCAGCTGGTGAATCACCATCTGAAAGCAGGGAGGTACAAGAGTGGCTTTAGCGTGAGGACAGGGTGGCAGTAAGGGAGGAATAAGTGCAGCGAGTTAGCAAGTTGGATTGAAAGTGTCAAAGGCTGGTGTTGTGAGGGACAAGTGGAAGGACAGAGGACAAAAAGGTGATGACCTTACCATTGCTGTCCAGAACGGGGTCGGCGTCTCCAGTGGCGATGGGACCGATCACCCGGCTTGCCACAATCCTGTGGACGCGCTCCTCAAGATCGCTGAGGGGTTGCAGCTGAGGCCGCCCTCCACCTGTCCGTTGCTGCTGTCTCCGATTATGCGCCAGCTTGGCCTGTAAGAAAAAGGACAGCATCTGAGTAAATATACAGCCATGGTCTTGCCTGATGTGCCTCCCATAGGTGAATAGCCCTTACTGTATGCAGCCATGGTCTTGCCTGATGTGCCTCCCATAGGTGAATAGCCCTTACTGTATGCAGCCATGGTCTTGCCTGATGTGCCTCCCATAGGTGAATAGCCCTTACTGTATGCAGCCATGGTCTTGCCTGATGTGCCTCCCATAGGTGAATAGCCCTTACTGTATGCAGCCATGGTCTTGCCTGATGTGCCTCCCATAGGTGAATAGCCCTTACTGTATGCAAAGTGTGGAATGTGTGTGTGTGTTTCATGACAGGGCCATAGGTGTTGGATGAGTGTTGTGCATTGGGGTTTTAAGACCCTCTGGCCATCGAGTGAGGTTGAGATGGAGGGATGGAGAGGTATTGAGAAAAAGCCACTGACCCTGACGACCCGAGTGAGGTCGTTGAACTTTTTGCGGCATTGAGTATGGGTCCTGGGCACCATGCTCCTGGAGGAGACGCTCTGAGCCACCTCCCTCCACACTCTTCTGAACTCGCGTGGCAAAGGCCTCCTGCCACTCTCAGGGAAGAGTATACATCTTCTGCGCTCCACCGCGCCAACCAGAGCATCCAAGGCCCGCTCGGTGAAGTGATGAGCTCGTTCTCTCACCCTCTCCATCCTTGGCAGCAAAATGGATTCACAGGTCTCTCCAGGCTGAGATTCAAGGCTGCAATGAGCAGGGTGTGGCTGGGGAGCAAGTTGCCCCCCCCCCGCTTTAAGAAGTGGCCGGCGCCAGTGTGTCTGTGTTCCCTCGCTAACTGGCAGCAGCTGCGCTGCGCTCGCGCGCTGAGTTAGCGCCTCACTGCTCGGCCTTTGTGCCTTAAGACAGGTGTGCAGCGCCTGATTTAGCGCTCCACTCACCTCCCGGGGCGGTAAAAGTGAAGTTTCCAGTCAGTGGCGATAATTAGCGCCAGGCGCTAATATTTGCGTCCAGACGATATTTGCGCCCCAAATGGGGCGCGACCTAATTTTTCCCCCAAAGTCTCACAGGACATGAGGCTATTATTGGAGTTGTACTAGCAAAACCACAAGTAGATATAGATAAGGCTAGTAAACTACTGAGAGTCCACAATATAGGAGAAATTAAAAATAAAACAAGGATAAAATACCATGAAGTACCAGATTATGCAGTAAACGTAGGGAGAGATAACAAACCCTTACCTCATCCACAGGTCGACCAAAACTTTACCAAACAAGGCGTGAGAACCGAATAGTGTGCCTGGAAGAACAAACATCTCTTGTGCCCAAAAGAATGGACAATGTCACGGAGAGGCTATTGCGGAATAAGTCGGACGGAGGGATGCATGCTAAAGGTCATATCACTGGAATCCGGAGAAATAACCAGGATGGTCCCGTTGGGACCTGGTAAACGGACATGGTGTGTGAGCACTAAAAAGAACAGTTACACATATGGGACAACCACCTGTAATATTACAGTGACAGACTTTTGTTTTGACCCAAATGAAAAAACGCAGATCGGAGATCAGATTATCTCAATGAGGTTGAAGGACATTGAGATCAATGTCACTCTCGATGATACGAAATGGTCAGAGAATTTGGAACAATTTCTACCTAAAGAAGGACCAACCATCCCATACGTAGATGAAGAAGACAAGGAGCTGCAACAGGCACTTGAGATACGACACGAGGCATACATAAGGTTGAGCAAGAAGATTAATGATCCAAAAAATGTGCGGGTTAGGTTGATTTGGCTATGATAAATTGGACCCTTAGTGTTAGGGGGGGATTAAATATGTGGGGTTATGGAGATAGGATGGGATATGTTAGGGGGAATTAAATATGTGGGGTTACGGGGGTAGGGTGGGATATGTGTACTGTGGGGATTAAAGCAGGGACAGGGTACTGGATTTGGATGATCAGCCATGATCGTATTGAATGCTGGAGCAGGCTCGATGGGCCGAATGGCCTACACCTGCTCCTAGATTCTATGTTTCTATGTTAAGGAAGAATCTGGAAAGCAACTCCATGGTATACAAAATTATGGAACTGGGGTATGAATGTACAGGTCCATCCATGGATCAGAATAATATTCCATGTGTTAGTAGCAATCCAGATGTGTATGATATGTTATTTGTTACTGGATTGTTGTTTAAAGTATAAACGTCGCAAAAGACAAAGACTAATTAGTGGTATAGTTGAAGAAATCACACCACTGGTAAATGATAAAGGGAAAAAGAATCTGGAGGAAAATTGGTCTGAGATACCAATTTAGATGGGAGTGACTGGAGGACCCTACGACCGAAGGCTGGCCACCGACGGGAAAGGGAAATCAGATACTAACATCTCAACTACTAACAAATATACTTATGTTGGCCTGTATAGGCTTAGCCAAGGGCCAAAAGGGGGGAATTGTAAGGGTAATTAACAAGTAAACACTACTGATTGACCAAACAATAAAGAACTTTAGAGGTTATGTTAGGTTAACAAGGGTGGTGTGATAAAATGTGAAAAACAAGTAAAAACCTAATTATATACGTGCAAAAGAATAGTCACCGAGCAAATGATTAAATCACAAGGGAACTAAGGAGTGCAATTCATGGATAGAGACACCTAACATTAACAAATAGTGTAACTAGCACGTGATATTTTGTAATAGCTTGCATAAGCAATAACAAATGTATATAAGTAAATGAAATGAGAGAGATCGGCGAAGTCCCACTTGAAGCTGTCAAGTGAGAGTCTCCCCCTGCATATGCTTGAATAAAGATCATTGTGAACCTATCTAGCATTGTCTGTCTTGACTGAGAGGGAGGAAATCGGAGTCCCCTCTAACAAGTATGCAGCTCGTTCAGCAACTTTACTCACAAATTATATCGTATGCAAATTATGCACAATGGCTTTGCGGGGAATTTAAAATGCTACAGTTTTTCACAAATAGATTGTAACTAGTTTGATAACTTAGAAATAACAAATCTACAGGCAAAAATATCATATTTTCTAATCCATCAAAACATAGGTTTTGGTCAAAAAACCATTTGCAAAAAGAAAAAACTTTAATTTATCTAGTTTGATCGTTTCTGCTCACGAGTAGAGTGCTTACAGGTGACTCAAAATGTCCACTCGGTAAAACTCATCACAAACCAAAAAAAAATGATATTCTCTAAAACAAAAGCAAAATATTGCGGATGCTGGAAATCTGAAATCTGTGCTTTTCTCCACAGATGTTGCCTGACTTGCTGAGTGTTTCCAGCATTTTCTGTTTTTATTTCAAATTATATTCTCAGTATTTTCAGCAATTAATCATAGATATTTTTCATTTACATGTAAATACTTTTTTAAAAAGTGTTTATTTTTTTCCTCACTGCACACGTATGTATCCCATAGATATAAAATTAGCATGCTGAAGACACAGGAAGCATATTACATTGGAAAAAAAATAGGTGACAGCTAATAATTGGAATGTAACTTCATATTTTAAGCCTGAAAACATTCAAAGAGTAGGAACTTCTGATACAAACAAGAATCACACAAAACATTCAGAACCATAATAAAGCTTGTCAAACAGATCAACTAATATACGGTATACTCTCCATGTTCTATTAAATTTCCTTTATAGGGAGAAGACTTGCATGTGGAAAGTAACTTCATGACCAGTTCCCCACCAATACAAATCTCAGTTCCCTGTACAAATTACATGGGCTGAAAATGAGTTAAATAAAAGCAACTGGAGTGGAGGTATAGAGTGCAGTTAGCAGAACAAGGAAAGCAGCAATTCTTCAAAGAAAACTCTTATCGGTTCATTTGTTCTCCAACAAGGGAAAACAGAGAGTAGTATAGAAAAGATGTATGGCAGATGAAAAATTAACCTACATGCAGGCCAAAAACCCCCCACAGAATTCTACAACCACATTCCATTTCATCCATTCAGGATAAAAGACCAGTCTGCTAAAATGCAGCATAGAAAACCACACTTCGAGGAGTTGCAGGAGGTGATACAATATTGAATTAACATTGAAGAGAAATGCCCTAATGACTACCGAAGGCTCTAAATAAGACCACACTTCTCTGACTAGCAGATATCATAAACATACAGGATAGTTAGTGTAGAGAAAGAGCCAATGTACTTTCCCTATCGCCAATTCAATTTGTCAATGGGACCTTAAACTGACATCCTGTGGGAGAAATAGAGCTCCGATGAGCCACATGTGACTATACCGGGCGAATCTGAAGGGTGGATCTGAAGAATGGCTCAGAAGGAGGCAAAATGCTAAACAAGATTAAAATCCCAGCCTGCCCAAGGGCAACACGGTGGCATAGTGGTTAGCACTGGTGCCTCACAGCGCCAGAGACCCGGGTTCGAATCTGACCTCTGTGTGGAGTTTGCACATTCTCCCCGTGTCTGCGTGGGTTTCCTCCGGGTGCTCCGGTTTCCTCCCACAGTCCAAAAATGTGTGGGTTAGGTTGATTTGGCTATGATAAATTGACCCTTAGTGTTAGGGGGGATTAAATATGTGGGGTTATGGGGATAGGATGGGATATGTTAGGGGGAATTAAATACGTGGGGTTACGGGGGTAGGGTGGGATATGTGTACTGTGGGGATTAAAGCAGGGACAGGGTACTGGATTTGGATGATCAGCCATGATCGTATTGAATGGCGGAGCAGGCTCGACGGGCCGAATGGCCTACTCCTGCTCCTAGATTCTATGTTTCTATGTTTCTATCTCCTACTCGGGCAACACGGTGGCATAGTGGTTAGCGCTGGTGCCTCACAGCGCCAGGGACCCGGGTTCGAATCTGGCCTCGGGTGACTGTCTGTGTGGAGTTTGCACATTCTCCCCGTGTCTGCGTGGGTTTCCTCCGGGTGCTCCGGTTTCCTCCCACCGTCCAAAAATGTGCGGGTTAGGTTGATTTGGCTATGATAAATTGACCCTTAGTGTTAGGGGGGGGGATTAAATATGTGGGGTTACGGGGATAGGATAGGAAGGGATATGTTAGGGGGAATTAAATACGTGGGGTTACAGTGATAGGGTGCGATATGTGTCGGTGCAGGCTCGATGGGGATTCTGTGTGAGAAAGCAGGGACAGGGTACTGGATTTGGATGATCAGCCATGATCGTATTGAATGGTGGAGCAGGCTCGACGGGCCGAATGGCCTACTCCTGCTCCTAGTTTCTATGTTTCTTACTCAGGAGGATTCATTGTGGGCAAATGCAGCCAATGCCTTTAAGGAAAACATTTGCTATGGAGAGCTCATCTAACTTAATGAAGCACAACAGTGCAAAAAGTACAACTACTGGTAATATGCAACTTAATAAAATTAATGAAGGAACAATGATATACGCCCAAGTCAGGATGGTGCGTGAATGGGAGGGGAATTTGGAGCTGATGGTGTTCTCAAGATCTTGCTGCTCCTGTTCTTCTTGATGGTAGAAGTCATGGGGCGAGGAGGTGCTGTCGAAGTAGGCTTGGTGAGTAGTTATATTGCATCCTGTAGATAGTATGCAGTGCAGCCATAGAATGCCGGTGTTGGTGGTGGTGGATGCTGAGTTTAGTGGTAGGCCGCAGATGAAACGGACTGCTCATCCTGGATGGTGTCGAGCTTTTTGAGTGTTGTTGCAGCTGCACTGTTCCAGATGAGTGGTGAGTATTTTATCACACTCCTGACTTAAGCCTTATTGAAAACTAAAAAGAATTTTTTTTCCATCAACTCAAACTGCAATCTCCCTTTAAGTAGCTTACTTAAGTTGTCTGAGTCCCAGGACTGCCAATGTACCCATCTTATATGGGGAGGGTGTACACTGTTGGCAGAGCTACACTGAAGTTGCAAGGTTTGGTGTGGGACCTAATTTGTATAGTGCTCTGCACCTCATTGGTGGGTTTCCTCTCAGATGCGTGATCCAAATTTGACAGGGTATCCCTTTTCTCCTACGAGCCAGCACATGCAATCGATAGCTCCCTGTACCTGTGGGAAGCCAGCAAGAGAGGCGAATCCGACTGCCAGCTCATTCTGGCTATTGTCGCCACAGGGGAAGTTGACATAAGTCGACACTCTGGCAAACAACCCATCCGTGAGTTGTCTTATACATTTATGTGCAGCCAACTGAGACACTTGAGATGTCTCCAGTTGTTTCGTATGACAGGAAAAACTTATAATGGGATGTCTAGTTTGGCTCTCCATTCGATGGCCTCCTGAGATGCCGAGTGGAGAAATGAGGTGCCTCCCGCAACAGATCTCAGTGGGCAGGTTGATGTGATGTGTTCCGTGGTCTGGGACTCATGGCCACAGTCACACTTCGGGTCGTCCCTCATCTTCCACTTGTGGAGCAGGTGGCCGCATCATCCATGCCCTGTGCGGATTGGATTGCGATGTCTCCAGTGGTGCTCTGGAAGGAGCCAGAGGCAAAGAAAATAAATTGAGGGCAGTGGTGACTTTCACAGTGACGGGGAATGCGTAGCCACCAGGGAGCAGCTCTTCTTGAAGGTGGCTGCAGATGGATGCAACCGCCTGCCGTGTTAATCTGAGCCTACGGAAGCACTGCTCTTCAGACAGGTCAGGTAAGCTTGTGAAGCAGACTTCAACAGACAGGTCTTCCCAAAGCTAAGTTAACTGAACATTACATAGGCAGCTTCAGCTTGCTCATGGCCATGCAATTTTACTGATTTACATGTCTGCAATGCAGCATGCATCATAACGAGCACACTATGGAGCATGAGTAGCTTAGCACTGCTAGAAGGCAGCCCCTTCTAGCAGTGGTAAGCAGCCATTCAAACACCATATTCTATCCACAACCAAAATGCTTACTTTCACAGTCTTTGAGCTAGAAATTCAGCTGGTTAGCATCTCGCGTTAGCGCCTCCGGGGGGGCGATAATGGGGCGCTAACTACTTACCGCCCGGGCATGGCGAGATTATCGCCTCTCGCTAAATTCGGTGGGAGGTTTATGGCGGCGGTATGGCATTGTGTCCCATCTCCTTTGTCCGGAGATCATGACGTCATCACCCTGCGCGTTGCCCCGGTAGCGCCCTGGACCCGAACTTCAGTTCCGCCCCCTGCAGCATCGCCGGGCGACAACACCGGCAGCTGCAGGAGGTGTTCATCGGGAAGCCGAGTGCTGCGGGGACGATACTTAAAGGTGAGGTGGCCGAGGTAGGAAAAAAATACTGAAATGCATGTTCTCTGGGTTTTTTTTGCTTTATCCCCCAGTGCTCGATCAGCCCGGCAGTCTGCTGCAGTGCATTGGGCTGATCGGGCTGGATCGCGGCTGCCGTTGGGGACCAGGTAAGTTGCTTGCCCTTGCAGAGACTTCAGCGATGACCCTTCCCTTTAAGGGAGGGAAGGAGCCTTCCAACGCGGCAGCGCTGCACACCTGCCGCCCCGCCTGCTGCCTGTTGTGCTCCAGGAAGGAAGTGGAGCACTTGATTTAGTGCGCCACTTCCGTCTTGGAGCGCAAACCCCGAATTTTTTAAAAGTTGAAAAACATTAGCGCCTAGCGCTAACTTTTTCAACATTTAAAAGTTAGCACCCCAAACCAGGGCTATAATGAATTTCTCCCCCTTTGTCCCTTACTTCATCCCAATCACTGTTTTGAAACGTTTATCCATGTGTCTGTTACCTCCAGGTTCAACCGCTCCAATGTCCTCATTGCTGACCTCTGAACTTCCACCCTACACAAACTTGAACTTGCCCAAAATGCTACAGCATCTTTTCCCACATTAAGTCCCATTCACCCATCACTCTGTCCTTGATGACCTCCACTGGTATTCTGTCCTCTAATGCATTGAATTTACAATTCTTCTATGGTCTCACACCGCCCTATTTCTGCAACCTTCTCCAATCCTATGTCTCAGCCTGTGCCTTTCAGTCATCCAATTTTGGGTTCCTGTCAATGCCACCTCTCTCTACTCCACCACTGATGGCAGAATCTTCAGCCACCTTGATCCTGTACTCAGAACTCTTTATCTGAAATCCTCCAGTTTGCTACTTTGCTTTCCACCTTTAAAAGCCTCTTTAAAACCTATCTTTTTAACCTCCTTTCAGTGATCGCTCCAAATTTGTTTTCCTTTGTCTTTTGTGGTTCTCCTCTGTAAAGCACCTTGAGATACTTACTATGTTAAAGGCACTATATTTGTTACAATTCTAGCACAGTACATCACATAATTATTCAGAACTTTCAGCATCCCAAAAGATAATTGGATCTATGCCACAATAATTGGCTCAATTACTGTTTCTGCTCTGGCATTAAAGATTTACCCCATGTTAAACACATGACAAACTGTGTGAAAGCAACTTAATGCAAGATTGCCAGTTTCTGCATTGCAATACGTTAACACTAACCAGATAGAAAATAACCCGCAAAAGGCTAATTAGTAATCTTAATTGCCAACAACTCTGGCATTTCAGTAGACGTGGTCATTACTTTTAGAATAAGTAAGACAAACAGAAAACTCTGGGAACAAATAAAGGCTGATGTTACAATAATTCCTATTCTTATTGACATGCAATAAACACCTGAATAAAAGTGACAGTCACAGTAATCATGAAGCTTGCCTGAGTGTTAATACGGATCCTGCAGTGCTGCTCGAGCATTTCAAATGGAACTGCTACATTGTGAGCAGGGCAAAGATTCTGTGCAAGAAACATCCTTGCCCAGAGATGTCATAAATAGGATTTGAGCAATTAGGAGATTTACAAGACTGAAAACAAAACAGGATGAGTAGTGATTTTTTACAGTTTAAATATTGTTGCTTTTTAGGTCTGTGTCATTAGTATAGGATGATGATACAGTTTAAATTGGTGGGGGCAGGGATAAGTTACTTGGGATGCTATTAAATGACTAAAGCTGCTGCTTGCTGGTTAGTGAGGGACATACTGAGCCCCTGTCATCAAGCTGCAGAATCATCCAGTTACTAACTGACATTACCTTGACCAGCCAGCATTATAGATCTTCCGTTCACCTGTCCCCTGACTACACAAAGCATAGCAAAGGACAAGTATACATTAGCTCCTTGAAGAACAGCACAGTTAAAATAAACAGTAAAACTCCACAAAAACAATCTAAAGACAGGGCACAGGCTAAGTAGGTATAGTATTCCAAATAAATCAGGTAGAGGAAGCTAGCCCTCAAAGCTATAGGCTTCATCTAGCTAGACACACAAGTACATACATGCCAATCGAAATAATAGAAAAAGCTTTAAAATAGCTGACCAGGCCCCAAAAGCTTGCGACTGAAGAACAACCCTGTTTATGTGAGAACAAGTCGTTATACCGATTGTAGCTTAAACTGTAGCTACACCCAATATTCTTTGACTTGTATTGCAGGAAAAAAACGTAAGTATGTGAAAGCCTGACGCGGGAAATGTCTGACCTGCTGAGTGTTTCCAGCATTTTCTGTTTTTATTTCAGATTTCCAGCATCCAGCAGTATTTTGCTTTTGATTTAAGAGGAAATGCAGATGTTGAAGGAACAAAATTAATGGTGCATTTCTAGGGGAGTCTAGAAGCATGCTTCCCTAATAAATTCTGAACTTTTACATTCAAAATGATGCTTTCAGGTAATTTTAATCACTTTTATACTTCACGATTGAAAAATAGAAAAGGAAAAATGGACATTTACTAGACCATCCCTTCCCCAAGAGTTACTTCAGCAGTCACTTTCCCACATCTAACCTGCCTGCACGTCAGTTCACAGAGGCTCTCTATCCGCTCCAGACCCAGTTCAGAGAGCCAATTTGCCATCTTTTCACAGAGGCTGCAGGGTAGATTTATCTCTGTGGGTGCCAGACAGGCACAGCACATTGAGGAGCGCTATACCAGAGTGGAGACAACTGCCAATGTTTTTCCTAAATGGCCGGGGTGAGCTCTGGGCACGCACGTTCTTCTGACTGGACCCTGCACCTAAAAATCAAGTTGAAAATTTGAGGGCAGCTGCAGGTCTAAAAAGAGAGCCCTGCAGCTGTACTCCAGAACTCTAAGATCGGTGGTTTCTGGCTACCACTGGAGATCAGCAGCCAGTAAGCCCTGAGTGCACTCTCTGAGTGCACCATCAGGGTATTCTGTAAATGATGTTCCACTCTAAAATCACATTGAGTATATATAGCCCCCAGTTGTACTTTGTTAATTTAGAATTCATTAAAAAATGAATAGATAGATTATTAAGAGTGCTTCAAATACTGTAAACACCACTTAATTAAAATTTGAGCTGAACAACGAGTATTTTGCTTCATTTCTTATGCTAACTGAATTCTGTGCCCATGTGTGCTGCATCGAATTACTTGTTGTTTACAACAGCATTAGATCTTTGCTGTGTGTATTTTACCCTACATAGATTCAAGTGGGACAAAAGTTCACAAACTGCACCACAGATGCATTTTAATGAGAATTTTCACTACAAATTAGCCTTTTGACTGGTATTAACATAATCTTCCCCCTGTTGTCAAAAAACTGCTAACCCTGTATAGTACTGATTTCAACCACAATGGTCCGGATTTTGCATTGAGAATAACAGTGAGACTAACAGCGCTCACCTTTATTATGGAGTAAGTCGGACAGCAACTTGCGGAGTCCGCACATGCGCAGTTAAACGCAGAAATTCAGAAGTTGCTGTCCGATTTGCCCTGCTCCTCCACAAGCTGCGCTACACTGGTACCTCGCCAAGAAACTTGGCATTAAAATCCACGCAAGGGCGTGAAGTTGCGGTACTTGCCCACTAGTTACCCACTTTTCCTACTTTACAACAGTGACTACACTTCAAAAGTACTTTGTTGGCTGGAAGGCGCATTGGGACATCCCAATGTTGTGAAAGGCACTTTAAAACACGCCAGAAAAAGTTTGGGCTGGTGTATTCAGGTGTAAGTGAGTTTTTAACGGAGTGATAGGTCATAATTACTGCCAAACAACCTCTCTGACACTGAAAATTTAATTTTCCAAGTGTTGAGTATCATTCCTTCAGAATTTAATTAGTGTTGGAGATTTTTTTTAAATTAAAATTATTATTTTTTTACTTTTTCTTTCTGTCTCTTGTATCTATCTCTCTCTCTTAATCCCACCTTTCTTTTGCTTTCTGTACATAATTTAAATCTAATTTATACTTCCTGGTTTAAACTCTGGGTGGCTCAGTGAGGATTCTTCAATCTGATTGGTTGAAGAGCCACGCTGTTGCTTGTCCGGCTCACACACGCCATAGATCCCCTGTAGAGGGTGCCATGCTGGATCAGAAGCCAGATTACAGTAAATTGCCGCTGAAAAGTCAGCGGAGTGAATGGCAAGCGTTGTTCCTTCGCCGCTGATCGCAAATCCGGGCCATTAACATCTATCACTAATTGCAAAGTAGTTCACCAATATACTTATCATTAATTCTAGTTACCATACGAAAGAAGTAGATTAATGCTAGTGGTTGCTTTCCAACATCTGCAAGGGATATTTCAAACATCCATCGGTTCTCCATGTCAAAGTGCATCTTATAAGTAACAGCTGTATTGTTTAGGTTAGAAGGCCATATTATTGGTTTGCTTGTGGCCTCTGAGCAGCAGCAACAAATAAAATATGATTTATTGCATTACTGGCTCCCTTAAACTTCTGAGTGCCACAAACTACATCCATATTGAATTAATGGAGCTTCACAAAATTAAGTTACTTCCTTAAACAGAAAAAGATGACATTTTGTCAAGGTCAGGCAACTGACAATACTAATATCATTACACCTTCTTGTTACTGTCACAGGATCATGTCATTACTCATGCATTTCATCTCTTTGCAGTACTGCCATAGAGAGAAGTGCTATTGAAGATGAATATTCTTTTGCTGAATATATTTTATACACACTCTATTTCAGCATATTTATTTTAGAGAAATTTGTTCAATTTTATTATTAAAATTGTTCATTGGTTACGATACATTATGTTCACAGTACAATTGCACATCGTACAGTGTATATTTACATTGTGTATTAGTGAGTGCGCTTTTGCATCTATGCAAAAGGGTTTTGAGTATACACCAATGTGAAAGTGACAGTATAACTGTAGAGTCAGCTCCTGATCTGATTTCAGAGTACACTAAAACCAAGTAATACAAGACCCCCAAAAGAGGCCATCTCACACCACTCGGGATATGCACTGGGTGTAGTATAACCCCAGTCAAATGTGAAGTCCATTGCAGCCATTCTGTTGCACCTCTAAGGCACTGCATAATTTTAGTATTGAGTCTTTACAATGATATGAGAAAGTGAACAGTGCGACCCACTAACGGTTAAAAAAAAAAGTTGACAGGGGCTAAGGTCTAGTACTTTTAGTGATGTTGGGAATTGAGGGAATCTGAGTATTGAAGAGGATGTGGTCCACACATGGTGAAAATATGTACTTAGGCCCTGCCGCAGTGCATCTTGTAGATGATACACACTGCAGCCACAGTACGCCGGTGGTGGAGGGAGTGAATGTTTAAGGTGGTGGATGGGGTGCCAATCAAGTGGGCTGCTTTGTCCTGGATGGTGTCGAGCTTCTTGATTGTTGTTGCAGCTGCACCCATCCAGGCAAGTGGAGAGTATTCCATCACACTCCTGACTTGTGCCTTGTAGATGGTGGAAAGGCTTTGGGGAGTCAGGAGATGAGACACTTGCAGCAGAATACCCAGCCTCTGACCTGCTCTTGTAGCCACAGTATTTATGTGGCTGCTCTACTTAAGTTTCTGGTCGATGGTGATCCCCAGGATGTTGGTGGTAGGGGATTCAATGCTGGTAATGCCATTGAATGTCAAGGGGAGGTGGTTAGAGTCTCTCTTGTTCGAGATGGTCATTGCCTGGCACTTGTGTGGTGTGAATGTTACTTGTCACTTATCAGCCCAAGCCTGGATGATGGCCAGGTCTGGCTGCACGTGGGCAAGGACTGCTTCATTATCTGAGGCGTTGCAAATGGAACTGAACACTGTGCAATCATCAGCGAACATCCCCATTTCTGAGATTACGATGTAGAGAAGGGTCATTGATGAAGCAGCTGAAGATCGTTGGGCCTAGGACACTGCCCTGAGGAAGTCCTGCACCGATGTCATGGGGCTGAGACAATTGGACTCCAACAACCACAACCATCTTCCTTTGTGCTAGGTATGACTCCAGCCAGGCGAGTTTTTCCCCTGATTCCCATTGACTTCAATTTTACTGGGGCTCCTTGATCCCATACTCAGTCAAATGCTGCCTTGATGTCAAGGGCAGCCACGTTTACCTCACCTCTGGAATTCAGCTCTTTTGTCCATGTTTGGACCAAGGCTGTAATAAGGTCTGAAGCATAGTGGTCCTGGTGGAACCCAAACTGAGTATCGGTGAGCAGGTTATTGGTGAGTAAGTGCCGCTTGATAGCACTGTCGACAATACCTCTACATTCGTAAGTTTAGAAACACGTGACAAGCAACCAGCCTGTCTGTCTATCACAAGATAAGGCTCAATTGCCTTAAGCTCTACCATTTCTCCCTTTATAGAACTATATAAATTTACAGAACAGATGGAGGCCATTTGGCCATCATATCTGTGCTGGCTCTTTGCCAGAGCAATCTATAACTAATCCCAATGCTTCACTCTCTCCCTATAACCCGATATCTTCCATGCTTCAAATATTTGTTCAATTTTCCCTTAGAAGATGCAGAGAGCCGAGAGCAGGAAACTGGTTTGTCAGGAGCTGGAATAGGAAGAAATTAAGGGACTGAAATTCCTCAATTTTCTCATAAAAAATGCAATGGTCTCTGCCTCAATGCCTCTCTGTGGCAAAGCGTTTCAAGTTCCAACAATCCTCTGCATAAAGTAATTTCACCTAACCTCGCTCTCTAATCTATGAAACTTCTATTAAATCGACTAGCCTTCTCTGCTCCAGTGGAAATAATCCTCCCATTGCATGTCTCTCCTGATAACTGTATTTTCCCATCCCTGGCATCATCCTGGTGAATCTATGCTGTAAATTCTATATGGCTTTAATGTTCCTTCTATAATGGGGTGCCCAAAACCTTACACAGTACTCTTAATTGTAATTTGCACGACGTTTTGTTCAAATTTATCATTACTTCGTTATTCTTGTATTCTATCACCTATTTACAAAACACAACATGCTGTTGACCTCTTTTAAGGCTTTACCTCCTTGCATTCAAACTGTCACGTGATTATGTTATTGACCCCCTAGATCTCTTTATTCACCCATACCCTGTCACATCTTTTCACTGAATGTCTACGCTCATTCCTTTTTTCACCTCTCAAAATATATGACTTCATACTTATCCATATTAGTAGCTACCTGTCTGGCCATTCTGCTACTCTGTCTATGTTTTCCTGAAGTCTTTTACAGTCTTCACCGTCATTCTCAAGACCATAGTTATACTCTTCAGCTGCCTGTTTGACATTAAGACCTGGATGAGCCAAACTTTCTTCCAGCTAATGTTAGCAAAATCAAATCCAGCCCTTTTAGCTAGTCCACTGCCATGCTGGCTAATCCACCAACTCTGAACTAGACATCATCAACCTCTCTGGCTGCCACTTTAGACTATGTCCAGAGGCCCCATGAGTCAGCTATCTTGATGACTGGTTCAAGGGGAAGGGTTTTGTGAATAAGTACGGTTATAGCTCTACATTTGGTGGCTCATCCAGTTTTTTTTCTGAATGTTTTTTATCAGAGCAATTTAGGTAACTGTTCTGAATGAGGATCCTTACAGAGGAAGACACGTACATTGGTAGGGTGGTTGATGCACCTCACATTAAACAATGCAACTTAATGTTTTTTGCTTCTTAAGGAGGGATGTAGCTAGGATTCACATACCACATGACCTGTATCAGTGGATTCAACTCTGGCAGTGTCTCTGTGGGTTCCATATTTTTTTTTTAATTTGTTTATGGGATGTGGGCGTCGTTGGCAAGGCCAGCAATTATTGCCCATCCCTAATTGCCCTTGAGAAGGTGGTAGTGGTGAGCCGCCTTCCTGAACCGCTGCAGTCCATGTGACGAAGTTACTCCCACAGTGCTGTTAGGGAGGGAGCTCCAGCATTTTGACCCAGCGACGATGAAGGATCGACGATATACTTTTAAGTCAGGATGGTGTGCGACTTGGAGGGGAACTTGGAGGTGGTGGTGTTCCCATGCGTCTGCTGCCCTTGTCCTCCTAGGTGGAAGAGGTCGCGGGTTCGAGAGGTGCTGCCGAAGAAGCCTTGGTGAGTTGATGCAGTGCATCTTGTAGATGGTACACACTGCAGCCACGGTATGCCGGTGGTGGAGGGAGTGAATGTTTAAGGTGGTAGATGGTGGGCCAATCAAGCGGGCTGCTTTGTCCTGGATGGTGTCGAGCTTCTTGAGTGTTGTTGGAGCTGCAGTCATCCAGGCAAGTGGAGAGTATTTCATCACACTCCTTACTTGTGCCTTGTAGATGGTAGAAAGGCTTTGGGGAGTCAGGAGGTGAGACACTCGCCGCAGAATACCTAGCCTCTGACCTGCTCTTGTTGCCACAGTATTTATGTGGCTGGCCCAGTTAAGTTTCTGGTCAATAGTGACCCCCCAGGATGTTGATGGTGGGGGATTCGGCAATGGTAGTGGCATTGAATGTCAACGGGCGGTGGTTAGACTCTCGCTTGTTGGAGAGTCATTGCCTGGCACTTCTGTGGTGCGAATGTTACCTGCCACTTATCAGCCCAAGCCTGAACGTCGTCCAGGTCTTGTTGCATGCGGGCATGGACTGCTTCATTATCTGAGGAGTTGTGAATGGCGCTGAACACTGTGCAGTCATCAGCGAACATCCCCATTTCTGACCTTATGTTGAAGGGAAGGTCATTGATGAAGCAGCTGAAGATGGTTGGGCCTAGGACACTGCCCTGAGGAACTCCTGCAGCGATGTCCTGGGGCTGTGATGATTGACCTTCAATCACCACAACCATCTTCCTTTGTGCTAGGTATGACTCCAGCCAGTAGAGGGTTTGCCCCCCGATTCCCATTGACTTCAGTTTTACTAG
The DNA here is from genome assembly GCA_030390025.1 of Squalus acanthias. Taxonomy (NCBI): domain Eukaryota; kingdom Metazoa; phylum Chordata; class Chondrichthyes; order Squaliformes; family Squalidae; genus Squalus; species Squalus acanthias. The sequence goes on along the minus strand of CM059438.1, from coordinate 28,758,022 downwards.
GGCTCCTTCATGCCACACTCGGTCAAATGCTGCCTTGATGTCAAGGGCAGTCGCTCTCACTTCTCCTCTGGAATTCAGCTCCTTTGTCCATGTTTGGACCAAGGCTGTAATGAGGTCGGCAGCCGAGTGATCTTGGCAGAACCCAAACTGCGCATCAGTGAGCAGGTTATTGGTGAGTAAGTGCCGCTTGATAGCATTGTCGATGACACCTTCCATCACTTTGCTGATGATTGAGAGTAGACTGATGGGGCGGTAATTGGCCAGATTGGATTTGTCCTGCTTTTTGTGGACAGGACATACCTGGGCAGTTTTCCACATTGTCGGATAGATGCCAGTGTTGTAGCTGTACTGGAACAGCTTGGCTAGAGGCGCGGCTAGTTCTGGACCACAAGTCTTCAGCACGATAGCCGGGATGTTGTCAGGGCCCATAGCCTTTGCTGTATCCAGTGCGCTCAGCCATTTCTTGATATCATGTGGAGTGAATCGAATTGGCTGAAGACTGGCTTCTGTGACGGTGAGGACCTCAGGAGGAGGCCGATATGGATCATCCACTTGGCACTTCTGGCTGAAGATGGTTGCAAAGGTTTCAGCCTTGTCTTTTTAACTCACGTGCTGGGCTCCTCCATCATTGAGGATGGGGATATTCATGGAGCCTCCTCCTCCCGTTAGTTGTTTAATGGTCCACCACCATTCATGACTGGATATGGCAGGACTGCAGAGCTTTGATCTGATCCGTTGATTGTGGGACTGCTTAGCTCTGTCTATAGCATGCTGCTTCCGCTTTTTAGCATGCATGTAGTCCTGTGTTGCAGCTTCCAAGGTTGGCACCTCATTTTTAGGTACGCCTGGTGCTGCTCCTGGCATGCTCTTCTACACTCCTTATTGAACCAAGGTTGGTCCCCTGGCTTGATGGTAATGGCAGAGTGAGGAACGTGCTGGGCCATGAGATTACAGATTGTGGTGGAATATAATTCTGCTGCTGCTGATGGCCCACAGCGCCTCATGGATGCCCAGTTTTGAGCTGCTAGATCTGTTCTGAATCTATCCCATTTAGCATGGTGGTAGTGCCACACATCACAATGGAGGGTGTCCTCAGTGTGAAGATGGGACTTCATCTCCACAATGACTGTGCGGTGGTCACTGCTACCAATACTATCATGGGCAGATGCATCTGTGACAGGTAGATTGTTGAGGACGAGGTCAAGCAGGTTTTTCCCTCATGTTGGTTCTCTCACCACCTGTCGCAGGCCCAGACTGGCAACTATGTTCTTAAGGATTCGGCCAGCTCGGTCAGTAGTGGTGCTACCGAGCCACTCTTGGTGATGGACATTGAAGTCCCCCACTCATAGTACATTCTGTTCCCTTGCTACTCTCAGTGCTTCTTCCTAGTGGTGTTCAACATGGAGGAGTACTAATTCATCAGCTGAGGGAGAGCAGTAGGTGGTAATCAGCAGGAGGTTTCCTTGCCCATGCTTGACCTGAAGCCATGAGACTTCATGGGGTCCGGAGTCAATGTTGAGGACTCCCAGGGCCACTCCTTCCTGACTGTATACCACTGTGCTGCCACCCCAGTGGGTCTGTTCTTCCGGTGGGGCAGAACATACCCAGGGATGGTGTTGGATGAGCACTGTGGACAATGGTGCATGGAGATGCCTCTGGATACAGAGACGGCAGCAGTTTTGTTTGGCCAGGATCGTTGTGGAAGTGTATTTCAAGTTGGACACAAAATGGCTTCTTGGACACAAAATGGCTTCCTAAGACACAGAATATAAAATCTAAAATGGCCTACACAATGTCTGTTAGAAAGATTAGCCAATTGTTTATAGTTTCAACCTAATGAAGGAATTTCAGTTTGTAGACTGTTTTAATTGCACCCAATAAATAACTTAGGTTTGTAGAACAAAGAAGTCTCTCTCTAACGAGCTTAAGATAACTAAGGCTATAGCGTGAATCACTATCTCCCTTGAATTCTAGATGGTGTGGTGGGAGAAATCACACGTCCCCCCTTTATTAGGGATTTAGTTAGCCTTATCTCAAGGGATTTCTGCTGTTTTAAATCTTTATGACCTTTAGAAAGTCTTTTATTTGTACACAAATACTCTTTTACCTTGTTTTATAGGCACTATGCTGTCAATTAATGATTTATTACCATGTCATGTGATATAGGAAGCTTGTATTTTTCTGTGTATAAATTTATAGCAGTTTTTGTATTTGCAGGGTGTCATCATAGCCAAATTTGACTCTGGTTGCACCCTCCTTGCAGCAAGTAAATTAATAAAACCTTCCTTTGACGATACTTTATGTTTAAAGCGTCTTACTCGGAAGTCGAAACTTCGACATCGTCCAGACCAACAAAAGCTTGGTTCACTCTTACTCAATATATTTGTGAAAAATTGCAAAGATTTTGTACTTTTACTGCTAAAAAGGAGAGAATTTTAAGGTTGGAGCTGGGGAAAGTAAGAGCCCTTGGGGTTAATTTTCCTGCCGGTACCAGACAATGCACGCAAAGTTCCTGGCCAAGGCCATTGCCCAAAGTAAGTTGCCAGTGCACCTATGCTCCCTTACTGTGCCAAGTGCCAGAAAGCAGTACGTGTGCATGGCTACAGGTCTAAGAGCCCTGCAGCTGCACTCCTGGCCAGTAGCATCTGGGCCTTCTGACTGTTGTTGCAAAGCAGAGGCCTGAAGATCATCTGAAGAGGGGCGGGGGGTGAAAGTTGGAAAATAAATACTGCCCATCTTTTCTCTCTGGGGCTGGCCCCAGGACTCTCTCAAACTCAGTAGACTGCAGGGGTTCTAACGCTAGTCCCAATGCGTAGTTTCTTCAGGCAATCAACTGACCCACACGAGAGGAAAGTGAGGGAGGAGACCGGGAAAGCATCTGCAGTCTCCACCCTCCCAAGCAACATAAAGGGAACTTTATCCTGATCTTTGTACCTGGGAAATAGGTGTTCCCCAACGGCAAAGGTCAGGAAAATTGCTCCCACCCCACTCCCCACCCTTATGTTTCTATCTATCATGGTCAGCACTGCGGTCCTGAGATTCCGTGTTTGACTGTTAACCAGGAAGGTAACTGGAGGCCTTGAGAGGCAAATACCTAAGCTGACAAGCCCTCCAAGAGCATAAGCATCATTATATAAGGCTTAATAGACTACACTTCTACATGCAATGGATGAATTAGCAGCTCAGGTGGAATAGGTATGCTTTCAGCATAGAGATATACTCAGTTCATCCACCTCATTTCTCAAATTCTACAGTTTCCTAAACACAATGTCAAACCCTTTATTTTTGAAGCAACAGGATCACCAAGTTCAGCACTTGAATAATTTGGGGCTTTCTACTTTGTGGACATTGAACTAAATTCCACTAAAGCTAAAAAGAATTGCTGCAGAGTAGAAGAAAGCAATGTTTGCCCTTCATCCTGGATCAGTTCCAAAGCTTAAGGCTGAACATTTTCTGACAATGAACATCAGTGAATGGCGGTTTAGATCGTGGCAACACTTGCCCTAGAGGATAATGAATGAGCGATGAGTTTAGGAAATCACCTGCCTTGGTTCTGCATAATCTTTTTTTAGCAGTAAAACAAAATTTAAATTCATTTACTTGCAGATCCTTTAAAACTGCAACCTTTTAAAATACTCACTTTTTTTGCAGCATTTGGTTTACTGTAGGACATACAATACAGAAAGGACCTAATATTACAGTAATTTGTAAACTTTAAATAACACATCATCTAACTACAAACTCTCATTTAACTTTTGGTACAAATAAATAAATCAATTTTTCATATAGCATTTGCTGTCATGTTAAATAATCTGGCTTGGTGTGTTCCTTAATAACAACTTAGCATCACCACATTCAATTACCTCCTTTGTAGTAATTAACAGCAATTACTCTTTCCACTGGTTGGGTAATCTTAATAGTGACACTAGCTCACCATTTGTACCAGAGAGGGCACGTTAATTTTGGACAATTGAGCCAAGAAGGTCTTTTGGGGCAGATCTCGAGAAGGACAGAACTTTTTCCCCACCTCGTGGTTGACCCCCGTCCCTAATCCTGGGATCAGGGGCACTAGCATACTACGGGTAAATGCTCATACTATTGACAGCACAGCTGGGGCACTCTCCTCAGTGCGGTGAGGTTGTGGGAGTGAGCAAAGTTGTTTTGGCACCTTGTTGCAATATAAGTGGACCAGCTGTTTTAAACTGGCCAAGTTTTGAATTTCCGGCTTTCCCTACGGCAATTAATTACTCTGTGATTGATTGCTGTAGGGAAACGCCTTCTAATATTGGGAATGGCAAAAGCAGGCCGTATTCCCTTTTCAACCCAACTCCCTAAATCAGTAATTCTTATTAATTAGGTCCCAGGACAATTCCACTATATTTCTGGATTGGGCTCCAACCCAAATTGCTTCATGGCCTGCCTGGTTTATGCAAATTTGGTGTCCCTAAAAGGTAGGAATTTGGGGGCTCTTGTCTTTAGAGCCACCTTTCTTACATTGATTGAAATCTTTGGAGAATCATTCCCTGCTCATTTAACATGGGAAGGTACATCAATTTTATTAAGAATTTTCATCCAGATCTACTTCCTTTCCATTGGATTAAAAACAAATTGTAAAACACAAATCAGCCACCATTTTGAAATTAAGTACTAAATTCATGCGACAGGCTTAAGTCTAAGTGCTACTACTTTGACCAATGACTCAAAAAGCTAGTTTAAATATTTCACTACTGCACACAAAGAGATGCCACCCTTAAATTCTGTACAGCAGGTTACGAATACAACAGATTTATAGTAATAGTAAAAAATGAGAAGTAGTTCCAGCCATAACTGAGAGAAGGGGTGGAGAGGTATAGTTGGATAATGCCAGCGTACATGTGAAAACTGAATTTTTGCCTGCAGATAATGTCATCAAAGGGTAGCATGTAGTCAAGGAAGAGGAGAAATCTAAGGATAGCTTCTTTGGGGGGGTTCTGGAAGTGACGATGAATAAAGAGAAGCCATTGGCGGAGGCACCTTGGCTGTGATTGAATAGGTGGGAAGGGAAACATGCATAGATAGTTCCACAGAGCTGGATGATAGAGATGTTGGAGGAAAATGGTGTGATCAACCGTGTCAAACGCTGCAGAAAGGTGGAGGAGGAATAGTGCACTCCGATCACAGTCACCGTGGATGTCATTTGTCACTTTGGCTAATTAGGCCGTCGGCAAGACCACAGCAAATTGGTCCACCGGCCTCACTAGGATAGTACCAATGAGCTGCGGTGACCATTCGCGGCCCCAGAGTCAGCTCTCTAACAGGTAATGATCAGCCATTTTGGATGCTAGCTGAGGGCCTTGGGAGAGTCCGGGGGGGCAGGGGGCGCGATTGGTGGCCAGCAGCAGCCCACGGCTTTATTGTGGAGCCGATAGGTGCACTCCTGCTCCTCCTTATAACACAATAAGGTAAGTAAATGTGAAACTTACCTTTTCGGTGGCAGCCTCCAGTGCTCCCTTTAAGGACCGCTGGTTTGGCTGCAGAGCGCCTGAAGAAAGTGTTTGCACACCCACGGCATATGCTGCAGTCATTTGCAGACTAATTTGGCAAAGGTGCCTGAAACAGGTGCGAGGACCCTGATTTGCACATGCAATGAGGCACATGCAATGCCTGGTCGTCGACTGAGAAACCATTCCGGTGCAGAATGAGTGTGCGCGCGTTTTACGTAATCCATTTTCTAGGCCATTATATTGGAAATCCCCTCAACCATAAATCCCTCCGTGACCTTGTAACATACTATCTTTGCAATGTCCTCCAGCCCTACATCTCCTCCTGAATATTCCATTCTTCCAACCCCAGCTTTCTATGAATCCCCCTTCCTTTTGCCTCACTAATGCTGGAAGAGCTGTGAACTGCTTTGGTCCTAATCTTTGGAAATCCCTCCCCAAATTCTCTCTTTCCACCTTTAAAAACCCTTTCAAAAATCTATCTCTTTTCCCATGCTTTCGGCCATCCCTGCCTTCCTGGCTTGGAGTTCTTTTTCTTAAGCATATTTGTCAAATGCCTTGGAACATTTCTTCATGTTAAAGGCACTACATAAATAAAAGTTGCTGTAATCAACAAGAATTACAATGGAATATTTTTGTCAAATTTCATTTGCCAGTTAAAAATGTAACAATGATAATGCACACTACCAAATTGTGCAGAAGAAATACAGCTTTTACAGTAATTTGGTGTTAAATTGGGAGCATTGTTGAACTGTATACTCCAATCTCACATCAGCATTAAAAAATCTTTCGGGGTTTGTATCATAGCAACAGAAGATCAAAGGCATTGCAGCAGAAACCCAGCAATATCACAAACCAGTTTCTCTGGCTGGCAACCAAATGCACTTAAAACATTTTTTTTTAGTTAGATCCAGCAAACTGTGATGTGAACAAAGTAGAGTAAGAAATCCTTTGTTCAATATGTGTAGCAAGATCATGAATGTATTCATGAATATTTCCTCTGTTCAGTATTTATAGCAAAAATCGTAAAAACCTTCTTTGGAAACACATTTATAGAAATAATGAATAGAGAAGCATTTCTGATGTTGTTACACAGGTTACTAGCAGAGGAATTCTTGTCCCATTATGTGGTATTACATGCTTATACTCCACACACATGCTTCATTGAAGTTACAGGATTTACAACAGCCGTCTAAATAGGATTATCTTGCATTCAATGTTGCAATACTGGGAAGTATACTGGATGCAGTACTTTCAAGTTGTGGAAACCATTCAATATGAGCCACATTGATATAACTCACTACACCTGAAAGGCAATAGTGAAGCTGAAGATGCTATAGTTGGGTATTCTTACTTCACCTCAGCCTGCAAAGTTAATTCATTGGCAATCTTGCTTTTTCTAATACATTATTTAAGTACTGTCCCACTTGCTGGTGGAAATTGCAAATCCTTTATTAGGTCACAGTTAGGACAACCAATTCATGGATTGTGATTAGAATAGAAAGTCACCCCTCCCAAGGTAGGTTTGGAGAGCGCAAACAAGCCAGTGGCACAAAAGTTGTACAATGTGATTGCCCATTACCTGCATCTAACTGGTTAGGGTCTGGCAGAGATGAAACACAAGGAAATGCAGACTTATTTATCAATAAATTGTAGAAGAACTGCCAACAGTGAAAATTTAGGAATTATAGAGACTCACACCAGCTGTATTATTTTAACAGTATGACCTGAAAAAAGATTTCTTCATTAGTAAATGGTTTCCTATCAAAGTTTATAGATCTTAACTAAACAATGACATCAGATGCATTGCTCAATAGTCAAAATTAATTGTTCAATAGCACTCTTGCTCACTTTTTCATGTTCCTTGCTATGCATTTAACTTTTTTAAATGTTGTTCTTAGGATGTGAGCCATGCTGGCAAGGCCACATTTATTGTCCATCCCTAATTGTGCTGAGAAGGCATTGGTGGGCCCTCTTCCAGTCTTTATGATGATGATGTTTCCACAATGGTTTAGGTGGAGAATTCTAGGGCTGTGACCCAGCGATGATTAAAGAACAATGATAACAAGTCAGGATGATGTGTGACATAGAGGGAAATTTGCAGGTAATGATGTTCCCATGATGTTACTACTCTAATCCTTCTCAGTGGTAGAGGTTACGGGGCTGACAAGTGCTATCAAATTAGGCTTGGCGAGCTGCTATAGCGTATCTTATAGTCCATACTGCAGCCACAGTGCACCAGTGATTGAAGAGGTGGATATTGAGTTCAGTGATGGGGCACCAATCAAGCGGACCATTCTGTCCTGGATGGTGTCAAATTTCTTGAATGTTGTTGCGGCTGCACCCATTCAGGCGATGAGTGCTCCATCACACTCCTGACCCGAGCCTTGTAGATGGAGAAGCACTGAGGGGTTATGAGGTGAGCTATTAATTGCAGAATCCTGACTCTGCCTGCTCTTGCAGCCATGGTATTGACATGGCTGGTCTAGTGACCTCCAAGATGTTGATGGTGGGGATCAGGGATGGTGGTGCCATTGAAGGTCGGGAAGGTCATTCAGCCTTTTCCTATTGGAGATGGTTATTGCCTGGCACTTAAGCAGTGCAAATGTTACCTCCCACTTATCAGCCGAGATATGGATATTGTTCAGGTCCTGCTGTAGGCTGGCATGGGCTGCTCCATTATTGGATGAGTTGTGAACTGAGCTGAACACTGTGGCATTGTCAGCAAACAGCCCCACTCCTGACCTTGTGACAAACGGAAGGTCATTAATGAAGCTGCTGAAGATAGTTGGGCTAAGAACGTTGCCCTACAAAACTTTGTCAGCTATGTCCTTAGGCTGCAATGATTGACCTGTGATAACCACAGCTATCTTCCTGCGTGTCATGTTTGGCTATAGCTACTGGAGTGTTTTGCATTGACTTATATTTACCTCACTTTTTCACCTTGGTGCAATACTTGGTCAAATGCTGCCTTGATGTTAAAGATTAGTACTCTCACCTCTCTTCTGGCATTCAACTCTTGCTTTACATCTGCATCAAAGCTGTGATGAGGACAGAAGCCGATTGGAACCTGAACTGAGCATTCATGAACAAGTTATTAGTAAGTGTCGCTTGATGACTGTTTCCATCACTTTGCTGAATATTGTCAGTGCAGCCAATAGGCCAGGTTAGATTTGTCCAGTTTTTTGTGGATAGGACATACCTAGGCAATTTTCCACAGTGTCAGGTAGATGCTAGTGTCATAGTTGCACTGGAATAGCTTGGTTAGGGGTTAGTTTTGGCATGCAGGTTTTTAATACTACAACCAGGATGTTATCAGAACCCATTGCATTTACTGTGCCCAGTGTACTTAACCACTTCGTAATGTCATGTGGAGTGAACTAAATTGGCTGGATATTGTGATCATGGGGCACTTGGGAGGAGACCAAATATTATTGTGCACTTGGCACTTTTGGCTGAAGACATTTGTAAGCACTTCAGCCTTCTCCGTTGCATTCACATACTGGGCTCTGCCATGTTTGAGGATGAGGATGTTCATGGAACTGTCCACCCCCATCCTCGACTAAGTGTGGTAGGGCTAAAGTACTTTGCTCTGATCCATTGGTTATGAGACCAGTTAGCTCTGTAACTTACTGCTTTTAGGGGGAGAAATTCATTATAGCCCCGTTTGGGGCGCTAAATCTTAAAAGTTTGGAAAATTAGCGCCAGGCGCTAATGTTTCCAAACTTTTAAAAAATTTGTTTGTGCGTTCCAAGAAGGAAGTGGAGCGCTAAATCAAGCGTTCCACTTCCTTCTTGGAGCGCAATGAGCAGCAGGTGGGGTGGAGACTTCAGCAACGCTTGACACTGGGCCGTGCAGCAATGCCGCGTTCAAAGGCTCCTTTCCTCCCTTAAAGGGAAGGGCCATCGCTGCAGGATCTGCAATAGAAAAATTACCTACCTGGACCACCAAGGCAGCCGCGATCGGCCACCTTGCCTTTAAGCATCACCCCTGAAGCGGCCGGCCAACCGATGCACGCCTCCTGCAGCTGTCGGTGTTTTTGCCCGGCGCTGCTGCAGGGGGCGGAAGTCAATTTCGGGTCCAGGGCGATGCGCACGGCGATGACGTCACGATCTCCAGCCGAAGGAGATCGGGGCGCAATGCCGTAGTGCCGCCGCAAAACTCCCGCTGAATATGGCGGGAGTCGATGTCAGCGCCGCACCCGGTCGCAAAGCCAGTTGCGCCCCGTTAGCGCCCCCCGGGGGCACTAATGAGAGGCGCAAAGGCACCCAATTTTGCCCCCTTAATCTTTCTGGAATATTGTGAGTTCAAGCACAGTTTCAAGGTTCTGAATCATACCTAATATCACCAGTATAGTTACTCAATCTAACATCAATAATGGAGTGTCGATGAGGAATTTTCCAAACAGTACTGCCCATTTTGCTGGCATAAACACGAATGACTCAGATTGTAAAATAGGGAGGAATTACATTTTGCGGAACTCCACCCACTTTAGCATCCGTCCAATTTTATGCTATGCTTTCCAGTAGCCGGGGAAACTCCCTGTCTAAATTAGGCATGAGCTTCTTTTGAATATTAATTTGGGGGTGGGATGTCCTGTACACCATTTCCTGACATGTAAGTGGGGAAAGTTTGTCTTCATTTGATAGAATTGTGATAATTTTGTAACAGAATTCTGAGTTTTGTGACAAAACTATGAGTTTTACCTGTTTATGCCTTCAGAGCTTTACAATGCAGCATAAAAACGAACTAGTTTCCATTCAGATTCTGGAACATTAGTTTTGGACCCATGTGACATAAACAGCTGTAATATAAAGTATAATTTGTGAATCAACCTTTTGAGTTGGATCTATAAAGTAGGCATAAAGTAAGCAGAAGGGACTCAGTAGGGGGTATATGTAAAATGAGATACCGATATACAACTATAGCCAAAGTAAATTGTATGTCCTTGCTCTTACTTTTCTGGACAATTCGGGTTTTCTACCATGGAATGACTTTTACCTTGGTTTATATCACTCTGATGCTATAGCTTTCTGCAGCATGCTTTGGAAATAACCTGCAATTTCGTTTTGTAAACTAAGATTTGTGAGTTCTCCAACAAATGCATTATGTTGTTCCATTCTCACCTTTTTTCTCCTTCTAAGTCTGTTGTGAGGGCTTCTTCCTCTTTGTCCCCAGGTCACGAATGTTTTTTTCTTATACAATGACTCACACGGATTCACAAGACCAATGAAGTAGTATTGGGTTTATTAGTTTTGGAGAGAGTTAAGTTGGGATCTTAAATGGCCTAGAAGATCCATAACAACATTGTTATGACTACAAACTTACTGGCTGCAATCTGTCTGGGCACTAGGAGCCATATTTTCCTCTGCTCAACAATTTCTGAAAATGAGGTATGCATAAACAATATCAGTAGAAAGTGCAATATTTTGCATTGTTCTAGAACTGTTTCTATTGAAAAATGGGAATTAGTGAAAAGGAAAAGAAATGCTTGCCAAGGCCAATCGTGAGAAACCTATGTAGTATTATGGAGGCTTATATAAAGGAAATTGAACTTAGTTATATAAAGGAAAAGTAGAAAAGCAGCAAGATTTCAAGGTGTCACCACAGAGTTGACATTAATGAGTAATACAAAGGAATTTCCAGGTGCACGGGATGGGTGTCATTGTCTGGAACAGGAAGAACGGGTAAATTCAGCACACATAATACGATGAACAAGGCACCATAGAGCGGCATAAAAAATGTGGATGGTTTTTCCATATTTTAAGAAGGTAACCAAGGTTCCATTTTACCATGCACTCACCTACATACACTTCAACTGTGACAAACAATAGCAGTGGCTGAGGCTAGTTTCCTCGCGGTTAAGTGCCTACCAACAATCCTATGGTATACTTAAATAAGGGTTGTTATTCCATCAAAGTCCAATCTTCACCAGAAAATAATACATATCAGTCAACACTTCCCAGGGAGTTGGAACATTTTTCATTCCAAGGTAATCAAACCTGACACATCTCTTTAAAGACAGAGAAAGAAGGACAGATAGCTGGCCCCTTATAGATCTGAGTTATCTGGTGCAACTCTGGCTGAGGAAACCTCTGCACAACCTGCATACCCGAGCAGTGCACAATACAATGAGGCACACAATAGGGCTCTCATTTGAGCAGACAATTAAAGTGCTAAAGTAATACTTCAGATGCTTAGAATGGTGAAGACAGCAGTCACAAGCAGATAACGAACCACTACAGGCAGGGAAGATGCCACTGCCCAATTCTTTCAGTGAACTCTGCAACTAGTCACTATTACTTTCCATTGGATGTATTTCCAAATCACGAAACAACTAGTCTAACAGTCCTCCTCTTCAAACATAAAGATCCTGCTGCGTTTCTATTATGTAATCCATTGGGACAGTCTGCAAACACTCTGTGAAATGACTTTTATAACCTTGCTATTGAACTATTTCACAAAAGAAATGCTCACTCCACAGCTGAATTCAAGAGCTTTCTATCAATAAGTAACTTGTGAGCTATTTGCAAAGTGTTTTAAAGTCATTATTAAAGGTGTATCATAATTAACCGATTTCTTTTGCTATTCGAATTTACAAATCGTATTACATAAAATTGCCTGCTTAAAGACAACATACATGCACTATTTTATTAGCAGGCCATAAATGGCTTTAAAAAAGGTTATGAGTACTTTCAGCAAACAAATGGGAAAATATACCCCTAGGTTGTTACCAATATTGTGATAAATAGGCTCAGATATTCAAATAGCATCTGCTGGCCTCTGTTTCCTTATGTTTTAGCACTGAAACCATGCTCCATGGCCCTCTGATAGGATGTCACATGTGCCTAGGTTGCAAGTGTAGCTGCAACTTTCAAAAAGAGTGAAGCATCAGAAATCGGCATAAAGGACTCCCTTGGGTAGTGTTTTTGGTTCTACTCCGTACACTGATATTGAAAGCCAGCCGAGGGTAGTGCTTTCCTCAAGGTGTTATGGTTTGAGATGGCCAATGCAGTTGTTGTTGAATTTGCAGCAGCAAGAAGTCTTAAACACACATAATGGAAAGTTTTCATTTCAATCTTGTCATCATATATTAAAAAAGATGGACACTTTAGAGCACTCATCCTTTTGTCACCCTTTTCAATGAATGGGTCAAAGTTCACTTGGGTGGTCTCAAGATTCTACTTTTTTCAGATTTCAAGGATGCAAAGCTGCAGCTTAGAAGGTGAGACTGGAGCTATTTAGTATATCTGTATATGAGCCATTAGCAAGTGCTTTCTGGATCCTTGGATTTGAATATGGGCAATAACATTAAACTATGGAAAAGCAACTCCAAAAATATTTAATACAGAAAATGCTGGAAATACTCAGCAGATCAGGCAGCATCTGTAGAGAGAGAAACAGAGTTAACGTTTCAGGTCGATGACCCTTCGTCAGAACTGGAAAAAGCTGGAGATGGAACAGGTTTTTAAGCAAGTGTAGGGGCAGGGAAAGGGGGAGGGGAGGAAAGAACAAAAGGGAAGGTCTGTGATAGGATGGAAGGCAAGAGAGGTTAAGATGGTTTGTTTCTTAACTTGTCCCATTACCATCTCCTTTTGCCTTGCATCATCTCTTAATCTCTCTTAATGTCTCTTAACCTCTCTTGCCTTCCATCCTATCACAGACCTTCCCTTTTGTTCTTTCCTCCCCTCCCTCCTTTCCCTGCCCCTGCACTTGCTTAAAAACCTGTTTCATCGGCAGCATTTTCCAGTTCTGACGAAGGGTCATCGACCTGAAACGTTAACTCTGTTTCTCTCTCCACAGATGCTGCCTGACCTGCTGAGTATTTCCAGCATTTTCTGTTTTTATTTCAGATTTCCAGCATCCGCAGTATTTTGCTTTTGTCCAAAAATATTTGATTAGTTTTGTAAAACTTTGCTGCAAAATTACAAATTATTGCTCATTGTGTAATGTTTAAGAGTTTGTGATGGGTGATAGGATGTCAGGACAAAAATAATTGCATTTAACATGACAAGAGTGCTCTGCAAAAACAGCTCCAAAAATATTTGAATAGTTTTGTAAAAAAATTGCTGCAAAATAAATTCTTACTCATCATGTAATGCTTCTTTCACAAAGTAACAGAGTTTGTGACGGATGATAGGAAAAATATAATTGCAGTTAACATAACAAGAGTGCAGTCTTTTCAATGGAGCAAGGGAAGACCACGTGCTTTGTATCTAAACACGTTTGAAGAAACAAAGAGGGAAAAATTCGGTTGCTTTGCGCCTCCCGTTAGCGCCTCCTGTGAAATTCAGCCATGCGCTGCGCCCCGCTTGCAAATTTGGCTCGTGCCACCTGACCAATCGCCGGATGCTATGTCCGACAGGGTCAGGGTGGCGTTTTTGTGGCCGGGGCGGCGATAATTAAGGGGCAGGTGCCAGGCGACCTTTTTTTTGTGCCGCCTGACAGCACCTGCCCCGTCTCGCCTCCTGCTGCGGGGTGCCGGCCACGATCTTGAGTGCCGGGCTCTTTTGCCAGCACCCCACTCCCCAGTAGTCCAGCTGGGCCCTGGTGGCAGGGGAGGCAGGCCTGCAGTGCCGCGGCGCTTAGTGCCGGTGCGCGTGGTGCTGGGGTACGTAGCGCCGCGATATTCAATGGGAGCGCCCCAAGAGGGAGGGTGAGCGCTTCCAGTAGCGCCCTGCCTCCTGCTTGGGGCGCTACCATTGAATTTCGGACACGGGGAGCGCTAACTTTTTCGGGGCGCGAAAAGTAGCCCCCTGGCAAAGTTATCGCCCATAAGGGAGCGCGAGTCAATTTCCCCCCAAAATCTCCTCTAAATTTTAAAGCTTTTGGGACCCATTTACACTAGGTCTCCACCCTGTTTGTCCTGTGATGGGGTTTCCTGGGGCAAACAACATCCTTATGATAACCCATCGCAAAGTGATTAGCTAACTATAAGGAAACCAGCATCCTTGAGAGGGGCATTTGTTTTCAAAATACTTCATTCTTCTGCCAGACTTGATAGCACTGGGTTCAGTGGCTGCCCATGGTTCCAATTTCCTGCCCCCACCCCACAACTAAGCAGGCCCCCCGGCTGCACCAATACAGACACAGGTGCTCAGCCGCTTTATTTAATGAGATCATCTCCAGCAATTCAGTCAGGGTGAGGTGCACAAATTTACAGTGCAGAAGAAGTCACACTCCACCACTGTTACGATGGTGGAGCAGAATAGCAGATTTTCGACCCCTACATGTGTAGGGTATAACCAAATGAAGAATTTTCATTTTTATGGGGGGAAAACTTTCCACTGGCTGGAGTCATACCTAGCACGAAGGAAGATGGTTGTGGTGGTTGAAGGTCAATCATCACAGCCCCAGGACATCGCTGCAGGAGTTCCTCAGGGCAGTGTCCTAGGCCCAACCATCTTCAGCTGCTTCATCAATGACCTTCCCTCCAACATAAGGTCAGAAATGGGGATGTTCGCTGATGACTGCACAGTGTTCAGCACCATTCACAACTCCTCAGATAATGAAGCAGTCCATGCCCGCATGCAACAAGACTTGGACGACGGTCAGGCTTGGGCTGATAAGTGGCAGGTAACATTCGCGCCACAGAAGTGCCAGGCAATGACTCACCAACAAGCAAGAGTCTAACCACCTTCCCATGACATTCAACGGCATGATCATCGCCGAATTCCCCACCATCAACATCCTGCGAGTCACCATTGACCAGAAACTTAACTGGGCCAGCCACATAAATACTGTGGCAACAGGAGCAGGTCAGAGGCTAGGTATTCTGCGGTGAGTGTCTCACCTCCTGACTCCCCAAAGCCTTTCCACCATCTACAAGGCACAAGTAAGGAATGTGATGGAATACTCTCCACTTGCCAGGATGAGTGCAGCTCCAACAACACTCAAGAAGCTCGACACCATCCAGCACAAAGCAGCCCACTTGATTGGCACCCCATCCACCACCTTAAACATTCACTCCCTCCACCACCGGTGTACCGTGGCTGCAGTGTGTACCATCTACAAGATGCACTGCAGCAACTTGCCAAGGCTTCTTCAGAAGCACCTCCCAAACCCGCGACCTCTTCCACCTAGAAGGACAAGGGCAGCAGGTGCATGGGAACACCACCACCTCCAAGTTCCCCTCCAAGTCACACACCATCCTGACCTAGAAGTATATCGCCGATCCTTCATCGTCACTGGGTCAAAATCCTGGAATTCCCTACCTAACCACTGTGGGAGTACCTTCACCACACGGACTGCAGCGGTTCAAGAAGGTGGCTCACCACCACCTTCTCAAGGGCAATTAGGGATGGGCAATAAATGCTGGTCTTGCCAACGACGCCCACATCCCATAAACGAATAAAAAAAACTACAGTACCTTAATTGAGGCGATGTAAGCTTTTAAAAATAGCCCCTACCAACACATATAGCTCCCCACCCCCCCGCCCAATTTGAGAAACCAAATGAGTTCTATGCATCCATTTTAATGATCAAACACTAGTTAAAAATCATTCCCAAATTAGAAACTCATGGGTTGAAATCATGCTGTGTGATAACAGTAACAAATGTGCTGACATTGCATTCTTCTGTTGACTACTTTAACAAATATATTAATTTGTTGAAAAGATATTAGAAATAGTGAGACTCACAAATTTTAGGTGTTTATGCTAGGCATTCCTCAGCATCACCTTCACCAATCATTCCTTTAAGCCAACCTCATATACCTTACTATCCAAGTGTACTTTTTCCTGCCTGATATCCAACTAAATGATAGCATGACTGAAGGATCATAACAGAGAATACTTACTCTGTACACTGCCTACAGAAATATAACAGCTACCACCCATGTGAATTCTTTTCTCTTAATGGAAGGTGGACTGAATAAGTACTCTACCCAGATGGGGAACAGGCTTTGGATCAATATCTGATTTAATTTACATTAATACATGAATAGACAGTATATATTGTGGCTATCTAAACAAGGGTCCTAACACAGAAGACCACTGATATTAGCTTAACCCTTTCAAAGCTAAGCTGGCTTAGACTCAAAGTACAAACAGCCTTTTTTCTGTTGTCTGTAAAATCCTTGACAACTCTGTGGCTGAGAGAGAGATTGACCCATATGTCTCAGAGCATTCACCCTCAAGACAGTCAGTTAAGATTTCCATCCAGTGAGCTATCAATCACAGAGGGCTTCAGACTGAGGTCTGCCCTTGGAATGGTGGCCAGACAATATACCCTTCATGATATAATTAATGATGCCAGAATGGCTATTCGATATTGAATGAACACAATCTCTGCTGTTGGCCTGAGATGATTGTCAAGGAATAATATGCTCAGTGGAGTCTTCCCACTGTTCACAGTTCCAGCATCTCATACAAGTAAGCAACATCAATGCTGCCATGTTGAGAGTTGAAATGCTGTGCTCCCCACCCACCACCCCCCCCCCCCCCGCAATTTGAGAAACCATGAGTGACATCAATCCATCTCCTTACAATTGATCCTAACAGTACAGAAATCATGTAAGATTTAAAAAAACAATTTTTTAATAAACTTGTAGGGCTGGATTTTGCCGGCGCTCAGAGGGCGGGTTTGGAGGCGGGTCAAAGGTTAAAATTGGTTTGATTGACGGCGGGTTGCGATCCCGCCGTCAACCCGCCTCCAAACAATTTTCCCAAGTGTCGGGTCCCTGATCTGTGCATGGACCCGACACCTAGCGGCGGGAAGAGGATTAAAGGCAATTACCTGCTAATTAACAGGTAGTTGCTCGTAGTTGACAGGCTATTTTTGAATTTTGCCGCTTCTGGCTCGGGTTTCCCGATGTTCGGACACCACGCCAGGTAAGTGTGGCGTGTTGTGAATCTGCTGCAATGTTTCTGGATTGATGACAGCTGCAGAAGTGGTGTGAAGGATCCAATGTTGCACTGGTGAGTCTCAGAGGTAAGAAAATGTTGGGAAATGCATTTTTAATACATTTACACATTTCTTTAGTTTACAAGTTTTGAAATCCATGTCCAGTGCCACTCTCACCAGTGACAGATCACTTCTGTCACCTCACCTACAGCTAGCATCTATTCCAGCCTATGAAGTGAGTCATTGGAGAGCCTGGGTGCAAGAGGTCAAACACTGAGAAATCAACTGTCAAAAAAAAATTGTGCGTGGTCCCTTTAAGGAAACCGGCAGATGACGCGTCATCAAATGATGTCATCTGACCCGCTTCCTCTTAATTGGCCGGCAAGCCTGCAGGGCGGGCTTAACGAGGTCAATCAACGTAAAATCACGTCTTTGGGTCGGATGCAGTTGGGGGCGGGACTGGAAGCCGGAAACCACCTTACCCGCACTCAACCCGCCTCCATTGATAAAATCGCAGCCGTAATGTTTCTATATTGCTAGGATCAACCTGTAAGGGATTAAATCTATGTCACATTTTGCCACAATGACCACTGATCAGACACGTGAATCAGACTTTCATATCTCAGTACTCATGAATGGAAATTTTCTATGTGAGAAATGTTATTCACTCTAATGGATGCATATATTTTTTGTAAATTTTTGGAAATAATTATATTTTAGCATCAGACAAGACTACACCATCTTGGAGGGCAATGATGTTTTAACTTTCAATGATACTTGGCTTCAACCAGGATGAGACTGGGAACTATATCTTCGCAGCTATAAAATATTCAGGAGAGAGAGAAGAAAAAAAGAGGGATGACCTTATTAATTGAAGCCCAATCATAGCCATAGAAAGGAAAGATTTTATTGACTGTGGTGCTGTAGCTGTCAGCGCAGACTCCATGGATTTTTAGATTATGAACATATACCCTTGTTAAAAACTGGACAGGCTGTTTGGCGGGGGGGAAGCTGTGGAAAAACACTCAAGCTGAAGGTGGCTGATGTAACCAGGTTGCATTCATATGGTAACGGACTGTCCTTGGGAACAATGGCCCAAGAGGCCCACTCCCAAGTCATGAATAACGAGGCTGGCGACTCATTGTTTCTGAAGAAGATGAGCTCGTTAAGTTAAATTGGCTGGGAGATCGAAACGAGATCTAAACCATCCAAACCTGGGAGGAGGCCTGGAAACCATTTCCCTGAGGCCGTGCGTCCATTAAAACCACAGACAGCAGTCTGTGTATTGGGGGGGTATATCAGAGAGCCGTTTTGGATAGCTCTCTCTCTCTCTCCTGCCCTCCCCACAACGGAACGTCAAGAGGAGCTGAGCCTTGCTCTTCCAATCGAGACCGACTTCGACTCAGACTGGGACTCGCATGCCGCAAAGCCGGTACGGAACCAGGTAGCCGAGACATACAGGAGGAAGATGCAAGCAAGATCAAGGGCAATCTAGGTGAGCATCGCCAAGCCTGCACACCCACAAGATCACGTAGCTGTGTGAGGGGGTGCCTGTATGTTCCTACCAAACCAGAGGTGGTTTAGCGTTGGAAGGGTCCTGTGATAGTTTAGTTCACGGGAGGGTGTTTTTAGGCCGTGGTAAGTCAACACGGCAGGGGCTTGTTGGACAAGTCAGGGTTGTACTGTTTTAAACTCTACTGTTGTGTTCACACCGCTCGTACTGTATGTGAGTGGAGTGGTTTTGTCAACCTTAATAAACGCTATACGGGTGAGCCGGAAAACGCTGTCCGTGTTCCAATCTGTCCTCAGTAATCCCTATCGTCCAGAACTTGTAGTAAGGGGGTTTGCGTGCTCACTACAGGCGAGGCGAAACCACTTACAATAATTGGCAATTGCGGCAGGGCCTATAGGAAATTGGCCACCGCAGAAACCGGTTACAGTGCTCAGATGAAGTTATTCTGGGTTGAGTAAAGAAATAATAAAGGAGCAGTTACCATATTGGAGTACATTAATTGGGAAAGAAACTGAGGGTGTGATTTGGAGGCAATTTAGAGAGATATGCAGTTGTACGACTTGTAATTATGGAGGATTATTATCATTCTAAGGGAGGCTTGGGTGGACAAATGTTTATGGTCAAAATGGGAAAGGTCTTTTAGAATGCATCCAAGACTATTTCCCTCACCTGCATGTTGTAAGTCCAGCATTGGAAAATGCAGTGCTAGATCTGATTCTGGGTATAAAGCAGTACAAATAAGTAACCTGAAGGTAGGAGAACATTTGAGAAATAGTGACCATAACATAATTAAGTTCGTACAGAAAAGTCTGAGATAAAGTTGTTGGACTGAAATTAGCTAATATCATTGAGCTGAAAGGGAACATAGCTCAGATTAATTAGTGAGAAAAATGGCAGATCAAATAGTAGAGCAGCAATGAGAGATATTTGATATATAGGATGAATAAGGCACAGGTTAAATATATTCCTACTAGGAGTTACGCTCCTGTGAAGCGCCTTGGGACATTTTACTACATTAAGGATGCTATGTAAATGCAAGGTGTTTTTGTTGTTATAAATGAGAAGCATCTAAGTCAGGAGTTCCATGCATAAATAGAGAGCTTCAAGCAAATATAGAGATTTAAAAAGAGGCATTTTATCAATATAGGGGGGATAATACAGAAGGAAACTATGACAAATATAAAAATATAGAAGGGAACCAAAAATAATTAGGATGGCTAAGGCAGTATGAAAGAAGTATGACAGTAAACATAAAGGGAAAGAGCAATGGATTTTATCAGTACATAAGCGGGGTCATTTTCTTGGGTCTGTATCCAGGCACACTAGATCACCTGGGCACAGTGAATATCTGAAAATCAGGCAGGTTGGAACACAAGAACACAGGAACAGAAATAGGCCATTTAATTATTTGTGCCTGTTCCACCATTCTATTAGATTGTGGCTGATCTGTACCTCAACTCAATTTATCTGCCGTTGCTCCATATCGCAATACCCTTACCTAACAAAGAATGATCGATCTCAGTCTTGAAAATTTCAATTTATCCAGCATCCACAGCCTTTTGGGGAAACAAATTCCAAATTTCCACGACTCTTTGTGTGGGAAAAAATGCTTCCTGATTTCACTCCTAACTGGCTCAGTCCTAATTATAAGATTATGTCCCCTGATTTCACCAAGAACAGCACTTTGTTTGCTACAGGTTCCTTTGCAGCAGCAATCAGCAATACTGTAGGAAAATATGCTAAAGAAATATCTTTAAGATGCAAAAATGAGACCCTCCACAACAAAAGAAACTAATGCAGCAAAATGTGAATACTTCATCCAAAAAAATACTTAACTTTTAATTAATTGATTTTTGCTGGGAGATTCGGCTTAATGATAACTTTGCAGTATATTGGAGGAAGATTATTAAATATTCTTAAATTTTAATTTAATTTAATTTAAAGATTTTGCATTTTGAGAATATCTTTCTCTGGTCCATGTGTAACCTTGTTTTTTTTAAAGTTTTCTTTTTTTCCACCCTTGGTTACTGGTTATAATTTTTGTCCTTCTCAAAAGTTTTGCAGTCAGTAAGCTCATTAACTAAAAATTGAGAATAAGGGTAATAGTGGATTTTAAAGCAGAATGATGGTGTGATGTAGCAAGCACATGTGCATGCCTGTATCTATGTGTGCAGTGTACAGTGTATGGGCAGATGGGAGAAAAATGAGAAACAGATGACTGCACAGAATACATTAGTTATTAATCTGATAATACTTAAAATTAATCCGACAATATTTAAATAAATTAAAAGGTCCAATAGCGCCTACTAAAGCTTTTACAATAAGCATTATTTGAGAAGGAGTTTTATATAAGCACAAACTTACTATTAAATCTATTCTCTACAAAATTTATTAATCAATACTGGCCTGTAATTTCCGATAGGAGGCTTCCTGCGTGCAGATGCCTCCTATCGGAAAAAAATCTACTAACTTACCTGAGGGCTCCCGAGGTGCAGACACTTCCACTCCTGGGCCTCTCCATAGTCGAAATGCGCAGGGCCCACGTATCCCAGGGGAGCATGCAGTTCGCAAGCGTCCCTGGGATCACGTGGGCCAGGCCAGCCAATAGGAGAAGGGAATCTCTCTTCATACTTTTGACAGATAGACCTGTCAAATATATGAATGGAGATCACCCCAAAAACACAGTAAAACAGTAAATAATTTTTTTTTAAAACCATCACATTTTTAAAATGAGTTAAAATTACAATAAATTAAATATTTTAAACAAAAATAAAAAAATTGAAAAAAAAATTGAAGTTTTTTTACGGGGCTAAAAATAAACTTACCTTTTTTAAAAGTATTTTTAAATTATAAATGAGTGAAAAATTTCTTTTTTACTTTTTTCAACTCTTATGCTGGTAAAAGCAGGCCTTACGCCTGCTTTTACCAGGGTTACGATTTCTAAGGGTTTTCTGCGGGCGGAGGTTCTGCAGAAAGCGGAACTCTCCCCCCGCAGAGGCCTTTCTCTAGATCGGAAATGCCGGTTTTCAGCGCATGCACTTTGCATGCCTGAAACCGGCATTTCCGATGTCCCTATGGGTGTATACACAGCCCGTACACACCCGTAGGCATCAGAAAATACGGCCCATAGTTATTACTAAATAGTTGGCTCTTCTATGATTTTATTAGGGAATGTCTATTTGGCCAACTTAATTTGTTTGCAAACACTCAATATGATGCTATAAAAGGGCTTACTGTATTGTAAAATTATGTTTTAATTGGTTTGGCATTGTTTTGAAGTTGCATGCAGCTCTTGGTGCTTTGGGTAAGATTTGATAATAATTTGCTTTAGAAGTTTATATTCTAGATCTCTCAATTACTCCATCAGAAGCTGAGCCACTTAAACAAGAAAAGTATTGGGTTTGATTGCCAGCCAGTGCTGAATTAGCTGGGAAAGTGATAGAGATGCTACCATTAGTCGTAGCTGCCTGAGTTAGGGGAAAATCGATTAGGATTTCTAATCCCGAGCTTTATATCCAGCACAACATGCTGGAAGTCCCTGCATGGACATCAGGTAAGGACACCAGCAGGCTCAACTCTGATGTCTCCCAGAGATGCATATACCTCCAACATCAAGACTCACACATGAAAAAATGGCCCCACCATGGAGTCAGTGGGGGTGAAATTGGATTCGATACCACCATTTTTTGGGCGCTATGAGTGCCCTTAGGGTTCAAAAATGGCGTTCACGGTGCACGTGCACACTTCTGAAGTGAAGCGCGCTGGACACCATCTTGGTAAAGGGGTTAGCGCACTCACACTTAATGTCCACCGGAAGTATGCAGAACAGGCAGATCATGACGTCAATGACTGCCCACCAGCGTTATTTAAAAAGATTATCAACCACTTACAGGTTAGTTGCTGGTTTATTTTTCCTGGCAGTTACTACAATTTTACACATTTTGGTGCTTTCCATAGTTGTTTCAAGTTTCAAAAGTGTACAGGGAGTGGTGCGGCAGGTGCTGAAGTACTTTTTGATGACTTCAAGGCTTCTGCACAAACCAGTTGCTGCTGCTGCACAATCTTGCCATCATGAGCAAACAGCCCTTGCCAGCCCCTGTCAGGCGAGAAGCTGAGGAGCAGGAGTACGAGGTGGAGGAAGAGAAGGAGGTGGAAGAGGAGGAAGAGGAAGAGAGGCTGCAACCTAGACAGCCCCTTTCTGTCCGGGCTGTACGTGAAGAACTAATTCAAGTGCAATACCAGTAACCTCAACCCCAATTCCCTATTCACCAACATTGCTACGCTCCTTACCTTCCCTCTGTCACTGACCATCACATCGTCCTCTTGGCCACAATGCAAAAATAAAAGCTGACACAAAATACACATTCAAAACCAAATTTATGAATTAAATCTTGCCATAGTGCATACAAACTTAAACTAATCAGTCTTGTGCATTCCCTTAGTGCCTGTCTTCCGTGTGCCTTTGCCTGTCCTAGAGCTCCTACGAAGCGCTACCCCAGTGGCTGCAGTATGGCTGCTGGAAGGCTGCTGACTTTCAGTGGAGGAGACTGCAGATGGCCTTGGAGGACAACCTTGAGCAGCTCTGGGCCTAGAAGGCCCGGCTTCAGACTGCACCATCTTGGCATGGGTGGCAACGTCTGAGCTTGCATGGTAGCAAGCTAAGCTTGCATGACAGCAGTCTGAGCTTCCACTGCAGCTCTCAGACTTTTGGTGGAAGCTGCTTGTGCTGCAATGGAAGCTGTGACAGCGGCCATCAGATGCTGCATCATGGTTGGTTCCACAGTGTGTTGATGGGGGTGACCACCCGTTCCATGCTGGAAAGGATGCGCTACAAGCGCTGCACAAAACCCTGTGCCAAATTGGTGCTGGTCTCCTCGACACTCAATGCAGGCTTTCTGGCAGGCTTCTCAATGCCCCAAGCATTTTGTTGCGTACACCCATCAGCCTTCTTCTGTAGCCTGGCCCATCAATGTCATCATCTGAGTCCTCTGCAGCAGAGCTCGTGTGTGATCTCGCCCTCTGGCGGGCTGTCACCTGTGCTATCCCTGGCACCTGCCCAGGCTGCAGCGCACTTGTACCCAGTGTCTCGCCACGCAGATCCCACCTCTATGCTGTCCTCTAAGATACGCGCAGCGTCCGTATCTAAGTTGCTGGCTGCGAGTGTGAAATCAAGTGAAATCAAGAAGACGGTGTGTCTTCACCATCACTGTCCTCTTGTTTTATTTTTATATCCCAAGCCGGCAATCTAGCAGGTAAAATCAGATATCTAGTGGTCTAAGTGGACTGTGTATTTTGGCAGTCTCTAATCCATAATGGGCTAGTAGGATACTTACTTGTGGTGCAGTGAAATATGTGTCTACATTACCAAGATCAGTTTCTACTTTTACTAATACTTGACTTTTAGAGCCATCAAAATTAAACCAGTGTATTTATCGCTATACTTCTGTGCATTTCTGGGTGGTGGAAAAGAAGTACCACTTAGAAAACAGATAATTCTAACAAATTCCAGATCAAAGTTTTCAGGGAATTAAGCATAAAACTTATCAACCCATTGCCCAGGTAAACTAGGGAAATTAACAGCACAGAACTATACCTCCCAAACAATTATTGTCTCAGATACATAGCCAATAGACCAAAGAAACAGATATATTGACAGTTATCCTTTAACCAATACAGACTGGAGCCTTCATGGCAAAAACTTCAATCCCTAGCAAGAGCACATTTGTTTTGTGTATTAGTTGGCACACAGCAGCACACAGGCAGAGGCAATTATAAGTAGTAACAAGAACAGGGGCTAGAAATTGGTAATAGGTCCTTTTTTGGGCCAGAAATAGGCGGCGTGCTGGGAGCGTGCCAGAAGCAGGAGGCCCGAGACTCACCCAAAATTGGGCCGTAGGCCTCATCAGCATACCGGCAGTGAGCTGCAGATGACAATCGGGTGTCCAGAGGCTGCTCGCTGGTTTATTGAGGACAATTTTGGGCTGACTGGCTGCCTCACTGGCAGTGCTCTCCTGCTCCCCCCTGGCTCCGCATAATGGTGAGTTTAAAAAAATGTACCTGACTTTTTGGTGATGGCCACCAGCGGTCCCTTTAAGGACTGCTGGTTAGGCGACATTATGTTCTAAAAATTGAGCGGAGCAGGTCTGGTCCCACGTCTACTCAGCACCAACAAATATTTACAGAAAGGTCTCTAAACAGGCATTATGCCCTTTATTAACATATTCAAAGCACCAGAGATGCCTGAATATTGTCCGACCTAATATGGAGTTGGATGTATTTCAGGTGTCCTTGAGGCACGGGACTTTTCGCCCTGAAATTGGTTCTTTCTGCCATTGTTTTCCACCTGGAAAATGGGCACAAAGACCAATTTCCTGTCCCGAGGTGGCTCAAGAATTTTACTCTGCTTGGTACTGGAGCAGACAGACTCGGCGAAATTTTACTGTGGCACCAATGGACAATTTCCTATTGTCTAATGCATGCCCCTTGAAATTCTTAATTCAGTAAGTAATGCCTCAGGCAGACACCCAGATCAATGCAGAATGGACCTTTCAAACAGGCATCCCTCCCATATAAAAGTGAAAAAAACACACATATATCCACCTTTCATATGACTGAAGCACAGACATGGGCAGAAGCCATTCATGTAAACTGTAAAAAAAATAATAAAATATACCTACAGTCATGCACTTCTAACTGGGAGCACCATAAACACAGATCAAAGATGGAGAAGCAATATCAACAAACTGGTGCTGGATGTGCAATATAAAACAGTAGTATTAAAGAGTACATGTCAATTGGTAAATTTGAATCAATTCAGAAATTATTTTGGAGCTCATTTCTACTTTAGATATTTGACTCTTCCTAATTTTATTTAGCCCTGTTGATTAGCTTATTAATAGCAAAAGATTGGTGGGATAACCCACTACTTTTTTTTCAATTCAACTTGTCCATGAGACTCACCTCCTGCTCCCTCGAGCTTATTTCCACTAAACTGCTGAACACACAACTTCCCTTCCTGGCTCCTATGTTAGCTGATATTGTTAATGGTTTTCTCTCCTCAGGTACTGTCCCCCTCTCTTTCAAATCTGCCGTCATCACCCCTCTCAAAAAAACAACCGTTGACCTCTCCGTCCTTGCAAACTACCGCCCCATCTCCAACCTCCCTTTCCTCTCCAAAGTCTTTGAACATGTTGTCACCTCTCAAATTCGTGCCCATCTTTCTCGGAACTCCATGTTTGAATCCCTCCAATCAGGTTTCCGCTCCTGTCACAGTACTGAAACGGCTCTTATCAATGTCACAAATGACATCCTATGTGAATGTGACAAAGGTAAACTATCCCTCCTCATCCTTCTTGACCTGTCTGCCACCTTTGATATGGTTGACCACACCATCCTCCTCCACCACCTCTCCACTGTCGTCCACCTGGGTGGGACTGCACTTGCCATGTTCCATTCTTATCTATCTAGCCAGAGAATCACCTGCAATGGCTTCTCTTCCCGCTCCCGCACCATTACCTCTGATGTCCCCCAAGGATCTATCCAAGGCCCTCTCCTATTTCTCATCTGCATGCTGCCCCTCAGCGATATCATCCGAAAACACAGCATCAGTTTCCAGATGTACACTGACGACACCCAGCTCTACCTCCCCACCACCTCTCTCGACCCCTCCAAGGTCTCTAAATTGTCAGACTGCTTGTTCGACATCCAGTACTGGATGAACAGAAATTTCCTCCAACTAAATATTGGGAAGACTGAAGCAAGTCTCCGGTCCCTTCCACAAACTCCGTTCCCTAGCCACTGACTCTATCCCTCTCCCAAACATCTGTCTGAGGCGGAACCAGACTGTTCACAACCTTGGTGTCATATTTGACCCTGAGATGAGCTTCTGACCACACATCCATGCCATCACTATGACCGCCTATTTCCATCTCCAGAACATCGCCCTTCTCTGCCCTTGCCTCAGTTCATCAGCTGCTGAAAACCTCATCCATGCCTTTGTTACCTCTAGACTTGTCTGTTCCAACACACTCCTGACCGGCCTCCCACGTTCTACCCTCCGTAAACTTGAGGTCATCCAAAACTTTGCTGTCCATGTCCTAACTCGCACAAAGTCCCGTTCACCCATCACCCCTGTGCTCGCTCACCTACATTGGCTCCCAGTTAAGCAATGCCTTGATATTAAAATTCTCATCCTTGTTTTCAAATCTCTCCATGGCCTCGCCCCACCCTATCTCTGTAATTTCCTGCAGCCCCAGAACCCTCCGAGATATCTGCACTCCTCGAATTTTGTCCTTTTAAACATCCCCGATTTTAATTGCTCCACCATTGGTGGCCATGCCTTCAGCTGCCATTCTCTCCCTAAACCTCTCCGCCTCTCCAACTCTCTTTCCTCCTTTAAGATGCTCCTTAAAACCTACCTCTTTGACCAAGCTTTTGGTCATCTGCCCTAATAGCTGCTTCTGTGACTCGGTGTCAAATTTTGTTTTATAACGCTCCTGTGAAGCGCCTTGGGACATTTTACTATATTGAAGGCATTATATAAATACAGGTTGTTGTTTTCGTAACAAAACTAGCATTACTTATGGTTGAGAAAACTGAAAATCAGGAAAACTTCATTCAAGCCCTCCCCCAAGCAGATTAAACAGTGGTTGTTGCTTGTGGTTTAACATCTCTCATTTTGTATACCTGTTTTATTATCTCATTAGCTACTTCATCTGTTGTGTTCTGTTTCTCTTTAGAGTTTTAATGTCTTTTAGGCTTTTAAGATGTCCCATGTTTTTGTAAATATATTGTCTGTGCTAATTAGGTATAAATAATTTATTCTTTGTTCCTGCCTGCCAATGCTCTATACGATTCTGTAAATTCTGATGAATTGACAGCTTGGTATAATTTATTCGGGTTATTTTCAATTAATGGGCTTAATTTTCCTTTCTGCTGCCTTCTTTTTGTTTTGATGTTTCTTTGGTTCTGTAGTAGCGTGAGGAGTGGAAGATATTACTTCTCTGAGGAGATGTGGCACAAAGCTTCTGATGAACAGAAAAGAGCCAATTTTCTGAGTTTGTTACTGGCAGGGGACCTTACCCACCCGCCGTGCAGATCAGGAAATTGCAAATGCGCTACCCATAATTTTCCATCTATTCATTTTAATAGTGGAAGATTGTGGATAGTAAACCTGTGATTTCCTGATATGTGCAGCCAGTAGACAAGGCTAGTAGCAGAACCTTTGAAATTTACCCTTAAAGATTCAAATTATTTCTAATTCTTTTTGACATTAGTTATGAATTCCTTTTCTACTTCATTAACTTGATGGTTTCATGTGGAAATTTTTTATATTACCTTAATTTGAGCAATCTGTCTGTGGTTTGTAAGGTAAATTGTGTGTGTGTAAGGTTTAGGAAAAAATATTTTTCTATCCAGTCATTAGTGACAGAGTTTTTCTTCAACACAAAGCAAAATATAGCCCAACTTTCTCTTTCAATATTTAGCTGTCGAGTTTCCGCTTGCTTACACCAGTAATATCTGCGCTATTTGGGCAGAATCGGCCGAAACAGTGCAAAAGATCGGGGAATTTTAAAGGTAAGCGAGTTACGCCCACAACCACTGAACTTTGCATTTTCCGCAATCTTTTACGCTGGTTCAAGATTCAATTCCTGGATCAGGCTCCGCCCACAAAACTGGCCAAGCCGCCATATCAAAATTGCGAGATTCCCCTGATTGCACTGGCTCATGAAGGCTCTTCAAATTGCGTTCATTATCTTAGGTGCACAAGCACAACTCGGCACGTTTTAAAAGTTTTTCATATCGAAAAATATTTAATTTACCAACAAACTGACTAGTGTACA
Organism: Squalus acanthias; assembly: GCA_030390025.1. Classification (NCBI taxonomy): domain Eukaryota; kingdom Metazoa; phylum Chordata; class Chondrichthyes; order Squaliformes; family Squalidae; genus Squalus; species Squalus acanthias. The sequence continues at coordinate 28,729,343 of CM059438.1, read as the reverse complement.
CCAATGATATTTCCCAATTGCGCCCGAAGCGGAAATTCTATTCCTGTGGGCTGGATTTTCTCAATGGGGGCGCGTTGGGGATGGGACTGCTGGTTGTCGGGTTTCAGTCCCGCCCCCAACGACGTCCGGCCAACCCACGCTATTTTCCCTTGATTGATCATGTTAAACCCACCCTGCGGGCTTAGCCGGCCAATTAAGGGAAAGCCGGTGACAGAGGACGTCAGCGTATGACGTTTCATCTGTCAAAAATTTTTGATAGATGAATTGTCAGCATTTGACAGCTTCGAGAAGCTGTCAAACACTGACAATCTCTGTTCTAATGTAAGCCCTTGTACTGAAGACTCACCAAACCTCTCTCCTTAGCAGAAATCAGATGGCTGCTGCATCGGAGAATGCAGCAGCCATTCTGTCATCTCTGCTGTTGAGATGAGGTACCTCCGGATCCCCAAGGGTTGAAGCCTGCAGGAAGAAGCAAAGGTAAATAAACTTTTTCTAACACTTTACACTCACCTCCCATACTTACCTCTCCACACTTACACCCATCACTCACCTCCACAGCGGACTTTTCGATCCCTCTCACCCCCGCAGACCCACTGCTCGCCTTGCTGACCCTGGTGGGTTTTCCCGTGTCGGGAAGCCCGCACTTTTAGGGGTAAAATGGGGATAAGCCTCTTAACAGTTAATTGGCTGTAATCCCCTTCCCGCCTCGAGGAGACGGGTCCCTGCACGAGTCGGGGACCCACCTCCCGGGAAGATGGCACGGAGGCAGGTTGGGAGCGGGGTTGGTACCTGCTCCCAGTTTCTGCCATTTTTCCAGCAGTCCCACCTCCATACCCGCCTCCCCAGGGCTGGTAAAATTCCCCCCTTAGTGTTTCAATGGCAGTGAATTAATAAAAAACATAGTGCATTACTACTTCAAAAGTACTTCACAACAATGCCAATGGAAAGCCATGAACTTCAAACACCATTCCAATTGGCTATGTGTATAAAATAGGAAAAAATGCAATAAATTAAGCCACTACTTTAAATCTACCCTTCCAGCAACAACTTGTTTTGTATTGGTAAGATCTGTTACTTTTCCCTGCCAAATGCATGCACTATACAGATGTATTTATTAAACAATATTCACTATATTTTGTTATATAGGAAACAGAACTTCACAATTAACCTTAGGCTCATTTTTCACAGATTAATTTAATGTTTCCCTCTAATGGAAGGCAACAAGTTGTTTACTTCTTGTTCCACAGTTATGAATGATAAAATGATCCTTGTATGTCACAACATCATCATGTAATTAGGTCACCAGAAACAGATAAAACTCAACTTTGGCTGGGGCACAAAACAGGCAGTAGCAGATCCAAGTCAATGGAAAGAAAAATCGGGCAGAGTGAATAACATATGCCCAATCTGCTACTGCCCGTTTTGCGCACCTGCCGACGTTGAATTTTACCCCCACCATCTTTCCTAGTGTATCTGGTCCCATCGTACTTCAGATCAGCTGAAAGCCCCTACAATGTACATAGCCTGTGTGCTATTCTTCAGATCATTCAAAGAGATTACATCAACCGAACCTTCGTTCTTCAACTCTGCAAATCTCAATCCATATGGCAATTTCTATCCGACCTCCCAGACTACAATTCATATTTGCTCAGACATTCTTTCCTCTTATCCCTTATCTCAAAGGGACACTCATTGTTTTTATCCCTCAACTCAAAAGGACACAAAATGTCAGTACAAGCAATGCTTGTAAAAGACATTCTGACTTCAAACATACATTTGGTCAAAGAAGTAATACTAATCATATTCGATATCAGCAACCCACATTAACTCAGAGACTTGAAGTCTCTTCTGACAAGTTGAAGAGCTTCTCCAAATAATATAGGGGTAGATTTTAGTCTTTACAGCCTGGGCATTAAATATTACCTGGGTGAAAGGCAGAGATGAAAATCTGATGGGAAGAATCTAAAGGCCGATTACCAAACTTGCCTGAGTTTTCTTCCATTAATTTAATGGAAAGAAATTCAGCCAGATTCAGGCCCCATCATGCAATCTTCACAGCCTGATTTACCTCCTGGCGCTCCACAGAGGCAATGCTTAATGCTTAGGCAGTAAAGACCAAAATCTACCCCATGGTTTCTCTGCTTATAGTACTCAAACTCTAGCTAATAGTACTCAATTTAGATCAAGCAATAACTCAATGCTCTCCTAAACATAGCAGGCTCCTGGAACAAACCTGTTTCACTTATTTATTCTCTATTCCACTGTAAACACACCCCATAAAAAGTCTTAGTACTTAATAACCTGTTACATATATTACATAATTAGGCATATAAAATAAATAATAAAAAGTAATTAAATTACATGTATTAGAGTGCAGTATTCATTTGTGCATGTATTTTAATTGGTACAAGATTTTATAAATGATGATGAACAGAATAATTTACCTTCTATATCACTCAGCATATATTTAAATGCCAGTAGTGTTGTGGTTAAATGAGCTCTTACGGTGAAGACGGACATGAACCAAGTATGCATTAAATTCATAGATATTCCTTACAATTTGCATTAATAACTGAGGTCACCTTTTATATAATTGCCTTGTATGCTTAAGGTTACAATGGCCAGCTTTTACATCAAACCTCCACTTTACGCTTTTAACAGGCCAAAGTTAACAAGAGCTTGTTAAATGCAATGCAGTAGATTTTCCTCCTTTAGCACTTGGGCAGAAAGGAATGCCAGGGCGGAACACACAGAGGAAAATCTGGTGGGAAGGCTCACATGGTAGTGATGAAGCCGGCCCAATTTCTGGTCCATTTAAATTAATGGGCGGAAAATCGGACAAGCTTGGTTACGGGTATGCAATCCTCCGTGCCAGAATTCTCTCTCTGCACCAACTAGGCATTCCCTTCTGTCCAAGCACGACAAGAAGAAAATCTGCCCTATCTTATTCATTACTGCAACAAATAAAATAACAGGTGCACAAGCCTGTGAAACAATTCTTAAATTGTGAACAAAATGAAATACAATACTGATAACCAAAGTATAATGTACACATTCAGGCTGAACACAATACTTAACAAGATCATTGCCACACACAGCAGTGGAATTCAGACTATTACTGTACTCAAGTCATTTTAATTTGCTATACAGCCTATTTTCCAAAATATTTGATAGGTCAATAAGTTATTTTTGTTGGTATAGTCATCAATGCTAAAATATAGAGATAATTAAACTATCTTGATTGTGTATAATAATTATTTTGAGATTGTAAATTTTAAAATATGTGAATACACATGATTAGTTTTCACTGTCACAGGCCTGGAATACTTAGTTGTATGTCTGTCTGTTTAACATTACTGCTAATGGTAATAATGCTCCTTGTACATAAGCTGAAGGATCACTTACCATTATTTAGATCTCTTGCATCAAATTGAGCAATACTTCTGATGTCACAAATTGCAGGTTGACCACACTTTCGTTTACCCAAACCTCTCTGGAGACAATAAATCTGTTTGAGCAAATGAGCGCTCGGATAACTGGAGGATGTTGCTAAATTAAATAGAAGAAAATATGAAGGTTGGATGAATGAAGACATTTAAAAAAATGATAGTGCAACATAGCTGAGTTTTGGTACATAAAGTTACATTGTTATAGATATGCAGAGAGAACTCCTGTCAACCATTTTTTTTGAAAAGTCCCAACCAATATCAGTAACTGTTTGTATATTTGAATTCTCTGACCTGTACAATTACAATGAAAATTAGAGGGAGTGGGTTAGGCAGTAAGCTTTCAAATCCAACAAAACTGATGGGATGAAAAGCTCAGAGGTGTTTCGGCTGTCTCAATACAGTTCCTGCCAGGCACAGACCCACAGCACAAAGCAGCCTCTGATAAAATAATTCAGAAAACCCACTGGATGGCTAGAGAAAGAAATAAAGAAAGAAACAAACAAACTAAACTAATGGTGGTGTTGGGGGAGGTGGGGAGGAAAGAGTAAATTTAAAAGCAGCAAGAGAAATGTCAAGGCTATCGGGCAGAGTAGAGTTTTGGGTAAAAATAAGCAGAGTGGGTCAGGAAGGGACACAGAGAGTAACAAAGGTAATAAGGCATCAGTGACTAAGTTGACATCAGGGAAAAATAGAAATAAGTCAAAGCTAAAGGCACTATATCTGAATGCGTGAAGCATTCGCAACAAAATAGATTAATTAATAGCGCAGATAGAAATTAACAGGTTTGATCTAATAGCCATAACGGAGACGTGGTTGCAAAGTGGCCATGGTTGGGAACTAAATATTCCAGGATACTTAACTTTTAGAAGAGATAGGCAAAATGGAAATGGAGATGTGATAGCCCTGATAAGTAAGGATGGGATAAAGGCAGTAGAGAGAAAGGATCTTAGCTCCGAAAATCAAGAAGTAGAATCAGTTTAGGTGGAGCTAAGAAACAGCAAGGGGCAGAAAACATTAGTGGGAGTTGTTTATAGGCCCCCAAACAGTAGTTGTAATTTGGGCAGAGTATAAATCAGGAAATTAGAGGCGTATGTAGCAAAGGTAATACATTAATCATGGGGGACTTTAATCTACATATAGACTGGACAAACCAAATTTGCAATAATAGTGTGGAGGATGAATTCACGGAATGTATGCAAGATAGTTTCCTAGATCAGTATGTTGAGGAACCAACTCGGGAACAGGCTATTTTAGATCTAGTATTGTGCAATCAGAAAGGGTTAATTAACAACCTTGTAGTAAAGGGGCCTTTAGGGACGTGTGACCATAATATGATAGAATTTTATATTGAGTTTGAAAGTGATTTAGTTAAATCCGAAACTAAGGTCTTAAATATAAACAAAGCAAACTACGTAGGCATAAGGGGCGAGTTGGCTAAGGTAGATTGGGAAACTACATTAAAAGGTATGACAGTAGACAAGCAATGGCTAGCATAGAAAGAAAGAAAGAAAGAAAGAATGAATTTATATGGCACCTTTCACGACCACAGGACATCACAAAGTGCGGAAAATAAACTAAATGTCACATAGGTGAAGCAGAGAATGGGCCTGAGGTATATTATTGAGGCAGAAAAGAGAGCTTTACTCTGCATCTGACCATACTATATTTTACTTGTTTGAGAAGGATACTGGGAGAAGAAATTGGCCCGCAATACACCCATTTTTTGGGCAAAGCAGTAACATTGAAGGGACGAATTTCAGGTCATGATCTCTCACGCCCAATTTCCCCCAAAAGTGCGTTGGCTGCCAAATTGGAAGCCACGACTTCAAAGTATCCAGGGTGGCACCTTGAATATGCAAATCAGGGTCCCAACGCGTGTTTTAGGACCCCACTCAAAATTAGTCATCAACTGGGCAAATCATGCCCCACGCATACTCCACACATTTTTTCAGTGTCTACAGTAGCCTAACCAGCGGTTCCTTAAAGTGACTGCTGGAGACCACCAACCAAAAAGTAAGTAACTTTATACATTTATTTATATACACACATATATACACAACACACACACCCTTATATAAAAAGACACATGTTACAGTGAGTCAGTGATATATTATTTTATAATAGGTGTTTTTATGCCATTGCTACAAGTTTAGGGTGTTGCCTTAGATATTCTCTGAGGTGCAGTGGGGCTACTTAATCCTGTAAGTGATCTCAGCATGTTACATTTTGGGGGTTAACTGATACTACCCAATATTTAACTATACAGTGGCATAACCCAGGAGTGTAACAATGGGGGGAATTTTTCGGGGATCAGCGGGCGCGTTCGGTGGCGGGTCGGGTAGGAAAAAAAACCTACCGCCAGCCGTCTTTCCCAGATATCAGGTCTGTCAACGCTGAACAGACCAGACACGCAGCAGCAGGGGAGGCAATTCAGGTCATTACAACCTTGTTATCAGCCCATTAAGAAGTATTTTGAGCTCACCTTTACATTTTATGAGGTCGCCCACGGGGTCCATGCTACTCGGGGATCACATCAGGTAAGCAGGTCGGGAGTTGTATGACCATGGGATCATCTCATTACTAAACAGTTTCAAGTGTGCTATAAAAGCTCCCATCTCACATCTGTTCACTTTCCATGGTCATAAGCTGTTCTTTACTGCATTTGGAAGACAGATTGAGCTTTATGCAGGTTGCAAGTGTTTGGAATAAACTCTCTATCCAGTGTCACCTCATTGGAACAACCTCTCTCACCATTGGCAGATCGCTTCTGTCATCTCAAGTTCACCTGCCATCTATTATATCAGCATCGGTGCCCTTGAAACTATCTCACCTTGGTCCTCAGAATCCCACCACGATCAGCCCCAACACCAGCAGCACGAGACACACCAGCAGCACCAACAACAACACCAACCTTCTCTGCAATCAACTGATGCTGCACAGGACAGAGGGCATCAGCACCCAACCACATTGCTGCCCGGGAGGCCAGGAATGGCCTCACCATGGCCAGATTTACTTCACCTGACGCTGTACACCCTGGCTGCCACATGATGCGCCAGGTTGGCACCACCCCACACCAACACCATAAAGCATCCCTACAATGCCCAAGCCATTCCTTTCACACTCATCACCATTGCGGGGGGTACCGTTATGCCTTACCGTTCACTGCAACTCACTAAGCCACTTCCAAAGGTGCACACAGATCTGTCCAAGAATGCAAAGTGTTGAAAATAAAGGTTTCAATGTTTGACAACACATTAACAGAAACCTTACATAATCATTGCATAAAACACCCAAGTGCCTACGCTTGTGAGTTGACAGTTGGTATGATTGGACTAGGATGACGGTGAGTGTGAGGGGTGGCTAGTGAGATGGGGAAGTGATAATGGAGATAGAGAGGGATGGGTGGAGGTGCAAGGTAAGTTGGTGAGAGTAAGGATGTGCAGGAGTAGGGTAGGGAAGGCAGAGTGTTAGGGATGTGATGAGTGGCACAGCAGGATGAGGTTGAGTGTGGCTTTTCAGTAACGTTTTGTGATCTACTGAGATCATTGAAAGGTTTGTGCCACTGCAGCCTGGTCCTCCTGATGGCATCTCTGCTTGTGTCCTCCTGTGCAATGTGCCAGGCTGTGTTGGTCTCCTGGGGAGGTCTCTTCCGCCCTTTGGAAGGGAAGAGGACCTCCCTGCATGCTGAGACTTTCTCCATAAGCATATGGAGGGAGTCATGGGAGAGCCTGGGTGTGGCCGTGCACCTCTGTGCAGTGTTTGTCAGTGTTTGCAGCACTTCAATACTGTAGAACACTGACAGCACAACTGTCAAAATCAATTTGCGCATGGTCCCTTTAAGGAAACCGGCTGATGACGTGTCATCGAATGATGTCATCAGACCCGCTTCCTTCAATTGGCCCGGGAAACGCACTGGGCGGGCTTAACAAGCCCAATCAGGGGAAAATCATTTTGGACAGCGGGCTGGAGCCAGCAGCGGGGTCGAGACCCGCCACCGACGTCGCCCGCCAAGGACCCGCCGAGGTAGGGGAAATCGCGGCCAATGTTACCCACCCCCTTGTGATCTGAACCAAATGTTCATGTCGTTGCACGTGCCCCTCCAATCTTTTCCAAGGTGAATGGAGATAACACCTGGTGAGATGAGGCCCGGTACAAATCTTTCAACTGCTTTATTTCACAGCAAGTAAACAAGTAGAGCAACAGTTATGCTCGGTCTCACTACAACTTGAAGAAAACTACGAGTAGTTATAAGATGCCGTGGATAAATAAAAAGCATCGACACCATTTAAAATTACATCATCAGGCCCTGATTTGCATATTTATAAAAGACCTCGCCAGCTTAGGGCAAGTGTTCTGCTCGCCTGTTCAAAAGAGCAGCTTCACATCAGGACATGACAGGAAGAGGCAGCGGGACTGGAGGGTTAAGTCGCTGCCCTCATATTAACTGCTACCCCACTCCCTGTTTTCTGCCAGGCGAGTGGGGTTAAAGTCGTGGCCAAAGTCTCAGCGCGTAACAGGATACATCCTCGGATCCTGAAGAGCAGATGGAGGAAATTGCAGACGCCCGACAAATCATATTTCAAGGCTCTGAGTGTGATGTGTGCCAGAAAACTAGAGAGTGTCCAATGTAGCACCCATTTTTAAAAAGGGAGACAGAACTAATCCAGGTAATTACATGCCACTTAGCTCGACATCTGTGGCAGGGAAAATTTTAGAGTGCTTAATTAAGGATGAAATTACCACATATCTAAATAAAGAGAAAATAGTTACAAGTACCCAGCATGGATTTCAAAAGGAACAATCTTGCTTGACAAACCTCATAGAATTCTTTGGGGAGGTAACAAACATGGTATATGGGGAAATGCAGTGGATGTAGTGTACAACGACTTTAAGAAAGCCTTTGCCAAGGTACTACATGGACATTACTGGAGAAGATTGAGGGGTATAAAATTATGGGGCGAACAGAAACCTCGATTAAATATTGGCTAGATGGGAGAAAGCAGAGAGCAGGCGGTTTTTCAGAGTCGTTAGAAGTGGTTATTAGTGGTAGACCTCAGGGTCCAGTTCTGGGGAGAACACTTCTGTTCACTGTGCATATCAGCGACTTGGATATAGGCCTAGAGGGAGTGGTGTCAAAATTTGCAGATGATACCAAAAGAGGAGGTAGAGTTAATCCTTCAGGAGACCAAGGAAGCCGGAAAGGGATATTGATATGAAAGAATGGGCCAAAAAATGGCAGTTGGATTTCAATGCAAGTGTGAGGTGAAGCTTCAAAATAAAAATAACAGCAGTAATTGAATGAAAGCAGGCTCAGTGCTGTGGAATGGCAGACAAATTTGGGGATACTGGTTCACAAAACATTAATGGCAGCACCTTAGGTGGATAAGGTTGTAGAAAAAGTTAATAGAATTCTAGGTTTTATCGGAAGAGGTATAGAATATAAAAGCTAAGAGGTATATAAAACTTTAATAAGACCGCAATTACAGTATTGGGCTCCATACAATAGGAAGGATAGTGTACAAGATAGATTCACTGGGATGCTGCTTGGTATAAGGAAATACAAATGGTTGGGCCAAATAGGCTGTAACATGTTGTAACTTCTATGTATTTGCATGTATATTTCTATGCTTTTGCAAAATTACACAAAAATAACCAGCATACTATGCTTCCCCACATCAGTGGGCCTTCTTGCTTCACTTAAACAGAATAGCTCCGATATGCTCTCCTGTATATTCCATCTGAGCCTGGTTCAAGTTTTTGCTCACATCTTGGGGGCGAAATTCATTATAGCCCAGGAGTGGGCGGTAACTTGGAAAAGTTTGAGATTTAGCGCCAGGTGCTAATGAATCTCGCTGCATGCAAAATTCAGTGTCATCACTCAAAGAAAGGACGGGAGTGATAAATCAAGCGCTAATGGCGTAGCTCAGTGGCGTTAGACGCAAAGCACTAACCAATTTCAGGTGCAGTCGAATCGCTAGTCATCATTGCCACAGGCTCTTTCCAGTTCTTAAAGGGGAGGTTCAATCATGCTGCAGAACCTCATTCTCAGCATTGCTGGTTTTGCAGCTGCCTCAGCAAGCAGCAAAAGGCCAAGGAGAAGGAACCGGACCACTGAAGGAGGTGTCATTATGGCAGATCAACGGCCCAGGGAGAGAGCTCGCAGATTCCGCGACCAGGCATTGGAGGCATTGGTCTTCGCTGTGGAGAGACGGAGGGCGGTGCTGTACCCAGCAAATGGTAGGAGGCCCTTGCCACAAGTCTTCCGCGCCATGTGGAGGGAGGTAGCGCAGCACGTCTCGGGCAGCACTGTGATCCCCAGGACCCACACACAGTGCAGGAAGAAATTTAACAACCTCTCTCGGATGGTCAGGGTGAGTCAATGCTTCAACAAAAGCTACATACCACCATCTGAACCTCAGTCTGCACACACTGCCCAAAGCACCACACCCTCAGCACTCACCCACCACCAATCTCTACCTACCAACACTCACACCCACATCTCACACCTTGCACACAATGACATCTATTCAACTGTGGCAGCCACATCTCCAAACACATTGCTCCACACTCACCCACACACTTTCCTTTCTCTTGCAGACCAAGGTGGCACACAACAGGAGGGAGCAGGAGCGCACAGGCAGGTGACAACCTGACACCCAACCACTTTATGAGCTGGAGGAAAGAGTGCTGCAAATCATTGGGTGCCAGGTGGTGGGCGCCGTGGCCACCGGCGACGTAGACCCCCTTGGGACAACAACGGAATGTTCATCCCTACTCCTTCTTCTCACATCCCACTTTCCCTCACCCCACAAGCCTTTCCCACTTTCCAACTAATCATGTTGTATGTATGCCTTTCTCCCTTCCTGCCCCCCTCCCCTCACCTTAACCCGACTCTTGTACCTTAATGCTTTCAGATAATGAGCAAGCAGCTGAGCAGCCTGTCCCTGAGGGTACCATAGAGAGCGAGGTGGGAGAAGAGGAGGATGAAGAACACACGGCGTCACTGCATGTCTCACCCGCAGGTACCAGCTCAGATATTGTCATTATGCATTCTTTATAGGCCAGTATAGTAGCGAGATCTGGACAGGGTGATGCACCGGGGACAAGCGGGCTGCAGCAAGGGCACAGGGAAAGGGTAGCTTGGGGGTTAGCTCCCTGGAGGGCGAGTTCCGCTACACAGGACTAAGATGAGGCCCTCGATGGGGAGGCCTTTAGAAGAAGGGTGGTGGGCATGCACACGGAGATGATAGGTGCAATGGCAATGGTAAGGAGCGTGGAGGAGTCTGCCTCCAACATTGCACCGGGGCTTTCACAGTGTCGCAGCAGGCCAGCAATCCGTGCTCCAGCAGATTGGTAGTGATGCTGAGGTGCTGCCCCAGGGGAGTGCCAGTGGGTCAGTGGAGCAGGAAGCTGCTGTCCTCTCTCGGGATGACAGCATTCTTGCTCCCACCACGGGCCCTCTGCCATTGCCCTTGTCGTTGCCTGACATCCAGCCAGCCCAGACTGCTGCTGCCCATGCTGAGGTGGTGCAGTCTACAGCCGGGCCTTCCAGGCCCAGAGCTGGTCGAGGGCATCCTGCAAGGCCATCTGAAGTCTCCCGCACGGACACTCAGCAGCCTTCCACCTACCGTGCTGCAGCCACTGGGCCAACTCTTCGTAGGAGCACTAGAGTAGGCAAAGGCACTGTATGAGACGCACTAAGGGATTGCACAAGGGTGATTAGCTAACATTGTTGTTGTAAATATATGTTCACTGATTATTGATAAATATATTAATTGGCTTTGGATGATTTTGTGGTGTCTCTCATTTCAGCTTTGTGCTGTGATATGGCCAGCGACAGGGATGGAATGATGGAGATGTGGTGAGCAACGGGGATCTGGGGTTTAATTTATTGGAACCGCAGTCTGATGAGGCGGTCACGGACCGCCCTTCCAGAAGGCCGATTGAGTGGCTACCTCCTCCCTTGCTCCTGTTCCTCCTCCTCCTCTTCCTCGTCTTCCTCTTCCTCCTCATCCTCCTCCTACTCCTCTCCCTCTTCCTCCTCCTGAGGTGGTCCCGCAATCCCTGGTGGCAAGGGCTGAGCCCTCATGATGACCAAGTTGTGGAGCATGCATTAGGCAACCACGAAATGGTACACCCACTCAGCCGAGTACTGGAGGACTCCTCCCGAGCGGTCAAGGCAGCAGAACCGTTCCTTGAGCGCCCCGATGGTCTGCTCGATGAAGTTCCTGGTGGCAACATGGCTCTAATTATGAGTGCTGAGCAGGAGTTGGGATTGCGGAGGGGAGTCATGAGCCAGGTGGAGAGCGGATAGCCCTTGTCTCCGACCAGCCAGCCGCGAGCTTGATGTGGCGGCTAGTAGAGTCTGGCGCAGGATGAAGGCATCGTGGCTGCTGCCAGGATAGTGGGCATTCACATTGAGGATTCGCTGTCTGTGGTCGCATACCATTAAGTGAGTGGTAGCCTTTGGGGTTAAGGAAGATCTCAGGATTGTTATGCGGTGCCCGCAAAGCCACATGGGTGCAGTCAATGGCGCCCTGCACCATGGGGAAGCCCACTATCCTGGCAAAGCCACATGTACATTCATCCTGCTTCTCTCTGGTGATGGGGAAGGAAATGTAGTCCCTTCTCCTACTGTAGAGAGACTCTGTGACCTCCCGGATGCAGCGATGGACAACGAACTGTGAGATGTTCACTTTATGTTCTGTTGCAGACTGGAAGGAACTGCTGGCAAAGAAATTGAGGGAGACGGTGACCTTGACTGCCACCGAGAGAGCCGTGGTCAACCTGATCTGAGGATCAAGGTTTGGTTGCAGGAGGTGGCAGAGTTCGGTGACCACATCCTTGCTGAAGCGGAGCTTTCTAATGCACTGCTCCTCGCTTAATTGGAGGTCGGAGAAGTGCTCTCAGAATACCCTCAGTGGGTAAGGCCTCCTGTTGGCCACATCTTGCAATCTTTCACGCTGCCTCCGCTCACTCTGCAGTAGATCCTGGAGGGCGAGGTCAACTGCCAGTACAGCCCCCATTAATATAATCAAGTGTAGCACTTTGATATCTTGTCAGCATAAATGTCACTAATTTTGAGTAGCCACAACACTCCTGAAAGTAAAAAACCTTTAAATGACTGAATTAAACTCTTACACAATCGCAATCTGACAAGGAAGCCATGAAACAGCACTAACCTGACAGCTGCAACTGATCCCTTTAAATAGCGCCCCTGGAACAACCATCCACCTGCTTCACGCCTCCTCTTCCTGTCGTTGTCAGGGCGAGGCACTAAGGCAGGGGGCGACAATCAATTTGGCAGATCGGGCGCTCAGTGAGCGTTGCACACTCACTGACGTCATGATCTGCCTGGCTCTAAAGCCCAGGGCGCTAACTGTTAGTGGCGGTGCTAAGGGGTGACTGGATTTGGCGTGCGGTGGTGGATTCGCCTTGCCCCGGCGCTACTTCATTAGCGCCCCGTTAGCGCCCCCGCCAGGCACTAAACAACCGAATTTCTCCCCCCTTATGTTTAAAAACCTGACTGACTACCTCTTTCGCTGTTTGCATCACCCTGTGTTCACAGCCAGAAGAGGAAATCTGCCAAATCCTAGATCTGTTAACCAGTGCCGGAAGATGTTCAATGATCTGACCAGAGCAGACAAGGTAACACCCTGGCCACTCATTTTTCTTACTTGAGCACCCTGGGCACCAACACACTATTCATCCTCTATAATTAATAACTGAGCAACTGACCCTTCACACTACACTCTCATTATGTGTTGCACTGAGGATCTTACACTATGTGTTGCCATGTGTTAGGGAAGCGTAACAGCAGTTGCTTTCAATTCAGAACCTTCTAACACCTTCCTTCACTTCAACAGGATGAAACTACCAAATCACTTACAACATCTGTCCGATACCACCTGGGAAACACCACAAAATTGCTAACCTTCATGTATTTCAGTCAATCTTGCTGTGAAAGAAACTTGCAGACAATATTTGTGAGAGGCAGGGAATAAAGGGGGGCGGGGGGGGGGGGGGTGGTGGCATCACAGACTTTAAAGACTTCAGCCTCTACAAGGAACAGACCACGGAGTTGCTTGGGGGGCATTCTGCTCCAGCCATCGGGGATGACAAAATTAGTGGGACAGTGCAACTGCCATGTTAGTGGGCGCACACCTACATCCTCACTGTGGCATTTCTGGGGAAGCAGCACACAGGCACAAGCTTCCACCCTCCCATTCCTGTGTCCCCAATCCTAAGGCAGTAATTCTCACCCATTCTTAGCTTGTACCCTCCATTCCTGCAGTTCCATTAGAGGAACAGGAATGGGTGAGAAGGAGATGGAGGATGATGAGATGAAGAGGAGAAGGAGCATGAGGAGGAGGATGATGATCATGTGGAGGATAAGGAGGAGGAGGAGGAAGATGACAAGCAGAAAGAAGATGATGAGGAGAAGGAGGAATATGAAGATTATCATCATCAGGGGTGGATTTGGTGAGCACCCCACTTCTCGCCAAACCTGCCCCTGTCAATATCGGGGCTTGCATTTCTCAGTGAGGATTCTTCAATCTGATTGGTTGAAGAGACATGCTGTTGCTTGCCCTATTCACACAGGTCCCAGGTCCCCTGCAGAGGGCACTGCATTGTATCAGACACCCCATGACCGTAAGTTGCCGCTCAAAAGCCCACAAAAAGTCTGTGGGCAGCTGTAAGCATAACAAACGAAGAGCGGCATTCGTTCGTCACTGACCGCAAAATCCGGGCCAATGATTATGAGAGTGAGAATGTGGTCAAGTCCACCCATGAGTACTTTGATCAAGATCCTTGTCGTAAGAATGAGCCTTACGCGTGGTGAACTTAAAGTAAGCTTTAATCAACTAAAAAGGTGCTACATACAAAAGAGGTCTTACTCTATGCCTCTCCAGGATCCAACTGCTCAGTCCAGTATTTATCCTGGACTAATCACAGGAAGTGATGCAATAAAGTTCGAGTCACAGGAAGCTGTATTGTGTTACCACATTCTCCCCCCCCAAAAGATTAGGAGGCCGGGATGCTCCCTCCATTTCGTAGCCGCCGGACGAGGGAGAGCCGCACCCGTTTGGGTTCTCGTAGCGGTAGAGGGCCCCTAGCCCGTTTACCCGCCGCGGGCCGTGGACCAGAGTCCGAGTGATCCAGCCCGCTCTGTGAGGGGTCAGGACGATCCTGACTGTATACTGGTGCCCGAACGGGTGTCGGGCAGGGCTGTGGCAGATCCGTTTCCGAGCGTATGGTACGGGGTGGATCGTGGCTGCGCGTGCGAGCCCCGACGGGCTCATAGTCAGTCTGCCCCAGGTCGGCACGCTGGAGTGAGGTACCAGCCGGCGTCAGATCCAGATCGTGATGAGAGGCACCTGGCGAGCCCAGAGATGTGCCTGGTACAATATCATCCCCTGGTGTCCCTCTATGTTTCGGCGGGCAGGGAGCCAGATCCCGCAATGACACGGTAGATTCCCGACCGTCAGGATACCGAATATAGGCGTAGGTAGGGTTGACGTCAGTGAGCTCAACCTCATCTACCAGGGGGTCATTCTTAGACGCCCGAACATATCTTCGGAGTAGCACTGGTCCCGGTGCAGTCAGCCACGATGGGAGAGATATCCCATAGGATGAGCGACGCTGAAATCGGAAGAACCGTTCATGAGGCGTCGTATTTGTGGCGGTCGAAAGGAGGGACCGTGTGGAGTGTAATGCGTCTGGAAGTACTGCTTCCCATTGCTGGTTGGGTAGGCCCCGAGATCTCAAAGCCAGACGTACCGCATTCCAGATGATAGCGTTAAAACGCTCGACTTGCCCATTCCCGACCGGATGATAAGGCGTCGTTCTGCTGGCAGCAATACCCCGTTCCGAGAGATAGGCCTTGAGTTCTCCTGACATAAAAGAAGGGCCCCGATCCGAATGAACATAGGATGCCATGCCACAGAAAGCAAATACCTGCTCAAGGCAGCTGATAACCGTGGTCGTCAGCATATTGGGGCAGGGAAAGGCAAACGGAAAACGGGAATACTCATCGACCATGGTCAATAGATAAGTGTTGCGAGTTGAAGAGGGCAACGGGCCCTTAAAATCGATGCTAAGCCGTTGCATTGGCTGGGTCGCATGTATGAGTATACCACCCGAGGGGCGGAAAAACTGAGGTTTCAATTCCGCACAGACTCTGCAGTCCGAGCACATCTTCTTTACATCCCCGGTAGAGAATGGGAGATTTCGGGACCGCACGAAGTGTAGCATGCGAGTAACGCCCGGATGACACAACCCATCATGGATGTCTACGAGCGTAGAGGGTGCCATGGCAGAGCAGAATGCTCGTGTGAGGGTATCCGGAGCCACATTCTCCTTGCCAGGTCGATAGTGGATGGTGTAACCAAAAGAGGCCAATTCCAGCCGCCAAAGCTGGATTTTATTATTTTTAATTTTGGTCCGTTTTCGATTATCGAGCATGAAGGCGACCGATCGCTGGTCCGTGATTAAGGTAAAGTGCTGGCGAGCTAGGAGATGAGTCCACTTCCGTACTGCCTCTATGATGGCTGTAGCTTCTTTCTCGACTGGAGGATAATGTAGCTCAGCCCCTTGAAAAGTCCTGGACAAAAATGCCACCGGACGACCTTCCTGATTCAGAGTGGCCGAGATCGCCACCTCCGAGGCATCACACTCAACAACAAAAGGAAGACTCTCATCGATGGAGTGAAGAGCCGCTTTCTCCAACTGTTTTTTCAGGAGGTTAAAGGCTGCAACAGCCGCTGTGTCTAGTGGGAATGTGCTGGCCTTCAGTAGAGGTTGGATTCGGTCCGAGAAGTTAGGAATCCATTTAGCATAGTATGCAAACAGGCCGAGGGCCCGGCGCAAGGAGGCCGGATTCTTAGGTGGCGGGAGTTCTTGGAGTGGGCGAAGCCTTTCAGGGTCAGGTTTAATGATGCCATTGCCCACACAATAGCCAAGGATGTTGATGGTTGGTTGTGACTCAATGGATTTAGCCGCATTTAATGTCAAATTACGGTGCTGGAGTGCATCCCAAAATCGTTGGAGATTGGCGTCATGTTCCCGCTGATTGCGACCTGCGACAGTAATATTGTCCAGATAAGGAAACGTATCCTTCAAGTCTTCCTGTTTGACCAGGTCATCCATTGCTCGCTGGAAGACAGCCACTCCATTAGTGACCCCAAAGGGGAGGCGACGAAATTGATACAGCCGTCCATTGGCTTCAAAGGCCGTATACTGCTTGTCTGAGACCTTCAAGGGTACCTGATGATAGGCACTTTTCAGATCATATGTTGAGAACACCGTGTACTCAGCCAGTTTATTAACCATATCATCGATGCGCGGCAATGGGTATGCGTCCAAGTCCGTATATTGATTGATGGTCTGTGAATAGTCAATGCACAGCCGTTTCTTGTGAGGTTGTAGAGGGTTCTTAACAATAACGACCTGGGCGCGCCATGGCGACGAACAAGGCTCGATGATATCCTCTGCTAAAAGCCGAGAAATCTCAGCCGCAATAAAAGACTGGTCTTCCTGACTGAAACGTCGTGACTTTGTTATAATCGGTTTGCATCGAGGAGGGATACTGGTAAACAGTGAGGGTTCATCCAGTGAAGCTGCTGACAATGCACAGAACGGTAATCGAGGTCGTATATTAGAAATAGTGAGTTCAGGTTTGGATCCGCCGAACTCAATGGTGAGCTTCTTATGCTGCTTTTGAAAATCCAGCCCTAAGATAAGATCACTACATAAGTCCTTGAGCACCGAAAGCCGGGTGGAGGGATACCTGTGACCATTAAGTGTTATTTCAACCATACAAAAGCCAGAAATTCTGGTATTAAGTGATGACTGAGCCATCGCAATTGCCTGGTCCGATGGGAAAACATGTAGCTTTAACTCTGCAACAATCTGTTCCCTAATGAAACTATCAGTGCTACCTGAGTCAATTAAGGCATCTAAAGTATGTCCATTAATTGATGCTTTTGTAGCTGCATGGAATAGGTTCTGAGGACAAGCAGCTGTAATTGGTGTCGTTGCACAAAGAGTGGCTGAAACTCTAGGTGTGTTTCTTCGAGAGAAAACCCGAGAGGAAGCACGATAGATTTTAGCCGGAACATCTTGATAGGCCCTTACCGGGGCAGTTCGGTAGGACTTAGCTTGATAAGCCCTCGTAGAGGCTCTTGATAGGCAAACCTTTGCAAAATGACCCTTTTTGTTGCAATGACTGCAAAACGCATTGCGAGCAGGGCAGAATTTCCGAGGGTGAAACTCATCACCACAAAAGAAGCATTTCTTAGATTGCCAAGAGGCTGCCACAGTGGGGTCATCATCCTCTTCATCAGTGAAGTCATCAGATTGATCGTCAGGGATAAAGTCCTCCCTAATAGAGTTCACCTGTGGCCTCTTAAATTGCCTGACTGTAGTTAAGGCAGCAGACCGAGGTCTGGGCACTGTATAAAGGTCTGCATTTCTTTTTGCCAGATCTAGAGAGCAAGCCATGTCATAAGCTCTCTGAAGCTCAAGTGTCTTACTTTCCAGTAGACGCTGGCGTATAAATGGGGAGGCAAGCCCGCAGATGAAAGCATCACGGATCATTTCTTCACGGTACAGCTCAGCTGAGGCCGCCTGAAAGTTACAGTCCATACTAAGTCTGCGAAGCTCTTGGAGGAATTTATCAATGGATTCCTCCGGCCCTTGTTGGGCTGTAGCTAGTAGATGTCTGGCATAGACCTCATTCGGTGTCTTAGTATATAGTCTTTTAAGCGTCCGAATTGCCTCCTCGTAACTGCCCCATTCCTCGACATACTGAAATACATTCGGAGTGACACAGTTGATGAGTATCCGCAACTTTGTGTCATCATCAGCCTTGCAATATTCGAGAAAATTGTCAAACGTGCGATACCAGTGTTTCCACACCTTACCGGCTGCTGGGGTGTTTGGGTCCAAGTCAAGACGCGATGGTTTAAGGATGTTTTCCATGATGGGTGATTCCCTGGATCCTTAGTTCCGAGTTCGTCCAAAAAGTTTGAGTGCGAAGTTTTTCAAAGTTGATTAAATTGTCGTAAGAATGAGCCTTACGCGTGGTGAACTTAAAGTAAGCTTTAATCAACTAAAAAGGTGCTACATACAAAAGAGGTCTTACTCTATGCCTCTCCAGGATCCAACTGCTCAGTCCAGTATTTATCCTGGACTAATCACAGGAAGTGATGCAATAAAGTTCGAGTCACAGGAAGCTGTATTGTGTTACCACAATCCTGCCTTTTGTTTCTCCACCACAACCTCCTTGATCTCACCCCGTGTCATTTGCCTTTTCACTCCCACACACCACTTCAGATACTTTCACCTGAGAGGAATTAAACAGTGTTAGTGAGGATGTGACAGTGGGTGATTCACTGAGCATGACTGGACCAGTGGAGTGGGGAATGGGTGAGGATGTGCCACCTCCCCAGTGAAGGCCAAGGAAAAGGCTGCGCATGACTTCGGATTTGTGGGAACCAAATCCCCTGGGTACTCTTCTGAAAAGAAGGGTGTTCAAGGAACATCATACCTGTATACAGGCTTAGTAGTCAGTCTCTGAGACATGCAGCAACCTACAGCTGTAACTCTGGAGTCTACAGCCATCATTTGCAAGAATATTGCTTCTTTGGTGAAATTCACTCTTCGAACAACAGAGCTCATCATTGAACTCTTCATTGGACCTGGGTTGGCTGTATATTTTTTGGGCGGTGGGATATCTTAGAAACATAGAAACATAGAAACTAGGAGCAGGAGTAGGCCATTCGGCCCGTCGAGCCTGCTCCACCATTCAATACGATCATGGCTGATCATCCAAATCCAGTACCCTGTCCCTGCTTTCTCACACAGAATCCCCACATCGAGCCTGCACCGACACATATCCCACCCTATCCCCGTAACCCCACGTATTTAATTCCCCCTAACATATCCCATCCTATCCCCATAACCCCACATATTTAATCCCCCCCTAACACTAAGGGTCAATTTATCATAGAAAAATCAACCTAACCCGCACATTTTTGGACTGAAGGAATCAACCTCCTTAAATGCCATTTAATTTTCTTTTTCTCCATGCTCTCCTCCTCCTCTACCTTCCCTTGCATTATTGTGGCAAACATAGGTATGCCCATTGGGATTCCCATAACTGTTCCGCAGAAGCTTCCACTGAGGGTGGGGGCAAAAATATCCAAGGGATCTCACAGCCCCACAGGCAGGCAGAAGCACTGTCCAGAGACAAACTGAATAAAGAGCTCGTTCCCAGCTCTAGTAATCAGCAAGCAAGTTTTAGGCAGTTTGTAGACTCAAAAGTTTCTCACTTCTACCAGCCTCAGCTGATTGTGGCAACAGATATGCCTTATGTTTCTCATTCTACATTACACTTAGCGCATTGCAAGTGTAACTTCTGAAAATTCGAGGCTTCAGTGTCACTGGCCCTCGTTTAAATTAGATATGTGGGGACTCTCGGGAGGAACCAAAAGTGATCACGAATTCAGGCACATCATTTTAAGAAGTGGCTTCTATCATTTTCCAAATGAAAACAATGCCCTGTTTGAGACCCCAGAAATGCCAAAAATGGTATAGAAATTTGGGGCCACTGTTTTTCCCAAAATCGGTTTTGTGAATAAAATGGTTAAAAAATCCTAAAACTTAACAGTCACGCAGGAATTGACATCAGGGCCACTGATTTATGCCAATTGAGTCCAATTCCATTTTTATTGCATAGTATTCTGGGGATTTTACTGGTGTTTTCTGGATCAAATTCCACTAGCCATCCATAATTCTTTGAAAAACAGATGTGTGTACACATATATTCCTCTAATTCAGTATTTAATTTTTATCCCTTACCATTAAAGCTGAGGCTACACAGCAAGATGCAGCAATTGGGGGTAGATAGCTGGTATTTAGCAGTACTGGGAGGGCAGGTTAGGGTTTAGCTGCACTGAGGGTTAGTCCTCACTGTGAGGAAAATCTGAGTTTTGGTAGCACTGGCAGGATTATTCTGGAGTAAAATTTTATCTGAATCAAGCTTTCGAAATTCATCCTCCAGCTTTCTTCAAATAGTTTTAAAAAACAACTGAGTAGATGCTGCTAGCAACTAAATATTCCAGGTGTTAGACTGATGAAACACTACTGATGCATCCTGGGAACTTGTGCATATTGCACATGCTCAGACTGCAGGATCTAGCTTCAGTTAACTGAGTCTAGCCTCTGGGCAAAATATCATGTTCAAGCTCAGGTCTCTGAAGGAGGCTGAAAACTTTAATGACCATATTAAAAGACCCAAGAGAACATTTAATGGTTAAATTTAATCATGTTATGGTAAAATATGTAATTTTTATGTTTTTATTTTGAGTAAACATGATTTTGGATATTTCAAAATTTCAGTTACTGAAAAAAGATGGCAGACATTTTTTTCAAAAGCATTTTGAGTGATTTAATTGATTCACCTTTTATTTTTCTTTATTGGTAATTTTTTCTAACTGCTCATTCAAGATTGGTTGTTTCTGTGAGTCTTTTGTAGTTGTCACTGGTAGTTCTCCAACCATTTTCATTTTTCATGTATGCTAACAACACCCAGCACTACCTCTCCACCACTTCTCTAGACCCCTCTACTGCCTCTCGATTGTCAAAACTGCCTGTCCGATATCCTGTCATGGATGAGGCCCAATTTTCTCCAGTAGAACATTGGGAAGATTGAAGCCATCATCATAGGCCTTTGCCAGAAACTCCCTATCCTTGTCACCGATTCCATCTCCCTTCCTGGCCATTAATAAGTTAAGCATCAAAAGACTATCAGAAGAGGAACAGCTGAAAAAAAGAGAAATGAAAGAACAATAATACACACTTTCAGGGAAGCCCATAGTGTTGAGCCATCTACGTAAGTAACAGAGTGCTGTGGTGGTTGCCAAGTAAAGTTAAAATTAATGGAATTCATTTTAGAACAGCCCAAATACAGCATTTCACAGTTGAACTGTTAAAAGATGCATGAACGGATGCCAGAGCTGGACTGTAGGCACCTGCCATTAAGCCACTGCAAACCCTTGCATACCTGCCTGATTATGGACAACTGTCTCTGTAGGCACCAGGCCAGCAAGATGGCATGTGCATATCAGTGCCATCTGTTGCAAAGATACTTTGTATCTTATGAAGAAGCCATAGTTCTCCCTTGAATCGGCAACATTGACTACCTAATATATTTGTAGTACAAATCTGCTGCTGACCTAGCTATTGGTCTCAGGGTCTGTACTATAAATAAGTGGCAGCGTTGTTGCCTCGAACTTCGAAGAAACCTACCTGTGGGACTGGTTTCCAGATAAAAGCACAAACAGGGATCTTTTCTTCATTATTGATGTCACTATAAACAACATTGATGCCAACATTGAAGTCAGGAAGAAAAACGGCACCAGGCTCAGTGAAGAAAGTCCTCCCACGTAAGATGGTGAAACAGTTTCACTGCTGCTCACTTGTACAGCACTTATTCTGCAGTTAGGAAGTTAATGTTGCATTAAAAGCTTTCAAATCAACTACCACCGCTGCTTGCACATGAGGATAGAAATTACCGTTGTTATTAGTGGAAGAATATCTAATGCATTCATGTGACATTTTTCTGTGTGCTATTTTAATAAAGCCATTAATCCACTTAAAATAAATGGGGGAAAAAATCTGTTAAAATAATGGACAAAACGATGGCAACTGAATATGTTATCTGTTCATTCGCTAATATTGCCAAATGTAATTTCTAGCCTTTGCAGTGCTTTAAATAATTCTTAATGAATATTTAGCCTGCTTCTATAATTTCTTCAATGTCTGAGGATACTCTGCACAGGTGACTGGTAACAAAACTGCTTCAGTTCCTACACAGGGGTGAGGACCCCCAGATCCCTCTGTACCGCAGCATTTTGTAGTCTCTCTCCATTTAAATAATAATTGGCTTTTTTATTCTTCCTACCAAAGTGGATAACCTCACAATTTCCCACATTATACTCCATCTGCCAAATATTTGCCCACTCACTTAACCTATCTATATCCCTTTGCAGACTCTTTGGGCAGAATTTTCACTGACCCGTGGAGGTGGGTTTGGAGGCGTGTGGGGGGTTAAAGTTGCGAAAACTGGTGGACGGGCACAAGTCCGCCTCCATCCCGCCTCCACACAATTTTCATTAAATCGTGTCTGCTGGTCCCGACTCCGTCCCGCCTCTAAGAGGCGGGATAGGCTGTTAAGGCCCTTAACAAGCACTAAATTGCCTCGATAATGACATTTTGAAAGGCCTTTGTGATTTTAACCCTTTTTCTACGTGAAGCACGCCTGTTCTGAACCACGAATGTGAAACCTGGCGGTAGCACATTTGGATAGCTGACTATCAGCTGCAGGTCCACTATTACAATAGTAGTAGTAGTAGGAAGAGGAGGAGTAGTAATAATAATAATATCTGGGAGTGGTGGTGGTGGTACAAAAATATCTGGGAGCAGACTTAGGGCTGCTGCTGCTCATTTTGCCTCCAAGTTCTCTCACAGCAAAGGCCAGGCAGTCTTTGCAGACCTTCAATGCAGCAGCAATGATGACATCATCAGAGGCGACTTTGAGACTGAAAACACTAATTGGGTCATGGGTTCCCACATGCTGGAACTCAATTGCCCAATTAGGTGAAAATTGCATCAATCTCCCACATCCAATTGGAGTCGGGTGGCTAACACGAAAAGTGGATGACATGACCCCAAACCGCCCCAGTTTCAAAATCTAGCCCTTTGTGTCCTCCTCACAACTTGCTTTCCCACCTATCTTTGTATCCTCAGCAAATTTGGCTACAGTACACTCGGTCCCTTTATCCAAGTCATTAATATAGATTGTAAATAGTTGAGGCCCCAGCACTGATTCCTGTGGCACCCCACTAGTTACAATTTGCCAACCTGAAAATTACCCATTTATCCAGACTCTCTGTTTTCTGTTAGCCAAGCCTCGATCCATATTACCCCCAACCCCGTGAGCTCTTATCTTGTGCAGTAACCTTTTATGTGGCACCTTATCGAATGCCTTCTGGAAATCCAAATATACTTCATCTACTGGTTCCCCTTTATCCACCCTGCTCGTTACATCCTCAAAGAACTTTAGTAAATTTGTCAAACACGATTTCCCTTTCATAAAACTATGTCGGCTCTGCTTGATCGTATTATGATTTTCTAAATGTCCTGCTATTACTTCCTGAATAATGGATTCCAGCATTTCCCCAATGACAGATGTTAGGCTAACTGGCCTATAGTTTCCTGCTTTCTGACTCCCTCCTTTCTTGAATAGGGGAGTTACATTTGCAGTTTTCCAATCCGCTGGGACCTCTCCAGAATCCAGGGAATTTTGGTAGATTACAATCAACACATCCACTATCTCTGCAGCCACTTCTTTTAAGACCCTAGGATGCAGGCCATCAGGTCCAGGGGACTTGTCAGCCTTTAGTCCCATTAGTTTGCCGAGTACTTTTTCTCAAGTGATAGTGATTGTTTTAAGTTCCTCCCTCCATATAGCCCCTTGATTATCATACAAATATAGAAACATAGAAGACAGGAGCAGGAGTAGGCCATTCGGCCCCTCGCGCCTGCTCCGCCATTTAATGAGATCATGGCTGATCATCCAAATTCAGTACCCTGTCCCTGCTTTCTCCCCATATCCCATGATCCCTTTAGCCTTAAGAAATATATCTAACTCCTTCTTGAATATATTTAATGAATTGGCCTCAACTGCCTTTTGTGATAGAGAATTCCACAGGTTCACCACTCTCTGGGTGAAGAAATTCCTCCTCATCTCTGTCCTAAATGGCTTACCCCTTATCTTTAGACTGTGATCCCTGGTTCTGGACTCCCCGCCATCGGAAACATCCTTCCTGCATCTAGTCTGTCTAGTCCTGATAGAATTTTATAAGTTTCAATGAGATCTCCTCTCATTCTTTTAAACTCCAGCAAATATAAGCTCAATCGACCCAATCTCTCCTCATACGTCATTCCTGCCATCCCAGGTATCAGTCTGGTGAATCTTCACTGCACTCCCTCCATGGCAAGAACATCCTTCCTCAGATAAGGCGACCAAAACTGCACACAATACTCAAGGTGTGGTCTCACCAAGGCCTTGTACAACTGCAGCAAGACATCCTTGCTCCTGTACTCGAATCCTCTCGCTATGAAGGCCAACATACCATTTGCCTTCTTAACCGCCTGCTGCACCTGCATGCTTACCTTCAGCGACTGGTGCACAAGGACACCCAGGTCTCGTTGCACTTCCCCTTTTCCCAATCTATTGCCGTTCAGATAATAATCTGTCTTCCTCTTTTTGCCACCAAAGTGGATAACCTCGCATTTATCCACATTATACTGCATCTGCCATGCATCTGCCCAATCACCCAACCTGTCCAAATCATACTGGAGTTTCTCGGCATCCTCCTCACAACACACACACACACACAGCTTTGTGTCGTCTGCAAACTTGGAGATATTGGCCCAAAAATTCGTGAGGAAGCCTTCGTGCGAGGGTAAGGCCTCCACGCGATCTCTCACTCCGCGTTAGCTTTTTCAGTTCCAGCTCGCACGAACTTGATGTTCTGGACAGCTGCTGTGCTGGCCTTGCGTATCCCACCGGCGTAGTTAATTCGTGCGAGCTGTGGGATCACGTGACTCAGTTAGAGCCAATGGCAGCACACCATCTTCCATTCATAACTTTCACATAAGTGCTGTGAAAGTTATGAATACTATAGCCCCCCAAAAGAACCGCTAAACCTCAATTAAATAAAAAAAAAAACATCACATAAATAAAATAAGTATAGTTAAATAAATTAACCATTTTAAATAAAAAATTAAATTTTTGAAAAAATTTAAAATCTTTTAAAAAGTTATAAAAATAAACTTACCTGTCTTTAAAGTCTCTAAAAAAGATATACCTGTTAAAAAAAATTCAAAATAATACTTAATTCACTACTTACCTTGTTAAAAGTGGGTCTTACTCCTCCTTTTTTTATGTCTAGAATCTTCCGTACTTACCTGCGCGTTGAAACCACTAAGTGCACAGCGTGCGCGCAGCCTGTAGCGCGCACGCGGTTCACCTAGGACCCGCTCCCTTTTCCATTCACCAAGTGCCGGTTTTCAGCGCATGCGCAGTGCATGCAGAAAACCGGCAATTGGAGACAGAATACGCGAGAGTACGCAGTGTGTACTCTCGCGTAGCGGGACTAATTTTTGGGCCATTACATCTAGTTCCCTCATCTAGATCATTAATATATATTGTGAATAGCTGGGGTCCTAGCACCGATCCCTGCGGTACCCCACTAGTCACTGCCTGCCACTCGGAAAAAGACCCGTTTATTCCAACTCTTTGCTTCCTGTCTGCCAACCAGTTCTCTAT
This sequence comes from Squalus acanthias, assembly GCA_030390025.1. NCBI lineage: Eukaryota > Metazoa > Chordata > Chondrichthyes > Squaliformes > Squalidae > Squalus > Squalus acanthias. The sequence goes on along the minus strand of CM059438.1, from coordinate 28,703,495 downwards.
CTAAGTCAGTACCTTACCCCCAATCCCATGTGCTTTAACTTTACACGCTAATCTCTTATGCGGGACCTTATCGAAAGCCTTCTGAAAGTCCAAATACACCACATCCACTGGTTCTCCCTTATCTATTCTACCAGTTACATCCTCAAAAAATTCCAGTAGATTAGTCAAGCACCTTTTGTAAATCCGTGTTGACTTTGTCCGATCCTGTCACTGTTTTCCAAGTGCACTGCTATTACATCTTTTATAATGGACTCTAGCATTTTCCCCACTACCGATGTCAGGCTTACCGGTCTATAATTCCCCGTTTTCTCTCTCCCACCTTTTTTAAATAGTGGGGTTACATTAGCTACCCTCCAATCCATGGAAACTGTGCCAGAGTCTATAGAATTTTGGAAGATGACCAGCAATGCATCTACTATTTCTCGGGCCACTTCCTTAAGTACCCTAGGATGTAGATTATCAGGCCCTGGGGATTTATCGGCCTTCAATCCTGTCAATTTCCCGAACACCATTTCCCTCCAAATACTGATTTCATTCAGTTCCTCCCTCTCATTAGACCCTATGTTCCCCGACATCTCTGGGAGTTTATTTGTGTCCTCCTTTGTGAAGACAGAACCAAAGTATGTATTTAATTCGTCAGCCATTTCTTTGTTCCCCATTAGAAATTCCCCTGATTCTGACTGCAAGGGACCTACGCTTGACTTCACCAATCTTTTTCTCTTCACATATCTATAGAAGCTTTTACAATCAGTTTTTATGTTCCCAGCAAGCTTACTCTCATACTCTATTTTCCCCCTCTTAATTAATCCTTTTGTCCTCCTTTGCTGAATCCTAAACTGCTCCCAATCCTCAGGTTTGCTGCTTTTTCTGGCCAATTTATATGTCCTCTCCTTGGATCTTATGCTATCCCTAATTTCCCTTGTTAGCCACGGTTGCGCCACCTTTTTTGTTTTATTTTTATGCCAGACAGGGATGAACAAATTCTGTAGTTCATCCATGCGATCTTTAAATGTTTACCATTGCCTACCCACCGTCAACACTTCAAGTAACATTCCCCAATCCATCCTAGCCAACTCGCACCTCATACCATCGTAGTTTCCTTTATTTAAATTCAGGACCCTAGTCTCTGAGTCAATTACTTCACTCTCCATCTTAATGAAGAATTCTATCATATTATGATCGCTCCTCCCCAAGGGGCCTCGCACAACAAGATTGCTAATCAATCCTTTCTCATTACATAATACAAAGTCTAAGATGGCCTGATCTCTAGTTGGTTCCTCGACATATTGGTCCAGGAAACCATCCCGTATACACTCTAGGAATTCCTTCTCCACAGTATTGTTACTGATTTGGTTAGCCCAATCGAAATGTAGATTAAAGTCACCCATGATAACTGCTGTGCCCTTATTGCACGCGTCCCTAATTTCCTGTTTAATGCCATCCCCAACCTCAGCATTACTGTTTGGGGGTCTGTATACAACTCCCACTAACATTTTCTGCCCCTTGGTATTTCTCAGCTCTACCCATACAGATTCCACATCATCAGAGCTAATATCCTTCCTTACTATTGTGTTAATCTCCTCTTTAACCAGCAATGCTACCCCACCTCCTTTTCCTTTTTGCCTGTCCTTCCTGAATATTGAATACCCCTGGATGTTGAATCCCCAGCCTTGGTCACCCTGGAGCCATGTCTCCGTAATCCCAATTATATCATTTCCGTTTACATCTATTTGCGCAGCTAATTCATCCACCTTATTACGAATGCTCCTCGCATTAAGACACAAAGGGGTAGAAATTAGGTCGCGCCCCATTTGGGGCGCAAATATCGTCTGGACGCAAATATTAGCGCCTGGCGCTAATTATCGGCACTGACTGGAAACTTCACTTTTACCGCCCCGGGAGGTGAGTGGAGCGCTAAAGCAGGCGCTGCACACCTGTCTTAAGGCGCAAAGGCCAAGGAGTGAGGCGCTAACTCAGAGCGCTGGCGAAGCTCATGTAATGTCAGTCAGCAATGGAACACACACACAATGGCACGGGCCAGTTCTTAAAGGGGATGGTTAATCTTGCTTTCCATCCACATCCTGTTAATTGCAGCCTTCAATCTCGGCCTGGAGAGACTTGCACATCAAATGTGCTGGAAAGAACAATGGAGAGTACCAGGCAAAGAGCTCAGAGTGCAGCTCCCACAGTCTCTGCTAAATCGATACAAGGAATGGCAAATCAAAAGGAACCTGCAAAGTGCTGCTCAGTACCCAAAACTCCTTCACACAACGTTGAATCTCTCCAGAAGTCTCTCCCTCTCTCTCTCAGAATGCGTAGTTCAAAAATGCCACCAACAATAAAAGACAGGAAGAGGCCCCCTTTAAATAGCGCCCCCCCCAGCCCCACAGCGATTGATAGCGTTCCAGTCTTCTGGTCGTTGGATGCGCCAGGCGGTAAGGCAGGGGGCGCCACTTAATTTCTGCTCCGGGGCGCCCCAAGGGCGTTGCACCATGGAATGACGTCACAATCTGCGCGCGCAGGTGGTCGCAGCGGTAAGTTTTAGCACCGCCGCACAATCTCAAGTTAAGTTCTCGAGCGGCGCAAACATCGCTGCGCCCGGGCGTTAGCGGCTTTGCGCCCCATTAGCGCCCTCTTAAGGCGCTAACGGGAGGCGCAACCAACTGAATTTTTACCCCAAAGCCTTCAGGCTTGTTTTTTTAACACTCTTAGTCCTTTTAGAATTATTATTTACTGTGGCCCTGTTTGATTTACACCCTTGATTGCTCTGCCTTCCACTTTTGCTTTTCTCCTTCCTGTCTTTTGCTTCTATCCTTTCTTCCCTTTCCTCTGTCTCCCTACACAGGTTCCCAACCCCCTGCCATTTTAGTTTAAACCCTCCCCAACAGCACTAGCAAACAATCTCCCTAGGACATCGGTCCCGGTCCTGCCCAGGTGCAAACCGTCCAGTTTGTACTGGTCCCACCTCCCCCAGAACCGGTTCCAATGTCCCAGGAATTTGAATCCCTCCCCCTTGCACCATTCCTCTAGCCACGTATTCATCTGAAATATCCTTCTATTTCTACTCTGACTAGCACGTGGCACTGGTAGCAATCCTATTAATTATTACTGGGATGCTTTTAGTGTCTTCTACCGTGAAGACCGATACAAAATATTTGTTCAAAGTCTCTGCCATTTCCGTTTCTCATTATTAATTCCCCAGTCTCATCCTCTAAGGGACCAACGTTTACTTTAGCTGCTCTCTTCCTTTTTATATACCTGTAGAAGCTCTTACTGTCTGTTTTTATATTTTCTGCTAGTTTACTCTCATAATCTATCTTCTCTCTCTATTATTTTTTTAGTCATCCTTTCCTGATTTCTAATAATTTCCCAATCCTCTGGCCTACCACTAATCTTCACAACATTGTATGCCTTTTCTTTCAATTTGATACCATCCTTAACTTCCTTAATTAGCCACGGATGTTTCATCCTTCTCGTAGAATCTTTCTTTCTCACTGGAATAAACCTTTGCTGAGAGTTATGAAATATCTCCTTAAATGTCTGCCACTGCTTATCTACTGTCTTACCCTTTAATCCATTTTCCCAGTCCACTTTAGCCAACACTGTCTTCATACCTTTGTAATTGCCTTTATTTAAGTTTAGGACACTAGTTTCAGACCCAAGTTTCTCACCATCAAACTGAATTTGAAATTCTATCATGCTATGATCACTCTTCCCTAGAGGATCCTTTACAATAACATCATTAATTAATCCTGTCTCATTACACATTACCAGATCTAAAATAGCCTGCTCCCTGGTTGGTTCCACAATGTATTGTTCTAAGAAACCATCTTGAATACACTCTGTGAACTCGTCCTCAAGGCTACCCTTGCCAATTTGATTTGTCCAATCTATATGAAGATTAAAATCGCCCATGATTATTGCAGTACCTTTCTTACAAGCCCCCATTATTTCTTGATTTATACTCTGTCCTACAGTGTAGCTACTGTTAGGGGGTCTACAGACTACTCCCACCAGTGACTTCTTTCCCTTACTATTTCTTATCTCCACCCAAACTGATTCTACATCTTGATCTTCTAAACCAATATCATTTCTCACCACTGCACTGATCTCATCCTTTATTAACAGAGCTATCCCACCTCATTTTCCATTTCTGCCTATCCTTCCGAAATGTCAAATACCCCTGAATATTCAGTTCCCAGCCTTGGTCACCTTGCAACCACGTCTCTGTAATGACTGACGCTGTCAACACCTTTTAAAGGGACACACACACCTTTCAGGTAAGTTTGCATTTAAGCTTTAGGAATTTTTTTTGTTTTTTTGATTTTATTGAAGTAGTGGCTTGCTGTAATAGATGTTCAAAGTTTTTTTATGTGTGTAGGGAATGCTGCTGGATGCTTGCAAGGCCTCGGATGGTAAAGGAAGGCCTCTGGGAAGACAAAAAATCCTGCAAATACTCAGCAGGTCAGGCAAGATCCATGGAGAGAAACAGAGTTCACATCTCAGGTCGAGATGCTGCCTGACCTGCTCAGTATTTCCAGCATTTTATGCTGTCATTTCAGATTTACAGCATCCGCTCACAGAGGGAAGAGGAAGACACAGAAGAGAAGGAAGCAGAAGAGGAGGAAGCAGAAGAGGAGGAAGCAAAAGGAAGAATGCAACTCAGACAGCCCCTTTATGGCCGTGATATCTGGGATGGAATCATCTGCCTGCGGTCCCAGTGACCACAACCCCAATTCCCCTTTCAACATTATTCCCACACCTTACCTTCCCTCTGTTACTGACCATCACAACATCCGCCTGGCCACAACTTTCCAATCCAACTTTATACATTTATTCATCCAATATGGCATCAAGACATCAATTCATCATCCTTATGCATTCACTTAATGTCTGTCTTGTGTGTGCCTTTGCCTATCCTACTGATGTCAGGCAGTGCTACCCCAGTGGCAACAGCATGGCTGGTGGAAGGCTGCTGACTTTTAGTGGGGGACACTGCAAATGGCCTTGCTGGTCAACCTTGAGGAGCTGGTGGCTGGGAGTGTCAAATCGAGTGAGGGTGTTTCTTCTTCTTCTTCGCCACTCTCCTCTCCCTCTTCTTGGCCAACCACTAGCTGGGCAGGCTGCATTTCTTGGGTGTGTGAAATGAGGAAGGCACAAGGGTGGAGTTGTGAGGGGAGGGTGGGAATGCAAGAGGTGCATGCGAGAAGGAGGATAACGTATGAGGATTCTAGCACCTTGTAACCTTTCTACCCCGCCGCTGGCCATGGGCTCATTCATGCCCCTGCCAAGAATGGCCTGCACCGTCTCCTCCAAGGGGGTGAGGTGAGGCTAGTAATGGGAGCTGTGCCTCGTGATTGGTACAGATTGTTGGTAGATGAGTGATTGAGGGGGGTGGAGTTGTGCAGTGAGCAGTGTGTGAGGCTAGTGATTCAGTTGGTAGGAGACGGCTTTTGAAGATGCAATCACTGACTTTGACCAGTAGTCTGAGGTCATGACGCTTCTTTGGGCACTGGAGCTAGCTGGGGGCAACACTGCTGGAAGTGATATGGTCCCACATCATTCTTTCTGGAGGGCCTCCTGGCCCCTGTGGGTAGAGGAACTCTCTTGCAGTGTTGACCCCCCTGCACAAAGCTGGTGCGCCCCTGGGATCCGTGGGCCACTACGCTGCCCTCTACTACCCAGTGTCTGCCAGCAAGTTCTCGAAGGACGGTCCCCACCAGATAAGTGCGCATTCCATCTGTGGAAGAGTCAGCATCAAAGCTGATAATATCAACACATTTTCTACCTTCCAACTCTATTGTCCAATTTAAGACCAGAATAACCATAGTTTCCATTTATTAGTAAACTCAGGGGTGCAGGAATAGGTTTCACATACTCACCTTTTGATTCTGAAAAGTTGCTCATCATTAGATTTGCAATAACTTACAGATCGCACTTAACTAGAAGAGGGACAGCTTAGTTCTCCATCAAAAAAAATGTTGATTGTTTTGTTCAAGCGAATATTCTATCTGCAAGGTCCCTGTTGCTACAACAATCTTGTCCAAAGTTATTATAGCTACCTTCTGAATGTGGGACAGAAAAGCACTGCTGCCACTTTGAAGACATTCTTTATCTAGCATGAATGGTCTTACTTACTCACTAAGTTATATTTCAAAACAACCCAATATATACATCTTCAACTTTAATTCAGATTTGTACTTCTCCTTAAAGCCTCTGTTCACCCCGCCTTGGATCGCTGTCTAGTTTTTAACTTAACGTCTGTGAAGCGCTTTGGGATGGTTTGCTACATTAAAGATGTTTACATAGAACTTCCAAGGGGATTCTTCCAATATCCTGGGATAACCTTGACAGAAACCCCGCTGAAGTTATGCGAGAGATTGGGAGAACCTCCACATAAATTCTACTCTGCTATATAGATGCAAGTTGTTGTTGATAATGTGCACCAAAAAATAGTAAAGTAATCCCTTCCTCATCTAGCTAAAGAAAGACTTGCATTTATATAGCGCCTTTCACAACCACCGGACGTCTCAAAGCACTTCACTGCCAATGAAGTACTTTTGGAGTGTAGTCACTGTTGTAATGTGGGAAATGCAGCAGCCAATTTGTGCACAGCAAGCTCCCACAAACAGCAATGTGATAATGACCAGATAAACTGTTTTTGTTATGTTGATTGAGGGATAAATATTGGCCAGGACAGCAGGGATAACTCCCCTGCTCTTCTTCGAAATAGTGCCTTGGGATCTTTTACGTCCACCTGAGAGAGCAGACGGGGCCTCGGTTTAACGTCTCATCCGAAAGACGGCACCTCCGACAGTGCAGCACTCCCTCAGTACTGCACTGGAGTGTCAACCTAGATTTTTGTGCTCAAGTCCCTGGAGTGGGACTTGAACCCACAACCTTCTGACACCAGAGGCGAGAGTGCTGCCCACTGAGCCACGGCTGACACAAACGGCTAAGCACTAAAAGAATTCTTAAAAAATCATGTATGTTTGGATATTACTCATCAGCAGCAATGATGAAAAAAAATTCTAGCGGTATTCAAAATAAGTTTGGCAAACCATAAATTTGTGATATAATTTATAGTCTACAGCTCTATTAAATCTCTATTCCACCTTGTATAAATTTCTCAAATTTCAGCTGGCACAGAAATCTGAGAGATCACAAAACTCATATAAACGCTGAGAGAAATTAAGAAATTATAGGGTTGATTGTGTGATCCTGTGCTTCCAATGGAGTGCATGGAGTGCAGGTTGGACAATCGAGGATACAATGCTGCAGCCCTATCTCTGACCCATGCTCCCGAGGTACAAAGGTCCCCATTAGAAGTGGAATCATTCCTAATAAACCATAAATTTACATTAAAAAAATCAATTTGACTGGGTTTGATTTTACTCAGTGATTGTCTTTTCAATCACAATATGTCACATCATGTTGAATTTTTGCTGTTGATGTTATTACTGCTCATATTTTTTTCCACCTAAGCAATTTATGCATGCACGAGTCACAAAAATAGTGAAAATTTAATATGCTGTTGTGACATATTGTGGTGAAAAGACAAATACTCCTGCTACAGTTTCCAACTGGACACATGCAGACAGAGTCCATGCGGGCATTGCTGGTTCAGGGGTAGAATTCCTGCTTGCCAGGTTAGACCCGGGTTCGATTCCGGCCAATACAGGACCTTTACATTTCAGGGTCAGAAGGTTGTGGGATCAAGTCCCACTCCAGAGACTTGAACACAAAAATCTAGGCTGAGGGAGTGCTGCACTGTCGGAGGTGCAGTCTTTTGGATGAGACGTTAAACCGAGGCCTCATCTGCCCTCTCAGGTGGATGTAAAACATCCCATGTCACTATTTCAAAGAAGAGCAGTAGTACTGAGAGAGTTTAGGAAGGACGTGAAGGCTTTGGAGAGGGTACAGAAGCGATTTACTAGACTGGTTCCAGGGATGAGGGATTACAGTTACATGGATAGACTAGAGAAGCTGGGGTTGTTCTCCTTCCGCGGTGAAGGCTAAGAGGATATTTAATAAAGGTGTTTAAAATCATGAAGGGTTTAGATAGAGTAAATAAAGAGAAACTGTTTCCAATGGCTGAAAGGTTGACAACCAGAGGGCACAAGTTTAAGGTGACTGGCAAAAGAACCAGAGGTGACATGAGGAAAAACCTTTTTACGCAACGAGTGGTTAGAATTTGGAATGCACTGCCTGATAGGGTGGTGGATACAGATTCAATAGTAGCCTTCAAAAGGGAATTCGATAAATATTTGAAGGAATAAAAATTGCAGGGATATTGGGAAAGAGTGGGGAAGTTGGACTAACTGGATTGCTCTTTGAAAGAGCCGGCACAGACTCGATGGGTCGAACAGCCTCCTTCTGTGCTATATTATTTTATGATTCTATGATATAGATAGAAAATCGAGAGCGGGTTCTGCCTGAAATTTTGGTAAGTGCTTCTGCCACACCTAGCTCTTCCACCCTGATGGCTGAAGAGGAAAATCTACCCCTGGAGTATACCGGGTGATCTGATAAAGCTCAGCTCAGATTTCTCTCTAAGTATAAAGTGATTAGTCTTTTTGCCTTCCATTGATTTTGTCTCGGATATACATTTAAAGTAATGGTACCACAGTATTCATTATTATATTTTCTTTTTATTCACATTCCAATAGTTGTGGTTTTAATCTATCTGACCAAAACCAAAAGGAAAATATTTACAATGATCAGTCATGGTAAGCTTGATGTACCTTTATTTATCCTCAATCTTGGAACTACTTACAGAAAAAAAGAAAACTGTACTATTACACGAAAGGAGCTAAAATGTAATTTTCAGAATTAAGTTGGAGCTTAGATGGCCAAAGACTTGAATGAGTAATCAGGATTTAAAAAATTGCAGGTATTTCGCAAGATCTGGCTCTTGATGTGACTCTTGCTCAAGACAGTTTAAAATGTAACTGACATCTATCAGTTTTACACTCATCTTGATGATGCCGAGTCTCCCAACATGATGGACCAACAACTGCAACTATCAGGAAAGACTGAGCAAGTTGGGGCTCTTTTCTCTGCAAAAGAGAAGACTAAGAAGAGGCCTGATAGAGGTCTTTAAAATTATAAGAGGTTCAATACTTGTGGGTGAATCCAGAACAAGGGAGCATAAATATAAGATGGTCACGAGCATATCAAATGATTAATTTAGGAGGAAAATCTTTACACAGAGAGTGGTGAGAATGTGGAAGTCACAGCCACATGGAGTGGTTGAAGTAGATAGCACTGATGCATTTAAGGGGAGGATTAGTGCTTACATGAGGGAGAAGAGAATAGATAGGGCAGGGTGGGAAGAGGTAATTTGAGTGGGAGAAGGCTTTTGTACAGCATAAACACCAGCAAAGACCAGTTCGGCCGAATGGCTTGGTTCTATGCTGTAGATTTTAAGTAATTCTATGTAATGTAATTCCAGATCATCCAAGAGATCTCAAAAGCTTCAAGTGATTCAGAATACTGATCAATACATAGTTCCCCTAAAATTGATAACTTGCTGAACTCCATTTCAAGGGAAACCTACTGTGAGATGCACCTTTAACACTTTTGCCTGGGAAGTGTGGGGGTTGGGGGTGGGGGGAGGTGGGGGGAGTGTGGTGTCTTTCCTTGGATGCCAATTATTTTGGTCTCACTATCGTTAAACTTGCGGACAGGAACTTTTATCACAGTCTTCATATTCTTCTTATACATAAAAAATAACTAGAAATTCCCACATGGACATTTTCCCAGCACAGTCCCATTTTGCATTCACAGAAATGCTGAGGCTAACTCATTTCAAAAAGAAGTGGGATGGGGGGAAGAACTAAAAACGTATACTGAGCTGGCTGGGAAATGCTGGGCAGTAAAATGATCAAAAGCGGTTGCAGTCAAAAATGTCTTTTGGCTTCAGTTATGTCATCTGTCTAGGAAAAGATTTTCTATTCAACCAAACAGGGTTTCAGAGGACTGAAAATGAGTATCTCATTCACTAGCCTTAAGCAAGACTAGAGACAAAAGAGTTTTGACTGGAGACAAAAAGACTTTTATTTTTCCCACAGAATGTGATAGATTCCATCAAAAGCAGTTAATGCCATGTCAATGAATTTCTTTAATAAAAAAAGCAATAGAGGAATATCTGGTTAATAACAGAATTGGAGGTTATAAGGCTAAGTATAGATATGGATGAGCAAATACACTATAGAATTCTCTGGTTCCAGTCCTACTGGAATCATAGAAATGCTATTTGTGAATAATTCAATGTTAAATTGATAGCCTAGAATTTTTGCTTGATTACCTTTGGAGATCAGTGAGGAGTTTCATAAAATGTTATCTACCTTGAATTTTTATTTGTTGTTAATCCGCTTTCTCAGGAGATTTACTAAGATGAAGGTAGTCCATAACAGTGCAAACACCTCACACTGGGAGACAAATTAGTTGAGGCCCATTTTCGGGTGTGGAATGGGTGGTGACTTGGAGAGATGTTAAACATAAAGATATTAAAGAAGAGCAGAGGAATCCTCCTGGTGTCCTAGCCAACATTTATCCCTGAACCAACACCTAAAATCGATGATCTGGTCATTTATTTAATTGTTGATGTGGGACTTCGTTGTACACAAATTGGCCATCACGTTTCCTAATTTTGTAATTGGACGGGAAACCTGGAAATCAGATGTTAATGAAGTGGCTGCATTAAAAAGCCACTGACAGATGCAACTCATACATTTCCGGATTTCCCACGCGCTATCGGGCCTCCCTGCTCCCAGCCCATTGTTTCTAAAACTTCCCCACCACCGACGTTAAACTGACTGGCCTATAATTGCCAGATTTATCCTTCTCCCCTTTTTTGAACAAGGGTGTAACATTTGCAATCCTGCAGTCCTCTGGCACCACCCCTTTATCTAAGGAGGGTCAGAAGAATGTGGCCAACACCTCCGCAATTTCGACCCTTACTTCCCTCAGCAACCATCCAGACCGGGTGACTTATGCACTTTAAGTATTGCCAACCTTTCTAGTACCTCCTCTTTATATATTCTTATCTCATCCAATATTGGCAACCTCCTTGTTTACCGTAGCTTTGGCAAAGTCCTCTTCCTTGGTAAACACTGATGAAAAGTACTAATTTAGTATCTCAGCCATGCTTTCTGTCTCGACCAATAGATCTCCATTTTGGTCCCTAATCAGCCTCACCGCTCTGACAAGCTTTTTACTGTTAATATGCCTATAGAAGACCTTTCAATTCCCTTTCATGTTTGCCGTCAATCTATTCTCATACTTTCTCTTTGAGCCTCTCATTTCCTTCTTCACTTCTTCTCTGTACTTTTTATATTCAGCCTGATTCTCCCTTGTATTATCAAGCTGATATCTGCCATGCGCCCCATTTTTCTGTTTCATCCTACTCTCTAACTCCTTCGTCATTCAGGGAGTTCTGGCTTTGATTGACATCCCTTTCCCCCTTGTGGGAATGTACTTAGACTGTACCCAAACCATCTCCTCTTTAAAGGCTGCCAATTGTTCCATTACATTTCTACCTGCCAGTCTTTGACTCCAATTTACCCGGGCCAGATCCCTCCTCAATTCGCTGAAGTTAGTCCTCCTCCAGTTCAGTATTTTTATTCTAGATAGCTCCTTGGCCTTCTCCATAACTAATCTAAATCTTATGATACTATGATCACTATTCCTGAGATGCTCCCCCACTGTGACATTCTCCACTTCATTCCCCAGGACTAGATCCAGTAATGCCTCCTTCCTCGTTGGGCAGGAAACATATTGATCAAGAAAATTCTCCTGAACACACTTCAAAATTCCTCCCCTTATCTGCCCTTAACACAATCAATGCCCCATTCAATATTGGATAGCTAAAGGTCGGAATTTTCTGGGATCCGTGCGGGTGCAATCAGAGGCAGGTCGGGTGGGAAATTTGAAAAAAGTCGGAGCAGGTCGTAAACCCGCCGTCATCCCGCCCCCATGCGCCTTTCCCTCCGGCACCTTTGCTGGTGCGGCAGCGACCCAACCGGCAGAGGCGGGCGATCTTATTGAAACCATTATAAGCTTGTTGTCAAACACTTAAGAACCTTTTCCCCCCTTACATTTCAAATTTCCCTGCATGGTCACGGGATTCACACAGCTCGGGAACCACGTCTGTCAAACTGAGGCGGCAGTTGAGTGGCCATTGCTCCAGCTGATTACTTGACAGCATCAAATGTACTATAAAAGCTCCGACTTCACAGCTGATCACTTTCCTCAGGCAGAAGCTGTTGCTGACTACATTCTCAGCACAGATTTAACTTTCTGCAGGCTGCAAGTGTTTCCAGCAAAGTCTCCATCCAGTGTCACCTCATTGGAAGAACCTCTCTCACCATTGACAGATTGCTTCTGTCAACTCTACTTGACCTGCCATCTATTCCATCAGTATGGGTGCTGTTTGTACTGTCTCACCTTGGTCCTCAGAATTTGACCACGAGGAGCCCCAACACCAGCAGCACCAGGCACACCAGCAGCACCAACAACAACACCACCAACCTTCTCCACAACCACCTGATGCTGCACAGAATAGAGGGCATCGGCACCCGAGCACATTGCTGCCTGGGAGGCCAGATTTACTTAACTTTAAGCTGTACACCCATATGGTTGCCACATGCTGCGCCAGGTTGGCACCACCCCATAGTGACACCATAAACCATCCTCACAATGACCAATTCATTCACTATTGGTGGAGGTACCGTTATGTCTCACCATTCACTGTGACTCACTAAGCCACTTCCAAAGGGGCACACTAATTTCTCCATGACCGGAAACTGATGAAAATAAAAATTCTTATGGTTGAGATAAAACACCCAAGTCTGCTCCTGCTGCGACTGTGCAGGGGCAGATTTGGCCATTGCTGTCCGAGGAGGCATCTGGGACTCTGACTGAGGGGATGTCAACGGGGGAGAAGGGCAAGTGCTTTGAGAGGAGCCCACACTTCCATGTCACCTCTCACCATCATCCCTCTCATGGGCCACCCGCACTTCCCTGCTCGGAGCTGGAGAGCACCTTGCTGCACATCAGTGGGGCCATGAGGACCCACGTCTATGCTGACATCCCTCCTAGAGAGGAGGTCGATAAGCCTCTGCCATATTCTCCATAGAGTGGCACATCAGCTGCTCCATGCAGGTGGCCATCCTTTCCATGGAAGAGCCTACAGTCACCATCGCCTGCGACACAGTGGTGCTCATGAGGACCCATGTCTGCACTGACATCCTTCCTAGAGAGGACATCTATGAGCCTCTGCCATCTATTCACCATAGATAGCCATCTGTCCTCCATAGATAGCCATCTATTCTCCATAGAGACCATGTGCTCCTGTGAGTGGCGCATTAGCTGCTCCATGCAGGTGGCCACCCTATCCATGGAGGAGCCTACAGTCACCATCGCCTGTGACACGGTGGTGCTCATGTTGGAGATGGACTCCTCCATTCTCTGAACAGTGGCAGTCATCATACTTGCAAAACCTGTCAGAGCCTCCTGCACTTGTTCCTGCAGCTCCAGGATTGTCCTCTATCTGGATGGCCCCCGAGGCTCAGCGTCTGCATGCAGCTGAGTTGAGCTGGGAGAGTCCTGTGCCCTCTGGCAAGGAGTTTCCACTGCTGTCACTGTCTCTACCATCTGCTTTTGCTCGGCTGTGATTTGTGAGACACCAGGTGACAACACTACTCTATCCCGTGAGGGACTTACCGAGTGTGCATTTCTGTGCTGGTGCTGGGTGCGCTTCTGTCTGGTGACGGTGCGCCCTCAGAGGCTGGAGGCTCCTCTGAGAAGTCGTCTTCCTCTTGCTCATGGACAGTGGTGGGGGCTCTTGATGGATTAATGGGAGAGTAAAGAGATGAGTTAGATATGTCATATGAATAATGGGTACAGATACCATTATTCAAATGATAACCATTCAGTGGCTGCTGACATCAGTCCCCATATGAGTGACTGATTTACACCATGTAGCTGCTTGATATGTAATTCTGTCACCAGGTTGCTGAGATGTCTCCCTCTCTCCGTCTCCCACCTCGTGCTGCTCGGCGAATCCCGCTAGAAACACAGAAACATAGAAAAATAGGAGCAGGAGTAGGCCATTCGGACCTTTGAGCCTGCTCCACCATTCAATATGATCATGGTACCGAAAATTCCAGCCAAAGTCTCCCATTATCACTACTCTATAGGTCATGCACCTCTCAGTAATTTCCTTGTAAATCTGCTCCTCTATCTCCAGCCCACTATCTGGTGGCCTATAAAATACACCACGTAGCGTAATAGCTCCTTTATTGTTTCTTAACTCCAACTAAATAGATTCTGGGGGTTAAACTGGATAAGGTCCAAAAACGAGCGCGGGGATTGCGATGCGCGATCTGTCCGCGCCTATTGAAAGTAATGCAGGCAGCACGCAAAATTTATGCTGCTTGTTCATTAACATGATTGAAGCGCTGAGCCCAGCACTAAATGTGCTGCTGGTTGGCTCAGCGCTCAACAGGGGGCCCAATGTCATGGGAAGTCTGCTCTGTATTTAAAGGTTGTCTGAAGAGTGAAAGGCTGCCTGCACTTCTTAAAGGGGAGGTGCTTTGTGAAAGAAGTACCTCATTCTGACTGGAGCTGAAAGTTCGCAATGTCACAAAAGGGCAGAGAAAAGGCACCTCGGTTATCTGATGCAGACTAGAGGCCTTGGTGCAGGGGTCTATAGGATGAGACAGGTCCACTACCCACAGGGGGCCAGGAAGCCTTCCAGTCAAAGGCAGTGGGAGGAGATTGCTGATGCGGTCAGTGCCACCAGTCTTTCCCTCAGGACATGGATCCAGTGCTAGAAGAAGTTTAATGACCTCACACGAGTGGTCAAGGTGAGTGAGTGCATCTTCAAATGCCATATCCCATCAACTGCACCACTAGCCTCACATACTGTTCAATGCACCACACCCCCATCACTCACCTACCAACAATCTCTAGCAATCACGACTCATACCTCACAATCATAGCTTCACCTCACCCTCACACACTTACAACTGTTGCAAGCCTCGCACCCACATCTTATACCCTGCACACACTGCCAGCCATTCAATCAAAACAGGCACATCACTGAAACACATTGCACCACACTCACTGACGCACTTCCCTTTCTCTTGTAGGTCAAGGTGGCTCACAACCGGCACGAGTAGGAGCTAACAGGAGCAGGGCATGCACGGCTGCAGAACCTGACCCAGCTGGAGGAGACAGATCGAGAGATAATTGGAGGGGCCGTCACTGAGGCCGTGGCTATCAGCGAGGCTGAAAGCATTGAAGATGGCGGTATGCTCATACCTAATTCTTCTCACATCCCACTTACCCATCATCCCACAATCTCTTCTCACTTACAAGCTGCTGATGGTGTATGCATGCATATCTTGCTTTCCTCCCTCCCCTCAACACAACCCGACTCTTGTGCCTTTCTCCTTTCAGATACCAAAGAACTGCCACTAGCCCAGCCTATGCAGGAAGGAGTAGAGGACGAGAGTGATGGAGAAGAGATACTGTCACTCGATCTGACACTCCCAGGCAAAAGCTCATAAAATGGCACTGCGCGAACTTTACAGGGTAGTATAGAGGCGGGATGTGCACATGGTGAGTCACCGGGCATGAGTGGGCTGCAGCCAGGCCAGGGGGAAAGGGTAGCACAGATGCCAGCTCCCCGGAGGGCGAGGTTGCACACGAGTTCTGCTGCAGAACACATAGATAAGGACTTCGATGGGGTGGACTTCAGAAGAAGGATGATGACCATGCACACAGAAATGCTTGGTGCACTGGCAGGCTTGCCAGAGAGTCTCTTGTCACTGCCAAGGAGCATGGAGGAGTCCGGTTTCAACATTGTACAGGGCTTTGTCTGAAGCTTGGAGCCCATGATTTCCAGGATGGAAGTGATGGGCAATTCCATTAGAGCACTTGTGGACCCAACCATGATGCTGAGGGTGATGGGTGATGTTGCAGGTCCATTGCAGCACAAGTGGAAGTGACCCTATATCTGAGTGCTGCAGTGGAAGCTCAGACTTCTGTCATGCAGACACAGCTTGCTGCCACGCAAGATCAGACTGCTGCCATCGTGACTGGGTTTACAAGTGTGGAAAGGGGCTTGCGAGGTGTCACAGCAGTCCAGCAATCTGTCCTTCAACAGATGGCTAGGAATGCTGAGGCGTCATCCCGGGGGAGTGGTAGTGGCTCTGTGGAGCAATAACCTGCTGTCCTCTCGCAGGATGACAGCATTTGTACTTCCACCAGTGCCACTCCGCCAGTGCCATTGCAGTTGCCCGTCAGCCAGCCAGCCCAGACTGCTGCCGCACATGCCGAGGTGGTACAGTCTACAGCCGGGCCTTCTAGGCCCAGAGCTGCTCGAGATCATCCTGCAAGGCCATCTGCAGTGTCCCCCACAGAAAGTCAGCAGTCTTCCACCAACCATGCTGCGGCCACTAAGGTAGCACTTCGTAGAAGCACTAGAATAGGCAAAGGCACACGAAAGGCAGACACTAAGGTAATGCACATGGGTGATTAGTTGACTTTGTAATGCAAGATTGGAATTAATCATTTATAAGTTATGTTTGTTTTGTGGTGACTTTCATTTCAGTATTATGCCCAAGCGGAAGCTATTCTGTGACAGAGGGATGGTAAGTGTTGAGCAACGGGAATCTGGGGTTTCATTCAGGGTTACCAGAGTCTGATGATGCGCTCATGAACAGCCTGTCCGGAACAGAGATTTGCAGAATGACTCCTCCGTTCCTCCTCTTCCACTTCCTCCTCCTCCTCCTGAGGTGGTCGCGGATCCCGTGGTGCCAAGGACTGCGCCCTCATGATGGCCAAGTTGTGGAGGATGCAGCAGACCACCACGAATTGGGACACCTGCTCCGGTGGAGAGCTCCTCCCGAGCGGTCAAGGCAGTGGAACTGTTGCTTGAGCACCCCGATGGTCTGCTCGATGAGGTTCCTCATGGCAGCATGGCTGTCACTATATGATTATTGGCCATGAGTGCTGGGGTTGGGGAAGGGAATCATCAGCCAGGTGATGAGCGGATAGCCCTGATCACTGAGCAGCCACCCTCGGGTTCGACATGGTGGCTGGAAGAATGCTGGCACAGTGGACTGGCGCAGGATGAAGGCATCATGGCTGTTGCCAGGATACCGGGCATTCACCATCTTGATGTGCTGGGCGTGGTCACACACCAACTGTACATCTCAGCATTGATATGCAGCGCCCGCAAAGCCACCTGTGTGCAGTCGATAGTGCCCTGCACGATGGGGAAGCCAGATATCCTGGCAAAGCCACATGTGCGCTCCTCCTGCTTCACTCTGTTTACAGAGAACAAATTGAAGCCCCTTCTCCTAGAGTACAGAGCCTCTGTGACCTCTTTGATGCAGCGATGGATGGCCAACTGCAAGATGTTTGCTTTGTCGCCTGTTCCAGCCTGGAAGGATCAACTGATGAAAAAATTCAGGGCTACGGTCACCTTGAGGGCCACTGGCAGAGCTGTCGTCGCCCTGCTCTGAGGCTGCAGGTCTTGTTCCAAGAGGTGTCAGAGTTCTGTGACCACCTCCTTGGTGAAGCGGAGCCACCGAACACACTGCTCCTGGCTTAGGTGCAGGTAGGAGAAGTAATCCCTGAAGACCCTAGGTGGGCAAGGCCTCCTGCTGAGTGCCCTCATCCCCTTACTCCCTCTGCAAACAGCTTGTCTATGCTGCCTCTGCTCCATCTCCCTGTCATGCTGCAGCGCAATGGGGATTACAAGTAGAGCCCCCATGACTGGGAGCAAGTGGGTTAGTCAGAGGCCTTACAGTTGTAGCCAACGCCTTCCCAACATCTAGCATCACTCCCTGCATACTCTAATGTTATAAATGTGTTCCAGCGAGCCAGTATTGAGATAACCTCTGCAAGAGCCTCTACAAGAGAAATAATAAACTTACCTGCAGTTGGATATATCCCTTTAAATAGCACTGGTGGGGGTCCCTCGTGCAGCTGAACCCACATTCAGTTGTGCGTGTTTAAGAGAGGGCATTGTTTGGAATGGCAACGTCCAAAATGGCAGGTCATGCATCAAATCAGCGTTACACGCTGACTGACTTCACAATCTGCCTAATCTGAATACTACCGGCGCATACACGTCTCGCCCACACTATCGCCCTCAAAATGGCGACCAGCTTTGTCCATTTTCAGCAGCCGTTAACCCGAGGCCGCGGTAACACCAGCAACTCTCATGCGGCCACGAATTTTTAGCCCAAATTGTCCTCTGTGCACCTTGTTTCTACTTATTAATATCACATCTTGGTGTCCAACCCGCTGCCGAATTAGTTTAAACCCTCCCCCACAGCACGAGTTAACCTGCCCGTGAGGATATTGGTCCCAGCTCTGTTCAGGTGCAACCTGTCCATCTTGAACAGGTCCCTCCTGCCACAGAACTAGTCCCAATGTCCCAGGAATCGGAAACCCACCTCCCCCCCGCCACCCCCCGTCCTGCTCCTGCACCACGTCTCTAGCCATGCATTAACCTGCCATATCCTCCTATTTCTACTCTCACTAGCGCGTGGCACTGAGAGTAATCCAGAGATTACTTCCTTTCAGGTCCTGCATTTTAACTTTCTCCCTAGCTCCTTAAACTCTGACTGCAAGACCTCAACCCTCTTGCTCCCGAAGTCGTTGGTTCCGACATGGACCACGACTTCTGGCTCTTCCCCTTCCCCCTGCAGATTGCTCTGCACGCTCTCACTGATGTGGCTTACAATGGCACCAGGGAGGCAACATATCAGACGGGTCTCACGTCAATGGTAGCAGAACTGCCTTCAGCAAAATCTCACAGCTGTAAAGCAGCAAACAAACACAAATCACAATAAAAGCAGAAAATGCTGGAACGCACAGCAGATCGGTTAGCTGTTGACATTGAAAAATATGTTTTTCTCTTTACAGATGCTGAGGTGTTGGGTTGTTTCAGAAATTTCTATTTTCATTTTAAATTTGCAGCATTTAGTTTTCTTTTTCTAAATAAAATGTATAATGCACTGCAGTGCCTGGTAAGAAAACATGTCTCTCACAGTCTTGACATATTGCCAATCCCATAGGGAGAAACTTTACTTTCTTCAGCAACTCAGAATACATATACATAATTGATGTTATATTTATGGCTACTGCATAGTTTATTCTGTTACTGCCGGAAAATATGTTTACACCACTTACCCGTAAATATTGAAGAAAATAAAAAAGTAGAGGCAAAATGAAATAAGACTTTACTAATATTGTACAATTCCTTGTCTGAAATTAATTATTCTTAAACAGAATACCACACCTCAGAAACAATAGCTTGCAGATATGCATCCAAAGAGCTATCAAATGGTCATGATCCTTATCATATAAGAGAAGTACATATGGCAACAAATATAAATTAACTCGAGAGATAATATAAATAGGCTGCGAAATTCGGTACCTTAGCGCCAGCAGTTAAGGGCGGTTTAGAGAGAAAAAATGGCGGCCGCCTCACTTCCGGCATAGCCCGCGATGGTCACCATCTTGCTGAGCGTGATAGCGTGGGCAGGACGTGCGTGTGCCGGCAGCATGCAGAGTAGGCAGATCATGACGTCAGTCAGTGTGTAACGCTGATTTGACGCATAACCTGCCATTTTGGACGTCGCCATTCCAAACAACGCCTTCTCTTAAACACGCACAACTGAACATGTGTTCAGCTGCACGAGGGACCCCCCACCAGCGCTATTTAAAGGGATACATCCAACTTGCAGGTAAGTTGATTATTTCTGTTGAAATGATTCTTGCAGAGTTTATATGAATACTGGCTTGCTGGAAGACATTTATAACATTGTTAAAGTGTGCAGGGAGTGCAACTGGACGTTGGGAAGGCGTTGGCTGCTATTGGAAGGCCTCTAAGCACACCACTTGCTCCCAGTCATGGGAGCTCTACTTGCAGTCCCCCTCGTGCTGCAGCATGACAGGGCGATGGAGCAGAGGCAGCAAAGACAAGCTGCTCACAGAGGGTGGAGGAGGAGTGGGAGGAGGGCTCTCAGCAGGAGGCCTTACCCACCTATGGGCTTCAGGGATTACTTCTCCTACCTGCACTTAAGCCAGGAGCAGTGTGTTCGGTGGCTCCGCTTCATCAAGGAGGTGGTCCCAGAACTCTACCACCACTTGCAACCAGACCTGCAGCCTCAGAGCAGGGTGATGACGGCTCTGCCAGTGACCATCAAGGTGACCGTGGCCCTGAATTTTTTCGCCAGTGGGTCCTTCCAGGCTGGAACAGGCGACATAGCAAACATCTCGTGGCTCGTCGTCCATCGCTGCATCCGGGCGGTGACATTGGATCTGTACTCTAGGAGAAAGGACTTCATTGTCTTCCCTCTAAACAGAGTGATGCAGGAGGAGCGCACACGTGGCTTTGCCAGGATATTGGCTTCCGCATCGTGCAGGGCGACATCAACTGCACACACGTGGCTTTGCGAGCACCGCATATCAATGCTGAGATGTACTGTAACAGCAAAGGCTATCACTCACTTAATGTGCAGCTGGTGTGCGACCACGTCCACCATATCATGATGGTAAATGCCCTGTATCCTGGCAGCAGTCATGATGCCTTCATCCTGTGCCAGTCCGCTGTGCCAGAAATCTTCCAGCCCCCACATCGAACCCGAAGGTGGCTGCTCGAAGACAAGGGCTAACCACTCTAGACCTGGCTGATGACTCACCTCTGCAACCCCACCTCTTGTGGCTAGCAATCATATAATGACAGCCATGCTGCCACAAGGAACCACATCGACCAGACCATCGGGGTGCTCAAACAATCGTTCTGCTGCCTTAACCGCTCGGGAGGAGTTCTCCAGCACTCACCAAAGCGAGTGTCCCGATTCGTGGTGGTCTGCTGCATTCTCCACAACATGGCCATAATGAGGGCGCAGACCTTACCACCAAGGGTTCCGAGACCACCTCAAGGAAGAGGAAGAGGAGGAAGAGGATGAGGCAGAGGAGGAGAAGGAAAGGAGGAGGCAGCCTGAAAATTTCCATTCCGGACGTGCTGTCCGTGAGAGCATCGTCAGACTCTGGTTTCCATGAATGAAACCCCAGAACCCTGTCGCTTAACACTTCCCCACCTTACAACAACAACGTGTATTTATATAGCGCCTTTAACGTAGTAAAACATCCCAAGGCGCTGCACAGGAGTATTTTAAGATAAAAAATTTGACACCGAGCCACATAAGGAGGAATTAGGGCAGGTGACCAAAAACTTGGTCAAAGAGGTAGGTTTTAAGGAGCGTCTTAAAGGAGGAAAGAGAGGTAGCGAGGTGGAGAGGTTTAGGCAGGGAATTCCAGAGCTTAGGGCCTAGGGAACAGAAGGCACGGCCACCAATGGTTGAGCGATTATAATCAGGGATGCTCAAGAGGGCAGAATTAGAGGAGCACAGATATCTCGGGGGGTTGTGGGGCTGAAGGAGATTACAGAGATAGGGAGGGGCGAGGCCATGGAGGGATTTCAAATCAAGGATGAGAATTTTGAAATCGAGGCGTTGCTTAACCAGGAGTCAATGTAGGTCAGCGAGCACAGGGGTGATGGATGAACGGGACTTGGTGCAAGTTAGGACACAGGCAGCCAAGTTTCAGATCACCTCAAGTTTATGTAGGGTAGAATGTGGGAGGCCAGCCAGGAGTGCGTTGGAATAGTCAAGTCTAGAGGTAACAAAGGCACGGATGAGGGTTTCAGCAACAGATGAGCTGAGGCAAGGGTGGAGATGGGTGAAGTTACGGAGGTGGAAATAGGCGGTCTTAGTTATGCTTCGGATATGTGGTCGGAAGCTCATTTCAGGGTCAAATATGACACCAAGGTTGCGAAAAGTGTGGTTCAGCCTCAGACAGATGTTAGGGAGAGGGATGGAGTCAGTGGCTAGCGAATGGAGTTTGTGGCGGGGACCGAAAACAATGTCTTCCCAATATTTAATTGGAGAAAATTTCTACTCATCCAGAACTGGATGTCAGTCAAGCAGTCTGACAATTTAGAGACAGTGGAGGGATCGAGAGAAGTGGTAGTGAGGTAGAGCTGGGTGTCGTCAGTGTACATGTGAAACTGACGCGGTGTTTTCGGAAGATGTCGCCGAGTGGCAACATGTAGATGAGAAATAGGAGGGGGCCAAGGATAGATCCTTAGGGGACACCAGAGGTAATGATGCGGGAGCAGGAAGAGAAGCCATTGCAGGTGATTCTCTGGCTACGATTAGATAGATAAGAATGGAACCAGGTGAGTGCAGTCCCACCCAGCTGGACGACAGTGGAGAGGCGTTGGAGAAGGATGGAGTGGTCAACTGTGTCAAAGGCTGCAGACAAGTCAAGAAGGATGAGGAGGGATAGTTTACCTTTGTCACAGTCACAAAGGATGTCATTTGTGACTTTGATGAGAGCTGTTTCAGTACTGTGGCAAGGGCGGGAACCTGATTGGAGGGATTCAAACATGGAATTGTGGAAAAGATGGGCATGGACATGGGAGGCAACAACACGTTCAAGGACTTTGGAGAGGAAAGGGAGGTTGGAGATGGGGCAGTAGCTTGCAAGGCCGGAGGGGTCAAGGATTGTTTTTTTGAGGAGAGGGGTGATGACGGCAGATTTGAGGGAGAGGGGGACAGTACCTGAGGAGAGAGAACCGTTAACAATGTCAGCTAACATGGGAGCCAGAAAAGGAAGTTGGGTGGTCAGCAGTTTGGTGGGAATAGGGTCGAGGGAGCAGGAGGTGGGTCTCATGGACAAGATGAGCACAGAGAGGTCATGAGGGGAGATCGGATAGAAACTGGAGAAAGATGTGAGTTCAGGGCTAGGGTAGGGGGGAACCTTAGAGGAAGTTTGGCCCGGTGGGCTAGGGGAAGGAAGGGAAGTGGCAGAGGCAGCTGAACGAATGGTCTCAATCTTAGTGACAAAGTAGTTCATGAGTTTCTCACACTTGTTGTCAGAGGTGAGGGTGGAGGAGACAGGGGAGAGGGGTTGAAGAAGACGGTTAGCAGTCGAGAATAGGAGTCGGGGTTTATCTTTGAATTCCAAAATGATTCTGGAATAGTGAGCAATTTTGGCAACATTACCATTCCTCTGTCACAGAACATCACAGCATCCTCTTGGCCACAATACTGAAATGAAAGCCACCATAAAACAAACATTTCAAACATAATTTATAAATGATTAATTCCAATATTACATTACAAAGTCAACTAATCACCCATGTGCATTACCTTAGTGTCTGTCTTTCGTATACCTTTGCCTATTCTAATGCTTCTACGGAGTACTACCCCAGTGACTGCAGCACGGTTGGTGGAAGGCTGCTGACTTTCCGTGAGGTACACTGCAGATGGCCTTGCAGGATGATCTCGAGCAGCTCTGGGCCTAGAAGGCCCGCTGTAGACTGCACCACCTCGGCATGGGCGGCAGCAGTCTGGGCTGGCTGGCTGACAGGCAGCTGCAATGGCACTGGCGGATTGGCAGTGGTGGAAGTACGAATGTTCTCATCCTGCAAGAGGACAGCAGGTTCATGCTCCACGGAGCCACTGCCACTCCCCCGGGGCAGAGCCTCAGCAGTTGGAGGACAGATTGCTGCTCTACTGTGACACCTTGCAAGCCCATTTCCACATTCATAAACCCAGCCATGATGGCAGCAGTCTGATCTTGCGAGGCAGAAAGCTGAGCCTGCATGAGAGCAGTCAGAGCTTGCATGGCAGCAAGCTGAGCTTGCATGACAGAAATCTGAGCTTCCACGGCAGCACTCAGACGTTGGGTCACTTCCGTTTGTGCTGCAATGGAAGCTGCGACATTGCCCATCACACCCAGCATCATGGTTGGGTCCACAAGTGCTCTAATGGAGTTGCCCGTCACTTCCATCCTGGAAATCATGGGCTCCAAGCTCTGCGCAAAACCTCATGCAATATTGGAGCCAGACTTCTCCATGCTCCTTGACAGTGACAAGAGGCTCTCTGGCAGGCCTGCCAGTGCACCAAGCATTTCTGTGTACATGCCCTTCACCCTTCTTCTGAAAGCCGCCCCACAGAAGTCCTCATCTGAGTTCTCTGCAGCAGAGCACATGTGCGACCTTGTCCTCCAAGGAGCTGGCACCTGCATTAGCATTTCCCCCTGGCCTGGCTGCAGCCCACTCATGCCCAGTGACTCACCACATGCACGTCCCGCCTCTATACTACCCTGTAAAGTTCGCGCAGTGCCATTTTATGTTGGTGCTTGGAAATGTCAGATCGAGTGACAGTGCCTCTTCTTCTCCATCACTCTCCTCCTCTACTTCTTCCTGCATAGGTTGGGCTGATGGCAGTTCTTGGGTATCTGAAACGAGAAAGGTACAAGGGTCGGGTTGTGCTGAGAGGAGGGGGGAAAGCAAGATGTGCATGCTTACACCATAAGCAGCTTGTAAGTCAGAAGAGATTGTGGGATGAGCAGGAAGTGGGACGTGAGAAGAAGGATTAGGGATGAGCATACCGTCATTATCAGTGCTTTCAGCCTCGCCGATCACCACAGCCTCAGTGACGGCCCCTCCAATTATCTCTAGATCTGTCTCCTCCAGCTGGGTCAGGTTCTGCAGCCGTGCCTACCCCTTTCCTGTTAGCTCCTACTCGTGCCGGTTGTGAGCCACCTTGGCCTACAAGAGAAAGGGAAATGTTGCAGTGAGCATGGTGCAATATGTTTGAATGAGGTACTTGTCATGGTTGAATGGCTGGCATTGTGTGCACAGTGTGAGATGTGGGTGTGAGGCTTGCAACAGTGGTAAGTGTGTGAGGGTGAGGTGAAGCTATGATTGTGAAGTATGAGTCATGATTGCTAGAGATTGTTGTTGGTGAGTGATGGGGGTGTGGTACATTGAGCAGTATGTGAGGCTAGTGGTGCAGTTGATGGGATATGGCATTTGTAAATGCATTCACTCACCTTGACCATACGTGTGAGGTCATTAAACTTCTTCCGGCACTGGATCCAGATCTTGGGGGAAAGACTGGTGGCAGTGACCATGTCAGCGATCTCCTTCCACTACCTTTGAACAGTGTGACTGGAAGGCTTCCTGGCCTCCTGCGGGTAGTGGACCTGTCTCCTCCTATAGACACCCTGCACCAAGGCCTCCAGTCTGCATCAGAGAACCGAGGTGCCTTTTCTCTGCCCTTTTGTGACATTGCTAACTTCCAACTCCAGTCAGAATGAGGTACTTCTTTCACAAAGCACCTCCCCTTTAAGAAGTGCAGACAGCCTTTCACTCTGCAGGCAACCTTTATATACAGAGCAGACTTCCCACGATATTTGGCCCCCTGTTGAGCACTGAGCCAACCAGCAACACATTTAGCGCTGGGCTCAGCGCTTCAATCATGTTGATGAGCATGCAGCACGAATTTCACATGCTGCTTGCATTACTTTCAACAGGTGCAGGCAGATCACGCTTCGCAATCCCCACGCCCGTTTTCAGGCCTATCTAATTTAGCCCCCATTGTATTTTTAATCGATTGTTTATAGCAGCAAGCTGCAGGCCAAAAACTGGTGAATATGTTAGCAATTTAATCTATTGGGGTCGATTTTCATTTATAACACACATCATGCAGGAGGCCCAAGCCATTTTCATGGTCATGCCTCATTTGAATATGATTGGAAAGCTGCCAGCACTCAACAAGTGATGACATACAGGTTGCCGATTGGGGTAAGGGAGGAGGGAGGAGCGGGAATTCCAGCGGCTCCCTGGATCTAAGCCGGGAGTTTTCTTTTAATGGGGACGACAGGCAATTCTGGTGCAGGGGAGGGTGGGGGAAGGTCACGGAAGGTTTTTTGTGAGGCCATGAGGAGCACGAGGCCCCCCAAAAAATAATTTTGAAAACATAATTGTAATATTTCTGGAGCGGGCACCACTACTCCTTTTAAGCACCAATGGTTAAGCCAATCTATGCCCAGTACCAATGGAAAGAGCAAGCACGCCGCACACGCCCATTTATACACGAGAATTGCGTCGGGGTCCTACAACTGGCATAGGACCCCAATTTACTTATTGCAATAAGGCTCCATTCAGTATTGGGCAGGGGCATTGGCCACCCATTTTGAGGCCTGCTCACAACTCGAGTCAGGCACGCCTCGGAAAGCCAATGGGTGGTTGGGGCTGTAGGCAGGCAAAAATTGGCCTCATGATCCCTGTTAGATCTTTGACAGTAGGATTTAAAAGGATTTTAGTGAATTCAATAACAGCAATATCATTTGATACAAATAGTTTTTGCAATATCCCATAACTATTTTAAAAATTGCTCAATTTATTTCAACAGAGGCACAAATTAAATTTGTTTTAAAACCTAAAGCACTAATACAGCTCTATGTACCCTATGATTTATTCACAGAATATAGGAAGCTTCAGTACAAAAAACAACTCTAATCACCCATAATTTACAAATGATATGAAGCCAAAACTCACAAAACATTGCATTTTTACTTAATCTATCAAACCTGTAACAACACATTTGAAGTGTCTTGCGTTACAATTTTCAGTAGCTAATACCCTGACCTTCCCAATGTTTTGTTGATAGTGTCAAAAATTAATGGTTGAGTTCACAATTACAAACTGCAAAACTATGTGCAAAGTTTAGCTAGGAATTAGATTTGCAGTTATATATCTAAATATAATATGACATCTGAGAGAATGGTTTTCAAACAAAAGTTGTTATTTCTGATTGTAAGTAATGGTAAGTATGACTATGCACGTCGGATAACAAAGTCTGATTAGAGCCTGTAAACTCATACTTTAACTTCCAAGGTATATATATGATACTTCAATACAGATTTGTTTTGAACAGCAAGTGATATTAAAATTCTGATATCAGTTTCTTGACACTTATGGGGAGAGTAATGCCGAACTTCGGCTTTTGCGAGGCTAACGGTGGAGCGGCACAAATCATCCAGCAATTTGGGTGATTCGTAACTCACTGTATGTCTCTTCCTCGCCACAAATTTATGTTTAACAAGATGCACTATGAACTCGACGTTAATTCTGCAGCAAATTTTGAGCCCTTATCTTTCCAAAGCTAGAGATGATGTCTGTAATACTGCTACAGATAACATATTAACAATATTAAATACACTAATTAGACTTATTTACATTAAAAATTGGGTTAGTAGGAAGTAAAGTACCACATAATAGGCTTGTTTGAAGCCTATGGGATAAAAGGGGCAGTAGCAGCATGGTTACAAAATTAGCTAAGCGATAGAAAACAGAGATTTGTGATGAATGGCTGTTTTTCAATCTGGAGGGAGGTGTACATAAGAAACATAAGAAATAGGAGCAGGAGTCGGCCATACGGCCCCTCGAGCCTGCTCCGTCATTCAATAAGAACATGGCTGATCTTCGACCTCAACTCCACTTTCCCGCCCGATCCCCATCCCCTGATTCCCTTAGAGTCCAAAAATCTATCGATCTCAGCCTTGAATAAACTCAATGACTGAGCATTCACAGGCCTCTGAAGTAGAGAATTCCAAGATTCACAACCCTCTGAGTGAAAAAATGTCTCCTCATCTCAGTCCTAAATGGCCGACCCCTTATCCTGAGACTATGACCCCTAGTTCTAGACTCTCCAGCCAGGGGAAACAGTCTCTCAGCATCGACCCTGTCAAGCCCTCTCAGAATCTTATATATTTCAATGAGATCACCTCTCATTCTTCTAAACTCCAGAGAATATAGGCTCAATCTACTCAATCTCTCCTCATAGGACAGCCCTCTCATCCCAGGAATCAATCTAGTAAACCTTTGTTGCACCGCCTCTAAGGTAAGTATATCCTTCCTCAGGTACGGAGACCAAAACTGTACATAGTATTCCAGGTGTGGTCTCACCAAAGCCCTGTACAATTGCAGCAGGACTTCCTTACACTTGTACTCCAAACCCCTTGCAATAAAGGCCAACATACCATTTGTCTTCCCAATTGCTTGCTGTACCTGCATGTTAACTTTCTGTGTTTCATGTACAAGGACACCCAAATCCCTCTGAACACCAACATTTAATAGTTTCTCACCATTTAAAAAAAATTCTGTTTTCTTATTCTTCCTAGCAAAGTGAATAACCTCACATTTCCCCCCCCCATTATATTCCATCTGCCACCTTCTTGCCCACTCACTTAACCTGTCTATATCCCGTTGCAGACTCTTGTGTCACCTTATAGCTTACTTTCCCACCTAGCTTTGTATCGCCAGCTAACTTTAGTGAATCTCTAAAAGCCTTACTAATATTCTTGTCAAATAGTTAGTGTACAACTAACAAAAGCAAAACACTTCAAAGCATGTTTTAAAAACCAACCAATGAAAGAGAGGATGTATATCTTGTGTCTAAGCAGATAATTGTCCAGAGTCCAGCTACCCATGTAGAAATATTACCATATTCTAATTGATTGTGTTCCTGCCTACTACAGCACAACCAAAAATGGCTGTTGATCTGGTTCCTCTGAACTCCTGCAGCAAATTTCCACTATAGACAATTATGAGAGGAAGATAATTAGAAGTTTGCTTGTGTCGCAGTCTTTTCACAAAGTGGAACGTCTCATTACTGCCAGGAAGAACACCACTTCTGATCATTGCCAGCTGAAGCATCTAAATCTTATTGTTAATAATTGTTTGAGTGATCATTACTGTATTTAGATCAATAATACAAAATGGTAATATAATTTAATGTTAGATTGAAAAATAACATTAATAATAAACATGGTCAGGCCAATTTTCCTCTGCTTTGCACTTGGGGAACACTCAGTTCCCAGGCATAAGGCAGAGGAAAAAAGGCAGAGACATGTGACAAGTCCTTTGCCTGGGATTTTCGAGGTTAGCCCAAGGCGAGAGAGGGACAGTGTTTCTGCTCCCACAGTAGGTGCAAGCATCCAAATTGTACTTAAATGAGGAAGGAGTGACATAACGGCATCTCCCACATACGCCTTCTCCGGAAAACTGAGTAGCCACCAATTAGGAAAGGCACCCAGAAGAACTAGGTCTTAGGCCTTGCAGCAAGAGGGCACCAAGGGCATGAAGGACCCAAAAAGGCAAGTGCCCCTTTTTTCAGCTCAGTCCTTTAGACCTATAAGGCTGGAGGCTTTCTGTTTTTGGACAACAGCCAAAGGCCGGCGACCATTGCTCTCAGGTCTGCAATACTAGTTGGATTTCTACCAATGTTTCTAGGCATAAGGCATTGCCAAAGAGCCGGCCTGTGCCTGGGGTGTGTTGAACTAGGGTAATGACCTAAACCTTCAACTATGGGCAGGTTCAGATCACACCACACCCTTACACCCACCCAACGTCTTGGTCTCTGAACAATCCACTCAAGTCCTGTATCCACCCCTCCCTGTTGTTTCAATATCACTCAACTCACCCTCAGTCCTCCATCCAATGCCGCTCACTCCCATTCAGTCCTCCCCAAAAGATGGCTTTCAGAGTCTAGAGTGCCCCTCAACCAGTTTCCCTCCTCCCCTCATCGTCCTATCCTGCCTTCCTATCAGTTTCCCTCAAAGAGGCTTTGATTGCTTCCAAAATACAAATTGTTTAAGAAATCAAATTAGAATGAGGAAAAACTGCCTTTCTGACTTCCTCCCTATTTGTGTCTTTCTGTTCATCACTATTTCTGTCTTTATCTTTCTTTCCCCCCACTGCCATCTCACAAGTGTACACAATTTGCATTGATGTTCTCTGTCAACAAAACATAGGTGGAAGCATAGTTGGCTTCAAAATTCTCTTTCTTTCTCTTTTACACAGTCTCTCTCTTTCAGCAACCTCTCTCTCCCTCTTTTAGCTTAACGCGCCTTTTTAAAGTTTATAAAACACAAAACAAAATCTGCAACAATATAATTTTCTGCTCTTACACACACAGCTATTCAATATAAATTTTACCACAGTAAAGCTTTTGAAATTTGTCCTCTGTTTTTTTCAAAATTATTTGAAGAAAAGGCTACTAGGCAGGTTCTGCTAGGTAGCTAAAATAATCCCATTAGTACAGCAGACTGAATGATGCTGATGCTTCCTAGAAAATTAGGTGCACTACATACAAAATTCAGGTCACAGAATCACAACTTCTGGCAAAAATATCAACTCCAAGTCCAGGATTTTGGGATTCATGTAAAAACTTTAATGAAGATATTAAAAGACACAAAATACAAGATTTAATTATGTTATTGTGGATTTTTTTTATTTCAACCCTTATATTAGAAATTGCAGTTACTATGAATAAAATGCCAGATAGAAAAAATGTTCAGAAAGCATTTCAAGGGATTCATGAGATTCTGGTGATTAGTCTGCTCAATCTCAGATTAATATAATATAAATAGAAAATGGCCTATCACACAGTGTGATACTTTTAACAAAATACTTCTCATCACACTACCTACAGGAGTAAAAGGTACTGCAGACACTTATAATGGCCCAAAAATTCGGCCCTTCCCGGGTGAGTACGCGCTCTGTACTCACCCGTATTGCTTCCCGAAGTGCCGGTTTCCTGCATGCACTGCGCATGCGCGGGAAACCGGAACTTCCAGTATGGTGAAGGGGGCGGTTCCTAGGTGAACCGCGTGCACGCTAGAGGCTGCGCGCACGCAGCACACTTAGATTTTTTTTCAGGTTTCTACGCGAGGGTAAGTATTGAAGATACTACGCTAATGAAAAGTAGGCGCAAGACCCGTTTTGAACAAGGTAAGTGGTTAATTAAGTATAATTTAAAAAAAATTTCAACAGGTTTATCTTTTTTAGATACTTTAAAGAAAGGTAAGTTTATTTTTATAGCTTTTAAAAAGTATTTTAATTTTTTCAAAAATTTAAATTTTTGTTTAAAGTGGTTAATTTATTTAACTATAGTTATTTTATAAATGTGATGGGTTTTTTTTAAATTTATTTTAAGTTTAGCTGTTCTTTTGGGGCCGATTTCAATTCACAGATTTGACAGGTCTCCTGTCAAATCTATGAATGAAAGATGGTCTGCTGCCATTGGCTCTCCATGGCCCACGTGATCCCAGGGGACGCATCGCACTAACTGCGCCCCTGAACAGGCAAGCACTGCGCGCCGGCAGTTGGGAGAGGCCCAGGACCCGAAGTTCCCGTGGGCCCAAAACACAACGGCAGGCGCGGTAGGTAAGAGCGCGCGCGATCCTTACCCCCGCGGCAAGCCGGAGAGGCGAATTTCTGGGCCAATGAGTTTTCATTAAGATATAATCTCCACATACCAAACTAACATATAATAGATTGTATCTACAAACAACACTAAAATATCTGAACTCTTCTCTATTTATACTCCCATATTGCTTCCCTCTTTACCTGAAGGTGCTGACTCTTGTTGAAGTACGGTGATGTATGCTCTGGCAGCCCTCTATTATGTTACCTATGTGAGTAAGCTTCATGAGTGGACATAGCCACTGTCTAGCAGTCTAGCCTATCATAAAGGGCATCATGGTCAAGCCCAATCATGTTCTCACCCAACTTCTACATCTGCTCACTTTCATTCGAGATAACAATCAAGACAGGTATTTTTGGACAATTTTCCCCTCACTAGTTCAAGGGTTGCTCAGCCCATTATAGTACTCTTGCCAGTGCCCCAGCTGAGATTATCTAACTCAGCACAGACCAAGAATCAAACCTTAGACCTTTTAGTCTGGAGAGCTTAATTCTATACTAGGCAGTGCCTTTAACGACTAGGCAATCTGGGAGAATATAGGAAAAAAACATTTTTTTAGTAACAGGTAATGGCGATCAGGCACAAGCAATCTCATTCCTTTCCGGAGATCAACCCCACCTACCTGCCTTATCATCAATGTTCCCTGTAATTTTTTGGGGTGCAGTGCAGCCCCTTTAAGGCCATTCAAAATACCACGCATGGGTGGTTTTTGCATTGAAAAGCCAACAAGCTCGCTCCGTGGGATCCCTGGACCGCTGTGCGGCTTAAAGGGAACATTGCTCATCATATCTCTTCATTTTTTCTCTCTCTAGAAACTCATGAATGCATTACGGTCTACTTCAATGCCCTTCTCTGGTAACATATTCTACAACGTCACTGCACTTTGGATGAAAAATTTCCACTTAACTTCCTTTCTTACTTATTCTTAACTTCCTAATCTTTTGTAATGTGCTGAATAGCAAAGGGATGGCCTTTTCACATGTGGCATCGTGCACTTGGCAGGCTACCTGAGAATCCAGTGCTCTACTAACTATCTTGAACAATGAGTTTGTGACAAAATATGATGGAATTTGGTCTTTTTTTTGGTCTGGCACAATACAAGAGATTTTAGAAATCCACCTTCAGCCCCAAAGCTAATTTGTTACATATGTTTCAAAGTGTGTTGTTATGACCTTTTAGAATCCACCTCCTTGACCAAGCTTTTGGTCACTGCTCCTAATCTCTGCACCTTGGATCAGCATCTGTTTTTGCTTTTGCCTCCGTGAAGTGCCTTGAGACATGTTTCTATGTTAAAGGTGAGATATAGATGGAAGTTGTTATAGTCTCCCTAATAACAGACTAAAGAGAAAGTCCAACAGATAATCCTTTCAAAAAACACAAACTTCACAACTGGTTCAATTATGAATATGGCAGGTTGTCATTTTATGAATGAGATTGGCTGTTATGAATTTCTATCAAGATTTGCCAACAGCTATAAAAGAAGTGAACGGAAGACATTCGGCAGATTTTAGCTACAACAATTTGCATTTATATAGCGCCTTAACATAGTAAACCATCCCAAGGCGCTTCACAGGAGCATTATCAGACAGAATTTGACACCAAGCCACATAAGGAGATATTAGGACAGATGACCAAAAGCTTGCTCAGTGGTAGGTTTTAAGGAGTGTCTTAAAGGAGGAGAGAGAGGTAAAGAGGCAGAGAGATTTAGGGAGTGAATTCCAGAGCTTAGGTGCTAGACAGCTGAAGGCACGGCTGCCAATGGAGGGGTAAAAGAAATCGGAGATGCACAAGAGGCCGGAATTGGAGGAACGCAGGGTTGTAGGGCTGAAGGAGGTTACAGAGATAGGGAGGGGCGAGGTGAAAAGCTCATAAGGAGACAAGAAGGAGGGAAGCTGTGTATATAATAGTTATTCATAGAGTTACAGGTTAGCATTTAGATTCATATCGTTTTGCTATTTGAGGAATGTGAGGAGATAGATGATAGGTTTTCAACTGCAAATATATGATGTTGCACGTGAGCAGTGAAGACCATACAATCTTCAGCAAAAGAAAGGTTAGAAGTCAATTGATATTGGACCAACACTGCAGATGTAATTCAATCCCCATTTTAAAGTAATTCATTCCGTCCTTATTTTTATATTTTCTTTATAAATTCTTGTCCACATTTGTAATGGAAACTGCCTAAGTAAATTGGTCACACTCTTCCCCCCTAATGGAGGTGCTGCAGTGCGACCACTTGTGGGAAGGTGTAATTATAGCATGGCAAGTTTCCATTATAAATGTGGGTATAGAATTTATAGTGGCATTGTAAAGACTTTACATCTGCAAGCCCTAGTCTATTAACTAATCCAACTTCAGCTGAAAATTATACTTGGTCTTGACTACCCATGTGCAACTACACAGGAGGTGTGTGTGTGTTATTGTTACAGATTTGCTCCTTCATTCTTTACTTATGAAATTTGCTGAAAGGTTTAAAACTACATTGGAATCTAATCAGATATTATATCTTAGATTGGAGATAAATCTTGGAGATATAAGAATAATTCCAGCAGTGTAAAAAGTAACTGCAGATCAGGATATTCTGTTTGTTGTCCTAAGCATGTTACAAATGTTATATCTAGATAGTAAGGCTAATGAAGAGACTCTCAAAGGAATATGGAGTTAGGACTCACCTGGAAAGTGATCTAAAATAGGAGAGCCAAAAAAATCTAGAGTAAAGCGGAAAAAGAAATGCACATTTATGTGGGATATGGTGG
This sequence comes from Squalus acanthias, assembly GCA_030390025.1. NCBI lineage: Eukaryota > Metazoa > Chordata > Chondrichthyes > Squaliformes > Squalidae > Squalus > Squalus acanthias. The sequence goes on along the minus strand of CM059438.1, from coordinate 28,669,579 downwards.
TTGATGCCCCCAAGTGCAGTACTCACTCAAGAAGGGATCTTGAAGGACTTGCACGGAAAATACAAGGAGCCTCTGTCCCAACTGTTGATTCATACCAGTACCCTGGTGTCCTGGCGTATACCAATACATTTGGGATTAGAATGAGATGGGGCAAAAGGCACTTTGGTCTTTCTCAATGACAGCAAAGTCCAAATGCAAATTAAGTGTGTGGCATATAAGACATGTGTCTAAACAAATCTCAGTGCCAAAATCCCTTACAAATGGACCTGGATTAAGCAACTAGTGGCTGTTGTGATTCAAGTTTGCTCCCAATACTTCTTCCTCATTCTCACCATCAAAGGCAGCTTATCACTGGTGAACCTGTGTTTCTTATTATCTGAAACTTCATCTCAAGCATTTAGCATATGGGATATAGTATGCTACAGTGCAAGCAATCCTCCCTTTTATCAACTAGCTACCAGATAGGATTTCACTACATTTCACATCAATTCAAAAGACAGATAATATCAGCAATGCTCGACAGTTTTCAGACTAAACTGTTCAACAGGTATAATTACAAAAGTAATGCTTCGCATAAGTAAACAGTATAGATAAGTAATTATATAAGTAAGTGCAATACAGTACTAGAAATCTGGAAAGAGTCTACAAGGATTAAATGAAAAAACCTGGCATTTTTTTCAATTCCTTTTACAGAACCTGAGATGAAGTACTTCTCAGAAAGAAACAAATGTTGGGCCAGAATTTACTGTGAAAATAACGGTGAGACTAAGAGCGCTCAGCATTATTTATGTGCAAATCGGACAGTAACTTCAGGCGAGCGCAGATGCGCAGTTAAAAGTGAAAATCCGGAAGTTGCTGTCTGTAAACTGCATGAAAACGGCATCTCGCCATCTGGCTCCCCATTCAAATGTATGGAATGGAGTGAAATTTCTGTACTTGCATGGTAGATACAAACTAAACTCACCACAGAAAGTGAGGGCATGTCCATTTTAGTCTAAGTACCCTTTGTAACGGCTTGATAAATCTTAATTACTGCCAAACAATGCTGTCAATACAGTACTCTGTGGCACTGAAAATTAACTTTTACAAGTGTGGAGTCTCATTCCTTCAGCTTTTAATTGTTGTTGGAGATTTAAAAAATGTAAAACTTTAAATTTTAGAATTTTATGGGCCTGAAATTGCCGGTCGGAGGCTTCCCACGGGCAGATGCCTCCAACCGGCAAAAAATCTACGAACTTGCCTTCTGCCTCGGGATCCATGGAGAATCGCACTACTGGGCCTCTATGCGTAGATATGCGCAGAGGCCCACGTACCCCAGGGGCGGTTCGCAAGCACCCCTGGGATCACGTGGGACAGCCCAACAAATGACAGAAGGGAATCCCCATACATACTTATGGAGGTTCCGTATGTACGGAATCCCAAAATATACCTCTACACTTCAAATAAATAAAAAAAATCACATATTTTAAAATTAATTAAAATGGCATTTATATTTAAAACAAAAATTTTATTTTTTGAAAAATAAATGTACATGTTTTAAAGGGGCTAAACATAAACTTACCTTATTTCACAGGTTATTAAATGTATAAATTATTGAAAAAAAATTATTTTACTGTTTTTTAAAACTCTTATGCTTTTACCAGGCGTAAGAATTTCATGGGCAGTCGCTGGGTAGAAGTTGGGCAAATAGCCCAACTCTCTGCCCGCGGATGCCCTTTTCCCACAAGTTCCTGCATGCGCAGTGCATGCCTAAACCCGGAACTTGTGAGGCCCTTACAGGCGAGTGCGCACCTCATACGCACCCGTAGTGGCCCAAATTACAGCCCAATATTTTTTTACTATCTGTCTCTTTTCCTCTCTCTCTCTTAGTCCAATCTTTCTTTCTCTTTCTGTACCTGATTTGACATTGAATTCACCCACTCTAATTTATACTTCCTTCTCAGTTATTGCGCTGTTAATTTCACAATCCTTCAATCTGATTGGTTAAGGAGATGCACAGTTGCTTGCCCTGTTCAGTCAGGTCCCAGATGCCCTGTTTCCCTTGCTGCAAAGTTATCAGATCCCACTTTCAGCAACTTACCACACAAAAAATGTTAAAACCTAAATGTGCAATGGCATGTCTAACTAATGGCAGACGCCGTTAGATGTCCTGCTGCAGCAAAATTTGGCCCATCCTGTCTAACTTAAACAGACAAATTGTTTTATTATATGGGTGTGACAATACACTCAATGGGCTACAGCTTGTGATCTTCACAAATACTGATACATTAAAATTTATACCAGAAGCTATGCACCATTACAACAAACAGAATAATGCCGCAACAGATGTCGGAGGTTCCACGCATTATTCTGTTCACAGAAGGTTGTCATAACTCACTTGCACCTACAGTCCTCAAGAGCTATATATTTACGACAAAGAGGAAAAATACACTTTAACCCTAAGTCATCAGCAGGATGTCTTCCACTTATTAATGTTTCACTACTAACTTAACTTAAAATATTAAATAAATACATTCACTTGTGGAGTATACTGGTATCCGTTCAGTCTCTAGAATTGCACAAGTTTATATTTTTAATCTTTTTTTGAACTTATGGGTATTTTGAAGCATGGAGATAAAAACAGTCACCACAAATTCCTAACAGGATATAAATGATAAAACATCTGAACAACAGATGAGAGTTAATTTGAATTGGACATCCTCTACAGCCACTCACGGCCATAAAAAACTCTCTGCTGCAATGAAATTTGGAAAAGAGATGCATAAAATGAAATTGATCCCTGCTAACTTACCTGGAAGATGTGTTGTTAAGAATGGTATTTTGATTGGGGACAGTGTCAGTAGATGATACGGTTGGGTACTTGCAGGAGACATATCCTGGGTTGTTTCTGTTTCAACTGCAATCATTGCTGCTGTTGCCGCTGCTGTAGCTAATACAACTGCCTGATTATTGGCTACATGTTTGAAAGTGGGCTCACAATCACCTGTGAAGAAATCACATTCACTTTATATCATGATTTATATAGTGAAAGTTGCGCTTCAAATTTAACATGCACACAGATCTAAAGAAGATTATCTTTTGTCTTCAATAAATGACTAAGTAATTAAAAGATAATTAGATTTATTTCATGATGAAAAATAGAACAATTACAGACAATAGCCAAAACAAAGCAAAACATATTATAGAATTGCACAGATGAACATTTTTCTGTCAGGTATTTTATCAATTTCCCTATTATCATTACCGTGCCGAGTTCATAAGAACATAAGAAATAAGAGCAGTAGGCCTACAGCCCACCGAGCCTGCTCCACCATTCAATAAGATCATGGCTGAACTTCTAAACCAACTCCACTTTCCCGCTCTATCTCCATATCCCTTGGTTCCCTTTGTGCCCAAAAATCTATCGATTTCAGTCTTGAATATACTCATCGACTGAGCATTCACAGGCCTCTGGGGTGGAGAATTCCAAAGATTCACAACCCTCTGAGTGAAGAAATTTATCCTCAACTCATTCCTAAATGGCCGACCCCTTATCCTGAGACTATGACCCCTTGTTCCAGACTCTCCAGCCAGGGGAAACAACCTCTCAGCATCTACCCTGTCAATTCCTCTAAGAATGTTATACATTTCAAAGAGATCACCTCTCATTCTTCTAAACTCCAGAGAATATAGGCCCATTCTACTCAATCTCTCCTCACAGGACAGCCCTTCTATCCCAGGAATCAATCTAGTGAACCATCATTGCACCCCCTCTAAGGCAAGTATATCCTTCCTCAGGTAGAGACCAAAACTGTACACAGTACTCCAGCTGTGGTCTCACCAAAGCCCTATATAATTGCAGCAAGACTTCCTTACTCATACTCCAACACCCTTGAATAAAGGATAACATACCATTTGCCTTCGTAATCATTTGCTTTACCTGCACGTTAACTTTCTGTGATTCGTGTACAAGGACATCCAAATCCCTCCGAATACCACCATTAACTAGACTCTCACCTTTTAAAAAATATTCTGCTTTTCCATTATTCCTACCAAAGTGGATAATTTCACACTTCCCCACATTATACTCCATCTGCCACCTTCTCACCCAATCACTTAACCGGTCTATATCCCTTTGCAGCCTCTTTGCGTTCTCCTCACAGCTTACTCTCCCACCTAGTTTTGTATCGTCAGCAAACTTGGATATATCACAATCGGTCCCCTCATGTAAGTCATTGATATAGATTGTAAATAGCTGAGGCCCAAGCATTGATCCTTGCAGCACTCCACTATTTGCACCCTGCCATCCCAAAAATGACTCGTTTGTTCCGACTCTCTGTTTTCTGTTCATTAACCAGTCATCAATCCATGGTAATATATTACCCCCAATCCCATTAGCTCTAATCTTGTGTGACAACCTCTTGTTTGGCACCTTATCGAATGCCTTCTGAAAATCCAAATATACTGCATCCATTGGTTCCCCCTTATCTACCTTGCTAGTTACACGCTCACAAAACTCTAATAGAATTGTCAAACACGATTTCCCTTTCATAAGACCATGTTGACTCTGCCTAATCATTTTACCACATCCTTAACATTAGATTCTAGCATTTTCTCTACTATTAATGTCTGGCTAACTGGCCTAATAGTTCCCTATTTTCTCTCCCATTCCTTTCTTGAATAGTGGGGTTACATTTGCTACCTTTCAATCCACAGGGACCGTTCTAGAATTTAGGGAATTCTGGAAGATCAAAACCAATGCAGCCACTATCTCTGCAGCTACCTCTTTTAAAACCCTAGTGTGAAGGCCATCAGGTCCAGGGGATTTGTCAGCTTTAATCCCATTCATTTCTCCAGTACTTTTTCTTTACAAATGTTAATTACTTTAATTTCCTCACACTCATTAGACCCTTGGATCCCCACAATTTCCGATATGTTCTTTATGTCTTCTACCGTGAAGACAGATAAAAAGTATTTGTTTAATGTCTCTGCCATTTCCTTATTCCCCATTATAATTTTTCCTGTCTCTGCCTCTAAGGGACCCACGTTTACTTTAGCTAATCTCTTCCTTTTTACATACTTGTAAAAGCTCTTACAATCTGTTTTTATATGTCTTGCTCATTTACTCTCATTCTATTTTCTCCCTCTTTTCAATTTCTTGGTCATCCTTTGCTCATTTTTAGAACCGTCCCAATCCTCAGGCTAACTATTCATTTTGGCAACATTATAAGCCTTTTCTTGATATTCCAATGTTAAATTTAAATAGAATGTTCAAGTTAGTGTGATCATTCTGTTTCTTTCAGTAAATTAATACTAGGTTGTCAGTTGAAACATCATCAGCAAGACAACAGTGTCTTTCTGATCTATCAACCTGTTTAACACATAAACATGTACCACTGCTTAAAAAACTCCCAAAGGTCTGACATAAATGGAACATATAATTTTGTGGAAAAAGATTATACTTCTTCGTGTGAAAATCTACTGATGTCCCTGAAATTGTGGAGGATAGCACATTGCAATTGAAGATTCGTCCAGAGTATAGAAAAGCAATTTAATGTTTTATTATATTTACAACCATGGATAACAAAGGATGAAGCATACTTATAACAATCTTGATGGAAGCATAAAATTTGATTCCTTTTTCCACAATTGAAAGCAAGTTGAAAAACGTATCGGATAATTAAGATGTGCAGTGAAAATGATTGAGCTTTACAAAACCACATAAAAGGGCTGTTCCACATACATTGAAATATCCTTCATTTTGCAGTAACTAATGCTAGGCAGGAACTTAGGACTATTACCACCCCAACCGCTCCAATTCACAAGCTAGGAAGCAAGCCTGTGAAGAAACGCCACCTATACCATTTCCTTGGGAACAAAATTATAGGACTCGTTTCCTATTTGTTATAGTACCAATTTCTGATAATTGGTTTCAGTTTGGATGTAGTGTTCAAAATTTGGGTATCAGTAAGCTGCTAACAGGCAATATCGGCATTCTCAGGTAATCATACATTAAAGAGCTTGCATGAATAATATCTCCATTATGGTCCCTAATGGATGACACCCACAAAGTTGAGCAGGAGCAAGTAGTGGCAGAAGAGCAGGAACCTGCTGGCCTCATGGCCATATGGCCACCAATGTACCTTCTTAAATACAGCAGTGTAGTGAAACTGAGCAGCCATATCATGCTCCTGTTTGCTTTTCAGTGGGAAAAGAAGTAAAAGTCACATGTTTGATGCACATTAGCCGATACAGTTAGCCTGGAATGAGCTGAGGCAGAGCACAGAGGGCAGTGGTGACCTTGACTGGAGCTGGCAGTGCCATGCCTGTATTACAGGGTGTCTACGGGTATCCTTGCAAAGACCTGCAACTGACTCACCTCTGATCCAGAGCCTGCAGAGGCAGTTGTCCTCAGTCATTGGCAGGTATGTGTGCCAAAGCCTGCAGCTATGGCTTAGTGGCATAATAGCAGGTACTTTTAATGTGGCTCAGGTGCCTGCTGATTTCCCTGGTATGCTTTCTTGGACCACTTCAGTCATAGAGGACTGTATTTGGGCCACATCCAAGTAAAGGTTAATTTTACCTTCACATAGTGCTTACCAAGGAACTCTGAAGATTGCATCTACAGTGGCTAGTGGCCTTATGGTTCCCTGAACTCCCAGGAAAGTTGTTATTGGAATAACTCATTTTTATGCACACCCTAATTTTCTATTTGATCCTATTATACTTGAATCCTGAAAATGTTTAATTTTCAGTCTGGTTTATGTTGACTGAGCACAGAAAAATGGTCAAGACTTTTCCAATTATTTAAAATAAACTTACTGGCTGGAATCTTACCGGTACTGCGAGTGCGAGTTTGGAGGTGGGTCTGCTGTCAAAATGGCAGTGATTGACAGCGGGGCGGAAGTCCGCTCTGATCCCGCCTCCTTGTTAATTTCCCAAGCACCGGCTCTGCCTGTGGTTTGCAGACCCGGCACTAAGCGACGGGTCACGCAATTGAGATACTTAAGAAGCTGCTTAAAGGTATTTAAGCAGCATTTTACCAGGTTCTAACAATTTTTCCATGTTTTTTACGAGGTTTCTGGCACTCGGGGATCACGTGAGGTAAGTGTGTCGGGTTCTCAATGACTCTCCATTGCTGTGAATAGTTGACAGCTGCAAGTGTGGTATAAAAGCTACCATTTCACAGCTGTTCAATTTCCAATCTTAGAAGCTGGAGCCTTCAAGATTTGGAATACACTTTTCAGCTTTATGGAGGTTCGAAGTGTTTGGAGCAAATTCTCTATCCAGTGTCACCTCCTTGAAGCAATCTCTCTGATCACTGACAGATCGCTTCAACTTCAGCTGCCATCTATTCCATCAGCATCGGTGCCCTTGAAAAAATCTTAACTTGGTCCTCAGAATCCCAACACGATCAGCCCCAATACCAACATCACCAGGCACACCAGCATCACCAGGCACACCAGCAGCACCAACCTTCTCCGTAATCACCTGATGCTGCACAGGACACAGGGCATCGGCACCCGAGCACATTGCTGCCCAGGAGGCCAGGGATGTCCTCACCATGGCCAGATTTACTTCACTTGACGCTGCACACCCTGGCTGCCACATGATGCGCCAGGTTGGCACCACCCCACACCAACACCATAAATCATCTCTACAATGCCCATGCCATTCCTTTCAGACTCATCACCATTGCGGGGGGTACCATTAAGTCTCACCATTCACTGCAACTCACTAAGCCACTTCCAAAGGTGCACACAGATCTGTCCAAGAAGGGAAAGTGTTGAAAATAAAGATTTCAATGTTTGACAACACATTAACAGCGACTTTACATGAACACTGGCGATAACATCCAACTGCCTACCCTAGTGTTGGTATGATTGGACAAGGATGAGGGTGAGTGTGAGGGGTGGCTAGTCAGATGGGAAAGTGATAATGTAGATAGAGAGGGATGGGTGGAGGTGCAAGGTAAGTTGGTGTGAGTAAGGATGTGCAGGAGTAGGGTAGGGAACGCAGAGTGATGGGGATGTGATGAGTGGCACAGCAGGATGAGGTTGAGTGTGGCTTTGCAGTAATGTTTCGTGATCTACTGAGATCGTTGAAAGGTTTGCGCCACTGCAGCCTGGTCCTCCTGATGACATCCCTGCTTGTTCCCTCCTGTGCAATGTGCAACTAGGCTGCATTGGTCTCCTGGGGAGGTCTCTTCTGCCCATTGGAAGGGAAGAGAACCTCCCTGCGTGCTGTGAATCCCTCCATAAGCATATGGAGGAAGTCATGGGAGAGCCTGGGTGCAGCCGTCCACCTTTGTGCAGTGCTTGTCAGTGTTTGCAGCACCTCAATGCTGCAGAACACTGACAGCACAACTGTCAAAATGAATGTGGCCATGGTCCCTTTAAGGAAATTGGCTGATGACACGTCATCAGATGACGTCATCAGACCCGCTTCCTTTTAATTGACTGGGAACCTCGCAGGGCAGGTTTAACACGCCCAATCATCCTAAAATCATGTCGGAGGCCTGGATCGACACAGCTGCGAGGTCGGAACTCGGCAAGGATGTCGCCCATCCCGGACCCGCCAAGGTTGGTAAAATCTAGCCCACTGAGTGAATAAATATTGTCCTCCAAAAAAAAATTTTCAGAAATATGGAAAAACTCTAAAAACACAGTACAAAAAAGATACTATAAACGTTACAACAAAAAAAATGAACTATGTTCCTCCTTAAGAATTCTATCATACCTTGAGCTTCCCTTGCATAGATTCAAACTGCATTGAAGGCAGTGGCCAGAATTTTCCGGGGTGGTAGCAGGCGGGAATGAAGACGGGTCAGGTGGGAAATTTGAAAAAATTGGGAGCGAGTCGGGAACCCACCGTCCTCCCGCCCCCACGCGCCTTTCCCACGGGTTTGCCGGGGCGCCAGTAACCCGACCGGCAGAGGCGGGCGACCTAATTGAAATCATTATCAGGTAGCTTACAGGCACTTAAGAGCCTTTACCCCCCTACATTTTAAATTTTCCTGCATGGCCATGGGATTCACATAGCTCAGGAACCATGTCTGTCAACCTGAGGCGGGAGTTGAGTGGCCATTGCTCCAGCTGATTAGTTGACAGCATCAAATGTAGTTTAAAAGCTCCCACGTGATAGCTGATCACTTTCCTCAGGCAGAAGCTGTTGCTGATTACATTCTCAGCGCAGATTGAGCTTTCTGCAGGCTGCAAGTTTTTCCAGCAAAGTCTCCATCCAGTCTCACCTCACTGGAAGAACCTCTCTCACAATTGACAGATTGCTTCTGTCAACTCTACTTGACCTGCCATCTCTTCCATCAGCATGGGTGCCATTTATACTGTCTTACTTTGGATCTCAGAATATGACCACGATGAGCCCCAACACCAGCAGCACCAAAACAACACCAACAACCTTCTCCTCAATGCCCTGATGCTCCACAGGACAGAGGGCATCAGCACAGGGCTGCACTGCGCCGGAGGTGATACCCCCAACACAGAGTATACAGGCAGAGGATGAGCTCCATCAACATGACTGCGAATCAGTGCCAAAGCAGGCTCAGGCTATCATGCCAGGTCATCACAGACATTTGCACATTGCTGGAGCAAGACCTGCAGCCCAGAGGAGCAGGTGGACACTCCTTACCAGTGGCTGTTAAAAGTCACCACCACCCTCAATTTCTTCGCCTCAGGCTCCTTCCAGGGATCTGCAGCAGACAATTGCGGCATCTCACAGTCGGCCGCCCACAGATGCATCACACAGGTCACCGATGCCCTGTTTGACAAGGCAGCCAATTATATCAATTTTGCCACTGATGAAGCCAGTGTCACTGAGCGGGCGCTCGGCTTTGCTACTCTGGCTGGCTTCCCATGGGTGCAGGGCGTTAATTGACTACACACATGTGGCGACACCCCATCATCACCCAGGAGTCTTTGTCAACCGCATGGGCTTCCATTCCCTCAATGTGCAGCTCGTATGCAACCCTAGGCAGATAATCATGCATATGTATGCCAAATTCGCTGGCAGCTGTCATGACTCTTTCATGTTGTGCCAGTCCACCCTCCCTCAGCTCTCTGCACCTCAAAACATACCTTCCGGCTGGCTGCTTGGAGACAAGGGTTATCCACTGAAGATGTGGCTCATAACACCCTTGAGGACGCCAAGTACTGAGGCCGAGGAGCGATATAATGAAAGCCACATCTCAACCAAATGTGTCATAGAGCAGACAATAGGCGTGCTGAAAATGCGATTCAGATGCCTTGACAGATCTGGAGGAACCCTTCAGTACGCACCAGCCAGGGTCTCCAGAATTGCCGTGGTCTGCTGCGGCCTGCACAACATAGTGCAGCAGCGAGGATTAGCGCTGCATGAGGAGCAAGGCACTGAGCACACAGCCTCTTCAGAGGAAGAGGAGGAGGGAGAGCATCAGCTGGAAGATGAGGAGGAGCAGGAACTAGAGGAATCTGCAGTGCAGATTGCACCAGCACTCGAGCACATTGCTGCCCGGGAGGCCAGGGATGGCCTCATCATGGCCAGATTTACTTAACTTTACGTAGTCCACCCATATGGCTGCCACATGCTTCGCCAGGTTGGCAACACCCCACAGCCACACCATTAAGCATCCCTACAATGACCAATCCATTCCTTTCAGTCACCACCATTGGTGGAGGTAAAGTTATGTCTGACCCTTCACTCCAACTAACTAAGCCACTTCCAATGGTGCACACAAATTTGTCCGAGACCGGAAAGTTTTGAAAAGAAAGAAATTCATGGTTAAATTACATTAAATAAATTGAAACATCACATCAGCATTGAATAAAACACCCAAGTGGCTACCCTTGTGAATCTACTTGTGTGTCATCTTTCTCTTACGCGTTCTTTTACATGGTGCTACCCCTGTGGCTTCAGCAAAGGTCGAGGCAGCCTCCTCACTTCCCTGCTGCAACTGGTTAGACACTTTTGGCGGTTGTCCTCTGGGTTTTGGAGCCTGTGATGGCTCCACCAAAGTCTGCTCCTCCTGCGAATGTGCAGGGGCAGACTCGGCCATCGCTGTGTGGGGAGGCATCTGGGGCTCTGAGAGGACGTCCATGAGCCTTTGACATCTGTCCTCCATAGATAACCATCTATTCTCCATAAAGACCATGTGCTCCTGTGAGTGGCGCATTAGCTGCTCCATGTAGGTGGCCATCCTATCCATGGAGGAGCCTACAGTCACCATCACCTGCGACACGGTGGTGCTCATGTTGGAGATGGACTCCTCCATTCTCTGAACAGTGGCAGTCATCGCGCTCGCAAAAACCTGTCAGAGCCTCCTGCACTTGTTCCTGCAACTCCAGAATCACCCTCTTTCTGGATGGCCCCCGAGGCTCAGCGTCTGCATGCAGCTGAGTTGAGCTGGGAGAGTCCTGCGCCCTCCGGCGAGGAGTCTCCACTGCTGTCCCTGTCTCCACCATCTGCTGTTGCTCAGTTGTCATTTGTGACACACCCGGTGACTACACTACTCTATCTCGTGAAGGACCCACCAAGGTGTGAGTATCTGCTCTGATGTTGGGTGCGCTTCTGTCTGGTGACGGTGCGCCCTCAAAGGCTGGAGGCTCCTCTGAGGAGTCATCTTCCTCTTGCGCCTGGACAGTGGTGTGGGCTCTTGATGGACCTGTGGGAGAGCAAAGAGATGAGTTAGATATGGCATATGTAGATTGTGTACCGAAACCATTATGCACATAATGACCATTCAATGGCTGCTGACATCAGCCCCTATGAGTGACTGATGTATGCCATGTAGCTGTATTATATGTAATTCTGTCACCATGTTGCTGAGATATCCCCCGTCTCCCACCTCTAGGTGCTTGGCGACTCCCGCCAGCTCTAACGTAGCCTCCTCTGCTGTGGTCAGGGTGACCATTGATGGGGGTCCACCGCCAGTTCTCTCCCTCTCCCTCTTATTGTGAGCTCTCTTTTCCTGCAAGGAGGGAAAGAAGAGAAGCTTGAGTGAGAGTGATGGAATGAGTGCAAGGAATGGATGGGATATATCTGTAGACGGTGACTATGATGGAGTGGGATGGCAATTCCAAATGGCCTCTTTGTGTGTTGTTTGTTGGCATGATTGCACTTGGATGAGGGTGAGTGTGAGGGGTGGCTAGTAAGATGGGGATGTGATAATGTAGATAGAGAGGGATGGCTGGACGAGCAAGGTATGTTGGTGTGAGTAAGGATGTGCAGGAGTAGGGTTGGGAAGGCAGAGTGATGGGGGTGTGATGAGAGGCACAGCAGGATGAAGGTGAGTGTGGCTTTGTACTCACCTTTCCTGATCTAACAAGATAGTTGAAGCATTTGCAGCACTGCACCCAGGTCTTCCTGACGACATCCCTGCTATTCACCTCCTCTGCTATTTGGAGCCAGGCTGTTTCTGTCTGCTGGGGAGGTCTCTTCCTCCCATCAGCAGGGAAGAGGACCTCCATGCAGTCCTCTGACTCCCTCCACAAGCATATGGAGGGAGTCATTGGAGGACCTGGGTGCAGCCTCTGTGCAGCCATCTCTCCAACTGTTTGGAGCAATGAAATCTTCCAGTGTGCTGCCTGCATATTCGTAGATGAACCTTCAAATGTAATGTGGCCATGGCTCCTTTTTAAATATACCGGCTGAAACCGCGTCATCGATGATGTCACCAGACCCGCACCATTTAATTGGGCCGGGTAACGCGCAGGGCGGGCTTAATAGGCCCCCATTATTGGAAAGTAATTTTGTGGAGTGGGGTGGAGCCAAAAACGGGGTCGCGACCCGCCATGGCGGTCACCCATACCTGACCTGCCCAGGTAGGGAAAATTCCGGCCAAAGAGTGCAATCTCTGCGCAAAAACTGGGAAGATACACCAGATATTCATGTAAATATTTTTGCATTCATTCTGGAGCCCTAATGAGGCTATGGACCGAAAGGATAAATTTTTGGCCTCATATCGTGTGATGCACATCAGAAATTCAGGTGTATGCTGCCTATGATTTTTAGCTAAAGCTGATAATTTACCCCAAAATGTGCACCAGCGCTCTAGCAGACAAACTGCAAATACGCTGGAAATATGGGCTGGAATTTTAACTTCGAGACGGGTAGGGAGCAGGGGGACTGGAATGCGGTCAGAAAACCTGGGAGAATGGGTTTCCCTCAGGCCCTGCCGAATTTAAAGTCAGAGCCTGAATAACATTTTGATTCCCTGTTTCCCACCCATAGCCAGCCAGATGGAGAGGCTGGCTGGCTGGCTGTCAGGCGGGTAAGCCTGCGGCACCAGTCCGCAGAGGGAGAGAGGGATTGAGGGGAGGCGGGGTGGGGATCAGGGGCTGCAGATCTTTGATGGGGTCAGCGGCTGCAGATACTCGACGGGGTCAGGGGCAAGAGGTTAGGGGTGGGGCTCGGGGACTGCAGATCATCGGCGGGGTCGGGGGCTGCAGATCGTAGGCAGGGTTTGGGGCTGTAGATCATCGGCGGGGTCAGGGGCTAGAGGTTGGGCTCGGGGACTGCAGATCATCGGCGGGGTCAGGGGCTGCAGATCGTAGGCAGGGTTTGGGGCTGTAGATCATCGGCGGGGTCGGGGGCTGCAGGGAGTTCGGCAGCTGGGGATCAGAGGCCAGAGGCCATAGGGGCTATCGGAGGCCTCGGAGGGAGGGAGGTCAGAGGGAGATCGGAAGCATCGGTGGGGTGTCCGGTCACGGGGGGTTGGTGAGGCAGGGATGCTGGATCCAGCAGGTAAAGTGGAAAGGCATTTACCTCCTGGATCCAGCAGTCCTCACCTTCCTTTGGTTGGCAGGTTCCCCGAGGCCTGGGAAACCTGACCAGTCAGAGTTAAATTTAAAATGGAGCTGCAAAATGAGGCATGCAGCCTCATTATAATATTTAAAGTGTCTCCTGGGAGTGGGTTGGCCGCCCACCACCCCCTTCCACCCCAACCCCGCCCCGCCTCCGTTAAAACCGGAAGTGTGTGGGTTCGAGTCAGATTCAGATTTTTAACACTTTAACCTCCCACACGTTTTTTGGTGTTAAAATTCCCCCCACGCAGTCAGAAGGAATTGGGCGCAAAGATGCCCAAGGCATATTTGAGCAATGCTCTGACCTGCCCCCACTTCTCTGCAGCCACTCAGAAAACAACTTACGTGCGTCTGTATACATAGCATATAGGAACACAGGAATTGGAACAGACCATTCAGCCCCTCAAGCCTGTTCTGCCATTCGGTTAGATCATGGCTATTCTGTACCTGAACTCCATTTACCCACCTTTGCTTCATATCCCTCGATACCCTTGCCCAACAAAAATCTGTTGAATCAGACTCAAAAATTTCAATTGACTTCGCAGCCACAGCTTTTTTGGGGAAAGGGAGTTCTAGATTTCCACTATAACAACAGAAAACGCTGGAAAAACTCAGCAGGCCAGGCAGCATCCGTGGAGAGAGAAAGAGAGTTAACGTTTCAGGTCGATGACCTTTCATCTAGATTTCCACTACCCTTTGCATGAAAAATGCTTCCTGATTTCAGTCCGAAATGGCCTAGCTCTAATTTTAAGATTATGCCCTCTTGTTCTGGATTGCCCCACCAGAGGAAGTAGTTTCTTTGTATCTACCCTATCGAATAAGTGTACCACAGTTTAAGGATTAAGTTTCACCTTAAATCTGCGAGATGATACAGAACATTAGAAAAGCATGCTCAGAAACACATCCTCCTTAGATTTCTCACGTAGCTTCAGTTGTAGACAATTAATTTTCAATGAGATTTAGTGACTGTTGTAAAAAAGTATCATCTATTTCGATATGTCTCAATAGAAAAAAAATCAAGTTTTGATGTGTCAAATATTCCTTATTAGGCATATATACTTGCTGACCAGTTTCAAATGTAGGGAAACAAAATAAGGAGTATGTGTTGAATGAAACATTCATACAAGCTGGTGATAAGAGGGAAGAATCTTGTCTATTTATGATGTATTATAAATGTAGCAGGAAGATTTCCTATATTCACTATTTTGTCAAATTGCAAGATCCAAAACTAACGGCAAGAAGGGTTTGCACTGTTAAATGCCTATTTTGATCCCAGGATTTTGGAACTCAATCTTGCAAATCCTAGGGTTGTTTAGGATATCTATTTGCCATTGTTTTCATATTGCATGCAGGATCTGTCTCTCAGTATCCTTTAACATTTGCAAGCTTCTTCTTTCACTACCAGACAAAATGCCGCAGTTCCCTACAAGATTGAGCCAGAACAATCTTACAAAAAACTCTAATAATCTCGCGCTGAAGGCCCACAAGGGGGGCATCCTGGCCTAAAAACTGAGATGCACCTCCACCGCTGACCCTGTCAACCTTTGTGAGGTTACTTTATTTAAACTGGCATGTGCTCACACCACTAGGGGTGCGTCTAAGGTGCTTGTCCACTGAAAAGGGTAGAAAATCTGTTGGAAGACTAGCCAACGAGGGGAGGCGAGATGCCAGGTGCCTCCAGAAAACAACTTTCAGGTGCCCTCAGCCACCCACTTTATAAGGGGTGACTTTTAAACTTTTTTTCCCTCTTCAGGGATCTAGGCCTCGATCTCTTGGGCCTCACTTACACTATTTGGTGGGTAGATACTCCTAGTTGCACCAGGCATACCTCCACTGACCTGCCACTGGATTCCTCTGAGATCCAGAAAAGTGGAACTCACATACCACTTGTAAGGATTATCTGATGGGTTCCCATGTGACCATTTTTTTTTTACCATTTTGCTAAACATAGTGACCAGAGAAAATCTCCTCAGAACAGGTATTTGGGAATTATTGTGTAAAAACCATTCAAACTATCAGTCTCATTATGGCTGCAGTGAAGAGAGTTGAAAAGGTATTAGGTTAAACGTTATAAATTCATTACACGTCAGTGATGTAGACGGAAGGAGTATAGCTTTATCATAACAAGGGTGTGCATCTACTCACTGATAGCAATGAGAGTTGTGCTAGTCCATGCATCTCAGTTGGCCTTTGCACACCTGGGATCAGGCCCAGAAGACAGGGCTTAAAAAGATCTAAATGTTCGTCAAGGCCTTTGTATTATTCTGGATCGCTGCTCTGAATGGTTGGATTTGGGTGCTACAGAATCCATGGCTGAAGTCTGCCAATTCACTCCCCTATCATATCGGCCCATTATACACACCAGCAAAAGGTAGGAGCACACCAGTCATTCGAACATTATGAATCTGGAAAGAAGCCTGTGCTCTGCTGACTTGCCCTACAAATTGGTCAGCCCTCCCTTCTCTCTGTCACATCCAATCATTCCGAGCAGCAATTCAAGAACCAACTGTCTCACAACTGTCTACACTAACTCCCATGCTTACTGGGTCAACTTGCAGAAACCAAGCATCCCTTGTGGCATACAGATTTGGTTAACTCTCACTGCTGCCAGCAAGGTGGCAAACCCTTCTCATATGGTGAAGCACAACTTCCAAAACAAAACAGGTTTCTCTCTCCACGGATGCTGCCTGGCCTGCTGAGTTTTTCCAGTGTTTTCTGTTGTTATTTCGGATTTCCAGCATCCGCAGTATTTTGCTGTCATATTAGTGTTTGGTTCACTGCCACCTCTCTTCTAGGAATGCCTACCTTGAAGAAGTTCTGCTCTTCTCTTCGACGGGACTTTTGTTTGTCTCTTCAACCTTGTTCATCTTCATTGCTTTCAGTTTCCCTTCTCGTGTTTGATCAGGTATCTGCCAAGACTCGGTTTCACAGCCACATTACTTTCCTCAGCCACTGTCTCCGGTTCCGTCTTATTCCACGTGGATTCCAACTAAACTTCCACCTTTCGTGTTTCGGATCCACCCAGGATTACAAATATCTCCAAGATATTCATTGTTCCTCGAACTACTGCTCTCGCCGCATCTTGAGATCCACGCTCAACGCCATGCGGCGCCACATGAACACTCTCAACCTCTCTCTTCAGCAGCACCGATGCACTCTATCTCAAATCTGTCCGGGCCCATAGTTCCATTTCATCCTTCGACTCATCCGACGCTTCAACAAAAAACTTTTTTTCTTCCTTTCTGATGTCAAGAATCACAAGATTCATCAACACTTGAACACCAGCGCCCCTCCGGAACCTTCTTCCCCTTCACTTTCCTCTGACCCTCCTTCTCCCAATCTCACCCCCTGCCGCGTTTTCACTATCCCTTCTGACCTTCCCCTCTCTGACCCCGAACGATCAGTCCTCAGCAAAGGCCTGAGCTTCATCCCCTTACGCCCCCACCTCAATGAATTTCGAGCTCGGCACGATGCTGAGATCTTTTTCCGCTGCCTTCGCCTCCGTGCCCACTTCGCTGGCCAGGAGTCTTCCCCCCCGCACGGCTGACCCTTTCTCCCGCTTTCAGAATTCCCGTTCTACCTGGACCCCTCCCTCTGGCCTCTTACCCTCTCTAGATCTTTTCATTGCTAACTGCCGCCGTGACATCGGCCGTCTCAATTTCTCTGCTCCCCTCTCTCACTCCAACCTACCTCCCTCTGAACTTGCAGCACTCCATTCTCTCAGATCCAACCCCGACATTGTCATTAAACCTGCTGACAATGGTGGTGCTGTTGTCGTTTGGCGTACCAACCTCTACCTAGCGGAAGCTGAACGCCAACTCTCCGACACCTCCTCCTACCTCCACCTGGACCATGACCCCACTACCGAACATCAAGCCATCATTTCAAAGACCGTCACTGACCTCATCTCCTCTGGAGACTTCCCCCCCACAGCCGCCAACCTCATAGTTCCCCAACCCCGCACAGCCCGCTTCTACCTCCTTCCCAAGATCCACAAACAGGACTGCCCCGGTAGACCCATCGATTCAGCCTGTTCTTGCCCCACGGAACTTATCTCTTCCTATCTCGATTCCATTTTTTCTCCCCTTGTCCAGTCTCTTCCCACCTACATCCGCGACTCTTCCGACGCCCTCCGCCACTTTAACAGTTTCCAGTTTCCCGGCCCCAACCGCCTCCTTTTCACTATGGACGTACAATCCCTCTACACCTCCATTCCCCACCAGGATGGCCTGAGGGCGCTCCGTTTCTTCCTTGAACAAAGGCCCAACCAGTCCCCATCCACCACCACCCTCCTCCGCCTGGCTGAACTTGTTCTCACATTGAACAACTTCTCCTTTGACTCCACCCATTTCCTCCAAATCAAAGGTGTTGCTATGGGTACCCGCATGGGTCCTAGCTATGCCTGCCTTTTCGTGGGATATGTGGAACACTCTTTGTTCCAGTCCTACTCGGGTCCCCTCCCTCACCTCTTTTTCCGGTACATTGATGACTGTATCGGTGCCGTCTCCTGCTCTCGCCCTGAACTAGAACATTTCATTCACTATGCTTCCAATTTCCACCCTTCCCTCACCTTCACATGGTCCATCTCCGACTCTTCCCTTCCCTTCCTCGACTTCTCCGTCTCCATCTCTGGGGATAGGTCATTGACCAACATTCACTACAAGCCCACTGACTCCCACAGCTACCTGGACTACACTTCCTCCCACCCCACCTCCTGTAAGGACTCTATTCCAGTCTCCCAGTTTCTCCGTCTCCGCCGCATCTGCTCTGACGATGCCACCTTCCATACCAGTGCTTCCGACATGTCTTCCTTTTTCCTCAACCGAGGATTCCCCTCTACTGTGGTTGACACGGCCCTCGACCGTGTCCGTTCTATCTCCCGCACTTCTGCCCTCACCCCTGCCCCTCCCTCCCGAAACCACGATAGAGTTCCCCTTGTCCTCACCTTTCACCCCACCAGCCTCCACATTCAACGGATCATCCTCCGCCATTTCCGCCACCTCCAGCGTGATCCCACCACCAAACGCATCTTCCCCTCACCTCCCCTTTCAGCATTCCGCAGGGACCGCTCCCTCCGCGACACCCTAGTCCACTCCTCTACCACCCCCAGCACCCCTTCCCCTTCGCCCGGTACCTTCCCGTGCAAGCGCAGGAGATGCAACACATGCCCTTATACCTCCCTTCTCCCCACTGTCCAGGGCCCCAAACACCCCTTCCAGGTGAAACAGCGATTTACTTGTACTTCCTGCAATTTAGTATACTGTATTCGCTGCTCACGATGTGATCTCCTCTACATTGGGGATACCAAACGCAGATTGGGTGACCGCTTTGCGGAACACCTCCATTCAGTCCGTAAGGGGGACCCCGAACTCCCGGTGGCCTGTCACTTTAATTCTCCACTCCACTCTCACTCTGACCTCACCGTCTTCGGCCTCTTGCATTGTTCCACGGAAGCTCAGCGTAAGCTCGAGGAACAGCACCTCATCTTTCGTTTAGGCACCCTACAGCCCTCTGGACTCAACATCGAGTTCAACAATTTCAGATCATAACCTTGGCCCCTATCACATATATATATTTTTTTATTTTATTTTTTCATCCACCCTTTTGTTTGGCCTTTTTTTTTCCCCTCCCAGAAGCTGGCAGCTGTCCTTAATTCTGCCAGCGCAGTTCACACTTCATCTAGCCTCTACCTGTCACATTACCACCTCCGCTTGCCTTGATTATCTCTTTATGTCTCTTAATCTCTCCTGCTTTCTATCCCACCACTGACCTTGCCTTTTGTTCTTTCATCCCCTCCCCCTTTTCTCAGCATTATACTTGCTTTAAATCTATTTCATTTCCTGCTTTTTTCCAGTTCTGACGAAAGGTCTTCGACCTGAAACGTTAACTCTGTTTCTCTCTCCACGGATGCTGCCTGGCCTGCTGAGTTTTTCCAGCGTTTTCTGTTGTTATTTAGGATAAATCATCCATTGGATATGTGCCAATCCAAGCAGATGATATATTGCCTCTGCTTGGAACTGGGGAAATATCAAACAATCTGAGCTTTGATCCTGCAGACCTATATGGTATAATCACTCCCAGATGGAGTCTGTACATCAATAAATAAAAAGATGCATCACTTATGCTACACCTCAAAAGAAAGTGAAAATACAGCTCAGTGTGGAGCAATTCACAGCCTGTCATTCTTCAACAGAATTTTGTAAAATAGAAACAAAAAGGTGCTTTGACAGCTTCATCAAGCACATGCAACTGAAGACTGCAGTTCTGGAAAAAAAATTGCCAAAAATCAAGACAAAATGTTATTATAAAAATATAAAAGAAATGAAAGGCAAGTAGTTGGTTTTGCCTGCTGCCTCAATGTCAATGAAACCTCGGAGTTGTTTACAGCTTAGCTTCAGAAGATAGTACTGGTGCTTAGCATATTCAGTGTCAGCCTCAGAGTCAAGTGAACTTTGAGGTTTCCCCAAGAAACATAGAAGATAGGAGCAGGAGTAGGCCATTCGGCCCCTCTAGCCTGCTCCGCCATTCAATGAGATCATGGCTGATCATCCAAATTCAGTACCCTGTCCCTGCTTTCTCCCCATATCCCTTGATCCCTTTAGCTTTAAGAAATATATCTAACTCCTTCTTCAATATATTTAATGAATTGGTCTCTACTGCCTTCTGTGGTAGAGAATTCCACAGGTTCACCACTCTCTGGGTGAAGAAATTCCTCCTCATCTCAGTCCTAAATGGCTTACCCCTTATCCTTAGACTGTGACCCCTGGTTCTGGACTCCCCAGCCATCGGGAACATCCTTCCTGCATCTAGTCTGTCTAGTCCTGTTAGAATTTTATAAGTTTCAATTTAGAAGCCTATCTAAAGGCCATTTTTTTGCATCAGCAAGCTGACCAGCCCACCAACAGAGCATATCTGGAAGCCAAAGTGTTGTGTCAGTAAACTGGCCAGCCTGCAAACCTAATTTACAAAACTACTCCAGCCATCTTGTATAATTTTGTGTGTATAGATTGAGGGTTATCCAGCTGGGTGAAGCCCATCTTTCCTAACAAATACATGGAGTAATCTAGACACCACCCTCTGTGTAAAGTCGTTACATCTAAACTGCCAATACAGACTTCCCCCTGCTTCTAAAGTTCTCAAACATATTATTGGGATTCAATTTATCTACTCCTCTAAGGATAGTAAATACTTGAATTGATTAAATAATTTAACTTATCAATAGCAGTGTCAGTGCTACAGTGAAACTGGGGTACTATTTTGGTAGTGATTTAATGGTAACTCCATTAAATTAGCACCAAAATGCCTTCCATGCCCATTGCATTCAAAATCTAGGTGCTGCTTATTAACATTCAAAGCAATTGTTATAGAGCTTGTTGTGACAATTCCATATACATTTTGATCATTTAGCAGGGTAGAGGTCAGTTCCATACACCTCAGAGTAAATACTAATACTTCAGCTGTAATGGAAGAGCAACACAACCCGGGACCGCGTAAATGCTGCACATTGCTGTAATTCTCTAAGCTTAATAAGTATTTTGATAACACCATAGATTTCAAAAGGAAAAGGCAATCTGTCACATTCCATTAGTATTTAAAATGATTGCTGTCAGAATGCAGACGCTCACAAACCGAAACAGGCTTCCACTGCAAATCTGATATTTGGAATCAAGGGAGTTCAATCATCAAACTGGAGAAAAATATTAAAGTGTGAATCATTGAACTATTACCACAGTATTTTGGAGAGGAATGAAGATGTGATCTAAAACATGAAGGTGCATTTTGAAGTGCAACTCAATAAAATCTCAGTAAAACCACTGCCATTGCATATGGCAAATTGAAAAACATTTCAAGAAAAATTTCCAGCACTTCTGAAAGGAAATAATTCTCCCAACATTCTTTCCAACGGCAAAAACTAGCTGTAGGGTGTTAAGGTATCCAACCATATAATTTCTCCATAGGGCTTATTCCATGATCCTGGGAAAAATAGCTCCAGGGTTGCTGCATGTGTAGAAGGAATCATGCAAGCAGTGTATGGAGCTGACCCTCCCACATTCAGCGAGGTCAACTCATTGAAATAATTATGTCCTCCATGTGCATTTTCCATGACATAGCTGAGCGATTCAATGCTTTCTCTCACGTCCATGAGTTCTGAGAACAGATGAGGAAGAAATTCTTTGGTATGTGATAGAGTGCCAAGTTACCAGGCTGCCTATAGGTTGATAACTCAAATTAAATCTATACCGATATTATGCATGGTACAAGCATCAAGTCTCCAACATGGTGCATGGAAAGCACCGACATAACTCTTCACATCTCCCACATCCAAATTGTAACAGTTTTACTTGAACTTTATAGCTGGCACAAAGACAGGTCCCAAAGTTCTCGGGCCCCTGCTCCACCACCTTAAGTGCAGTAGAGTGGGACTCCCTGCCACAAATCTGGGAGACAAGTGTCATTTAAATAGTTAGCTTAGGCCTGTAGAGGTGCAAGAAAACTGCCCACTCCATTGTGCCGGCAGCAGGGACAGATACAGGCCCAGCACTTAAGCCCCGATATTAACCCGGAGTGGGAATCGGGAGGCGGATGAGGGGCGAAGCAAACGCCAAACTCTCTAACCCCAGCAGTGTGATGCCTGGGTGATGCACTCCTGGGCCTCCTCTGTATGCCCAGACAGTTCCCCTTTTGGGCCATCAGGCACTTCACCATCACTTTCCCCCTTATCACCTTAAAGTATTTAGCAAGTACTGCCTTAAACGATCTTAAATAAACACTTTTCCTTTTACAACAATTAGCTCATAAAATGCTCAAAATTCACCTTTATAATGATTCCAACTTTTAAATATAAAAATAATCTCACTATCTTTCTCAGAAGAAGGTAGTTTTTTAACTGAATTTGAAAGCCAACTGAAGACAGGAGTGACTTGTTGGTATCAGCATGGTTAATCAGGAGTGACCCAATAATTCAAATTCATCTTAGGTTTAGCTTAAATCACTTGTAAAAACAAACAGGAACATTTTGGGTGCGAAATTGGGGGCGGTAACCGAGTTAAGGCCTGACATTTAGCGCCCGGCGCATAACTACCAGCCCAGCCGCTAAATTCAGCTTACCGCCCCACACAGGATCGCAATCTCGGGCGCTCCACTTCCTGGTGGGGCGGTAACCGAGGCGATGTCAGGCGCGATCGGCAGCGCTCTGGAGAGGCTACGTGGAGTGCTGCCGCGTTTCAACGTCCCTCACTTTCAGTTAAAGGGGAGGGCCGCTGTGCACTCTGCAGGGCCTCCGATGGCCCCAACTAGGCCACCGGGGTGACGTGGTGCCGCGGCCGCAGCCCGGCGCCGAAACACAGTGCCGGGCTGCGCGATGACGGCCAGGACCACGCCACAGCCCACCACGGAGCGCCGACCTGCAGGTCGGCCAAAAAGAGAAAATGGCAGCACGGGTTGCGGCCACATCTCCCCTTTAACTACTGCCCCACGAGCGGAGGTCGGCTCGGTTCCCGACCTGTGAGGCTGGCGCTGACTTCGCCTGCGGCAGCCTCGCTGGGCACGGACAAATTTCTACCGCGGGGCGCTAAGGCGTCGCGGCGCATGCCGATGATGTCATCGCAGGCTGCGCAGCGACCCGGGGCGCTACCGGTGGGGGCGCGCCGCTATCGGGTAGCACCTCAGTAATGCCCTACCGAATTTCTCGGGAGGTGCTTTTTTCGCCCCCGGGCGATAAGCCCTTTGTGCCCCGTTAGCACACCCTGGAGGCGCTAACGGCAGGCGCAAAGGAGCCGAATTTCTAGCCCTTTGATTTTTTCCACAAACTATCTTTGTTTTACTTTCTAACTATCAACAATTAAATACTGATCTGTTAATCAAAGTGCTGTTTAATTGTCTACGAAGCAAAAACTGAGCAGTTAAAAAGGAGGTGCAAAGCCTGTTTTTAACAAGGTAAGTGGTTAATTAAGTACAATTTAAACATTTTTTCAACAGGTTTATCTTTTTTACATACTTTAAAGAAAGGTAAGTTTATTTTTAGCACCGTTAAAAAGTGTAATTAATTTTTTCAAAAATTTTAATTTTTGTTTAAAGTAGTTAATTTATGTAATTTATAGTTATTTTAAAAATGTGATGGTTTTTTAAAAATGTATTTGAAGTTTTAGTGTGGTTTTGGGGCCAATCTCTATTCATAGATTTGACAGGGCTTCCTGTCAAATCAATGAATGAGAATTCCCTGCTACGATTGGCTCTCCATGGCCCACGTGATCCCAGGGGACGCTTCGAACTAACTGCGCCCATGGGATACACAAGCACTGCGCGCCAGCAGCTGCAGGAGGCCCAGGACCCGAATTCCTTGTGGGCCCGAAGCACAATGGCAGGCGCGGTAGCTAAGTACGCGCGCGATCCTTGCACCCTGCGGGAAGCCGGAGAGCCGAATTTCTAAAAAGCAGTTGCTAAAAGTTTAAATGTGAAGCTTGCCTGAAATGAGGCTTTAAGATTTAATTTAAGAATTCAATCTCCACTTCGGTTTTTGAGAGAAGCAAAGTAACTCACAGATCCTCACAAGATCTCAAGATGAGGAAGACTATTTGGCCCATCCTAGTTCAGCAACCTCAAATGCAATAACCTCTGGATTATTACCAGAGCCACGCACCAATTGGCATAGGGATAAGCAGATTAGAAGGTTAAATGCGTGGCTGAAAGAGTGGTGTGGGATGTAGGGATTTCGCTTCATGAGGCACTTGCACCAGTACTAGGGAAAGAGGGAGCTGTTCCGTTGGGACGGGCTCCATTTAAACCAGGCTGGAACCAGTGTCCTGGCGAATCGAATAACTAGGACACTAGACAGGGCTTTAAACTAATGAAGGGAGGTGGGGGGCGGGAATGGGAGTATTCAGGAAAGAGTAAATTTAAAAGCAGCAAGAGAAATGTCAAGGCTCTAGAGTAGAACAGAGTTTTGGGTAAAATTAAGCAGTGTGGGTCAGGAAGGGACAGAGAGTAACAAAGGTTATTAATTAACCCTTTTTCAGAGAGCATTAGAGATGAAGGTGACATCAGGGAAAAATAGAAAAAAGTCAAAGCTACAGGCACTATACCTGAATGCGCAAAGCATTCACAACAAAATAGATTAATTAATAGCGCAGATAGAAATTAATAGGTTTGATCTAATAGCCATTACGGATGCAAAGTGACCAAAGTTGGGAACTAAATATTCCAGGATACCTAACTTTTAGAAGAGATAGGCAAAATGGAAAATGAGGAGGGATAGCCCTGATAATTAAGGATGGGATAAAGACAGTAGAGAGAAAGGATCTTAGCTCAGAAAATCAAGAAGTAGAATCAGTTTGAGTACAGCTAAGAAACAGCAAGGGGCAGAAAACATTGGTGGGAGTTGTTTATAGGCCGCCAAACAGTAGTTATAATGTAGGGCATAGCATAAATCTGGAAATTGGAGGCGCATGTAACAAGGGTAATCATGGGGGACTTTAATCTACATATAGACTGGGCAAACCAAATTTGCAGTAATAGTGTGGGTGACGAGTTCATGGAATGTATACAAGATAGTTTTCTAGATCAGTATGTTGAGGAACCAACTAGGGAACAGGCTATTTTAGATCTAGTATTGTGCAATGAAAAAGGGTTAATTAATAACCTTGTAGTAAAGGGACCTTTTGGGAAGAGTGACCATAATATGATAGAATTTTATATTGAGTTTGAAAGTGATTTAGTTAAGTCCGAAACTATGATCTTAAATCTAAACAAAGCAAACTACGCAGGTATGAGGGACGAGTTGGCTAAAATAGATTGGGAAACTACATTAAAAGATAGGACGGCAGACAAGCAATGGCTAGCATTTAAACAAATATACATTCCTTTAAGGCACAAAAGCCCCACAGGAAAAGTGGTCCAACCGTGGCTAACAAGAGGAGTTAAAGATAGTACTAAATAAAAGGAAGAGTCTTATAATTTTGCCACAAAGAGTAGTAAGCCTGAGGATTAGGAGGATTTTAGAATTCAGCAAAGGAGGACCAAGAAATTGATATGGAAAGAGAAAAAAGAATATGAGATTAAATTAGCAAGAGACATAAAAAAAGATTGTAAATGTTTCTATAGGTATGTAAATAGGAAGAGATTAGTGAAAGTAAACGTGGGCCCATTAGAGGCAGAGACAGCACAAATTATAATGGGCAATAAGGAAATGGCTGAGACAGTAAACAAATATTTTGGGCAGAATTTTCATTGACCCGTGGAGGCGGATTTGGAGGCGTGTGGGGGGTTAAAATTGCGAAAACTGGTGGGCGGGCACAAGCCTGCCTCCATCCCGCCTCCACGCAATTTTCATTAAATCGTGTCTGCTGGTCCCGACTCCGTCCCGCCTCCAAGAGGCAGGATAGGCTGTTAAGGCCCTTAACAAGCACTAAATTGCCTCTATAATGCCATTTTGAAAGGCCTTTGTGATTTTTACCCTTTTTCCACGTGAAGCACGCCTGTTCTGAACCACGAATGTGAAACCTGGTGGTAGCACATTTGGATTGCTGACTATCAGCTGCAGCTCAACCATGAAATAGGAGATGTGATCAGCCATCATTTGCAGTTGGCAGGACTTTGTTGTCTGAGGTCTGGGGGAACTTTTATATGGCATAACCACAGCTGTGGAAGTTTGGAGCCTGACACCCATCTCCAGTGTGACCTCCTGGGAAACCCCTCTCGCCACCTTGACTTTGACTGAGCGCTTCCTCAACTGAGGCATATACCAGAAGCATGGGAGCCATTTATTTCCTTTCCTCCTGGACATCAGATTCGGACGAAGACCAGCCGTGGCAGCAGCAGAACCCTGAACAACAGCACCACCAGCAGCAGCAGCATCAACAGGAGTGCCAAGCTGCTCCTCACCCACCTGAAGCTGCACAGGCCAGAAGGCGCCAGCGCGCGACCACATTGCTGCCCGAGATGCAAGGGACGCACTTGACCAGATTTCCTTAGCCTGCACAATCAAACACTTTTGCCTCGCAGCTTCTTATCAGACCATCGACAATGGCCAGGAACCTTCGGATTCCTATCACTCTGACCACCATACTGACAATTGCAAGTCATCCTAAGCCCTCAATGTGGAAGTCCCACTTGCGAAATGACAGACGCCACAACTTCAGCAGTTTGCCAGCAGAATTTTTAATCACACCAAGCAAGTGCTGGCATTTCAAGATTAAACACAACATTACACCCAAGTGACTACCCTTGTGACTACTTGTGCATTATTTTTCTTTTACGCGTGCTCCTATGTGGTGCTTCCACTGTGGCTTCAGCAGATGTGGAGGCCCCTTGCTCATTTTCTTGCTGCTCCTGCCTCGACACTTTTGGCGGGCGTCCTCTGGGGTTGCGAACCTGTGAGGGCTCAGCACCAGTCTGCTGCTCCTGCGGCTGTACAAGGGTTGAGACGCCGATCTCAGTTGGGTGAGGACTCTGGTGGGGCTCTGACCGAGGGCTTTGCAGTGGCTTGGTCGTGTGAGCGCTTGGAGAGGAGCCCCCACTTCCTTGTTGTCTGCCACCAACATCCCTCTCATGGGTCAGCCCCACCTCAGCGCTTGCAAGTGGATTGAGAGCACCTTGCTGCACATCAGGGGGGGCATTGGGGACCCGTATCTGCACTAGAAGTCCTACTCAGAAGGACTTCCATGAAGGTCTGGTTTCTGTGTTCAATAGATGACCATCGCTCCTCAAGAGATGCCAGTCTATTCTGAACAATGACCATGTTTTCTACACTCTAGCGACTTATCTCCTCCATAGCCGTAGCCATCCTCTCCTCTACTGTAGCCATCCTTTCACAGAGGTTGCCATCCTTTTCGTGGTGATGCGTTCATGCGCCAATGACTCCACAAAGGCTCTGCTCATGTTCGCTATGGACTCCTCCATTCGTTCCACACTCGCAGCGACCCTGGAGACAAAACCTGCCAGAGACTCCTGCATCTGTTCCTGGAGTTCCAGCACCACTGATCTTATGGATGGACCCGGAGGCAGAGGGTCGACATGCAGCTGAACCGAGCTAGGAGAGTCCTGCGCCCTCCGACTAGGACTCTCCACTGCTGTCCCCGTCTCCACTATCTGCTGATGCTCACTTGAGAGCTGTGATACACCAGGTGACAACATTACTCTATCTCACGATGTTCCCTCCGAGGTGTGAGTGTCTGCGCTGGTGCTGGGTGCGCTGAATTCTGCTGACGCGCCGACCTCAGAGGTTGCAGCTTCCTCTGAGGAGTCTGGATGCTCAGGCTCTTCCTCCTGGCTAGTGGGGACAGCTGCTCGCGATGGTCCTGGGGGGGAGTAAAATAAAGAGTCAGAGATGTGAGTCCAAGGTTACATGCACATTGCATATTGCAGATGATCATAAATCAGTCTGCTGGAGCATCAGAATCATTATCAGTGACTCATGCAATGTCAATGAGAGAGATGATAAACTATTCTGTCACCAGCTTGCTCTGATGCACCCGTCTGTCCGTCCCCCACTTTTGCATCGTCCTCCACTCCCATGATCTCCAGGACTGCCTCCTC
This sequence comes from Squalus acanthias, assembly GCA_030390025.1. Taxonomy (NCBI): domain Eukaryota; kingdom Metazoa; phylum Chordata; class Chondrichthyes; order Squaliformes; family Squalidae; genus Squalus; species Squalus acanthias. The sequence goes on along the minus strand of CM059438.1, from coordinate 28,641,272 downwards.
CCAGGGGGTGAGCTGGGCTACTGAGGGTGGCCCTCCTCCTGTCCTCGCTCTTTCTCTCTTATTGTGAGCTCTCTTTTCCTGCAATGAGGGAAACAAGTGGAGTTTGAGTGAGAATGAAGGAATGGGTAAGGGTGCAGGGATGTCAATGTCAAGTGGGATGTGGAGGAAGAGGTTGTCAAAGCTGAGTGCTGGTGAGGAGAGGCAATGGGGATCAGAATGAGGGTGATGGGAAATTCATACTCATTTTTCCAGTGCACAGCAGGTCATGAAACCTCTTCCTGCACTGAAGCCAGGTTCTGCGGGTTATGGACAACGAGTTGACCTCCTCTGCCACCTGGATCCACACAGCCTTGGTTTGATGGGAAGGCTTCTTCCTCCCTGAAGAAGGGAAGAGCACCTCCTTATTAGCTCTGGCTCCCTCAATTAAAGCTTGCAGGGCGACGTCATCAAATCGAGGTGCAGACATAGGTCTCTGGCTGGCCATTCTTCCTGCAGGTGCCTCTAACATGCAAAGGCAGAAGCTTGGCAGTCTGCAGAGGAAGCAAGGCTTGTTGCAGACCTTAAATGCTGCAGCAATGATGACGTCATCGAAAGCGACTTTCAGACTGGAAAAACTCACTGGCCATGGGTTCCCACACGCTGGAACTCAATTGGCCAATTATGTTAAAATCGCATCAATCTCCCACATCGATTTAGATTCGGGTGGCTAACACGAAATGCGGATTACACGACCCCAACCCGCCCCTGAATCAAAATCCAGCCCTTTGTATCTGTCTTCACGGTAGAAGACACAAAAAACATTCTGGAAATAATGGGGAACCAAGGGTCTAGAGAGAATGAGGAACTTAAAGAAATCAGTACAAGTAAAGACATAGGGCTGGATTTTCAATGACCCGTGGAGTCGGGTTTGGAGGTGGGGGAGGGGGTTAAAGTTGCAGATTCGTGGGTCCCGACCCCATCCCGCCTCCATGCCAGTTTCTCTGGCGGCGGGTACCCGACCTGGTCTGAGACCCGACTCCCCGAGGCGGGAAGGGATTACTGACAATTAACTGCCTGTTAACAGGCAGTTTTTTGCATAATCCCTATTTTAAAAGGAAAAGTGTGGGCTTCCCGACAGGTGACAACCACTCCAAGTTATCGGGTTGGAGGGGTCGATATGTCCGGTGGACAGGTGAGTGATGGGTGCATGTGTGCAGAGGTAAGTGTGTAAGGTAAGTGCTAAGTGTTGGAAAAAGTTTTACTTACCTTAACTTCCTCCTGCAGGTGTCAGCCCTTCAGTTCTCGGGAGTTAGAAATCTCACCGGCACAGAAAGCAGGAAAGCCGTGGTTCTGTCAGAAATGGCAGCCTTCTGTTTTCTGTGGTGGAATGATTTCTAACTCAGCCTGAAAGGAAGGACTGAAGTTAGAAATTATATTGTCAGTGTTTGACAGCTTCACAGAGCTGTCAAAAGCTGATATTTCATCTGTCAAAAGCTCTTGACAGATGAAATGTCAGTCTGTGACGTCACCTGTTGCCAGGTGGCCCTTAATTGGCCTGCTGAGCCCACTGGGCGGGCTCAACAAGGTCAATCAAGGGAAAATACAGTGGGTTGGCCACATCTCGATGGAGGCGGGTTCACAGCCAGAATGTGTGATTCCCGACACCAACCTGACTCCAACTTCAAAATCCAGCCCATAGTACTGGAGAAATTAATGGGACTAAGTGGGGACAAATCCCCTGGACCTGACGACCTGCATCCTAGGGTTTTAAAAGAGGTAGCTGCAGAGATAGTGGATGCAGTGGTATTAATCTTCCAGTATTCCCTAGATTCCAGAACAGTCCCCAAGGATTGGAAGGTAGCAAACGTAACCCCTCTATTTAAGAAAGGAGGAAGAGAAAAAACGGGAAACTATAGGCCAGTTAGCCTGACATCAGTAATAGGCAAAATGCTGGAATCTATTATTAGGGATATGGTAAGAGGGCACTTAGAAAATCGTAATATGATTAGGCAGAGTCAAAATGGTTTTATGAAAGGGAAATCGTGTTTGAAAAATCTTTGAGTTTTTTGAGGATGTAACCAGTAAGATGGATAAGGGGGAACCAGTGGATGTAGTGTATTTGGATTTTCAAAAAGCATTCGATAAGGTACCACACAAGAGGTTATTACACAAAATTAGGACTCATAGGATTGGAGGTAATATATTAGCATGCATTGAGGATTGGTTAATGGACAGAAAACAGAGAGTAGGAATAAACGGGACTTTTTCGGGTTGGCAGGCTGTAAATAGAAGGGTACCGCAAGGATCAGTGCTTAGGCCTCAGCTATTTACAATCTATATTGATGACTTAGATGAAGGGACTGAGTGCAATGTAACCAAGTTTGCTGATGGTACAAAGTTAGGTGGGAAAGTAACTGTGAGGAGGACGCAAAGAGGCTGCAGAGAGATATAGACAGGTTGACTGAGTGGGCAAGAACATGGCAAATGGAATACAACGTGGGGAAGTGTGAAGTAGGAAGTTGATAGGAAAAACAAAAAAGCAGAATATTTTTTGAATGGTGAGAGACTGGGAAATGTTTGCATTCAGAGGGACCTGGGTGACCATGTACATGAATCACAGAAAGCTAACATGCAGGTACAGCAAGCAATTAAGAAAGCAAATGGTATGTTTGCTTTTGTTACAAAGGGATTAGCGTGTAAGAGTAATGAAGTCTTACTACAATTATACAGGGCATTGGTGAGGCCACACCTGGAGTACTGTGTACAGTTCTGGTCTCCTTACCTAAGGAAAGACATATTTGCCTTAGAGGGAGTGCAACGAAGGTTCACCAGACTGGTTCCTGGGATGAGGGGATTGCCCTGTGAGAAGAGATTGAGTAAATGAGGCCTATATTCCCTAGAGTTTAGAAGAATGAGAGGGGATCTAATTGAAACATATAGGGGGAAAAATTCATCCCCTTAGAGTCTCCCATTAGCGCTAGTAGATGGGGCGCTAAACCAGTATCACCGGGGCGAGGCGAATCCAGCTCCACACACCAAATCCGGCGCCCCCGTAGAGCCGCCGGTAAGAGGTATTGCCGGGAACGTCAATGGCATGGAGATCGTGACGTCAGTGAGTGTGCAATGCTCACTGACCGCCAGATTTGCAAAATTGATTCACGCTACTTACCTCACCACCTGGAGTAAACACGGACAGGGAGAGCTGGCGTGCAGCACCAGGAAGCAGGCTCCAGGCACGTTATTTAAAGGGATCATCAGTAATCACTCGCAGCTGTCAGGTTACTGCAATTTCAGTGTTTTTTTTGTTAGTTTCACCCACTGCAACAGTTTCATTCAGTTATTTCTAGGTTTTTTTGTATCAGGCGTCTTCTGGCAACTAAAAAGTAGTTACATTTAGTGTTCAAAGATTCAAACTGCTAAACTTGGTAACATTAATGGGGGCTGTACAGGCAGTCGAACTCGCCCTCCAGGATCTACGGCAGAGAGCGTGGAGGCAGCGAGAAAGACTGGAACATGTGCCCAGAGGGAGGAGGAGGGCCATCAGGGCTCTCAACAGGAGGACTTACCCTCCCAGGGAATTCCGAGAGCACTTCTCCTACCTCCAATTAAGCAAGGAGCAGTGTATTAGAAGGCTCCGCTTCACCAAGGAGGTAGTCACAGAACTCTGCCACCTCCTGCAACCAGACCTCCAGCCTCAGACCAGGGCGACCACGGCACTCCCAGTGGCAGTCAAGGTCACCATCGCCCTCAATTTCTTCGCCAGTGGATCCTTCCAGTCTGCAACAGGAGACATAGCTAACATCTCGCAGTTTGTCGTTCATCGCTGCATCCGGGAGGTCACAGAGGTTCTCTACAGCAGGAGAAGGGACTACATTTCCTTCCCCATCACCAGAGAGAAGCAGGACGAGCGTGCATGTGGTTTTGCCAGGACAGCGGGAATCGCCATGGTGCAGGGCGCCATTGACTGCACCCATGTGGCTTTGCAGGCTCCGCATAACAATCCTGCGATCTTCCGTAACCACAAAGGCTACCACGCACAGAGAATCCTCACTGTCAATACCCGCTATCCTGGCATCAGCTACAATGCCTTCATCCTGCGCCAGCACTCTTCCAGCCACCACGTCAAGATTGCAGCTGGCTGCTCGGAGACAAGGGCTATCCGCTCTCCACCTGGCTCATGACTCCCCTCCTCAACTCCATCACTCCTGCCCAGCACTCATATAATGAGAGCCATGCTGCCACCAGGAACATCATTGAGCAGACCATCGGACTGCTCAAGCAATGGTTCCGCTGCCTTGACCGCTCGGGAGGAGCGTCCAGTAATCAGCTGAGCGGGTGTCCCATTTTCTGGTAGTCTGCTGCATGCTCCACAATTTGGCCATCACGAGTGCCCATCCCCTGCCACCAGGGATTGCGGGACCACCTCAGGAGGAAGAGGGAGAGGAAGAGGAGGAGGAGGAGGAAGAGGAAGACGAGGAGGAGGAACAGGATCGAGGGAGGAGGCAGCCACTCAATCGGCCTTCCGGAAGGGCGGACCATGATCGCCTCATCAGAACGCGGTTCGAATGAATGAAACCCCAGATCCCCGTTGCTCAACACATCCCCATCATTCCATCCCCGTCGCAGGGCATATCACAGCGCAAAGCTGAAATGAGACACACCACAAAAGAATCCAAACTGAATTAATACATTTTTATCAAAAATCAGTGAATACATATTTACACCAAAAATATTAACTATTCACCATTGTGCAATCCCTCGGTGCCGGTCATTACTGTGCCTTTGCCTACTCTAGTGCTCCTACGAAGTGTTGGCCCAGTGGCTGCAGCAGGGCTGGTGGAAGGCTGCTGAGTGTCTGTGCGGGAGACTTCAGATGGCCTTGCAGGAAGCCCTCGAACAGCTCTGGACTTGGAAGGCCCAGCTGTAGATTGCACCACCTCAGCGTGGGCGGCAGCAGTCTGGGCTGGCTGGATGACAGGCAGCGACAAGGGCAATGGCAGAGTGGCAGTGGTGGGAGCAGGAATGCTGTCATCCTGAGAGAGGACAGCAGGTTCCTGCTCCACTGACCCACTGCCACTCCCCCGGGGCAGCACCTCAGCAACCCTAACAATCTGTTGGAGCACAGATTGCTGGCCTGTTGTGACACCGTGAAAGTCCCGATCGACGGTGGTAGATCCAGCCACGATGGCAGCAGTCAGAGCTTGCGTGGCATCAAGCTGAGACTGCTTGAGAGCAGTCTGAGATTGGATGCCACCAAGCACAGACTGCATTACAGCACTAAGACGTTGCGTCGCTTCTGCCTGTGCTGCAATGGAAGCTGCCAGATCGCCCATCACACACGGCATCAGGTCTGGGTCGCCACATCTCTCTGGGAGTCTACCATCCTTTGCAGACTGGAAATGATGGGCTCCATGGTGTGCACAGAGCCTTGTGCAATGTTGGAGGCGGACTCCGCCATGCTCCTTATCATTGCCGAGAGGCTCTCGGGCACCCTTGCCATTGCACCGATCATCTCCGTGTGCATGCCCATCACCCTTCTTCTAAAGACCTCCCCCTCGAGGTCCTCATCTGAGTCCTGTGCAGCAGAACTCGCGCACAAACTCGCCCTCCGGGGAGCTGGCTCCCGAGCTACTCTTTCCCCCGGCCTTGCTGCAGCCCACTCATCCCCAGTGCCTCACCCTGTGCAAATCCCGCTACTATGCTAGCCTCTAAAGAATGGGTAATGCCTGGTGTCTGCGGGTGAGAGATGCAGTGAAGCGGTGTGTTCTTCTTCCTGCTCTCCTCCCGCTTCGCTCTCTACAGTGCCCTCAGGGACAGGCTGCTCAGGTGCTTGCTCATTATTTGAAAGCATAAAGGCACAAGAATCGGGTTAAGGTGAGGGGAGGGGAGCATGATTAGCTGGAAAGTGTGAAACGCTTGTGGGATGAGGGGGACGTGGGATGTGAGAAGGAGTAGGGATGAACATACCGTTGTTGTCCCCAAGGGGGTCAATGTCGCCGGTGGTCATGGCGTCAACTACCTGGCACCCAGTGATTTGCAGCACTCGATTCTCCAGCGCAAACAGTGGTTGGGTGTCAGCTTGTCCCCTGCCTGTGCGCTCCTGCTCCCTCCTGTTCTGAGCCACCTTAGCCTGCAAGAGAAAGGAAAGTGAGAGAGTGAGTGTGAAGCAATGTGTTTGGGTGATGTGCCTGCCATAGCTGAATAGCTGTCATTGTGTGCAAGGTGTGAGATGTGGGTGTGAGTGTTTGTAGTAGAGATTGTTGGTGGGTGAGTGCTGGGTGTGTGGTGCTTTGGGCAGTGTGTGAAGATTGTGGTACAGATGGTAGTATGTAGCATTTGTTGAAGCATTCACTCACCCTGGCCACCCAAGTGAGGTCGTGAAATTTCTTCCTGCACTGTGTGTGGGTCCTGGGGACCATAGTGCTGCCCAAGATGTGCTGTGCTACCTCCCTCCACATGATGCGGAAGACTTGTGGCGAGGGCCTCCTGCCACTTGCCGGGTAGAGCACTGTCCTCCGTCTCTCCACAGCGAAAACCAATTCCTCCAATGCTTCATCGGAGAATCTGTGGGCTCTCTCCCTGGGGCGTGGATCTGCCATGAGCACACCTGGTTCAGTCCTCCGGCTCCTTCTCCTTGTTCTGCTTCTGCTTGCTAAGGCAGCTGCACAGCCAGCAATGCTGAGAATGAGGCGCTGCAGCATCAATGAACCTCCCCTTTAAGAAGTGAAAAAAGCCTGTGGCAATGATGAGTAGCAATTAGACTGCATCCGATATTGGTCCATCCTTTGAGTGTACTCTTTTGCGTGGACACTAAACCAAATAAACTGTAAATCAATAAAACTTTAAATAAACCTTAACAAATTAAATTAAAATTTGGTAGCCCGGGGTGATGATGCACTCCAGTCCCCGCGGCGCCCACCGGTCGCGGAAAAACTCAAGCGTGCCGGCGGACACCGCGTGCTCCACCTCCAGGGCCACCCGGGCGCGAACATGGCCGCGGAAGAGAGGCAGGCAATCGGGCCGAACGACCCCCTCGACCGCCCGCTGCCTGGACCAATTGATGGCTTTTTTAGCCAACCAAAGAGCTTGGGTTTTAAGACTTGATTTAGGACTCCAATCATTTTATTAAGCAGTGAGAACGAATTTTGCATGCAGTCTAAAGCATTTGCGCCTGGTGCTAATTCTCCAACTTTTCTACTGACAGCGCTCATTCCTTGGCTATAACGAGTTTCTAGCCCATAAAATTCTTAAGCGGCTTGACAGGGTTAATGTTGGGAAAATGGTTCCCCTAGCTGAGGAATCGAGAACACAGGGTCACAGTCTCAGCATAAGGGGTAGGCCATTTAGATATGAGATGACAAGAAATTTCTTCACTCAAAGGGTTGCGAAGCTTTGGAATTCTCTACCCCAGAGAGCTGTGGATACTCTGTCGTTGAGTATATTCAAGACAGAAGGCGATACATTTTTGGGAACTAAGGGAATTAAGGGATATGGGGATAGTGCGGGAAGGTGGAATTGAGGTAGAACATCAGCCATGATCTTGCTGAATGGTGGAGAAGGCTCGAAGGACCAAATGGCCTCCTCCAGCTCCAATTTCTTAAGTTCTTAAGTTCTTATATTCTTATGAGAGATTCTAACACCCACCTCCATTCTAAAATTGAATTGTTTTCTAAATGATATCAAGGCTTTTGCCTCTACAGCTCTATCTGGAAGTTAAGTCCACATGTTTATTACTCTTTCTGTGAAGAATTCCCTGATATTCCCCGTAGATTGGAAGGTAGCAAATGTAAGCCTGCTATTCAAGAAAGGAGGGAGAGAGAAAACAGGGAACGATTGGCCAGTTAGCCTTACAGCAGTAGTAGGGAAAATGCTAGAATCTATTATTAGGAACGTGGTAACAGGGCACTTAGAAATCATAATATGATCAGGCAGAGGCAACACGGTTTTATGAAAAAGAAATCGTGTTTGACAAATCTATTGTTTTCAGAGTGTAACTAGCAGGGTAGATAAGGGGGAACCAATGGATGTAGTATATTTGGATTTTCTAAAGGCATTCGATAAGGTTCCACACAAGTGGTTCTTATACAAGATTAGGGGTCATGGGACTGGGGGGTAATGTATAGAGGATTGGTTTACAGACAGAAAAAAGATTGTGAATAAACGGGTCACTTTCAGGTTGGCAGGATGTAACTACTGGGGTGCCGCAAGGATCAGTGCTTGGGACTCAGCTATTTACAATCTATATCAATGAATTAAATTAAATCTGCCATCCTTACCTGGTCTGGCTTATATGTGACTCCAGACCCACAGCGATGCGGTTGACTCTTAACTGCCTTCTGAAATGACCTAGCAAGCCACTCAGTTGTAACAAACCGCTACGAAACACAATAATAAGAATGAAACCAGACGGACCACCCAGCATTGACCTCGGCACAGGCTATGGACACGGCAACGGCACACCCAGCCCAGTCAACCCTGCAAAGTCCTCCTCACCAAAATCTGGGGACTTGTGCCAAAATTGAGAGAGCTATCAGACACACTAGTCAAGCAACAGCCTGACATAGTCATACTCACAGAATCATACAGTTCAGCCAATGTCCCAAACTCTTCCATCACCATCCCTGCGTATGTCCTGTCTCACCGGCAGGACAGACCCACCAAGGGTGGCGGCGCAGTGGGGAAGGAGTGGCCCTGGGAGTCCTCAACATTGACTCCGGACCCCATGAAGTTTCATGGCTTCAAGTCAAGCATGGGCAAGGAAACCTCCTGCTAATTACCACCTACCGCCCTCCCTCAGCTGATGAATCAGTACTCCTCCATGTAGAACACCACTTGGAAGAAGCACTGAGAGTAGCAAGGGCACAGAATGTACTCTGCGTGGGGGACTTCAATGTCCATCACCAAGAGTAGTTCGGTAGCACCTCTACTGACCGAGCTGGCTGAGTCCTGAAAGAGATAACTGCCAGTCTGGGCCTGCGACAGGTGGTGAGAGAACCAACACGAGGGAAAAACCTACTTGACCTCGTCCTCACCAATCTAACTGTCAAGATGCATCTGTACATGACAGTATTAGTAGCAGTGACCACCGCACCATCATTGTGGAGACGAAGTCCTGTCTTCACACTGAGGACACCCTCCATCGTGCTGTGTGGCACTACCACTGTGCTAATGGGATAGGTTCAGAACAGAACTAGCAGCTCAAAACTGGGCATCTATGAGGCGCTGTGGGCCATCAGCAGCAGCAGAATTGTATTCCACCACAATCTGTAACCTCATGGCCCGGCATATCCCTCACTCTACCATTACCATCAAGCCAGGGGACCAACCCTGATTCAATAGGGAGTGTAGAAGAACATGCCTGGAGCAGCACCAGGTTTACCTAAAAATGAGGTGCCAACCTGGGGATGCTGTAACACAGGATTACATGCATGCTAAAAAGCAGAAGCAGCATGCTATAGACAGGGCTAAGCGATCCCACAATCAACAGATCAGATCAAAACTCTGCAGTTCTGCCACATCCAGTCATTAATGGTGGTGGACGATTAAACAACTAACGGGAGGAGGAGGCTCCATGAATATCCCCATCCTCAATGATGGTGGAGCACAGCACGTGAGTGCAAAAGACAAGGCTGAAGCGTTTGCAACCATCTTCAGCCAGAAGTGCCAAGTGGATGATCCATCTCAGCCTAATCCTGAGGTCCCCACCATCACAGAAGTCAGTCTTCAGCCAATTCGATTCACTCCACGTGATATCAAGAAACGGCTGAGCGCACTGGATACAGCAAAGGCTATGGGCCCCGACAACATTCTGGCTATCGTGCTGAAGACTTGTGCTCCAGAACTAGCCGCGCCTCTAGCCAAGCTGTTCCAGTACAGCTACAACACTGGCATCTATCCAACAATGTGGAAAACTGCTCAGGTATGTTCTGTCCACAAAAAGCAGGACAAATCCAATCCGGCCATTTACCACCCCATCAGTTTACTCTCTATCATCAGCAAAGTGATGGAAGGTGTCATCGACAGTGCTATCATGCGGCACTTACTCACCAATAACCTGCTCACTGATGCCCAGTTTGGGTTCCGCCAAGACCACTCGGCTCCCGACCTCATTACAGCCTTGGTCCAAACATGGACAAAGGAGCTGAATTCCAGAGGTGAGGTGAGAGTGACTGCCCTTGACATCAAGGCAGCATTTTACCGAATGTGGCATCAAGAAGCCCTAGTAAAACTGAAGTCAATGGGAATCGGGGGGGAAATGCTCTACTGGCTGGAGTCATATCCAGCAAAAAGGAAGATGGTTGTGGTGGTTGGAGGTCAATCATCACAGCCCCAGGACATCGCTGCAGGAGTTCCTCAGGGCAGTGTCCTAGGCCCAACCATCTTCAGCTGCTTCATCAATGACCTTCCCTCCAACATAAGGTCAGAAATAGGGATGTTCGCTGATGACTGCACAGTGTTTAGCGCCATTCACAACTCCTCAGATAATGAAGCAGTCTATGCCCGCATGCAACAAGCCCTGGACGACGTTCAGGCTTGGGCTGATAAGTGGCACGTAACAATCGCGCCAGAGAAGCGCTAGGCAATGACTATTTCCAACAAGCGAGTGTCTAACCACTTCCCCTTGACATTCAACGGCATTACCATCGCCGAATCCCCCACCATCAACATCCTGGGGGTCACCATTGACCAGAAACTTAACTGGACCAGCCACATAATACTGTGGCAACAAGAGCAAGACAGAGGCTAGATATTCTGCGGCGAGTGTCTCACCTCCTGACTCCCCAAAGCCTTTCCACCATCTACAAGGCACAAGGAGTGTGATGGAATACTCTCCACTTGCCTGGATGAGTGCAGCTCCAACAACACTCAAGAAGCTCGACACCATCCAGGACAAGCAGCCCGCTTGATTGGCACCCCATCCACCACCTTAAACCTTCACTCCCTCCACCACCGGTGTACCGTGGCTGCAGTGTGTACCATCTACAAGATGCACTGCAGCAACTCGCCAAGACTTCTTCGGCAGCACCTCCCAAACCCGCAACCTCTTCCACCTAGAAGGACAAGGGCAGCAGGCACATGGGAACACCACCACCTCCAAGTTCCCCTCCAAGTCACACACCATCCTGACTTAGAAGTATATTGCTGATCCTTCATCGTTGCTCGGTCAAAATCCTGGAACTCCCTACCTAACAGCACTGTGGGAGTACCTTCACCACACGGACTGCAGCGGTTCAAGAAGGCAGTTCATCACCACCTTCTCAAGGGCAATTGGGATGGGCAATAAATGCTGGTCATGCCAGCGATGTCCACATCCCATAAACGAAAAAAAAAAGTAGAAGCATCGCAGAAACTGGCGTTATGGCAGTTTAGCAATAATAGCAACACATAAGTGTACATTTTCGGAATTTGTGCACCCCATATAGTTTGACCTCCAGGAGTGCATAGCAAAAATTTGTGCGTCGAGGTCAGCAGACTACCCCTCCTCAGCATTTCACATCAATTAAAATTAATGGTCAGCAAATCCTACAAGGCCTGCTGACCTCTGTGCCTGAATTCCTGATATATATAGAATCATAGAATGGTTACAGCACAGAAGAATGCCATTCGGCCCATCAAGCCCGTGCCGGCTCTCTGCAAGAGCACTTCAGCTAGTCCCACTCCCCCGCCCTTTCCCCGTAGCCCTGCAAATTTCTTTCCTTCAGATACTTAGCAAACTCCCTTTTGAAAGCCGTGATTGAATCCGCCTCCACCACCCTTTCAGACAATGCATTCCAGGTCTAAACCACTCGCTGAGTAAAAAAGCTTTTTCTTATGTCACCTTTGGTTCTTTTGCCAATCACTTTAAATCTGTGTCCTCTGGTTCTCGACCCTTCTGCCAATGGGAACAGATTCCCTCTATCTACTCTCTCCAGACCCCTCATGATTTTAAACACCTCTATCAAATCTCCTCTCAAACCTCTCTGCTCCAAGGAGAACAACCCCAGCTTCTCCAGTCTATCAGTGTAACTGAAGTCCATCATTCCTGGAATTATTCTCATAAATCTTTTCTGCACCCTATGTAAGACCTTCACATCCTTCCTAAAGTGTGGTGCCCAGAATTGGACACATACTCCAGCTGGGGCCGAACCAGTGTTTTATACAACTTCATCATAATTTCCACAGTTTTGTATTCTATACCTCTATTTATGAAGCCCAGTATCCCATAAGCTTTTTTAACTGCTTTCTCAACCTGCCCTGCCCTGCCACCTTCAACGATTTGTGCACACATACCCCCAGGTATCTCTGTTCGTGTACCCCCTTCAGGATTGTACCATTTAGTTTATATGTCCTCTCCTCATTCTTTCTACCAAAATGTATCACTTCACATTTTTCTGCGTTAAATTTCATCTGCCACGCATCCGCCCATTTCACCAGCCTGTCTATGTCTTCCTGAAGACTATCACTCTCCTCCTCACTGTTCACTATACTTCCAAGGTTTGTTTCATCTGCAAATTTTGAAATTGTGCCCTGTACACCCACATTCAAGTCATTAAGATATATCAAGAAAAGCAGTGTTCCTAGTACCAACCCCTGGGGAACACCACTGTATCCCTTCCTCCAGTCCAAAAAACAACCGTTCACCATTACTTTCTGTTTCCTATCACTTAGGCAATTCCGTATCCATCCTACCACTGTCCCTTTTATTCCATGGGCTTCATCTTTGCTGGCAAGCTTATTATGTAGCACTTTGTCGTACGCCTTTTGGAAATCCATGTACACCACATCAACCGCATTACCCTCATCAACCCTCTCTGTTACCTCATCAAAGAACTCAATCAAGTTAGTAGAACTCAATCTACACATCAGAAGCACAAACTTATAAAATATACCCAGTGTACTCTTATACATGGAGAAGGCATAGTAGATTTTTAGTTGAAATATTACTACCTCTAGATTGTGCTCTTGTCACAGGGAATAGAAATTGTTCTTTTTGGAACTGAAAATTTATTGCAGTGCATAATTAGTTTGACCAAGGTTTGAAACTAATAACAAAACATGCTATTTTTGCAGATTCTCAACAGCAAATATTTTACAGTATTCCTGCTAGATTTTTAAATATAGGAGTTTTATTAAAGTAAATACAGGAATTATTTTGGTGCATTTTATTGTCTTCTTTACTCACTAAGTCGCTAACAAGTACTTGCTGCATTAAAAGAGAATCAATAAACACCATTTTTTAAAATAGGTCCAGACTTTTTTGGAAACAAGATTCTATTTGCTGTTAACACTGGAGCTTGCCTTCTGAGCTACAGAGTCACCCTTCAAAAACATATTTCTAATGAAATGCATTAGATTTCAAAAAACATGGAATACATCAAAAGATGAAGTACTTCCCATTCGGAACACTTAACTTACATTGACTTTTCTTGAAGACTGTTTTTGCAAACACAATTGATTAAATTGCCCCAAAGGAAAACCCAATGTCATTTTGGCCAAAGACTTCTCAAATGGTAACCTTTAAAAGTACATTAGCTTCACAAAGGATTCTCAGATCTGAGTTATTAAAAATTACTAGATAAAAATAAGAAATAGGAAAATAGAAGTATATTTGTATGACCCAACAAATTTGCATGTTTTGTTTTCTTTCTATGTAGAAAGTAGTAATTTTACAAACTCATTTCTGAGTATTGGCTAATTTGGTCATTCATTCAGAGATCAACATAGTGAGAGAGGAAATATTAAGGGGTTTAGCATCTTTGAAGTAGATAAATCGCCAGGCCCGGATGAAATGTATCCAAGGCTGTTAAGAGAAGCAAGAGAGGAAACAGCGGAGGCTCTGAATATCATTTCCAATCCTCTCTGGCTACAGGTGTGGAGCTGGAGGACCGGAGGACTGCTAACGTTGTACAAAAAGGGAGAAAGGGATAGACCGAGTAATTACAGGCCAGACATCCTAACCTCGGTGGTGAGCAAATTATTGGAAAAAATTCTGAGGGACAGTATCAATCATCATTTAGAAAGGAACAGATTAATCAAGGACATTCAGAAGGATTTGTTAAGGGAAGGTCATGTCTGACTAACTTGCTTTCATTTTTTGAGGAGGTAACAAGGAGGGTCGATGAGGGTAGCACATTTGATGGAGTCTACATGGATTATAGCAAGGCTTTTGACAAGGTCCCACATGGCAGACTAGTCAGATAAGTAAAAGCCCATGGGATCCAAGGGAAATTGGCAAGTTGGATCCAAAATTGGCTCAGTAGCAGGAAGCAAAGGGTAATAGTTGACGGGTGTTTTTGTGACTGGGAGGCTGTTTCCGGTAGGGTCCTTTGCTTTTTGTGGTATATATCAATGATTTAGACTTCAATGTAGGGGGCATGATTAAGAAGTTTGCAGATTATACAAAAATTGGCCATGTGGTTTATAGTGAGGAAGAAAGCTGTAGACTGCAGGAAGATAGCAATGGACTGGTCAGGTGGGCAGAAAAGTGGCAAATGGAATTCAATCTGGAGAAGTGTGACGTAATGCATTTGGGGAGGGCTAAAAAGGCAAGTGAAAACACAATAAATGGTAGGATACTGAGAAGTGTAGAGGAAGAGAGGGACATTGGAATGCATGTCCACAGATTCCTGAATAGCAGGACAGGTAGATAAGGTGGTTAAGAAGGCATATAGGATACTTTCCTATATTAGCTGAGGCATAGAATATAAGAGCAGCGAGGTTATGCTTGAACTGCATAAAACACTAGTTAAGCCACAGCTAGAGTACTGCGTACAGTTCTGGTCACCACATTGCAGCAAAGATGTGATTGTACTAGATAGGGTACAGAGGAGATTTATGAGGATGTTGCCAGGACTGGAGAATTTTAGCTATGAGGAAAGATTGGATAGGCTGGGGTTGTTTTCTTTGGAACAGAGGAGGCTAAAGGAAGACTTAATTGAGGTGCATAAAATTATGAGGGGTCTCGATAGAGTGGATAGGAAGGACCTATTTCCCCTAGCAGAGAGGTCAATAACCAGGGAGCATAGATTTAAAGTAATTGGTAGAAGAATTAGAGGAGAGCGGAGGAGAACTTTTTTTCACCCAGAGGGTGGTGGGGGTCTGGAACTCACTGCCTGAAAGGGTGGTAGAGGTAGAAAC
Source organism: Squalus acanthias (assembly GCA_030390025.1). Classification (NCBI taxonomy): domain Eukaryota; kingdom Metazoa; phylum Chordata; class Chondrichthyes; order Squaliformes; family Squalidae; genus Squalus; species Squalus acanthias. The sequence continues at coordinate 28,626,176 of CM059438.1, read as the reverse complement.
CCTCATCGCATTTAAAAGTACTTAGATATGCACTTGAAGTGCCGTAACCTACAGGGCTGCGGACTAAGAGCTGGAAAGTGGGATTAGGCTGGATAGCTCTTTTTCTGCCAGCACAGACACGATGGGCCGAATGGCCTCCTTCTGTGCAGTAAGTTTCTGTGATTCTATGATTTAAAATGTACATCCGACATCTTTCTTATAATAATGGAAAATTACTTTCCTGAGCTGTAATTTTTAGAAGCATATGTTGGTACATCACCCATGACGGCAAGCCACAACAAATCATGTTCAGTCCATCGTTTTTTGATATTTCTTTCACAACACAGGAAATATATTGTACAATTACCTCCATCTGCTTGTTGATTACTTCACAAATCACCTAGCCAGTCAAAGGCTGGAAGATTCGGAGGTGATATCCAGCTCAAAGAGAACAAAGAGAATTATGTGATATGCAAGAGCTCTAAAATCCTAAATTATAGGGGAAAATCTAAGGGTTGAAACTTTATACTTCTGGCAGCAAGTCTCTGCCAAAAAGAGCAGATTTGGTGATTTTCCAACATGTATATCAACAGTCAGAAAATTGTGTGTAATGTGCAGCTGAATTTCTGATGATCATTATGGTGGTGGGGGAGACTCTACAACAGGAGCATAAAGTTGGAACTTTACCCCAATTGTCTCTCAACTCACTTCCTTAATAAATTTGGTAGTCACTTGCCTCAATGTTTTGTTCGTAAACAGGTCGTCAAAAAGCAACCAGTTACCTCTAGAAGCAGGAGCCCTCGCTGATTTTCTCTCTCCTAACCTAACGATGTCAAGCAACACATCTAATTCAGTGAAATCTGTAATTCAGTCTATATGGCTGAATAACAGACCACAAAGTACATTTTCCCCAATAAAAAATACTGCTGTTTTCTTTTTCTCATTTTCACAAATATTCCAGAAGGCAGTCTCGATCCAAGAGGACAATTCAAGCAACCAGATCTCAGGCCCTCTGTCGCTTTTTAACCAGCTGCTGGGAGGCGCCAGAGAATGGTCTCGCAGACCAGCTCTTTGATTTTCATTCCTTTACCGTGTGGAAGAACAAACTGATATCTCAACGGGGAACAATCGCATGCACAGCATATAAAAAATTGAAGTCACAAATCTGCATCCTATCATGCTGCAGGACAACACTCTGGTACACTGACATGATGTGCCACTGACATGATGTGCCTCTGACTTGCCTCATTTGACTCACTTTAAATTTTTTACTGTTAATATACAAAACATTCATGACAAAATAATCTATGCAAAGCAAAAAATCCATGCAAAGCTAGTGAAAATGTAGCTTTTAAAATCTAATTCTACATGGAGCGGTGTGCTCTTTGCAGAATTGCCAACTATTTGGCTGTTGTGCTGAATGACGAGGTCATTATTATTTACAAACCATGTTTTTTAAACTGACATCAAATAAATTGCACAATAATTACTGTCACTGGCACTACAGTTGTTTTTTTTGTTCAAGCGCACAAGCAAAATTTACAGATACATACATTTATTATTGATGGTTTTAAACAATTATTTTTAAAATGCATCTCAGCAAATTTAAGATGGTTGACAACACGGACTCAAAACATATTAGGGTAGGGCAAGCCAATTTCTGTCTACCCAAGATATTGCATGTCATTGTTAAAAATGCATGAGAAAGATGAAAAGGAGACTGAGCTTATACAAAGGTCTGCTGATTTTTCAATATTCCAATATTATAATGTGGATGAACAGCTCATCACTGAAGTGTATACATGTGTACCAGGCAGCAAACTCCAAAGACAGCCTAAAATGGGATCATGAGAAGATTGATCCACAATGTACTGATAGCATGGAATGTCTTGACTCCAGAAAAGGAATGATCCAGAAAAACACCCATAAGGTTACGATTTTATTCGGATAGTGGAATTAATACAATAGAATAAGTCATCTGTACCTAGATCCAGATCTTTAAATATGCTGTAATATTTTCACTATTTAGAATAATCAGTTTATTACTAGTTCCAAACATCTGCTAATGTCTGATTTATGAGTTAACAGAATTTTTTTCCATATTCTATGTTGGTTTTTAGTGCAATTAATAGTACAGCATGTTAATTACTGTTATTCAGTTCTATAAACAAGTCATCAAAGAAAGTTATCAAAAAGAATCACTGAAATACTTGCTCTTAAATTAGCTTTGCAGCAGATCTAAGTTAAATAAGAAATAGTTTAGTTATCAGTTAGTACACATTCAGTCCCCATGTTTGCCAATTTATGGGTTTACCACCACCTTTCAATAGCAATCTAAATTAAAGTAACTGGCGAGGGAGGAAAAGGTATCACCTTCTATGATATTAAATAGTGCCCAGTTACTCAAACAGAACACAGGATATTTGAATGGGTCTATAGGATATCAAATGCAAAATATCACGGCCAAATATGAAGAAGCCGATGTTCCTGGAGACATGGCGAAGCCAAAGTAACCCGATAGTGCACTTGCAAAATTCTGACAGCCAATGGGTCCCTTATGAAAGCCCAATGTTCAGAAATTTTAAAACTGGAATATATGCCTTAAAATTGCATTCTCAGAGTTTGGGGTGATTTCTTTTGGTTATTACACATTGAAACAAGAGGAAATTAATCTCAAATGTCTTTTATCCACCTTTGTCCACACCTGTGTTTGTGTACCTGCTGCCATCTGGTTATTAGAATTTTGCACCACTTGCAGCTGTTGTTCTTCAATACCATCTGGGTGTTTTTGCACACTCCAATATGTCATTTCTTTTGAAGAAACAAGACAAGGTACAAAGTATTGTGCATACATACATCCAAAAATAATGGATGGACAGGAAATTAATTCCTGAAGCAACATCACTTCTCGTATACATACTGACCTAAAATCAATCCGAAACCACATACACCTAACATGCAGGCTCGTTTTTTCAGTTTATGTCCCCATTTCTGTGGCTTTTAATCACATTTCTCTTGACACTTCCAGATTATATTTTTCATTCTCTGTCCCTCTTGGCATCCTGACTACAAAAATAAACTAATATGTACAAGAAGAAATAAGCAAAACTGTACAAGAAGAGAAACAGATAAAAGAAAGGCATCGGAACAGTTAAAAGAAAATTATAGAACTAAAAAGGAAATCTAAAATTACAGTACAAAACAAAGGTGAAACCGGTAAAAAGACAATAGGATGAAATTAAAGATGGAATAGAATCATTAAAACGTACAGCACAGAAGGAGGCCATTCAGCCCGTCGTGCCTGTGCTGGCTCTTTGAAAGAACAAAGAGAGAAGAAATATGTTCTTGAAACAGAAATAAAAGCACAGAAAAGATGATATGATCAAAAACAGCCGAGAATAAAAAAAACACCTACCTATCTATTATATATTAAATTAAATATATGGGGGCGCACTTTTCATTGAAAATTCATAATTAGTATCTACAGTACCTGCTATTCCTGTAGATAGGTATTTTCAATGTTAAAGTTGTCACACTTCCCTGACAAAGCCTGTGTCACGCACAATAGCTACTATTTTATTGTGCAAGAATATCACTGTGTGACTGCACAAACTAGCCATCATGGTACGCATAAATTTCTCAAAATGCTTTCTGAAAATATTTACCTGTTATTTTTTCACTTTGATAACTGAAATCTCCAATGTCCAAAATAAGGGTTTGAACAAAAAAAAACCAAATTATTTCACAACAGCCTGATTAAATTTATCCACAGAATTGTCTTTTGCGTCATTTAATATCTTAATTAAAGGTTTAATCTGAAGGTATCAGCCTCTCCCAAAAGCCATGTCAGGGACTATATGGGGTGAATTTTAACACCCAAAAACAGATGGATGGGGTCGGGTCAGGTGTTAAAATTTTAAAAATCCGAAACCTGATCCCAACCCGCCCAGTTCCAGGTTTAATGGAGGCGGTACAAGGGGCGGGCAGCCAACTCGCTCCCGGGAGGCGGATTGGCAAAGTAAATATTATAATGAGGCTGGCAGTCTCTGAGTTAACCTGCTTTGCAGCTTTAACAGTGGCCGTTCGGGTTTCCCAGGCCTCGAGAAACCCAGCAGCTGAAGGGAGGCGAGGACAGCTTCGGGGAGAAGGCAAGTGCCTTAACAGCACTGCTTGTGAGCCAGGAGGAGCAGGAGTGCTTCACCCCAGCCCGCAAGCTCCGCCCCCCCCCCACATCAAGGATCAGGCCCCCCGGGGTCAAGGATCAGACCCACCCCTGGGGTAGGGGGATCAGATCTACCTGGTCCTGCAGTCTGCTCTGGAGCCCTCCCCGCCCGACTGGAAGCCAAGTCTGTCAATCAGGCTGACTTCCAGGCGAGGAAATGGTCAAGAACAAAAGACACATACTGTGGAGTTGGAACTTTACAGCATGCAGGGAAACCCAGACTTCTAGATTTCCCATCCAAAATTCCATCCCCACCCCCTGCCCCACACCGCCTGTTAATATCTAGGCCTATATTTTTGCACAGAGCTGCGACTCTGAGCTTAGCATGTGTCCTGTGCGGCCTAATTTCCCAGAATGCATCAGTATCATCAGCCAGCTGTACTAATGGAACATTCTAACAGTTTCTACTCAAAAGTTTTTCAAAATTATTTTAATAAAAGCTAGAGAATGAATTTCAAATATATATTAGACAAAATTTATTCTCATTGTTTACTTTAAACTGAGGCCAGAATTTTCCCTACCTGGGCAGGTCCGGTGCGGGCGGTCGCCATGGTTGGTCGTGAGCCCATTGCTGGCTCCATCCCGCTCCACAGAATGACTTTACATTAATGGGACCTATTAAGCCTGCCCTGCGCATTACCGGCCCAATTAAATGGTGTAGGTCTGGTGATGTCATCAATGACGCATTTTCAGCCTGGATATTTAAAGGAGCCATGGCCACATTGCATTTGAAAGTTCATCTAGGAGTGCGCAGTCAGTGCACTTCACTATTCCACTGCTGCGCACACCACCAGAAATGACTGCACAGAGGCAGAGGGCTGCACCCAGGTTCTCCGATGACTTGTGGAGGGAGTCAGAGCACGCGGGGAGGTCCTCTTCCCTGCTGATGGAAGGAAGAGACCTCCCCAGCAGAGCAAAGGAGCCTGGCTCCAAATAGCAGAGGAGGTGAATAGCAGGGATATCGTCAGGAGGACCTGGGTGCAGTGCAGCAAATGCTTCAACAATCTTGTTAGGTCAGGAAAGGTGAGTACAAAGCCACACTTAACTTCATCCTGCTGTGCCTCTCATCACATACCCATCACTCTGCCTTCCCAACCCTACTCCTGCACATCCTTACTCACACCAACATACCTTGCATGTCCACCCATCCCTCTCTCTCTATCTACATTATCACATCCCCATCTTACTAGCCACCCCTCACACTCACCCTCATCCTAGTGCAATCATACCAACTAACAACACACAAGGAGGCCACTTGGAATTGCCACCCCACTCCATCATAATCACCCTCTACTGATGCAACCCATCCATTCATTACACTCACTCCATCACTCTCACTCAACCTTCTCTTCTTTCCCTCCTTGCAGGAAAAGAGAGCCCACAATAAGAGGGAGAGGGAGAGAACTGGCGGTGGACGCCCATCAATGGCCACCCTGACCACAGCAGAGGAGGCTGCCTTAGAGGTGGTGGGAGTCGCCAAGCACCTGGAGGTTTGAGACGGAGAGAGGGGAATATCCCAGCAACCTGGTGACAGAATTACATATCATACAGCTCCATGGCATACATCAGTCACTCATATGGGGACTGATGTCAGCAGCCACTGAATGGTCATGTGCATAAGGGTATCTGTACCCAATAGATAGCTATCTATGGAGGATAGATGGCAGAGGCTCATAGACGTCTTCTCTAGGAGGGATGTCAGTGTAGAAGTGGGTCCTCATAGCCCCACTGACGTGCAGCAAGGTGCTCTCCAGTTCCTTGCTAGCAGGGAGCTGCAGGTGGCTCATGAGAGGGATGATGGTGAGAGGGGACATGGAAATGGGGGCTCCTCTCAAAGCGCTCACACTTCTCCCCCATTGCCACCCCCTCAGTCAGAGCCCCAGATGCCTCCTCGGTCAGCGATGGCCAAGTCTGCCCCTGCACAGTCGCAGAAGGAGCAGACTTTGGCGGCGCCATCACAGGCTCCAAAACCCAGAGGACGACTGCCAAAAGTATCTAAGCAGTCGCAGCAGGGAAGAGAGTAGGCTGCCTCTACCTCTGCTGAAGCCACAGGGGTAGCACCACGTAGAAGCACGCACAAGAGAAAGATGCCACACAAGTAGAATCACAAGGGTAGCCACTTGAGGTTTTATTCAACGTTAACATGAAGTTTCAGTTAATTTAATGTGAACCATGAATTTCTTTCTTTTCAAAACTTTCCGGTCTTGGACAAATTTGTGTGCACCATTGAAAATGGCTTAGTTAATTGGAGTGAAGGGTCAGACGTAACTTTACCTCCAGCAATGGTAGTGACTGTCAAATGAATGGATTGGTCATTGCAGGGATGCTTTATGGTATGGTTGTGGGGTGTTGCGAACCTGGTGAAGCATGTAGCAGCCATATGGGTTCACTACGTAAGGTTAAGTAAATCTGGCCATGATGAGGCCATCCCTGGCCTCCCAGGCAGCAATGTGCTCGAGTGCTGGTGTCATCTGCACCACAGGCTCCGTCAGCTCCTGCTCCTCCTTGTCTTCCAGCTGATGCTCCTCCTCCTCCTCTGAAGAGGCTGTGCGCTCAGTGCCTTGCTCCTCCTGCAGCACTAATCCTCGCTGTTGCGCTATGTTGTGCAGGCCGCAGCAGACTATGATGATTCTGGAGACCCTGGCTGGTGCATACTGAAGGGCTCCACCAGATCTGTCAAGGCATCTGAATCGCATTTTCAGCATGTCTATTGTCTGCTCTATGACTCATCTGGTGAAAATGTGGCTTTCATTATATCTCTCTTCAGAACTTGGCCTCCTCAAGGGTGTCATGAGCCACGTCTTCAGTGGATAGTCCTTGTCTCCAAGCAGCCAGCCGAAAAGTCTGTTTGGAGGTGTAAAGAGCTGAGGGAGGGTGGACTGGTGCAGGACGAAAGAATCATGACAGCTACCAGGGAATTTGGCAGACACATGCATGATGATCTTCCTATGGTTGCAGACCAGCTGCACATTGAGGGAGTGGAAGCCCTTGCAGTTGACAAAGACTCCTGGCTTAAGATGGGATGTCCTGATGGCCGCATGTGTGCAGTCGATGAAGCCCTGCACCCATGGGAAGCCAGCCGGAGTGGCAAAGCCGAGAGCTGCTCACTAACACTGGCTTCATCAGTGGCAAAGTTGTTTTAATTGGCTGACTTATCAAACATGGCATTGGTGACCTGTGTGATGCATCTTGGGTGGTCGACTGCCTGGAAGGAGCCTGAGGCGAAGAAGTTGAGGGTGCTGGTGACTTTAACAGCCACTGGTAAGGCGTGTCCATCCACTCCTCTGGGCTGCAGGTCTTGCTCCAGCAATGTGCAAATGTTTGCGACGACCTGGCACGATACCCTGAGCCTCCTTTGGCACTGCAGCTCAGTCATGTTGAGGAAGCTCATTCTCTCCCTATGTTGGGGGTATCGGAAAAGGTTGGTATTGTTGTTGTTGGTGCTGCTGGTGTGCCTGGTGCTGCTGGTGTTGGGGCTCATCGTGCTGCAATTCTGAGGACCAAGGTGAGACAGCATAAATGGCACCCATGCTGATGGAATAGATGGCAGGTCAAGTAGAGTTGACAGAAGCGATCTGTCAATGGTGAGAGAGGTTTTTCCAATGAGGTGAGACTGGATGGAGACTTTGATGGAAAGACTTGCAGTCTGCGGAAAGCTCAGTCTGTGCTGGGAATGCAGTCAGCAACAGCTTTTGCATGAGGAAAGTGATCAGCTGTGAGGTCAGAGCTTTTATAGTACATTTGATGCTGTCAATTAATCAGCTGGAGCAATGGCCACTCAACTCCCGCCTCAGGTTGACAGACGTGATTCCCAAGCTGCGTGAATCCCGTGGCCATGCAGTGAAATTTGAAATGTAGGGGGGAAAAGGCTTTTAACTGTCTGAAAACAAGCTTATAACGATTTCAATTGGGTCGCTCGCCTCTGCCGGTCAGGTCGCTACCGCACCGGCAAACGCACCAGAGGGAAAGGCGCGTGGGGGGCGGGACGACGGTGGGTTCCCAACCCTCTTCAACTTTTTTTAAATTTCCCACCCGACCCGCCTCCATTCCCGCCCACATGGACCCCAGAAAATTCCGGCCCAAGAGTCTATGTGTGTGTGTATATGCGTGCGTACGCGCATGAGATGAAAGACTACAGTTGTAGCTTTTGCTTTATGTCCTAGAAAATTCAGAAAGTGTAGTAGTGCAGTGCTCAGACAGAGAAAGTATTCAATGTGGTGGAGTTAATTTTTTTGGTTGCATTTTGAAGCAGATTCTAATTATCTCAACATTATCAGCTGTTAAGTCGAAAGTTAGAAAATGCAAATATTCCTACTACTAACAGCTGTCAGAGAGGTTTTTTTTTCGCATTTTAGTTCTTATCAAATAAAAAGCAAAGAAGTTAAATTTGCAGAGCTCTAATTACTACCTGTGTTTTGTTGATAGCTATAAAAAAAATAAACATTCTAATTATTAACTATGAGAGAGACGCAAAGGAGTAGAAATTGGTCTTTGTTCCTGATGTAAGAAAACTACTAGGCACTTGGTCTAAGCGTTAAACAAAGCTTTAATCAACTGTTTTACAACATGGAGGTCCAGTTGTGTCCTTTACTAGTTCCTGTTAAGAATGTCCTGCGCAAGCTGGGCCCGTGCCCAAGTATTTATACTGTCCCTGGACAGCGCCACCCGCAGGCCACTCAGTATTATTTCATAAGTCTTTCTTTCATGAATGACAGATTCATGTCAGTTCCATCTGTTTTCCAGGTGGTAAATGGGGTTAAAAAATGACCAATTTCATGGCGCTACATCCTGAGCCTCAAAGCTTCCTCTGGAGGCGTGACTCGCCAGCATGGCACGGCAAAGGCTCTCCCCTCCTGGTTATTTTGAGCCAGATTCTTCTGCAGGAAGTGAGGGAGAGTGTTGTGAGTGGTTGGTGTAAAGAGTCATGCAGGTTTGGGGGGCAATTTCATATAGTGTGCAAACTGAGAGGGAGAAGCAGTAAGTTGTGAGCAAGTTGGGAAGGTGGTCATGTGGAATAAATTGGATCCAAGGTGAAAGCAGTCAGCAGAGGAGCGAAATGCTTTGCAGTTGCTACCAGGTAAAAGCAAAAGTGTTAGTACCTTTTGTGAGGACAGCAGTAACAGGTGCGCATGTGATTGAAATGAGGAGAGTTGGTACACTATCCCCTTGTGGATAGGTGGAGAGGTGTAGGGAAAGAAGTGTTCAAAGTACTGGGGGAGGGGCGGGCGGCAAGGGGGAGTGGGGGAGGTGGTGAAGTGCTGTGGCCAGGTCTAATACAGAGAAAGAAAGATAGGAAGACATCAAGCTCACCCTTGCTGTCCGGGTCAGGTCGCTGAAGAACACTGAACTCACGTCCTAGGAGTGATGGTATGGGCGTTAACATTATCTGGGCTGGGTCCTGGCAACACTCAGGGGCAGAGAATAAAATAGTGTTGGCCAATGTAAAAGACCTTTGCTACTACTGGCTAAATTCAAAATCTTGGCAACTAACTTGACCTGCTTATCCCCACAACATCAGGTTATAAATCACACTGCTGTACAAGCTACTCCCCCAAATTTGCCACAGGAAAAGTGCCCATAATAGTATAACTTATACATCAGAAATTATTAATTGGAATTTCATCTTCTATTATTTAGTGCTGAATTAAGAGATAAAGGTATGCGACAGAATACTACTGCTTATAATCCTGTGGTAGTCCATGAATTTTATTCACATTGGCTATAAAGCACTTTGGGATGTCCTGAGGATGTCAAAGATGCCATATAAAGGCAACTTCCTTCTTCTAGTCCCTTAACCAGCTGAGCCATCAGGGAATGCATAGGCAAATTTTTTAACATTCTTATTTTTGATGTGAAAAATGCTGTTTTCAATGCAAATTCTACACAAACAAATGTTATAACAAACTGGTAATTCACTTTTTAGTGCATTAAACAATAACTGACAAGACAGTAAACGCATCAGTTTTGCAAGTAAAATACAAACAAATATAATAATGCAATGGTAAATGGACTATTCCAACAGCCATGCACTGGAATCCTGTGTCGAATGTTTTATGTAGATGCCCAGCTCATTTCATTGCTTTCTTTCAATTATTTTGTCACCAGCTTCAATTTATCTCCTCCTTTAAAAGCCATGGACAAAATGGAAAATAAATTTCTAAATGTTTTCTACTGATCAGATCTATAGTTACTGGAAAATAGGCTAGAAACATAATGGAGTCCAGATGAATTTATATTTGACCTAAGCTCACAAATTCCTTGAACTATGTAAGGGCTGATCCAACAGGTAAGTGCCTTTCCAGCACTGCTTGTGGGCCATGAGGAGCAGGAGTGCTTCCCCCGGTCCCTCAAGCAAATCTGCATCCCTCACCATGATCGGCTTCCCTTTTCCCCACGATCCGATCTGCCCCCCGACCTCCGCACTCCCAAACCCCGGCCTTCACAACCTCTCCCTGCTCCCACCCCTCTCCCCCAATCATCTCCACGAGCTCCCCCCACTGTGATCTCTACCCATCCGATCTTCAACCCCCCCAGATCCCCCCCCGATCTCCCCCCACCCCAATCTCCACGATCTATCCCCGATCTCCCTCCCCCACCTTCTAACCATGAACTCCCCTAACCCACAATGCGCCTCTCCACTCCCCATGATCCCTCCCTCCCCCATCGACCCACGATCTCTCCCTCCTCTCTGCTCGCCGGCCCACCAGCCAGCCAGCCTCTCTATCTGGCTTGCTGCCGGCCGAGAAATGCGAGACTTTAAAAAAAATGAGGACCTGCCATTAAATTCGGCAGGATCTCCACAAATCCCCATCTCCCGTAAATATCAGGGCCACAGTGTAGGTTAGATTGGGCAGGAATGTTGTATTTAGAGGTTGAACTTTCAATGAATGAGATAATCAAACCTACAGGTAGTAATATAACATTTTCCCTTATTTGTTCCAGCTCTACATACAATTAGAATTACACAAAAGTGGCAGTGGGATTCTAGAGGCCTTCATGTTAAAGGCAGCTTTGATCAGTACATCAGAAACACTCAAGCTGTCCGATCAAGACAGCAACCCTTGTTGAATACATGTAGGTTGCTCCAGGTAGCTAACTTGCTGACAGCACTGAGAGAAATTTTCCAACCGTTGGCCTATTAAGTAGCAAAATGATCCCCAACTTTATCTGCTGATTTCTACCCAGCCAGGAGATAACAAGAAGAAATGCATTTAATTACCAATTCATTAATCTGTTCAGTGAATGTCTTCTTTCCACTGGAAACAAAAACTGTCCCAATTCATTGAATACTCTTGGTTCTTTCCAAGGTGAAAGTTAAAGCATTGTGCACATCAACAAAGCAATGTCCACATCAACATGGCAGCTTTGATCATTGGATTAGAAGTGCTTGATGTCCTGAGCCATCAGCTCAAGGCAATAATCCTTAGTGAAAAGATGTACTGGACGAAATGAGAGGTGAAAGATAAAAATTCAGCACTGTGATTTCCCAAAACAAAGTCAGAAACATCATTTGGTATTAGGTTCGCTACAAAATGAGCCCTTTACTAAGTCTCCATGCCAAAAAATAAATTCAACCTTAAAGTCAAACAACCTTGCAAGTCCAAGCAGTTCGGGTATCCTTCTGATCAGAACGAAATTCAAATCTCAGCCTCAGGTTAACTGATTTAATAGGGGGGATCCTTTCATTAATGGTAAACTACAAGTTGTTGCCCAACTGCATTTCTTGCCAAGGTTAACTTCAATGGAGAGTAAAATTGGGCGGAATGTAAAATGGTCAGCAGACCCGAACCCACCAACCTCTAGCACGACGTGTTAGGTTAAAATCACCCCAGTGTGTTAGAAAGCCCATGAGAGGAAGCTCTCTTCTAGATTTTGTTCTTGTGACTGCCCAAGACATTATTCAGAGAACAGAATCATTGGGTGGTAATGATCACTGCATAACAACTTTCAATACGACTTGGGAAACAGTGCAGGCATGTTACAAAACTCTATTCTAAAACTGCACACCAGAAATCTTCAGGGATGAGTGTTCAGTTTAGTAACAAAGAGTAGGCAGCACTAATTAAGAATACATTTTTCAAGGATAAATGATCATTCAGAAACATGATACAAGACCTGCAAGGTAAGTACAGACCCAAGTGCAGCTATAGCAAAGTAAATAAAAGTGGATCAACTGGAAAATTAAAAGGGGGATTTGGGGAAAAAAGGATTTATAAAATAAGCAAAAGGGAGAAGGTTATCATCGGGCTGAGTACAAAAACATACAGCAGCAGGTCATATGAGTGCCATGAAAACCTGAAAGGGGAATAGCAGCTGATGTAATATATAATGCCAAAGCATTCTTCTGAAGGTAAACCCTAAGGGAACCATATGGCTTAAACACGAGAATGAAGAAAAAATAGTTAACATGCTAATTGACTACTTGGTGGGTTTTAAGCCAGTGGGAGACAAACAATACACCATTCAACATTGAACACACATCATGTGTACGCCTGGATTTTTGGCATTAGTGATGCAGAGATTTTAGATCGGGACTGTCCAAGCTTTTTTGTCTTCATAGCTGCTTAGCAACAGACTTTGAAGCTTCAAGGACCACATAAGCTTAAGTCAGTGTTGCTATTAACTTGTATTTATCTTGATCTGCTAATACGAACCTAACTTGGCATTCTGATTTAGCATTTATCCACAAATGAAGAACAGGCCCTTGCAAGTCTCTAGCACCACAAAATTCAAATGGGAGAAACCAGCAAGTAAAAATTTAAATCATAAATAGAAATGAGTTTCCCGAGCTGTGTGTGCCAGATTACCAGGGCTTGAGGGTCAGATATGAACCACAGGTCATTGTTTGGACACCCCTGTTCCAGATAGACTGAAAACCAATAAATCCCCAGGTTGTATGAACTACACCCCACGATACTTAAGAGTTAAAACAAGCAAATGTGAGTCACTAATGGCCATTTCAAGGGAGCCATAAACACTGAGAAGGTTCCGATGGACTGCAACCAGGCAAATGTAATTCCCACAAAGGGCAATTACAGATCCATCAGCCTGACCTCAGTAATCAGAAAACTAATGGAATCAATGATCAAACAAAGTGAAAGTGTACTTCTATGAAGATAACCTAGTAAATAACAGCTTTTAAAGGGAGTAGATCTTTCATGGCCAACCTCAGATTTGTTTTTTTGAAGATGTGACACTCTAAATTCAAAATGCTAAGCTATGTGGCATCACTAGACTTCCAAAAGTTCTTTGATAAAGTGCCACAAGCGACTGTTTCACAAACTGAGAGCAGTAGGGTAAGACATGGACATAGATTAGTTACTGTAAAGGGAAGACAGAAGAGAGTAGTCGTAAAGAGAGCTAGGTCGATGGGAAGGGGGTTATCCCCGGTGTCTGTGCTGTGATTCCTCCTGTTTCTGATGTGCTTAAGTGATCTGGAATAGTAGTCTTGAAGCCAGGTAGTTAAGTTAACAGATGACACCAAGTTGGGGTCAGGGGACATGTAAAACGACTGCGGATTCAGAGGAGGCAACCAAAGTGTTACAAAGTGAACTCAACAGGGTGAGCACCTGGGATTATCAGTGGCAAATGAGGTTTAATTTGGAAAATGCAAGGAATGAAAGCAAAATAGGAGGCATATGTTCTTTATCGGTAGAAAGAGCATGCCAAAGGAGAAGTTGAAAAAGGCCTTGGAATGTTGCTTCACTCACCATACTTTAAATGTAAATAAAACAAAGAGAGTGGTGGGTTATATAAAGAAATCAGCTGAGTACAAATCCCCAGAAGTTATGCTGATGCTGTGGAATGCTCTGGTCAGGCCGCACCTGGAGCACTAACCACAATTATGGTCACCACAACACAAGAAGACATCAAGATCTCAGTGGAGAGAACTTCAGTGGGACTGATCCTCAGTATCAGAGGGAAGATCTCGCATGGAACTACTTAATAAGTTGGGGCTATTAGGTCTCAAAAAAAATGCATCAGAAAGGACCTTATAGAGGTATATTGGACACTTAGTGGAATAGAGAAAGCAAGCCCAAAACAATGCTTACAATTGTGGCAAGGCAATTTAAGAGTGCACAGGTTCAGGGTTATGAAGGACAAATTTAGGGCAGATGTCAAGAAGTATTTCTTTACACAGAGGGTGATCAACAGCATGACAGTGCTGTTAGGGAAGGACAACTGAAACTAGGACATTGGACTAATTTCAAAATGAAACATGTAGATGCTATAATGGGAAGACAGCAGAATTGGTATTCCAGAAGGATAAGGTTAAATGTGTTGAAGGGCCTATTTTGTCTGAAACAGATAAAGATGCATAACACAAAAAGAAAAAAGGATAGATGATTTACAATTGATTTACATTAACTATTTTCAACATTTTAAGCAGCTCACCAGTAATGGCCTGAGGTGTTACCACAAGAAAGGGTTTGGAGCCTGTAGACGATGTAGGTTTAGTCACTGTTGATAGTGCCACTGCTACCTGATTTGCTTTTAAAATAGGTTTTTTGTGTCCTTGGAACAATTTTACCTCCTCTGACTTCCCCCAGGTTGATTCCACTGCAATTGCATTATTGAAATATACCTGTGCACAACAAAAGAGCATATGAACAGACAATTTAGCAATAGACACTGGAATTATTGTGTAGTCATTATGTAGGTCATTCCTTAATGTGTGACAGGTAGCACAAGCCTAATTAAACCTAGCTCTGGGAATAAATATAAAATGTATTAAAATTGATCAGGAGCAGTTTCAAAAAGGTCAATATAATATTTACAAAAGAAGCAGAGATACACAAATAATTATCTTGTTTTGTCAAGTGCATTTAGTCACCAACTTTGAAGGCATTAAGTACAAAGTCATTCATTAAAACTATGCAGATATTAACCATAAGTAGACTTAGGTCTATTTTGGTTTCTGTGATGGAGGCCAATTTATTTCAGATTAATTAATTATTCATTATATATCAAAAATTCCTGAAATTATTTAATACAAATTAATTTGTGTTTTGATGTTCTAATTATTCATTCTCATTCAAGTTATTTTCTGATTTAAACTATATTGCCATCTTAAGTTCTTTACTTTTTCAAATACTTCCTTTTCAAATTTAGTTCCCTTGATCCTTTCAAATATACACAAAGAATGACTAAAAGGTAAATTAAACTTGACAGTCATTGATACAAGTTGTATATTAGGATTGTGAAAAATCATACTATAGCTGCAGTGCCATCTGCCAGTAATGGGAAAACATCCGTCAACATAATCTCTTCCTCAAAACTGAGATCTGTGTGAACTATAAATCAAATCACCCAATATATGAAATTAAAATTATATGGGATAAACACACGGCACCTAGAAAATAAGCATTAGGTACCGATGCTAAAAGGGTTGGGAAAGTCAGAAAATTACCTCATGACTGAAATCTATTAAAAATAACAGTAAATACTGTCAATATATTAAATAAACACTTCTGACGTGCAGAAGATATGTCAATTACTATAAAACACCTTTTTTATTACATTTTAACACATCGGGCTTTCTTTAAAATTGCTGGATTAAATAACCTTGCAGAGATGCAGTAGTTTGCCATTCTACTGAAGAATTGAAGTGAAAATAGTAATGACTAAACATATTTTTTAAACGTGATTTTCATTTGGAAACAATTTGGGATCCATCAATAAGAAGTGCCCCATTAAAGCAGAAAAGCTTCCATTGGATCTGAAAAGTAAGTTATTACAAGGGCTTTTATCTCAAATAATTGAATGTCTCCATCAACCTTTCTGTAGCATGATACATATGTATCTCAAGTCACAATGCACTTGCACTGTTCAATTTTTAATCTATTATTACAAGCAGAGCTTTCTTTAAAATAGCTTGTTAAGAGCATGAAGATTGCATTATATAACAAAAGCAGTTAACAAATTTTAATCACTTAAGAGTCCTCCCCCACCCCCAACCTCTCCCACAACAGTAACTGATTGTGTCTTTTCCTAAATGTGTATCACAATAGGATTTGCATCAAAATATTTGGTGGAGTGAAAACTGTAAGATAACTCCTTAGGATCCTTACAGTTGTTAGGAGAGGGCACTTTCATCCATTTAGTCCAAACTGGATCTGAACCAACATATTGGTAGTCAAGGAGCTGCGACTTTATCTAGCCATTTCTGAGTGGGTAAATGTATTTTGTACTGATTTGAAGATCTTGCCATATATAATTATGGGTCAGTTACATTAAAATGTGAATGTTATAGCACAATGGATTGTGCAGCAGGTCCTTGACTACCAGTATCTTGGTTCAGATCCAGTTTGGACTAAATGGATGAAAGTGCCCTCTCCTAACAACTGTAAGGAACCTAAGGAGTTATCTTAAAGTTTTCACTCCACCAAATAGCAGTGGTCTTGGCCTCTATACCCAAATTCAACTTGTCTATTGCCTCCAGAGTTTCCCAAGGATCTATATTTGGTCACCTCCTCTTCCTATTCCTCTTCTACATGCTACCCATGGCGACATGTATGCTGTCCACACCCAGCTCTACATCTCTACCACCTCTTTCGACCCCTTCACTATCTCTGTGTTATCAAACAGCTTGTCCAACATCCATTCTTGGATGAGCCACAATTTCCTCCAGTTGAACATTGGGAAGATCGAAGCCATCATCTACGGCCCCCGCAGCCAACTCCGCCCCCTTGTTACCAATTCCACCTCCCCGGCCATTGTCTCAGCCTGAATTAGACTTTTCGCTACCTTGGCGCCTTATTTGACCCCATGCTGAGCTTCACAAAGACCACCTACTTCCACTCTATAACAGTGACTCCCTCTGATCCTACCGCAGCCTAATACTGAAAATTTCATCCATACTTTTGTCACCACCAGACTTGACTATTCCAATGCTCTCCTGACCAGACTGCTAGCCTCCACCCTCCACAAACATCAGCTCATCCAAACCTCTACTGCTTGTATCCTATTGCGCACCAAGTCCCACTCACCTATCAAGCATGTGTTTCATGACCTACATTGGTTCCTGGCCCCCCAACACCACCAATTTAAAATTCTCATCCTCGTGTTTAAACACATTCATAATCTCTATCTCTGTAACCTCTTCCAGCCATGCAAACAATACCCCAACCCTGTAAACTCTCCATGCCTCCGAATCTGGCCTTTTCTGCATCCCTCCCTCCTTGCCTCCCTATGCCCTACTATTACAGCAATGCCTTCAGCTGCATAAGCCCCATGCTCTGGAATTCCCCACCTAAGCTCCTCCATTCAACTGCCCCTCTCTTCCTTTAAGACCCTCCTTAATACCGACCTATTTGACCAAGCTTTTCATCACCCCTCTGAGTACCTCATTTGGCTCGGAATCGATTTGTTTCTGATTACAACTTTGTGAAGTGCCTTGGGAATGGAATGTTTTCTACCCTAAAGATGGTATATAAAGGTAAGTTGTTGTCGTCTGTCAGCTTTATTGAATGCGATACAAATTTTCCTTGTTTTTTGAAAATGTCTTCGAACAGTATAATATAAACTATTATCAAATTTTAATTAGTACTCAGTGCATAATTACAGTGAATATGGCTCATTTATTCACCCTAACTGTCTGTCATTAAGAACCAATAATTTAACTTCTTTACTCAAGAGAGTGGTTAGAATGTGGAACTCACAACTACATGGAGTAGTTGAGGCGAATAGTATTGATGCATTAAAGGTAAAGCTAGCTAAGAACATGAGGGAGAAAGGAATAGAAGGATATGTTGATAGGGTGAGATGAAGTAAGGAGGGAGGAGGCTCGTGTGGAGCATAAACACCGGCATTGACCTGTTGGGCCGAATGGCCTGTTTCTGGGCTGTAAATTCTATGTAATTGCCCACCATGATGCCTGCCACTAAGAAAAAAAACCTCCCATCAAACTTCACAGTATGCATCTTTTTTTTAAATAACCAGGTAGAAATAATTTTATGGTTAGAATATTACTTAATGATTCAGCCCCTTTGTTTTAAAGAGTTCCCCTCTATTTATCTGTTTCCCATGCGGTACTTTCATCCATCTTATTTATCCCTCAACCATCACAAAAAGCACAGATTATCTGGTCACTTATCCCGCTGCTGTTTGTGGGATTTTGCTCTGCTCAAATTGGCTGCTGCATTTCCCGACAACAGTGACATCACTTCAAAAGTAATTAATTGGTTTCATAAAGTGCTTCTTAAAGCACTTTGGGATGTCCTGTGGTAATGAAAGGCACCATATAAATGTAAGTTCTTTCTTTTCTTTCTTGTGATGTCAGCTGAACTCCTCAATGAATGACCTCCCTTGTAGCCATTTTCTACGTGGTGTTGTTAGAATTACTAACTCCATTTGTCACACACTTGTTAATACTAACCATGGCTTAAAAAAAGTTTCCCAGTAAAAAAGTACATTTTTTTTTAAAGCTTTTCGTTTTACATACAGACGGCAGCTTTTGACACGTTAGAACCCCTGCGACTTCACCTCATTGTCTCAGTTGTATCTTGCTATGTCTTTTGATGTGGTACCTTCCTGGCTGACTTAATTAACTTTATCACACCTCGGCAGATAGTCAGGATGATTTAATTTATTGGTCTGCAATTGTAAAGTACACATGCTTTTTTTTCCATCTATATATGCTCTGACGATTCTGTATCCAATTTACTTCACCTGAGGAAGGAGCGATAGTTCCGAAAGCTTGTGATTTCAAATAAAACTGTTGGACTATAACCTGGTGTTGTGCGACCTCTCAATTTTAAAAAAAGTTTCCAGCCAACCACAGGTAACTGGCATTTAGAATGATTGAAATTACAGCACAGAAGTGCTGTACTAGTGCTGACTTTATAACTGCCGCTATGTATTCTAATCTTATTTCCTGGACCCTTCTATATTGGTCCTTTTCAAATATTTATCCAGTTCCTTTTTAAATCAAGTTATAGTTGTCGGGGATTTCCTAGGGGTTCTCCTGCCGTAACTTTGGCAGAAGATTGGCTGAAAGCAGAGCTTCTGGCAATCTTCTGCCAAAGTTACGGTGGTCAATCAGAAAAACTCCTGAGGAGATTTTCTTTGTTAACAGCCACTTGTGGTAAAGCAGTCCATGTTCTAATAGTCTTATTTGTGGAAATATTTCTTCTACCTTCTCCATTCATTTCTACTTGTGATAATCCGGAGTTTATTTCTCCTTGCTACTGATTCACCAACCAGTGGAAACAATTTTCCAGTATTTCCTCTCCCAAAACCTTTCATAATTTTGAAAATCTTAGATCGCAAACCTTAACCTTAATGCCAGTGAAAAGTGGCCCAATTTTTCAAACCTGTCTTCATGAATATATCCTCGGGTTACTGGTATAATTCTAATAAAGCTTAGCTGTATCCTTTCCGTAGTTCCAATATTCTTCCTACAATGGGGTTCCCAGTACTGCAAGTAATACCAATATCTTGTACAAATTCAACATCCCTTCCTTGCTTTTATGTTAATATTTTATATATGAAACTCAAAATTCGATTTGTCTTTTTATGCCTTATTCTGTCATCATTCCCACCTCTGAAGATGTATATAACTGCATTTCTAAATTTCTCTCTTCTTCGACTCTGTTAAGAATCCTATCATTTAGAATATACTTCTTTTCACAGTAAATTTCCCTCCAAAGTTTACTCTTTCATAGTTCCCTGTATTAAACTGTATCTGTCACTTACCCACCCACTCCACTGAGCTCCTGTGATAGTTTGGATTCGGCCTCATAATTTGCAATGCCTCTAATTTGATGCAATCAAATTTTGATATAATTCTCCTTATGCCTATGTCTAAATTATTTGTACAAGCAGAAACAAAACAGGTGCCATCACAGATCTATGGGCACACCATTAACCACAACCGTCAATCTGAAAAACATCCATTTACAACTACCATCTGCTTCCTGTCGCTTCGGCATCTCTCAGTCCATATGGCTACATTCCAAATAACATGCACCTTAATTTGGCATCTTATCAAGTGGCTTCTGAAAATCCATACATACAAAATTCGCCGCATTCCCTCTATCCATGTACTGTAATGTCTTAGAAAATTGTTCAAACATATTTAAATATCCATTATAACTGCTCTGAGTAGCCTAAGCCTTTCCAAATGGTCACTAATTTCATCCCTATTGTCGACTTCAGGGGGCCGATCTTCCATTGCCCTGGCAATGGACAGGTACAGTGCTAGAATGTGCAATTTCAACACCGAACCTCCAATTCCTGAATCCAAATCATTTATGCATATGGTAAGTAACAGTGGTCCCAGCATAGATCCCTGTGGGACATCACATCCCACTTTCTGCCATTCTGAGAAACTTCTTTTAATTTCTACCATCTGTTTTCTGTTTTGTAACTACCTGTCAAACCATCCTGCAACCTGGTCCCTGATGCAACTTTCCCTTATCTTTGTTATGAGTCTCTTACATGAGACCTTACTGAGGGCCTTTTGAACATCCATGTCTACTACATCCACTACATTGCCTTTGCCTACTTTTTCTGTTATATAGAATCTATAGCGCAGAAACAGGCCATTCACCCCAACTGGTCTATGCCAGTGTTTATATTAGGAGGTATGTTCGTTAATATCTGTAAATGTAAATGTCATCACTTGTCTGTATTAAAAATAATCAGAATTCAATCTCCAATCTCTCTTTCAAAGTTTTTGGGAAAAAGCAGAGAAACTCACAAAGGGTGAGGGGAGATGCCATTTTACTTCAATTTACTCTCATGCTCAAATTGAAAGCAAGGACCTTTTGCAAACTGCGTGTGCTCAGACAGAACAGATGTGGTTGAAAGCACTATCCAACTAGTCTTTGGTAAAAAATATCCTGTCAAAGCCTAAGCCTTTGAAACAGCCTAAGACCTTAAAGTAAAAACTTTAAAGAAAGGCTTTAAAAGATAATTCAATGGGTAATGTTGCTGTAAAATATATTTTTAAAATTTTGTTTCAAACCTTATTTTGGATATTGGAAATTCCAGCTGCTGAGAAAAAATGGCAGACAAGCCATTCAACAGTGACAGCAAAATGTTTACATATGATTTCCCATTATAAAATATTAATATAATATTTTTGTATTGTAAATATTTCCATATGGTTTTCCCATTGGAAACATTTACGTAGGCAATTTCCATTATATATGTTAACATAAAAGGATTACAGGGAGTGTGTGGCACATGCAATATTTTTTTTATATATAGATATAACTAATGAATCAGTAGAAGTCCAAAGAAGCACTGTTATGAGGACAGGAACATGTAGGTGTGTGTAGGGGTAGAAGATATAATTATTTTGTATTCTTGAAATGAATGACAAGTTAATTTTGGGGTCAGGTTGCAGATAAGGATACTGGATTTGTTTGATTGGCAGGTCAAATAAGGATTTGCAGATAATGTGGAAAAGGTATGTTCTTGAAGAGAGAGAACTAAAAAAAAAGCATTGTAAGGTCTGTTTGTGTATCTGTAAGAAAAAGAGAGCCAAGTGTGGGAGACAGAAAATATAAATGATCCTAATTATAAGAATCGGTGCTCAAAAACTTTAAATTTCCCTAGCTTTTTACACCTAGCTCGGATCTGTATAATTATATTATTTGTTTTAATTTACTTCTCTCTGGTCTGCTGCAGCTCCAGGGAAAGGGGAAGTCGGGCAGGGATGATCAAGTTGGGGAGTCAGCCATGTAGGAAGATTAAATTTGCCGAGGAAATTTGCCTAGGTTAGAACAAATCTGCCGATGATTAAGAGTGTTAACTGGAAGTGTTATGCAGAAGTGCAATTGGAAGTGTGTATGTCGGCACATACTAAGCGTTAAAGGAGGTGTGTGACAATATAATATTTGCACATTTGCTTATTTTCCTGCCCTATTCTTGATATGCTTCTTGTTCTGGAAAACAAGATAGTTCATCCACAGGCAACCCAGCACTGGCAAAGCTTTCCTCCCTCCACTGACAAAAGTGAGACTGGCAACACTTGCTCCGCATTGGAAACCCAAGTATAAACATCAGACCAACACTCTTCCATTGTAGTTAGTAGGTCAACTCTCAAGATCAACTGAATTTCATTTCAATTCAATTCAACAAAACTGAAAAGTTAAAAATGTGTTTTCATCAGATGACGTCAAAAAAACTGACGGTGGTTTTGGCTTTACAACTGGAACATCGGAATTAGAATTAACAAAAAGTCCTGGTTGATGCATACTTGTGCCAATAAAACAGTTAGTCTATTTCATATCATTCAGTCACTTTTTTTAAGAAAATGAATGAATTAACCAATAGTTTTATTTAAACATTGTAAATAACAAGAAAGTAGGAATTTAACGCTAAAAATCTGAATTATCCAATAATTCAAATTAAACAATGTAAACAATGCAAAGTGAAAATAAAGTGCTAAAAATTGAATTATCAAATTACTTGAACTAAACAACTTTAATTTAAGAGGTGTAATTATAATTGGAAAGAATAAACAAATATTTCAGTATTGTAATGTTTCACTACTGGATCACTGCAGCTAGAAACTATCAGGGAACTAAGTAAATAGTTGAGTGCAGACTAGTGGCAGAAAATTGGTATTCCCAACAATATAATTTACTTTGCAGGTCCCTTGGACTTTAGACAACAACAACAATTTGCATTTATATAGCACCTTTAACATAGTAAAACGTCCCAAGGCGCATCACAGGAGCGTTATTGAACAAAATTTGACGCAGATACTCCTGTGGTCCTGATTTCTTGCCTCTCTTCAAAAAAAAGGTCAGGCCCCACACTTCAGACCTGCGGTATTTTCCATCCTTCTACTGAATATAAAATAGGTGCCAACTTCCTCAACCACCATTTTAGGGATACAAGGAATGGAAGATCATTTCAATACCTAGCAAAATACATCTATACAAAAATCTTACTTTGCAATCAGGTGTCCTTTTTTCTTCCCAACCCTTACTTGATGGTCGCCGGGAAGAGGTGTACCTATGTGGAACTATGGGAATGAAGTCTACACCAACAGGTGGAGGAAATCCTACTACTGGGGGATGAATTATTCGGTCCCACTGTAAAAACAAAATACACAATAATTACCAGATTTTGCTTCTGGAAAAGTAAGTTTCACTTAAAAAGATACAAATTACAAATTAGTCCACTTAATAGTTAGCTTTATCCCTTAAAAGAAAAATAAATTCTCTAACCACAAGATCATTTAGCTTGTGCTGTCCAGAGTGTTCAAACTGAATATTTATAGCAATAGCAAGTGTGTGAAAGTTAAGTAAAAACTATTGGGAGATACTACAGATTCAAAATGGATAAATATAACTTTTTTTGAACAATGGGGTGAATTTTCCCTTTTACCGCTGGGCGGAAAACGGTCAGTAGCGGATTAGCCGCCCATTTTACACACCGCCCGATTTTTATTGCCATTGACTTCAGTGGAAATTAGGCTGTGTGCAAACCAGGCGGCTGGTGAAAATTCACCCCAGTGAATTCTAAAATAATTTTCAACAAACAGAGATACAACTATCTCTGCACACCCCATGCACTTTGTGCTATGTATGTTAGTGAAAGATTAATACTCTGGAACTCCAATTCTTTCCTTTGCAACAAAAATGTAAAGAAAACCTGTTATAGATCCTTCATTTTAAGTGTTATTCATTCTATCCAGGCTTCAAGAACAACTGAACTTTCCCTCCTTTGCTATCATGGAGTACAAAAGCATACTGGAAGCACCACATACTTGATCGCTTCCGAGGAAACTGTGCACAAAAGCCATATCATACTGTGAGCTAATAAATTTTTCATATTCTGATGAACTCATGAAAAGCACAGGGTTGAGATGATGATAACTTGAATTCTACAGCATTTTATACATCTGTAAAGGTTAGTGACCGTCACTGCACAATTGATACACAGGAAGCACCTATAACATTAAAAATGCTGGGCTAATCTATATTAAATAAAATATTGTAACACAAGTGCTGTACAAACTACCATTGAGTCAACAGATCAAAAAACCCTAATTTTTCAAAGTGAACAGAAGCTTTTGTTTTTATACTCTAGAACATATTAAAACTAACAAATGAAGCCCAAGTTGATATATTCTGAGCGAGCCTTGTGCTAATAAGGCATTA
This sequence comes from Squalus acanthias, assembly GCA_030390025.1. Taxonomy (NCBI): domain Eukaryota; kingdom Metazoa; phylum Chordata; class Chondrichthyes; order Squaliformes; family Squalidae; genus Squalus; species Squalus acanthias. Next base: position 28,601,852 of record CM059438.1, on the reverse strand, counting down.
CAGCCTACGGTGTCAGCCGTGGCTCAGTGGGTAGCACTTTCGGCTCGGAGTCAGAAGATTGTGGGTTCAAAGTCCCACTCCAGAGGCTTGAGCGCAAAATCCAGGCTGACACTCCAGTGCAGTGCTGAGGGGGTGCTGCACTGTCGGAGGTGCCGTCTTTCAGATGAGATGTTAAACCGAGGCCCCATCTGCCCTCTCAGGTGAACATACAGGTCCCATAGCACTATTTCGAAGAAGAGCAGGGGAGTTCTCCCCGGTGTCCTGTCCAACATTTATCCCTCAACCAACACCACTAAAACAGATTATCTGGTCATTATTACACCGCTGTTTGTGGGACCTTGCTGTGCACAAATTGGCTGCCGCGTTTCCTACAATACAACAGTGACTACACTTCAAAAGTGCTTAATTGTCTGTAAAGTGCTTTGGGAGGTCCTGAAATTGTGAAAGGGGCTATAGAAATGCAAGTTCTTTCTTTCCTTTACTCCTTATAATTCAAAGTTTCTCTTTGAATGTTCCCATAAGCAACAGCATTGTGGGAATTTAATACTTTGTTAAAGAACAGAATTGAGCAGTAGACTGTATTTGGGAATGATACACTGAATCTTTTGTGTTTATTTAATCACTGATCTCAATGTTGAAATTCTGCTTCCAAATTTTATGTTATACCTCACATGCTTAGTTCTTTGCAAACAGTCTTACATTTCCATTTTTAGTCATTGCTACAAAGTCTGATAAGTCACCACCTTGCATAATTTTTTCTCCTACAGATTACATAGAATTTACAGTACAGAAGTAGGCCATTCGACCTTTCTAACCCTATCCACATAACCTTCTATATTTCTCTCTCACGCACTTATCTAGCTTCCCCTTAAATGCTATTTGCCTCCACTACTCCATGTGGTAGCGAGTTCCACATTCTAACCACTCTCTGGATAAAGAAATTTCTCCTGAATTCCCTATTGGATTTATGAATGACTATCAAATATTTATAAACCCTAGTTTTGGACCCCCACTCCCCACAAGTGGAAATATCTTCTCTACATCTACCCCATCAAGCCCCTTCTTAATTTCAAAGACCTCTATTAGGTCACCCTCAGACTTGTCTTTTCCAGAAAAAAAGAGCCCCAGCCAGCTCTGTCTTTCCTGGTTAGTTATAACCTCTCAGTTCTGGTATCATCCTTGCAAATCTTTTTTGCACCCTGCTGGTACCTTTACATTCTACATGCAATATGGAGACCATAACAGTACACAGTACTCCAAGGGGGGAAAATTGGGTATCGCCCATTTTGGGGCACTAATATCGGCCGGGTGCAAAGTTTAGCGCCCGGCGCTAATTATCGCCTCCGACTGCAAAATTCGCCTCTATCACCCCTGGAGGTGATTTGAGTGCTAAATCAAGTGCTACACACCTCTCTTAAGGCACAAACGTCGGGGAGCGAAGCGCTACCTCAGAACGCTACCAAAGCTCAGGCGATGTCAGTTACCATGGAAGCCAGACAGACTGGTGCCATCCAATTCTTAAAGGGGAGGGGCCATCTTGCTGGCCAGCCACACCCTACTCATTGCAGCCTTGAATCTCGGCCTGGAGAGACCTCTAAAGCAATTGTGTTGGAAGCACTAATGGATAGGCCCAGGGAAAGAGCTCAGTGCTTAGGAACCTCAAAAGTGGTGCTGAGGCCAAAACTCCTTAGGACAGTGTTAATTCTCTCCAGACGTCTCTCTCCCTCTCAACCTGCGTGTACCAAAAACTTTGCCGACAAGAAAAGGCAGGAAGTGCACGCCTTTAAATAGCGCTCCCTCAGCCCCTTCCCGACTTGAAAATGTTCCCCTCTACCTGTCGCTCCTAGCGGCAGGCGCTAAGGCAGGGGACGTGACTCAATATCCGGTCCGGGGCGCTACCGGGGCGTTGCACGCTCGACTGACGTCACGATCTGCAAGCGCAGGAGATCATGGCGGTAGTGTTTAGCGCCACTGCAAAATGAATGGTCAATTTCACGAGCGCCACTAAAATCGGCGCGCTCGGGCGCTAAGTTCCTAGCGCCCCATTAGCGCCCCCCGGAGGCGTTAACGGGAGGTGCTAACCAACCGAATTTTTCCCCCCCAAGTGTGGTCCAACTAAGGTTCTACACAAGTTTAACATAACCTCTCTGCTTTTCAATTCTATCCCTCTGGAAATTAACCCCAATGCTTTGTTTGCATTTTTATGGCCTTGTTAACCTGCGTCGCTACTTCTAATGATTTGTAACTCTGTACGCCAGATCCCTTTTCTCCTCTACCCCATTCAGACTCTTATTTTCCCCAAAGAGTATGTGGCCTCCTTATTCCTCCAACCAAAATGCACCACCTCACACATATCTATATTGAAATTCATATGCCATTTACACGTCCATTCTGCAAGTGTATTAATGTCTTCTTGTATTTTGTCACAATCTTCCTCTGTATTGAACTATAACCCCAATTTGTTGTCGTTCACAAATTTTGAAATTGTACTACTGAGTCCCAAGTCCAAATGGTGGATAACAGTGGTCCTAGCACCGATCTCTGTGGAACACCACTTCCCACCTTCCCACGGGTCTGTGTAAATACCTTTAACGCCTACTCTCTGTTTTCTGTTTTGTAGCCAGCTTGCTATCCATTCTGCTACTTGTCTCCTACATCCCCTGACCTTAGTCATGAGTCTGCTATGGCAGGGGTTCTCAACCTTTTTGCTTCTGAGGCCCCCCTCCTGTGTTATAAAAATTCCACAGACCCCCTGTAACACAACACAAGTATTTTTTCTGTATAAAATCTCTCTCAGCGCTGCTCTCACTCACCATGTTACTGCTGCTGCTGCTGCTATCCCGGCACTGCAGAAATTACTGGTCCCCACGCCCATCCCACTCCCTCTTTCCCTCCACATGAGCCCCAATCACCTGACCCCCAGTCTCCCTCCTTCCCCCACAAACCCCGACTCCCTCACTGACTGTTCCCAGCACATCAGCCGGTCCTGGTTCTCTGCTTGATTGTCAGTCAAACAGCCATTTTCCCCCCATCTCCAATATTTTTGTAACTAATAAACAAAAGTATACAATGAAAATGAAAAAACACAATGGCCGGAATTTTGCGGGGGGTCAGCGGGCGTGATCGGTGGTGGGTCGGGTGGGAAAGTGAATTTTCTTCACAACGGGTCGGGACCCCACTGTGAACCCCTCGCCACGCACCTTTCCCAATGTCGGGTCTGTCAACGCTGAGCAGACTTGACACGCAGCGGCGAGAGACCCAATTCAGGTGGCTTGTTTAGAGCCACTTAAGAATGATTTTCAGCTCACCTTCTGCATTTGACAGCTCGCCCACAGGGTCCACGCTGTTCGTGAACCACGTCTGTGAAGCTGAGGCGGGAGTTCAGTGGCCATTGAATCAGCTGTTGAGTTGACAGCTTCAAATGTACAGTAAAAGCTCCCCCTTACAGAGATATCTCCCCTCAGCCACAAGCTCTTCCTCACTGCATTTCCACAACAGATTCACCATGCTGCAAGTCTTTACACAAATCACCATCCAGTCTAACCTCATTACCTCTCACCATTGACAGATCGCTTCTGTCAGCTTTACTTCACCTGCCATCTATTCCATCAGCATCGGTGCCCTTTATACTCTCTCATCTTGGTCCTCAGAATCCCACCACGATCAGCCCCAACACCAGCAGCACCAGGCACACCAGCAGCACCAGGCACACCAGCAGCACCAACAACAACACCACCAACCTTCTCCACAATCAACAGATGCTGCACAGGACACAGGGCATCAGTACCCGACCACAATGCTGCCCGGGAGGCCAGAGATGGCCTCACCATGGTCAGATTTATTTCACTTGACGCTGCACACCCTGGCTGCCACATGATGTGCCAGGTTGGCACCACCCCACACAAACTCTATAAACCATCCCTACAATGCCTAAGCCATTCCTTTCACACTCATCACCATTGCGGGGGGTACCATTATGTCTCACCATTCACTGCAACTCACTAAGACACTTCCAATGGTGCACACAAATCTGTCCAAGAACGCAAAGTGTTGAAAATAAAGGTTTTAATGTTTGACAGCACATTAACAGAAACCATACATGAACATTGCATAAAACACCCAAGTGCCTACCCTTGCGTGTTGTTAGTTAGTATGATTGCACTAGGATGAGGGTGAGTGTGAGGGATGGCTAGTGAGATGGGGATGTGATAATGTAGACAGAGAGGGATGGGTGGAGGTGCAGGGTAAGTTGGTGTGAGTAAGGATGTGCAGGAGTAGGGTAGGGAAGGCAGAGTGACGGGGATGTGATGAGAGGCACAGCAGGATGAGGTTGAGTGTGGCTTTGTACTAACGTTTCGTGATCTACTGAGATCATTGAAACGTTTGCGGCATGGCACCCAGGTCCTCCTGACCACATCCCTGCTTGTGCCCTCCTGTGCAATGTGCAACCAGGCTGTGTTGATCTCCTGGGGAGGTCTCTTCCACCCATGGGAAGGGAAGAGGACCTCCCTGCGTGCTGTGACTACCTCCACAAGCATATGGAAGGAGTCATGGGAGAGCCTGGGTGCAGTGCTTGTCAGTGTTTGCAGCACCTCAATGCTGTAGAACACTGACAGCACAAACGTCAAAATAAAGTTGGCCATTGTCCCTTTAAGTAAACTGGCTGATGACGTTTCATCAAATGATGTCACCAAACCCGCTTCCTCTAATTGGCCGGGAAACGCGCTGGGCGAGCTTAACAAGCCCCATCAAGGGAAATTCATTTCAGAGCGGGATGGGTCCAGCGGGGTCGGGACCCGTCACCGACGTCGCCCACCACAGACCCGCTGAGGTCAGCAAAATCGCGGCCATTGTTTTTAAGACCCGTATGATTTTTCCCCCAAATTGCTCGCAGCAGTGTCCAGATTAATGTTTTATTCTTGGAAGGTTAAAATTCTAGCTGGAGTCCAACATTGGGTGTGAATAATCAGGTCTGCCTGTGATGCCCTCCTTGGTAGAGCAAGACAGGTAACACTCAAGGTATAGGCTCACAGGTGAAGAATGAATGAAGTTAGCCACCAAAGGGCAGCCAGCACCCTTGTATCTATACTACAGTGTGAGTCAACACTTTGAAGACAGCAGAAGAGAAAATGGGGGAAAATTCCATAATGCAGAATATTTAAATGAGTTTGCAAACTGTTTCAGTTTTGCTGGTAATAAGTGTCAATCCTAATAGTTTCCTAATGTTGACATATTCCGCTCTTCTTCCTTCATGAAGACATCGACAGCAGCAGATCCTTTCCGCTGCCGCTTATTTCCTTGCCTCTTCTTCATTTGATTGACAATCGCGACCGTGCGAATAACAAAAATAGGACCAAAAAAAATCAAATCTGAAACAGAACCAACGCATGCAGAGCGCGGAGCCACCACTGGCTGATTTCAATAGTCACGGGATATTTGAACTGAATGGGTTACAGTTGCTGCTGGTGATGTATGACAGTGAGAGGATTCGAGAAGCGAGGGGTGAAAGTAGAAGACCAACTGCCCCAAGTAGCCCAGTGGAGGGGGAAAATCAACCCATGCAGTGTGTCGTTAGGACAAGTGTTGGGGGGGAATGAAATACACAGCGGGACCTGGCGAGAGGATAGTGGAGGACGGAGAGCTGGAGCCGAGGGATCTGCGCTCAGAGACCAGCGACCGCCACCTCTCCTCCTTCTCAGCAAGCAGGGACCTGGACTCAGCGGCAACTGCTGCCATCATCATAAAGACGTTCGGGCGGGGGGGGCGGGGATCAGAGGTCCGAGTCAGGGCCGGAGCCACCAGTTTGCTCAGCTCAATCTTTATGCGATGGTGCATTTTTCTTTTTTTTTAAATCTTATGCCGGACCCCTTGCAACCATCTCGTTGAACCCCTGTTTGAGAACCCCTGTGCTATGCGGTACCTTATCGAAGGTTTTTTGAAAATCCAAGTATATTACATCTGCTACATTACCCTTATCTGCTCTTTGTTACTTCAAAATAATTCAATAAAGTTGGTCAGACATGACCTTCTCTTTTGAAAACTACTGGCTATTCTTTATTATATTTTTGGTTTCTAGATGTTTTTCTATTACATCTTTGAGTAAAGATTACATTATCTTTCCTACCACTGACGTTAAGCTAACTGGTCTACAGTTCCCTGGACGTGTTCTATCTCTAGCTATTCGAGTGGCTCTATATACTTGCTTTCAATGGGCACTGAGCAACTGGTGCACTTCTTAGGTGCACCAGTGCAGTATGGGGAACTAGCCTAATTTCCATCACAAATTGATTCTTAATAAGCCTGGTGCAAAGTTGGTGCACAAGGTTCCAGTACCCATTCACATTTCCCTGCACTCAGCAGATCAGCCTCTGTGCCTGACACTATGGACTGCAGTACTCTAAGCAATAAGGCACTTTGAGTGATGCAGAGCATATTTTCCACCCCATAACTTTATGTCATACCCCAACTCTCCCATCACTGCCATGTTACTATGAACATGTAAATAACCAAAGTACCAGACACACGTTCAGTTGAAAACTCATTACTTATCTATGGCTTCTGGAATCAATCCTCACAAACTCAAAACCAGCTGACAGCATTGTAAGATAGCCATCTTAGACAATTCTCCATTGACGAAGATGTATGCTAAGATTTTAACAAAAATCTAACTGTGTTAGGACTGTTGTAAGCATGCTGGTATGTTTATACTTCCAGTAGCATAACTTAGTTTGTATGGCAGTAGAAGTTTCCAAATGTTACATTTCATAGGGTAATAATGTAATATTGAACCATAATCCACTATAAATCTCCTTTCAAAACCAGAACAAAAAGTCTGTGCTGGGCCATGTCACATTTTTGCTTCATAAATACATAGAATAATAATTCGATTGGACTGATACAAGGTTCTTAATACAGTTGAGAAATTCTAATGATCATAAACCACAAATGCAAAGTTGGAGCAGTTTGTAATGTCAAGTCTGTAATGGTGTTACAGTGTGTAACTCACTAACTCATAATAAATACATACATATTGATTTTTTATATATTTACAAATGGGTAAAGTGCTATAAGCCTAAGCAATTGTTTGCTATGAATACAGTGGCAATGGTTATATCATGTGACACAGTGAAGCATTACAACAGCATTTATGATGGCCCAGATATTCCGATCCCTACGTGTGAGTGCGTGCTGTGTACCCACCCATAGGGACATTGAAAATGCCGGTTTCAGGCATGCACAGAGCATGTGCTGAAAACCGGTATTTCCGATCTGTCAAGAATGCTCTTGACAGATCGGACACCTGCCCTGGAGAAGGGCCTCTGCGGGCGGATAGTTCCGCTTTTTGGAGACCCTCCGCCCGCAGAAAACCCTTACAATTCTTATGCCTGGCAAAAGCAGGCGTAAGGCCTGCTTTTACCATGATAAGAGTTGAAAAAAAGTTTAAAAAAAAAAACATTTTCACTGATTTATCATTTAAAAATACTTTTAAAAAGTTAAGTTTATATTTAGCCCTATAAAAAACTTTTAGGGCTGGATTTTCCAAGCCCCGAGGAGGCGGGCATGGAGGCGAGACAGCCCGTAAAATCGGAGAAAGTGGGGGCGGATGGCAAACCCGCCCCCATCCCGCCTCCATGCCCACTTGCCAAGAGGCGGGAAGATGTGTAGCTTCGGGTCCCGTCTCCTGGAGGCGGGAAAGGCTTTTAATCCTTTTAACTGCCTGTTAACAGGTTGTTAACAGACAGAAAAAAGGATTAGTGCCATTTTATCTTCACAGGTGAAGGCTTCCCGACCTCGGAGAACCCCGCCAGGTTGGAGGAGATGTGGAGGAGATCTGTGGGGGTCAGAGGCACCTGGAAGTAAGGTGTAGAGGTGAGTGATGGGTACAAGTGTGGAGTGGTAAGTATGCAAGGTGAGTGATTAGTTTAAAAAAGTGTTCACTTACCTTTTTTTCCTTCTATAGCCTTTAGCCACAGTGGATCGGGAGAGCGGACATCCACCTTGTCAATTTCAGGTAATGGCTGATGGACCCTCCGATCCAAAGACATCTGAAATGTACTTATTTTCAATGCTTGTTGAGTTCTCACCACAAAAACTCATCAAACTAAAGAGAATATCAGTGTTTGACAGCTTCACAGAGCTGTCAAACGCTGTCATTTCTTCTTTCAAGAAGTCTTGACAGGTAGCACGTCTGACGTTGACGTGATCTGTCAGTGACTTCTTCCCTAATTGGCTTGCTGATCCCGCAGGGCGGGCTTAACAAGCTCAATCAGGGGAAAATCCCTCTGAATGGTCAGGCGAGGATGGAGGCGGGACATTGACACGACAAGCAGCAGTCCCGCCTCCAACTCGCCTCCATTCACAAAATCCAGCCCTATTATTTTTTTCAAAAAATTAAATTTTTGTTTAAAATATTTAATTTATTGTAATTTCAAGTCATTTTAAAAATGTGATTTTTTTTTTAAATTTATTTAAGGTTTTACTATGTTTTTGGGGTGATCTCCATTCATATATTAGACAGGTCTTCCTGTCATGTGTATGAAGGGAGATTTCCTTCTTTGATTGGCTCCCCATGGCCCACGTGATCCCAGGGACACTGCAAACTGCCTGCGCCTCTGGGATATGTGGGCCCTGCGCACTTGGAGTTTGGAGAGGCCCAGGATCGGAAGTGTGTGCGTCCCGGGAGCCCTCAGGTAAGGGCGTAGATTTTTCCAGATTGCAGGCCTCTGCACGTGGGAGGCCTGCGATCGGAAAATACGGGCCGATGTTTAGATATATGCTGCCAGAGGAAGAGGCGATAATTTGGAACAATTTTTCATGCTATCATAATTGGAAATTATATAGCCTCTATATAACACCATTTTAAAAATATTTTTTCTAAAAGGTCAGGGCTTCAAGTTAAAACTAATTCATAAGCTTCATGTACATCTGTCAGTTAAAGGGAATCAACACTTAATTTAACATTTATAGGATAAAATTCCATAATTGCTTTTGTAACTTCTGTACAAATCGAGTTTCCCTGAAACATATTTATTAGCCATTTCATGCTTTGTATTTGTCCATCTATTACACATCACAAACACCTATGCACCTCCATCCCCAACTCCATCAGCCTCCCCTGCTGCAAGGTCAGGTTAAGCCCAGAGTGCATCATGCTCAACTCAGAACTCAGCTTCCGCTTTACATCCAATCCATCACCAAGACTGCTTTCTTCCACCTCTCAAACATCATTTTCTCACTTCCACCCTCCATAACATGTCATTCAGAACACTGCATCCCATATTCTCAACCATACCAAGACCTGCATTATCATTACCTTTCCAAATGACCCGTGTCCCAGAAAATCGAATTTAAGGTTCTCATCCTCACCTTCAAATCCCTCCACGGCCTCAGCCCTCACTACCTCTGCAATCTAGCCCAATCACATATCCCTTGCATGCACCCTCCACACTTCCAACACCAGTCTATTTCGTATTCCTTGCTCCCTCTGCTCCCCCCATCAGCAGCCCCAACTTCAGCAATTATGGCTCCCACCCCTTTTGTTCAGCATCTCTGCCTTGTCAATTCTTTCCTTGCCTTCTAAAACCTCCTAAAGGTCCTTCTCTTTCACCATGCTTTCTCTCCTTCCTAACTGCTCTCTCTTTTTCCATCCTGCTCAATGGCCAATCACTATCCAACATCCTGTAAAGTTATCTCAGAGATCTCTGTTCATGAATAGCATGATAAAAATGTCAACAGTTATTGATAATTCAGTACTCAGCAAGCCCCAAGTGAAATCAAACCAATATATATCCTAGTACTTTTATTATTTATATAACAGTAATAGTAAAGATAAAATATTTTCTGTCAGTTTCCCAAACAATTTCAACTTCCAATTTTAAGCTGAAAGAAGAATTTACAATAGCATATTGTTAAAAGTGATTTTCTTTTAAGTAATATTCAGTTCATTGGAATTTCTTCGTATTTTCCCATATTTCCTAAGAGAAACCCTTGTGTAATCACATTGAATTATGGATTATGTTGAAATTTACTGCTTTATCACATTCCCTACCTGCATATTTGGAAGTGGAAGCTGGAGAACAGCTGGTTCTGGTGGAGAAGGCATCACCATCAAAGGAATGAAAGAATCATAAGGGACCTGCCAACCCGATGGAGCTTGTAGAAACTCAGGAGGGGTGCGTGGAGAGGCCAGAGGATGAAGCTGGGGAGGGCCAATTATTCTGAAAAGACCAGGTACAGCTGGAGCACTCCAAATCCAGGGAGGTGGTTCTCCATTCATCTGCCAGATCTGATGTTGTCCTTTTGATCGTGGAACTGGAAACATCCTACACCTTACATCCCACAGTCCCAGAGTGTTGCCTTTTAGAAACATTGTCAAATGAGGTGCAGCATGTATAACAAAGTTGGAACAGAGAAGCAGCGCAATGTGATGTGGGAATCAGAGAGCATTTGTACAGATCTACCATATGTTCATCTAATAAAAGAGTAAGGAAGAAAGAATTATTATCTACCTATTTTCTTCTGACTAACAAAATTCTTCCAGAGCCCTACAGCAACCTCTTGATTTTGTTTTCAAATGTTAAGTAAAAAAGACTTTCAGTTCCCATTCATAATTAACTAATTCTATTTGATCTCGTGATTTCTGAGAATCAAAAGAAACTCCCTTCAAATACATATGTGGATGAGGGGAATAAACACTTTACATTTACAGTCGTAGAATTGTTTGAATATTCAATAAAAATGCATTTTTTTCCCCACCCAAACATTCCTTCCCTCCAGTCACAGCATGCAGTAAGTTTATGTAACTTTATAGATTTTAATAAGGTTTGTATCAGTTGTACAATTTGTAAAAATGTCATTTGAAACTGATTTCAAACCACAAGAGCATTTGGTTTTTTTTTAAAAAGGGGAGACTTTCTTCTGTACTTCAAAGTTCAGCTTGAGATAAGAGGAGTGTTTGCTGCTGCTTTAAATATTTCAATAGCCAGATTTCCATTGAAAATAATTTTTTAAATGCTTAGGGAAACTACAGCAACCATAATGCTTTGTGCTGACAGTATTGCTTGCGCATCTTCAATAATGTTGCCTATGAAACATTGCCTGGACAGGAAAATTAGTAACAAAGCAAACAAATACAACAGAATTAATAGAGTTTTAAAAAGAAACATGAAAAAGTACACTGAATTTGAAGGCACTTTCACTGTACTTATTTGAAAGCAAAACCATTTAATTTTATGATTAAAACTGCAAAATGATGCAGCTGTAGTTTTCACCGAACATCCAAACCAATAATCAGTTATAGTTTAACCCAAAACCTTTCAAAACATCAATGCTATTTCTAAAATGCCATATTTCATATTCATTTCATCATAGCTCCCCATACCTATAGTTTGCATCCAATATTCTTTAGCAATATAAATCTTATTACAGTTCCAATGGTCATGCAATACATCACATTTGAGATCATTTTGATGTTAAAATATGCCAGTTTTGTAAATGAAGATAAATGACAATTGATCTAAATAAAGCACAAAGTTGCCAAGGTGGAAACATTCTACTGAATGTTTAGCACCGACATTAAATAAGCTGGTTTGCATAAATTATTTTTATGCAAGAAATATAATTCACAAACAAAACTTATTGAAATAGATGCAGTATTAAATGTGCCGTGCAGTTCATGGTTAGACATGAATATTATTGAGGTTTCCCAGGCAGTTGTGCCTGCTTTAGATTTTTTTTTTAAAAAACTCAGCGCCAGAGTTGTAAAGCAAACAGCAGATAAGGCAAGTTATTGATTTCTATTTGAAAAAAACACAATGCAAATATTTTTAATTAAGGAAATAGATCAGTCTAGGGGCACAAACGATGAACGCCTAAGACCATGCATTTCGCAGATTTTGCTCTTTAGCAATTATGCCCACTTTTTGCAGTATTTTGAGCTGTGCCCAGCAGCTCCACCAAACAGAATAACCACAAACCGCACGCTCGGTTGGTGGACCAAACTGACAGCATCCTATCCGGCTACAAGCAGCTTCGTGACTGCAGTGGAGAGAGCTCCGAGGCTGTCCAACACACAAGTGCTGATTTGTCTTTATTGGGGAGGTGGATATGGGGTGGTGCCTTGGTTTTGGCGGCACAGTCAGCATTCCACGGTAGCCCTGATAAATGTGGCGGGGAGCTGGCGCTGAATATTTATCGTCACCTGGAATATCCGCGCTCCTTTTCCCCTCCAGGACGGCGAGGCAATCGGTGCAAATTAAAACCGTCCGCTCACTTTTCGCAGCATTATCCTGATGCACGAGCCAACAGAGGAAAAAAAAACCCCACCAAGTTTCGGACTTGAATTATCAGGCAGAGCCGCCTTTCTTTCAATAAACACCCGACGCGCAGACACAGCGAATGTGACGAGGTGGTAGCCGATGTGGGAACTCTGACTAAATGTGCCCGTTGTCTCTCAGGAGGAAAAAAGTCTCCAATACTCAGCAAGAAAACAACGCCAACGGGAGGAGAGGGGCAACAAGAAGATAAATGAAACACAAGTGAGTTCCTACCTCGAGCAGTCGTCTTCTCTTCAACAGTCAACGCGGTTCGAGTTTGTCAAACGCAAGCGGCTTCTTTTTCTTACCTGACAATCACCGTCTCTGAGAGAATTGTGTCGGACTCCCCCCCCCCACCGCCGCCCCCCGAGTCAGTAGTATTGAGGCGACAACACTTGGACAAGCTGGAAATACAGTTAATGGGAGATGCTAGTTTGAAGAATACAATGAGGGGGAAACACACACACTGGCCCCGAATTGCCAGAGGGAACCACGAATAAAGGCGCTTTTCTTATTCCTTTCACTCCCGATAGCTCAGCTCAGAGCGCTCGCACCCCCACACGCGGCGAGGATCTTGTTCTGCCTGAGCTCCTGCCTCCCAGCTCACACAACAGCTAAACAACGCCACCGCCGCTGCTACCACCCTGCCTGAAGTGCCGCTTGCCACAAAATAATCTTGCGTTTTTTTTTTGATATCTGCTCGTGCTGGAGGACAGCTTCGATGCAATTTGGCGGATGCCAGTTCATCTATTCTACTCTATCGCGATAATTAGAAAGGAAAGCAGGTCAGGGCTTTTATTGATGAACTGATTCTGGGAAACAGGTGCACTCAGCCAAGCTGCCTTTCATGGGGCTGCACTGACTTATTGAGTTTGCAATGTGTCTGGGGCTGGGATAAAATGTAACCATAACTGAATGGCTACAAAATCGTGTAGGGATCTTTCCAAATATTCTTTTCCTCGTCGTTTTAATTACTTTTTTTCTTCCAATAGTTGGGGAAATTAGATTTAGTTAAAAAGGACAGTCGTTAACAAAAACAAATGATGAGGAGAACAGGTTTGTTATCTGATTTTCAGGAGCCATCAACAAAGCATCTTGAGCTAGAAGTCATACCGTGTTTTGTAAGCTGCTGCATTGTAACATAAAATTAAGCAAGACAATTTGAAGCGTTTTGTTAGATGTGTGTTATTCAGTAACATCACAAGTCACGGAAAGAATTATATTGAACAAGGCCTAAGCGAATATCCTGAAGAAATCTTAAATGTCCTGAAAGTTCTCCAGGATGATAACATTTCTATGATTGTCTGTCCAAATGTTTTTTTTTCCTCAAACATATCGTGCAATGTGAGGTTTCCACCCAGATTAGGAAAGGCAGTATAATGCCTCTTCTCAACCATCCCATGTTTTACATGTTGGAAAGCATTAGCATAATATGTGCATATTGCCTTGTGATAGTAACTAATGTATTTCCAAAATCTCCACCTCATATTACCTATATCTGTTACTCCTGCTGCGATTTTTTTTAAACTGATGTTTACTTAGTTTAATAGTCCTCAAACAATAGTGCAAATTCACAAACAAACTTTATGGATTCCATTACTTTATTAGTGAGATTAAAATACCAGTAATAGTTTGCCACCATGCAACTAATCTTCAAACACATTTTAATTATTTGGGCAGTGATAAGAAAAGTAAAATTTAGGTTTGAGACTATGTGGCATTCAGTCAATATTAAGCAAGTTGGAGCTCAGGACAATTAAGTTTCTAATGAAGGTTGAAATTAGATGTTAAAGGAAGAGCACACAAATGGGCAGAGCCAGATAAAGCAACATTTCTCAGACATTTACCCCTGTGGCTTCTCCACTGTACACAGCTACAGGAGATAACTCACAAAAATAAGGAGTGACATTGCCGTCATGTCCAATAATAAATTCAAACCCAGGCAAAAGTCCAGCTCATCCCAACTTTATTAATATATATGCATATTTTGTATTGAAATTAGATTAAAGCAATTTACTTAGATACTTCTTTAGGCAAATGCTACAAATTACTTTATGCAAATTTGATTTTTGATTGCTTGAGACTGAAGATTGCATAAAACTAAAAATGAGATACTATCTCTTCAACTGCTTTCAGCTGAATTCCCACATGCAAGCTTTTGGCAGGGTTTCCTGACACAAATGACTGTAGGCCACAGAGAATTCAAAGTAGATATCCTAATACAAGCTATGGTGAGTATATTTTCTGTCAGATCAATAACACTATCAGATACAAGTCAAAGCAACATTTGTGATAACTAGAAACAGTCAGTTGAGACGTAAGGGGTATGACCTCACAGACCTAACATTTTCTCATTTTGACTGCCACTGTTTTCCCCTGGTATCTGTAACAAGCTTGCTCTAATGCTTCAATCCTTGAACAATAGGATTCCAAAAATATCCAATTCTGAATGTTCTGAAACAGCAATTAATTCATTTTTTGGTATATGATACTTGGTACATTGACAGTAATGTAACAATCCTGGGCAGGTTTATTTACAATTTGATTTCCAACACTATGAAACATGAAGTAGACACAATATCAGCCTTGGTTTATAAGACCCATGGTCTCCTATTTTAGGACTTACAGTTCAATAATGAATGGTAGATGTCTCTCCAGGCAGCAATGTCGGGGAGATTACAGGACTGTACAATTTCATTAAGCATTCTGCATTGTTTCTCTCGGATGCCTCAACAGCTCTGAGTAAAGATGCCAACTGGCTTTCAGGAATTATTAGGCAAATTATACAGAGACTTTAGGTGGGATATGGGACACTGAACCTTCATAGGGATCCTGTTGCTAATTGGAAACAGTCAGTATACATCTTTGAGTAGTTTCTTTGGTGTCAGCAATATTCACCACCCACCAAGAGACAGGAACATTTTACATCAGTTTTTTTTCTTTAATTCAAATTTTATTCAAAAATTTCATAGGTCAATTTAACAAGTAGAACAAGTAATTACCCACAAAATTATTTGACCGGTTTATTTCTTTTCCTCTGTTGACCTTATATACCTTTGTCTCCAGACCTTTTTTACAATCCAATGTCACATTCACAATTAGTTTCATACGTTATTTCTGATTACTTCTCATCACAAACAGCTTTTTGATATGTGGTGCTAGCATTCACTCACCAACATAAGTCCATTCTAAGCAATTATCCTGTTAATGGTGCTTTATAAGCTCCAAATTGTAATAATTACAATTCTAAATCTACTCCAACTAAATGTAGATGCTGTGGGGTAGATTTTGACTTGGGCCCCCAAATCAGCGCTCGATGGGCGGGGTAATCGGGCTATCCACCAGCTGATCGTGTGTGAGGCCTGAACCATTTGACAGGTGAGCTGCAAGCTCTTAAAGCAAGGATATCCTTAGAGCAGAGACTGAAGACTGGATGTGGCATATAGCGCCAAGATTTTCAGATGCTGCCGTGGAAGTTTTGATTGAACTACTGAGGGCTCGCAGGAACATCCTCTTCGCCTCCAGTGCAACTAGAGTTCCAAGGCAAACACCTCAGTAGGCCTGGAGGGAGGTTGCTGAGCATGCAACACAAGTCAGCCTCTTCCAAAGGAAAGCATAGAATGGTTACAGCACAGAAGGAGGCCATTTGGCCCGTCGAGCCCGTGCCGGCTCTCTGCAAGAGCACTTCAGCTAGTCCCACACCCCCGCCCTTTCCCCGTAGCCCTGCAAAAAATTTTCCTTCAGGTACTTATCCAGTTCCCTTTAGAACGCCACGATTGAGCCTGCCTCCACCACCCTTTCAGGCAGTGCATTCCAGATCCTAACCACTCACTGCGTAAAAAAGTTTTTCCTCATGTCGCCTTTGGTTCTTTTGCCAATCACCTTAAATCTGTGTCCTCTGGTTCTCGACCCTTCCACCAATGGGAATAGTTTCTCTCTATCTACTCTGTCTAGACCCCGTCTGATTTTGAACACCTCTATCAAATCTCCTCTCAACTTTCTCTGCTCTAAGGAGAACCACCTCAGCTTCACTAGTCTATCCATGTAACTCAAGTCCCTCATCCCTGGAATCATTCTCATAAATCTTTTCTGCACCCTCTCTAAGGCCTTCACATCCTTCCTAAAGTGTGGTGCCCAGAATTGGACACAGTACTCCAGTTGAGGCCGCACCAGTGTTTTATTAAGGTTCATCATAACTTCCTTGCTTTTGTACTCTATGGGCTGGATTTTCATTGACCTATGGAGGCGGGTTTGGAGGCGTGTGGGGGGTTAAAATTGCGAAAACTGGCGGGCGGGCACAAGTCCGCCTCCATCCCGCCTCCACGCAATTTTCATGAAATCGTGTGTGATGGTCCCGACTGCGTCCCGCCTTTAAGAGACGGGATAGGCTGTTAAGGCCCTTAACAAGCACTAAATTGGCTCTATAATGCCATTTTGAAAGGCCTTTGTGATTTTAACCCTTGTTATATGTGAAGCACGCCTGTTCTGAACCACGATTGTGAAACCTGGCAGGAGCACATTTGGCTGGCTGGCTTCTCTCTCTCTCTCTCTCTCTCTGAGTGGTGGTGTAAAAATATCTGGGAGCAGACTTAGGGCTGCTGCTCATTTTGCATCCAGGTCCTCTCACAGCAAAGGCCAGGCAGTGTTTGAAGACCTTCAATGCAGCAGCAATGATGACATCATCAGAGGAGACTTTCAGACTGGAAACACTAATTGGTTCATGGGTTCCCACATGCTGGAACTCAATTAGGTGAAAATCGCATCAATCTCCCACATCCAATTGCAGTCGGGTGGATAACACAAAAAGTGGATAACACGACCCCAACCCGCCCCAGTATCAAAATCCAGCCCTATGCCTCTATTTATGAAGCCCAGTATCCCGTATGCTTTTTTAACTGCTGCTACCTTCAAAGATTTGTGCACATATACCCCCAGGTCTCTCTGTTCATGCACCCACTTTAGTTTATATTGCCTCTCCTTGTTCTTCCTACCAAAATGTATCACTTCGCACTTTACTGCATTAAATTTCATCTGTCACGTGTCCACCCATTTCACCAGCCTGTCTATGTCTTCTTGAAGTCTATCACTATCCTCCTCACTGTTCAGTATACTTCCAAGTTTTGTGTCATCTGCAAATTTTGAAATCGTGCCCTGTACTCCCAAGTCCAAGTCATTAATGTATATCAAGCAAAGCAGTGATCCTAGTACCGACCCCGGGGGAACACCACTGTATACCTTCCTCCAGTCCAACAAACAACCGTTCACCACTACTCTGTTTCCTGTCACTTAGCTAATTTCGTATCCATGCTGCCACTGTCCCTTTTATTCCATGGCCTTCAGCTTTGCTGGCAAGCCTATTATGTGGCACTTTATCAAACGCCTTTTGGAAGTCCATATACACCACATCATCCGCATTGCCCTCATCGACCCTCTCTGTTACCTCATCAAAAAACTCGATTGGAAATGGGTACAATGCTGAATGAAGTTTAATAACATAAGAACTAGGAGCAGAAGTAGGCCAAACGGCCCATCAAGCCTGCTACGCCATTCAATAAGATCACATGGCTGATCTTCGACCTCAGCTCTACTTTCCCGCCCGATCCCCATATCCCTTGACTCAGCCTTTAATATACTCAATGACTCAGCATCTATAGCCCTTTGGTGTAAAGAATTCCAAAGATTCACAACCCTCTGAGTGATTAAATTACTCCTCATCTTAGTCTTAAATGGCCAACCCCTTATCCTGAGACTATGCCCCTAGTTCTAGACTCTCCAGCCAGGGGAAACAATCTCTCAGCATCTACCCTGTCAATCCTCCTCAGAATCTTATATGTTTCAATGAGATCACCTCTCATTCTTCTAAACTTCAGAGAGTATAGGCCCAATCTACTCAATCTCTCCTCATAGGGCAACCCTCTCATCACAGGGATCAATCTAGTGAACCTTCGTTGCACTACCTCTAAGGCAAGTATGTCCTTCCTCGGATAAGGAGACCAAAACTCTACACAGTACTCCAGGTGTGGTCTCATCAAAGCCCTGTACAATTGTAGTAAGACTTCCTTACTCTTGTACTCCAACCCCCTTGCAGTAAAGGCCAACATGCCATTTGCCTTCCTAATTGCTTGCTGTATCTGCATGCTAAATTCCTGTGTTTCCTGTACGAGGGCACCTAAATCTCTCTGAGCACCAACATTTAATAGTTTCTCACCATATAAAAAATATTCTGTTTTTCTATTCTTCCTACCAAAGTGAATAACCTCACATTTCCCCACATTATATTCCATCTGCCACCTTATTGGCCACTCACTTAACCTGTCTATATCCCTTTGCAGGCTCTTTGTGTCCTCCTCCACCTAACTTTGTATCGTCAGCAAACTTTGATACATTGCACTCAATCCCTTCATCGAAGTCATTAATATAGATTGTAAATAGCTGAGGCCTAAGCACTGATCCTTACGGCATCCCACTACTTACAGCCTGCCAACCGGAAAATGGCCCGTTTATCCCTACTCTCTGTTTTCTGTCCATTAACCAATCGTCTATCCATGCTAATATATTACCCCCAACCTCATGAGCCCTTATCTTG
The DNA here is from genome assembly GCA_030390025.1 of Squalus acanthias. Lineage (NCBI taxonomy): Eukaryota > Metazoa > Chordata > Chondrichthyes > Squaliformes > Squalidae > Squalus > Squalus acanthias. The sequence goes on along the minus strand of CM059438.1, from coordinate 28,582,952 downwards.
CATAGCAATCTTTTATGAATGCCTTTTGGAAAGCCCAAATATACTACATTCACTGGTTCCCCTTTATCTGACCTGCCAGTTACATCCTCAAAAAACTCTAATAAATTTGTTAAACACGATTTCCCTTTCATACAACCATGGTGACGCTGCCTAATCATATTATGATTTTCTAAGTGCCCTGTTACCACTTCCTTAATAATGGATTCCAGCATTTTCCTGACGACAGGCTAACTGGTCTGTAGTTCCCTGTTTTCTCTCTTCCTCCTTTCTTGAATACATACATAGAACATAGAACAGTACAGCACAGTGCAGGCCCTTCGGCCCTCGATGTTGTGCCGAGCATTGTCCGAGACCAAGATCAAGCTATCACACTCCCTATCACTCTGGTGTGCTCCATGTGCTTATCCAATAACCGCTTGAAAGTTCCTAAAGTGTCCGACTCCACTATCACAGCAGGCAGTCCATTCCACACCCCAACCACTCTCTGAGTAAAGAATCTACCTCGGACATCCCTTCTATATCTCCCCCCATGCACCTTATAGTTATGCCCCCTTGTAACAGCTGCCTCTACCCGAGGAAATAGTCTCTGAACATCCACTCTATCTATCCCCCTCATCATCTTATAAACCTTTATTAAGTCGCCTCTCATCCTCCTCCGCTCTAAAGAGAAAAGCCCCAACTCCCTCAATCTTTCCTCATAAGACCTCCCCCCCAAACCAGGCAGCATCCTGGTAAATCTCCTTTGCACTTTTTCCAATGCTTCTACGTCCTTCCTATAGTGAGCTGACCAGAACTGCACACAATATTCCAAATGTGGTCTCACCAAGGTCCTGTACAGTTGCAGCATAACCTCACGGTTCTTAAACTCAAACCCTCTGTTAATAAACGCCAACACACCATAGGCCTTCTTTACTGCTCTATCCACTTGAGTGGCAACCTTCAGAGATCTGTGGATATGAACCCCCAGATCCCTCTGCTCCTCCACGTTCCTCAGAACCCTGCCGTTGACCCTGTAATCCTTATTCAAATTTGCCCTACCAAAATGAATCACCTCGCACTTATCAGGGTTAAATTCCATCTGCCATTTTTCGGCCCAGCTCTGCATCCTATCAATGTCTCTTTGCAGCCTACAACTGCCCTCCACCTCATCCACTACTCCACCAATCTTGGTGTCATCAGCAAATTTACTGATCCACCCTTCAGTCCCCTCCTCCAAGTCATTGATAAAAATCACAAACAGCAGAGGACCCAGCACCGACCCCTGTGGCACACCGCTGGTAACTGGTCTCCAGTCCGAAAATGTTCCATCCACCACCACCCTCTGCCTTCTATGAGATAGCCAGTTACTTATCCAATCGGCCAAATTTCCCTCTATCCCACAACTCCTTACTTTCTTCATGAGACGACCATGGGGAACCTTATCAAACGCCTTACTAAAATCCATGTATACGACATCAATTGCTCTACCTTCATCTACACACTTAGTTACCTCCTCAAAGAATTCAATTAAATTTGTTAGGCAAGACTTACCCTTCATGAATCCGTGTTGACTATCCCTGATTAAGTTGCCCCTTTCCAAATGGTCATAAATCCTATCCCTCAGGACCTTTTCCATTATCTTACCAACCACCGAAGTAAGACTAACCGGCCTATAATTACCAGGGTCATTCCTATTTCCTTTCTTGAAGAGAGGAACAACATTCGCCACTCTCCAGTCCTCTGGCACCATCCCCGTGGACAGTGAGGACCCAAAGATCAAAGCCAGAGGCTCTGCAATCTCCTCCCTTGCCTCCCAAAGAATCCTAGGATATATCCCATCTGGCCCAGGGGACTTATCGACCCTCAGGTTCTTCAAAATTGCTAAAACATCTTCCCTCAGAACATCTACCACCTCCAGCCTATCCACCTTTATCACACTCTCATCCTCAAGAACATGGCCCCTCTCCTCGGTGAACACTGATGAAAAGTATTAATTCATCACCTCTCCTATCTCTTCTGACTCCATGCACAAGTTCCCACTACTGTCCTTGACCGGCCCTACCTTCACCCTGGTCATTCTTTTATTTCTCACATAAGAGTAAAAAGCCTTGGGGTTTTTCTTGATCCGACCCGCCAAGGACTTCTCATGCCCCCTCCTAGCTCTCCTAAGCTCTTTTTTTAGCTCATTCCTTGCTACCTTGTACCCCTCAATCGACCCAACTGAACCTTGTTTTCTCATCCTTACATACGCTTCCTTTTTCCTCTTGACTAGACATTCAACCTCTTTTGTGAACCATGGTTCTCTCACTCGGCCATTTCCTCCCTGCCTGACAGGGACATACCTATCAAGGACACGCAGTAATTGCTCCATGAAAAAGCTCCACTTTTCGTTTGTGCCTTTCCCTGATAGTTTCTGTTCCCATCTTATACTCCCTAATTCTTGCCTAATCGCATCATAATTACCCCTCCCCCAATTATAAACCCTGCCCTGCCGTATGGCCCTATCCCTCTCCATTGCAATAGTGAAAGTTACCGAATTGTGGTCACTATCTCCAAAGTGCTCTCCCACATACAAATCAAACACTTGGCCCGGTTCATTACCCAGTACCAAATCCAACGTGGCCCCAGCTCTTGTCGGCCTATCCACATATTGTGTCAGGAAACCCTCCTGCACACACTGTGCAAAAACTATCCCATCCGAACTGTTTGACCTATAAAGGTTCCAATCAATATTTGGAAAGTTGAAGTCACCCATGACAACTACTCTGTGACCTCCACACCTATTCATAATCTGCTTTGCAATTTCTTCCTCCACATCTTTATTACTATTTGGGGGCCTGTAGAAAACTCCTAACAGCGTGACCGCTCCTTTCCTATTTCTAACTTCAGCCCATATTACCTCAGACGGCAGATCCCCCTCGAACTGCCTTTCTGCCGCTGTTAAACTATCCTTGATTAACAATGCTACTCCTCCACCTTTCTTACCAACTTCCCTACTCTTACTGAAACATCTATACCCCGGAACTTCCAACAACCATTCCTGTCCCTGTTCTAACCATGTCTCCGTAATGGCCACCACATCGTAGTCCCAAGTACCAGCGGGGTTACATTTGCTACCTTCCAATCCGCTGGGACCATTCTAGAATCTAGGGAATTTTGGAAGATCACCTAAAGGTCGAAGATCAGCCATGACCTAACACGCTAAGCCAAATTAAGATTTATTTATTGCTATGACTCCTTCCCTGCCTCACCTTGCCACAGCACTTCCTCCGCCCCCCGCCCCCCCCAATCTGCTTCTTTAATTATCCTCCAACTAGTTTTATCAGCAGCTGCTGTTGCCCTCAGAGCAAGCAAATGTTGTGGTCACCTGGTAGCACAAGGAAATCTGTGAGCTCTTCTTGCATTTGCCAGCAAATAACATCCTACTGCTACTTTTCTGCTCAAAGACACCTCCTCATCCTGCACATTGCTTGCTGCACGCTGTGCTCATCATGCACACATCAGTATGCCTCACACACTTTTACAAGCCTTTGATGCAGCCACTAATAAGCTCCCCTTATTTCTGCAAGACAAGAAATCCCACGATAGCCATGACAGAATGAGAACAGGACCTGCCTCTCTTCAGATCCTCATACCCATGGGGCAGAAAGCCCTCGAGATGTTGGGCACAGGCCTCCCTCAGAGCATCGGGAATGGAAAGGAGAGGTGGAAGCAATGGAGCAGCAGAGTCTCTGCATTTTTCTTCATCTGTCCTCAATGTGCTGCCTCTTGAGGATATTGGTCCAGTTGGTAATTCCTCACCACTCCACAGGGAAGAAATTGGGCTCTGTAGCGCCCGATATTTAGGCGTTACGTGACCTCCTAACGGTGGAAAATAGGGTCCGAGATGCGCACGCACACTTCTGATGGGAAGTGCACTGGACGCCATCTTGGTAAAGGTGTTTGTGCGTGTGCACCTAATGATCGTCGGCAGCATGCAGAGCAGGAAGATTATAACGTCAATCAGTGTGCAACGTTGATTGATGCCAGCGCTGCCCTTTCCAAACACAAGGCTTCAGCCTACGCAATGTCTTAACCGGGCATAGCTGAACACGAGTTCAAATGACATGAAGGACCCCCACCAGCACTATTTAAAGGGATCATGAGCTACTTACAGATTAGTTGCTGGATTATTTCTTCTGGCTGCTGCTGCAATTGTATGCCTTTTTTGAGCTTTCCTATACTTGCCTAAAGTTTGAATACTCTACAGGCAGTGGTCTGGCTGGTGCAGAAGTACTTTTTTGTTCATTTATAAACTTGTGTTGAAACAAGTTGCTTCCAGACATAGGTGGCCTGGTAGTCCTTCCTCTTGGAATTGAGCATGACTGGGAGATTGAGCAAAAGCCATGCAGAGCAGGACAAGCTGCTAGAAGAGGAAGGGGGAGAAGGGCTCTCAGCAGGAGACCATACGTGCTGAGGGTCTTTAAGGAGCAATTCTGTTACCTCAACTTCAGCGAGGACCAGTGCTTGAGATGTCTTTGCTTCACTAAAGAGGTTGTGACTGAAATCTGCCAACTGCTGCAGCCACAACTGCAACCTCAAACCAGGGCTAGGACAGCATTGCCTGTAGCTGTCAGGGTGACTGTGGCTCTTAACTTTTATGCATCTGGCTCCTTCCAGGCTGCTGCTGGAGATATAAGGAACATCTCACAGTTTGCAGTAAACTACTGCATAAGGGAGGTCACTGAGGCTCTGTATACTCAGAGACAGCTTCATCTCATTCCCTCTTGCCAGAGACAAGCGGGCGGAGTGAGCACGAGGGTTTGCATGGATTGCAGACTTCTCCATGGTGCAGGGTGCCATTGGCTGCATGCACATTGCCTTGCGTGCGCCTCATCTGAATGCGGCCATTTTCATGAACTGAAAGGGATTCCACTCCCTCAATATGCAGCTGGTGTGCGACCACAGGCAGCGCATCATGCAGGTGAATGCCTGTTATCCTGGCAGCAGTCACAATTCCTTCATTCGGCAGCAGTCCTCTGTGCCTCCTGTATTTGACCCACCACCACAAGCCAAAGGTTGGCTACTGGGCGACAAGGGTTAGCTACTCATGACATGGGTCATGACACCAGTCTGGAACCCATACACACGTGCACAGCAGGCCGACAGTGAGAGCCATGCTGTCACAAGGAACATTATAGAGCACAGCATCAGCGCCCTCAAGGAATGCTTCCATTGCCTGGACCGCTCTGGAGGAGCCCGGCAGTACTTAGCTGAGTGGGTATCAAGATCTGTAGTAGTATGCCACATGCTGCACAACCTCGCCATTATGAGGGTACAGCCCTTGCCACCACATATCAGGCGAGAAGCTGAGAGGAGCAGCAGGAAGTGGAGGAGGAGGAGCAAGTGCCACAGGAAGTGGAGGAACAGGAAGAGGAAGGGAGGCTACAATGTAGACAGCCTTTTTCTGCCCGGGCTCTACATGATGAAATAATTAATGCACAATATCAGTAACCTTAACCACATCTCCCCATTCACCAACAATTCCATGCACCTTACCTTTCCTCTGTCACATCCTCCCTTTTTCGACAACACAAAAATAAAAACCACCAGAAAATGCACATTGCAAACCAAATGTAAAAATTAATTCATGATATAATGCATGCAAAAATCACCCTTATGCATTCCCGTAGTGCCTGTTTTCCGTGTGCCTTTGCCTCTCCCAGTGCTCCTGCAAGATGCTTTCCCAGTGGCTGCAGCATGGGTTGTGGAAGGCTGCTGACCTCCAATTGAGGAAACTGTAGATGGCCTTGGCGGGCGACCTCCAGCAGCTCTGAGCCTAGAAGGCCCGGCTTCAGACTGCACCATCTCGGCCTGGGCTGCAGTAGTCTAGGTTGGCTGTATGACCGGCAACAGCAAGGGCACTGACGGAGTGGCAGGGGTGGGAGCAGGAATGCTGTTATCCTGGGAGAGGACAGCAGGTTTGTGCTCCATGGAACAACTGCCACTCTCCCAGGCGGCGCCTTAGCAATCCGACTGATCTGTTGGAGAACAGATTGATGAACTGCTGTGACGCCCTGGAAGCCCCTTTGAACAGTGGTACCCAGAGCAGCAGTCTGAGCTTGTAAGGCAGCAGTCGAAGCTTCCACTGCAGCACTCAGACCTTTGATTGAAACTGGAAGCAGTGACATCGGCCATGAAATGCTGCTCCATGGTGGGTTCCACAGCTGTGCTGATGGAGGTGACCACCCTTTCGATGTTGGAAAGGATGGGCTCCAAGGTTTGCACAAAGCCCTTGCCAAGTTGGTGCTGGACTCCTCCATGCACCTTGACTTTGAGTGCAGGCTTTCCAGTGCACCAAGCATTTCATTATGTACACCCACCAGCCTTCTTCTGTAACCTGGCCTATCGAAGTCCTCATCTGACTCCTCTGCAGCAGAACTAGTGTGCGACCTGGCCCTCGGCAAGCTAGCACCTGTGCAATCCTTCCCCCCACCACCCCCCCCACCCCCCCACCCTGGCTCCTGCGCACTTGTGCCCGATGTCTCACCACGTGCAGATCCCTTCTCTATCCTAGTACAGTGACACTTTAGTCCCCGACCCTGGCCCCGACCCCGGCCTCACACAGGATGTGTGGAACCGGAAACTGCCGCTTAGCCCCAGAGGCTCATGGTCATCAGTCCACCGTATTGTCAAGGAGACGGCATCCAGTCTCAGTGGGCACGCTCCGCTCGTTGGTAACAGACAAGAGGAGAAGCGAGAGCTGGTACGGCCGTCAACACCATCGGTCTCATCTGCTCCAGTGACACTTTATCAACGTTAGTGACTGTCTACTAACTTAAGCAGAACTCTACCAACCGCAGAGACAGTGTCAACTTCATGATCATTAAGTAAGTAAAACAAAAATAATAATAAGTATATATATGTGTTTAATTGTATAACTAATTTTATACAGAAAAATTACTTGTGTTTGTTACAAGGGGTCCGTGGAATTTTTATTACATGGGAGGGGGGCCCTCAGAAGAAAAAATGTTGAGAATCCCTGCTCTATCCTAGCCTCTAAAATACAAGCAGTGTCAGTGTCTGAGCTGGTGGCTGCAAGTGTAAGATCGAGTGACGGTGTCTCTTCATCTTCACTGTCTTCTTCCATTCCTCCACTGACTGCGAAGGTTCCAGTTCTTGGAAATCTGAAATGAAAAAGGGACAAGGGTTGGGTTGTGGTGAGGAAAGAGGAGAAATTAAGAAGTGCGTGCTTACACCACCTGCAGCTTCTAAGTCAGAAGAGATTGCGGGATGAGGTAGAAGTGGGATGAGAGAAGGAGGATTAAGTATGCAGATACCCTCATTATCGATCGCTTCAGCCCCGCCAGTGGCTACGTCCTCAGTAATGCCTCTTCCTATGATGTCCAGCACTGTCTCCTCCATGGGGGTTAAAACATGCAGATGCGCTTGTCCGCCTCCAGTTTTTTGCTGCTGCCTGCTGTTATGCGTCACCTTCTCCTGCAATAAAAAGGGAAGTGTATCAGTGAGTCTCCTGCAATATGTTTGGGTAATGTGGCTGGTTGGTTGAATAGCTGCCAGTGTGTGCGAGCTGTGAGTTGCGGGTGCGAGGCTTGCAACAGTGCTAAGCATGTGAGGAGGAGGTAAAGCATATGAATTTTAGGATTGAGTACTGATTGATAGAGATTGTTGGTAGGTAAGTGATGAGGACGTAGTGAATTGAACAGTGGATGAGGCTAGTGGTGCAGTTAGTAGGATATGCCATTTGAAGGTGAACGCACTCACCTTGATAACTTGTGTGAGATTGTTAAACTTCTTCCTGCACTGCATCTCTGTTCTTGGAGTAACACTCCTGGCATTGACCTCTGCCGCTAATTGTTCGCACTGCCTCCTGAGCATATGTCTGGAGGGCCTCCTGCCCCCCTGCAGATATAGGAAGTCTCTCCTTCTTTCCCCCTCGTCCACCAGGACCTCCAGTGCAGTGGCTAAAAACCTTGGTGCTCGCTCTCTCGCAAGTTCAGCCATTGCTCAAAGTGTCACAGCACAGATTCCGTTTTCAAATATCTCCCACCACTTCTTACAGCCACAATGCACCTCCCCTTTTAAGTAGCGCTAGCCACTCGTGATATCGGGCCACCTGCTGATGCATGGAGCTCTAGATGTTGTTGCTGTTGCTGCTCCTCTTCCTCCTCCATCAATCATATAAGGGTAGCCAAAACTGCTTCAATTTTAATGAGACCTTCTTTCTGCTAAAAGGCTCTTCAAGTCCAGAAAAATTGTTAAACAACTTCTCTCACACAAATACAGTACTCTGGAGAAACCAATAATTCCTACTAGAACAGAGCAATTTACCTGTGAGTGCCCCTTTCAGTAGCGCTCCAAATATACCCTCAACTTTCTGCAAAGTCCAGTTTCCTGTGCAAGTTCCGCCCTCAATGGTAGTCCCACTGAATCACCTGGAAATTGCAACAGGATCCTATCTGCATGATAGGACCCATGTTTAAATAGCAGATACAGGTGAGCACCTAAGCCGTCCAGGTCCTAATCTGAGTAAAGATGGCAGCGGCCACCTCAGAAGCCCAAATGGGGTGGTATATACTGCGCTGCCATTTTAACCTCATTTGTGCCCATCAGAGCGGGTGAAAATCAGCCCCAGTGAAAAAAGTTAAACATTTTGTCATTGTCTTCATTCAACTCCAGATCTGTAGGTATCTGAAAGAGAAAGATACTTTAACATTTTGGGTATGATCCTTCATCAGAATATATCAGAGTCTAGCTTCATATTTCTATTGCTAGTTGACCTGTTGTGCATTTCCAGCCTTTTTTGTTTTATTTCAGATTGTCAGCATTTATGATTTTTCCCTTTATCCCTATGTATATATGTGGCCCGTTGCTGTTGAAGTGTTTCATGTTACACAATATACAGCCTCTGCTGGTGCCAAAAGACATTAGGGTTAAATGGGACAGAAAACTAGGAAAATAGTAATAGCATCAGCTGGCGCTTTTATCACTGATTTTCCAGCCTGTGAAATTTGACTTTATTAGCACTAACAATCTGGTATTAGTTTAACACCCGCTGCTAATTAATGCCAATTAAGGGCTTGTTCAAGGCTACAACTACTAACTGGAAGTACACTCTGCTGAAAGAAAGAAATTCTACAATGGCACCCCGTTCTCCTTGGGTCAATTAGAAATATTTTATCGGTCAGTAGGTGTTATTTTGTTCCACAATTGGTGTTGTTTTATCATTCTGTTAGTATTGTTCGATCCCTCAATTGATTAATTTCATCCCTCAGTTGATTTATTTTATTCCTCAAGTTGATTTATTTCATCCCTCAGTTGATTTATTTCATCCCTCAGTTGATATATTTTATCCCTCAAGTTGATTTATTTCATCCCTCAGTTGATTTATTTCATCCCTCAGTTGATTTATTTCATCCCTCAGTTGATTTATTTCATCCCTCAGTTGATATATTTTATCCCTCAGTTGATTTATTTCATCCCTCAGTTGATTTATTTCATCCCTCAAGTTGATTTATTTCATCCCTCAGTTGATTTATTTCATCCCTCAGTTGATTTATTTTATCCCTCAGTTGATTTATTTCATCCCTCAGTTAATTTATTTTATCCCTCAGTTGATTTATTTCATCCCTCAGTTGATTTATTTCATCCCTCAGTTGATTTATTTCATCCCTCAGTTGATTTATTTCATCCCTCAGTTGATTTATTTCATCCTTCAGTTGATTTATTTTAACCCTCAGTTGATTTATTTCATCCCTCAGTTGATTTATTTTACCCCTCAGTTGATTTATTTCATCCCTCAGTTGATTTATTTCATCCCTCGGTTGATTTATTTCATCCCTCAGTTGATTTATTTCATCCCTCAGTTGATTTATTTCATCCCTCGGTTGATTTATTTCATCCCTCGGTTGATTTATTTCATCCCTCAGTTGATTTATTTCATCCCTCAGTTGATTTATTTTATCCCTCAGTTGATTTATTTTATCCCTCAGTTGATTTATTTTATCCCTCAGTTGATTTATTTCATCCCTCAGTTGATTTATTTCATCCCTCGGTTGATTTATTTCATCCCTCGGTTGATTTATTTTATCCCTCAGTTGATTTATTTCATCCCTCAGTTGATTTATTTCATCCCTCAGTTGATTTATTTCATCCCTCAGTTGATTTATTTTACCCCTCAGTTGATTTATTTCATCCCTCAGTCGATTTATTTCATCCCTCGGTTGATTTATTTCATCCCTCAGTTGATTTATTTTATCCCTCAGTTGATTTATTTCATCCCTCAGTTGATTTATTTCATCCCTCAGTTGATTTATTTCATCCCCAAGTTGGTTTATTTCATCCCTCAGTTGATTTATTTCATCCCTCAAGTTGGTTTATTTCTGATATGTGTGGCTGCTGTGATTATTGCTGCCCTACATTTTAATGATTATTAATGAGCATATGTTGATGTCATTTGGCCTCTATAGACCAGGCACAGACAGTATGTTATTTCAACTATTGTTCATATAAATATGTGCTGTACTGTGCAGAACCTTGATGCCTCTGTGCTTGGTATACCTATTACAAGTGATGTTGCAGTACTGTGTGGATATTAAAAGATGTATTCTTATTCATAGATTTCTGTGCAAGATTATGGGACTAGGTGGAACCACATGATCACCTGAGATGAGTTGCATGTGTTTGTGTATGCTAATGACTCTTGTGGTCCTAATCATGCTTCTGTAAACTGTATGTCATAATCTACTTTTACTTGCTGTGCTCCCTGGGAGAGGTGGGTACCATGGCCTGATGGCTGTGAAGATCCTAGATTTAATTTTAAGCATAACTGGGACTTTCTACTTCCAACTGCAAACAACCCTCACGCAGCAGTATCAATCCTAGGAGCTTGCTGCAATCAAACCCAATAACTCATGGACCCGAGGTGAGTTCCATTGACACTGGTGCTAGGCTTGCTGTTTGCATAGAACTGCTGCCAACATGAGCACCAACTAGTAAATCCTGAGCCCTGTCATTCTTCACACCACTGGAGGCCACAGTTTCATGAGGTGCACTCGTCTACTGCAGTTCAAAACAATACACCAGTATGAGCTTAGAGACTCCTTGTTGCAAGGTGATCTGCAGTATAGATCCTAACGAGTAGAAGCTGGCCCTCAAAGCTTTCTGCATTTTTTACTCCCACAGATTCCAGAGCTATAGTACCAGCATGATACACACACTTCACTTACCATCTCACTGAGGCAGCTACATCATGCACAGTTTGTGGCATTTGCTGCACTTTGTACTTCAGACATGCTTGCCTGACACATTTTGATCAGATTGCTCGAAATCTGAGACACAGACTCCTTTGGAGCATCGAAACTTTTCCTCATAAAGCTCATTGCAGAATCAAATGAACACGCATACATGGGTCAATGCCCTCTGCTTAAACGACTCCGCAGAGTTGTATATTCTCAAGCATGTCAGGAGAAACTTCTAAGTGACTGAGTTTCCGATTAACAACTCTGTGCCTTTCCTAATACCCCAAGGACAGTGCTCTACCTTCACCAAGTAAACCTTCTACATTGTGAAGTGGGTGATGTGTTGGCTGTGGTGTTGAAAAATGGGGAGTACCAAAGTTCATCATGCTCATCTTACTCCTGAGATATACCTTCACCTATGAAAAGTACATGGAAAAACAGAGGGATGGAGTGCATACAATTCTGAATGTGCAGTCCTGACAGTACACAATTAGGAATGTCTTCCTGTTGGTGGCTGTGTGCAGTGATACTTGCCACAGATGTATAATGCTCAGCATTTGGCATTTACCTTTTTGGGGTTGCCGATGATCCATCTCTAGTGACCTTAGACTTAGAAGTTTCTCATGGTCAATGGGCTCCAAAAGGCAGGTCTCCCAGCAAGGCCTTTTCTCAAAACGTCTCCCTGTGGTGCTCTTGCATTATAAGTCAGCTTGGCCTAGAAGAGGTAAACAGTTAAGTTTTAAGCAAATGGTGCTGATAAAAAAGGGTTCATCAAAGTTCCAGATTTATTCACATAGGTGAGGGAAGGATAACAGTTTGTAATCACAGAACAGTCCCATTAATACCCTGTCCAAAATCATATATAGGGCTTACAAATTCATTACCAGCATCATTAACACATGGCAGTGGTTGTACATATACCTTCTCCATACTGCCTATCTTTACATTACCAGATAGCCCCCCATCAATAAAGTTTATTCTTTGTCGTTCATGCTAATTTTGATTTATTAAAGCAGTCAGTTAGAGGTTTCACCATATGTGATGGTACTGCACTACTTATTCCAAGTAAAATTCACGTTTCATATTTTATTTACTTGGTTGATCTCGTACAGCAAGAGGATACTTGTATTAGGAACAGGCTCCTATATTTCGCCACTCAATCCACCACGTTTCATGGAATCATAGAATTGTTACAGCACAGTAGGAGGCCATTCGGCCCGTCAAGCCCATGCCAGCTCTCTGCAAGAGCAATTCAGCTAGTTCCACTCTCCTGCCCTTTCCCCATAGCCCTGTAATTTTTTTTTCCTTCAGGTACTTATCCAATTCCCTTTTGAAAGCCACACTTTATTTGCCAATATTTTACCTATCACAATTGGCTCCACTCTATACTTTAAGCATGTCTTGGACTTTTACTCCAGTCATTAAAATTCCTTATCCACGGTCCAGAGGTTCACGGACACAGCATGGACCCTGCATGTAACTTCATGGCGGGCATATTAATACCTGGTCTTGGTGGTGTTGACTCCTACTGATCCAAAAAGACCTTTTTCCAACATTACACCTGCAAATTCAGGCAGTAACTGTAGGTTTCGCAAAATCCCCCAGAAACTCGAATAGAACCCTGAAGGGGGTGAGTTTTGGATCTTACACGAATTTAGAATGGTGGGACCAAACTGAAGGAATTTGAGGTCAAGGCCTCAGTTTTGAAGATATTTTGAAAGGAATCAAGGAAGAAATAAGAACCTGAGGAAAATGACTTTGGATAATAAAGATACCTTTTTAAAAGGGCCATTGGGTAAACCTGCAGTCACAGAAACACAGGCTGCGGGAAGGGGTGTGGTGAGGCAGTGGACAGCTTTTGGATATTGGGACCAAAACAAGCTGTCTGGGAAATGTTTGCACTGCAATCCAACCAAGGAGGAAGAGCCTCATCCAAAACCTCACAAACACATTCAAAAATTAATAAACCAAGACCCCTTTTGAAAACCCCAGGTCCAGACAGGATACTGGAAGTCTGAAAACAATTCCTAACAAATAAAACTGCCAGTATACAGTTTCATAGCCCATCATCCCATCAAAAACCGATTAGCCAAGTATCGACAGGAACAGTTTAACAAACCCGCCAAAAACCTAAGACAAAGAAGCGAGATTTGGCGGGTAGATAGAGGCCCTGTCTCAATGGAAGACAAAAATGAGAAGTCGCACAACACCAGGTTATAGTCCAACAGATTTATTTAATTTTACAAGCTTTCGAAGCAGTTCGCTCCTTCGTCAGGTAAGTTAGCAATGAGAGAATCTCCCAGAATTCACAATTTAAACCCAGACAAAATCTATTCACATTATTCCCTACAACAAAGAGCATAGCCAAGACAATGAGATGTGTCCCAGGGGGTCCAACGTGTCAAACCACCTGCTGGCTGCATATCCTGTCAATTTGTGTTCTTGTGTTAGACTTTTTAAAAAAAAAAACACCTGGGAAGACCGGCCATGATGTCAAGTCACGTTCTGTATCGTGACATGAACCCGATATCGCGATTGAGGCCATCCTCATGAGTGCGGAACTTGGCTATCAGTTTCTGCTCTATGATTTTGCGCTGTCGTGTATCTCGAAGGCCGCCTTGGAGAACGCTTACCCGCAGATCCGAGGCTGAATGCCCCTGGCTGCTGAAGTGTTCCCCGACTGGGAGGCAACCCTCCTGCCTGGCGATTGTTGCGCGGTGTCCGTTCATATGAACGGACACCGCGCAACAATCGCCAGGCAGGAGGGTTGCCTCCCAGTCGGGGAACACTTCAGCAGCCAGGGGCATTCAGCCTCGGATCTGCGGGTAAGCGTTCTCCAAGGCGGCCTTCGAGATACACGACAGCGCAAAATCATAGAGCAGAAACTGATAGCCAAGTTCCGCACTCATGAGGATGGCCTCAATCGCGATATCGGGTTCATGTCACGATACAGAACGTGACTTGACATCATGGCCGGTCTTCCCAGGTGTTTTTTTTTTTAAAAAGTCTAACACAAGAACACAAATTGACAGGATATGCAGCCAGCAGGTGGTTTGACACGTTGGACCCCCTGGGACACATCTCATTGTCTTGGCTATGCTCTTTGTTGTAGGGAATAATGTGAATAGATTTTGTCTGGGTTTAAATTGTGAATTCTGGGAGATTCTCTCATTGCTAACTTACCTGACGAAGGAGCGAACTGCTTCGAAAGCTTGTAAAATTAAATAAATCTGTTGGACTATAACCTGGTGTTGTGCGACTTCTCATTTTTGTCCACCCCAGTCCAACGCCGGCATCTCCACATCAATGGAAGACATCAGTAGCCATCAGGACAAGTTAACACTAAGTTAAAGTCATCAGACTTAACGAGCCCGCCAAAAACCTAAGACAAAAGAAGCGAGATTTTGGCGCGAAGATAAACAGGCCTCAACTGAAACCTAAATCACTTTAACACGAAGACGATTAGTAAAGCAGTTTTGCTGCGCAAAACACAATAAACCTGAACAGTATAATTGGGGCCCTATTCCCCCAGAAGCACGGAAGCGAAGAAGAGGAGCGAAGAAAGAGAGCCACACAGGTTCGACACCAGAGCCAAGCAACAAGGAACCTTCGGAAGGCAGGCAGGCCTAAAGCCACGGGCAAGAAGACACGAGGAACCCGAGAGACGCTGTGTTGGTGTCTGTTCAAGCTGTGCGGTTTGTTACAACACTATACTTAAAGTTAGTTCAAGGCTGTCCAGAGAGGCAGTTTAAAGTTAGTAACAGTACCGAGGCACGCAAGGACAACACGCCACAGTAAGGGGGGTCATCGACGGACCCGACTGGGAAAAGGTTCCCAAACGCCTCGCAGCAATCAAGGCCCCACGAACCAACCAACACCACGCCACCGACCAACCAGGTGCGAACCAGGCCGCAACGACCACCGAAAGACCAACACCAGGAAAAACCGAAGACACGCAAGTTTCCACGCTACAAACTATTCCTGACTTGCCCCTGGGTAAGATTTTCCCTTAAAAAACTCTAAGCTCTACCTCTAACGAAGAAAAATTGGGTACTCACCTGATACAATCCAATACGCACCTTACCGCATCAGCGGACAGACCCAAACTGACCTGGAGTGCAGCTGAAGTCTTCCACCACGTCCGGGGTACGGCAGGCCCCAACAACCAAAAACCCCAGTGAACCCCAAAATCGCGAAATACCTCAACTGTCAAGGAGTGGTGAGCATTATCCCTGGTCCTCTGGAATCAAACCTAGCTAGGCAGTGGGATTGGGAGGGATAAGAGGTTGTGTGTACTGTACTTCTCCCTCACCTGTACTGTGTGTTCCCCAACCTGTGTTTAAGTATTAAGTATGTTTTAAGATTGTTTGTGTTGTATTTACCTTTTCTTGAATAAAAGTTAAAGTTCTTTCATCAAAACTTGTTGTCTACTGCACCTTTTGTTCACGACCCCCAAATAAGTCCAAGGTCTAGAACCAGGAGCGTGGGAGCGATTCGAACCGCTCACTGAAGTCAGAGGTGAAGCTGACCCTACCACACCACCCCCTACATAACCTGTCCAAGAAGTGCACTTTGTTGGCACATGGCTGAGATATACTAGAATTGTGCTTTCCTCTGCTGTGTTAACTTCTGCAGATTATTTTAACTAGTTGAGTGGCTGTTAAGCCACTTGAGAAAAGTGTGAAATCAGTATTACCACAGGTAAATCAAGTGGTTAAATAGCCAGGATTGACATTAATGTGAAAATAGTGGAAGATTTCTCCAAGTGGAAAAAACATGGCATTTCACATTGAAAAATAGGACTGATTTCGAAGTCAAGCATTCCTAGTTGGGAAATTGTGGCCCCACAGTGCCTGGTTTTTCATCGATTAATGGGCAAAAAGTCAGACACGCTGAGCCCATGATTTACAAGCCAGCACTCCATGAGTGCTGCTCTGCATCAAGAGCACCCAAGCGCAGAACCCGCTCTAAAAGTATAATACAGAAAATAAGTACAGTAACAAACATTCAGCCCAGCCAAACCAAAAGTGCGCTTTCACTGTGCCTGTTTTTAGAAATAGACATATTCAAATATTTATGGATGCATATCAATAACAGACACGTGCATTGATCAGGCATGCATCCATGCTGAGTTGATAGTGCCTCTCAGGAAAGAATGAAGGACTCAATCTTACTAAAATAGAGCATGATTATATCTTTACTACATTGTGGGGGGAAAATTCGGTACCTTAGCACCTCCCGTTAGGGCCAGCAGATGGCGGTAATGGGGTGTTGATGCAGTAGTGCCAGGGTGAGGCAAATCCAGCGCCACACACAAATCCAGCCCCCCTGTTGCGCCGCCGGTACAAGGTACCACCGGGGACTTCAGCACCAGGCAGATCGTGACGTCAGCGCAATGCTCACTGGCTGCCTGATCTGTGAAATTGAATGTCGCCACCTACCTTAATGCCTCGACCAAACAGCGACAGGGAGAGCTGGAGTGAAGCAGCCAGAAGCCGGATCCAGGGACGTTATTTAAAGGGATCATGAGTAATGAGTCGCAGCTGTAGGTTAGTGGAGTTACAGTGCTTTCTTGTCAGTTTCACATTGTGCAACAGTTTAATTCAATAAGTTAAAGGTTATTTTGTATCAGGAGTGTTGTGGGAACTAAAAAGTAGCTATATTTATTCTTAAAAACATCAAACCGCTACACTTGGCTTACATTAATGGGGGCTGTACTGGCAGTTGACCTCGCCCTCCAGGATCTACAGCGGAGGGAGCGGAGGCAGCGAGAAAGAATGGAACATGTGGCCAGAGGGAGGAGGAGGGCCATCAGGGCTCTCAACAGGAAGCCTTACTCTCTGAGGGTATTCCGAGAGCACTTCTCCTACCTCCAATTAAGCAAGGAGCAGTGTATTAGAAGGCTCCGCTTCACCAAGGAGGTGGTAACAGAACTCTGCCACCTCCTGCAACCAGACCTCCAGCCTCAGATCAGGGTGACCACTGCTCTCTCAGTGGCAGTCAAGGTCACCGTCGCCCTCAATTTCTTCACCAGCGGAACCTTCCAGTCTGCAACAGAAGATATAGCTAACATCTCGCAGTTTGCCATCCATCGCTGCATCTGGGAAGTCACAGATGCTCTCTACAGTAGGAGAAGGGAGAACATTTCCTTCCCTATCACCAGAGACAATCAGGACAAGCATGCATGTATCTTTGCCAGGATAGCAGGATTCCCCATGGTGCAGGGCGCCATTGACTGCACCCACGTGGCTTTGCGGGCTCCGCATAACCATCCTGAGATCTTCCATAACCGTAAAGGCTACCACTCACTTAATGTGCAGTTGGTGTGCGACCACAGACAGCGAATCCTCAATGTGAAGGCCCACTATCCTGGCAGCAGCCACAATGCCTTCATCCTGTGCCAGACCGGTGTGCTAGCACTCTTCCAGCCACCACATCAAGCTCGTGGCTGGCTGCTCAGGGACAAGGGCTACCCGCTCTCCACCTGGCTCATGACTCCACCTAGCTCATGACTCCCCTCCGCAACCCCAACACTCCTGCCCAGCACTCATATAATGACAGCCATGGTGCCACCAGGAACATCATTGAGCAGACCATTGGCCTGCTCAAGCAATGGTTCCGCTGCCTTGACCACTTGGGAATAGCCCTCCAGTACTTGGCTGAGCGGCTGTCCTATTTCGTGGTGGTCTGCTGCATGCTCCCCAACTTGGCCATTATGAGGGCCCAGCCCTTGCCACCAGGGATTGCGGGACCACCTCAGGAGGAAGAGGGAGAGGAGAAGGAGGAACAAGAGCGAGGGAGGAGGCAGCCACTCAATCAGCCTTCCGGAAGGGCGGTCCGTGATCGCCTCATCAGACTGCGGTTCGAATGAATTAAACCCCAGATCCCCGTTGCTCAACACATGCCCATCATTCCATCCCTGCTGCCGGCCATATCACAGCGCATAGCTGAAATGAGACACACCACAAATTAATCCAAACTGAATTAATAAATTTATCAATAATCAGTGAACACATATTTACACCAAAAATATTAACTATTCACCCTTGTGAAATCCCTTAGTGCCTCTTGTTACTGTGCCTTTGCCTACTTTAGTGCTCCTACGAAGTGTTGGCCCAGTGGCTGCAGCAGAGCTGGTGGAAGGCTGCTGAGTGTCTGTGCGGGAGACTTCAGATGGCCTTGCAGGATCCCCTTGACCAGCTCTGGGCCTGGAAGGCCCGGCTGTAAACTGCACCACCTCAGCGTGGGCGGCAGCAGTCTGGGCTGGCTGGATGACAGGCAGCGACAAGGGCAATGGCGGAGTGGCAGTGGTGGGAGCAGGAATGCTGTCATCCTGAGAGAGGACAGCAGGTTCCTGCTCCACTGACCCACTGCCACTCTCCCGGGGAAGCACCTCAGCACCCCTAACAATCTGCTGTAGCACAGATTGCTGGCCTGCTGCGACACTGTGAAAGCCCCAGTCGACGATCCATGATGGCAGCAGTCAGAGCTTGCGTGGCATCAAGCTGAGACTGCATGAGAGCAGTCTGAGATTAGATGCCACCAAGCATAGACTGCATTACAGCACTAAGACGCTGCATCGCTTCCACCTGTGCTGCAACGGAAGCTGCCAGATCGCCCATCACACACGGCATCAGGTCTGGGTCGCCACGGTCTCTCTGGGAGTCTACCATCCTTGGCAGACTGGAAATGGTGTGCTCCATGGTGTGCGCAAAGCCTTGTCTAATGTTGGAGGCGGACTCCTCCACGCTCCTTACCATTGCCGAGAGGCTCTTGGGGACCCTTGCCCTTGCATCTCCGTGTGCATGCCCATCACCATCCTTCTAAAGGCCTCCCCATCGAGGTCCTCATCTGAGTCCTATGCAGCAGAACTCGCCCGCGAACTCTCCCTCCAGGGAGCTGGCCCCCGAGCTACCCTTTCCCCCGGCTTTGCTACAGCCCGCACATCCCCGGTGCCTCACCCTGTGCAGATCCCGCCACTATACTAGCCTCTAAAGAATGCGTAGTGCCAGTATCTGAGTTGGTGCCTGCAGGTGAAAAATGCAGTAACGCCGTGTGTTCTTCATCCTCCTCTTCTCCCGCCTCGCTCTCTACGGTGCCCTCCGGGACAGGCTGCTCAAGTGCTTGCTGATTATTTGAAAGCATAAAGGCACAAGAGTCAGGTTAAGGTGAGGGAAGAGGGACAGGAAGGGAGAAATGCATGAATACAGCATGATTAGCTGGAAAGTGCGAAACGCTTTTGGGGTGAGGGAGAAGTGGGATGTGAGAAGAAGGAATAGGGATGAACATACCGTTGTTGTCCCCAAGGGGGTCAACGTCACCGGTGGCCACAGCGCCCACCACCTGGCGCCCAATAATCTGCTGCATTCGAGTCTCCAGCTAAAACAGTGTTTGGGTGTCAGCTTGTCCCCCGCCTGTGCGCTCCTGCTCCCTCCTGTTGTGAGCCACCTTGGCCTGCAAGAGAAAAGAAAGTGTGTGAGTGAGTGTGGAGTAATGTGTTTGGGTGATGTGCCTGCCATAGCTGAATAGCTGTCATTGTGTGCAAGATGTGGATGTGAGTGTTGGTGGGTGGGGATTGTTGGTGGGTGAGTGCTGGAGGTGTGGTGCTTTGGGCAGTATGTGAAGACTGGTTCAGATGGTGGTATGTAGCATTTGTTGAAGCATTGACTCACCCTGACCACCCGAGTGAGGTTGTTAAATTTCTTCCTGCACTGTGTGTGGGTCCTGAGGACCACAGTGCTGCCCGGGACGTGCTGTGCTACTTCTCTCCACATGGTGCGGAAGACTTGTGGCGAGAGCCTCCTGCCACTTGCTGAGTAGAGCACCACCCTCCGTCTCTCCACAGCGAACACCAATGCCTCCAATGCTTGATCGCTGAATCTGTGGGCTCTCTCCATGGGGCGTGGAACTGCCATGACTACAGCTGCTTCAGTCCTCCCGCTCCTTCTCTTTGACCTGCTGCTGCTTGCTGAGGCAGCTGCATAGCCAGCAATGCTGAGACTGAGGTTCTGCAGCATCAATAAACCTCCCCTTTAAGAACTGAAAAAAGCCTGTGACAATGATGATTTGCGATTAGACTGCATGTAATATTGGTCCACCCTTTGAGTGTAACGCCAAAGAGCTTGGGCTTTAAGACTTGAATTAGCGCTCCAGTCATTTCTTTGAACATTGAGCATGAATTTTGCGTGCAGTCTAAAGCATTAGCGCCTGGCGCTAATTCTCCAACTTTTCTAATTTTACTGCCCATTCCTGTGCTATAATGAGTTTCTAGCCCAATATTCCATCTTTAGTCATGGCTGTTTGGACTTGTGCATAGTTTCAGTAACATTTGTTTTTTTCAATAATTGGCACACATCACTCTGTGCTGCTAATGTCATACATTTGCCTTCTGAACCTATAGAAGATGCTACCATTGATGTTGTAGTGAGTAAACTGTTCTCATCTGCCTGCCAGATTCTTCACTATTGATCGTCACAACAGTTTTGAAAGGATGACACTTGGGTCCACTCTTACGATTCAACTGCTAATTCATGACCAAGGTTGACTGCAGTCACATGCTAATTCTGTAAAATTCCTGCGAGCACAATATTGTGGTTCACTGCATGATCTCCTGCAATTTTCATAATACAATGGTCCTACATTAAATGAAAGCAAGGAATCAACAGCACAAGACAAAGTCAGTGTTCAGGGCAATCGATCATGTACAGGTTTTTAACCGAGGGAGCTAAAATGTATTTTCTGCAATATCGTCAAGGCTGTAGAATAAATTATTAATTGTTTTTAAAAGCACATTTAATAGGACATCTCTTCCACCCAAAGTGATAAACTTCCACACTTCAGGTAGATAAGTTAATTTAATTGACATTGTATGGCAGAGGTGTCCGAGCATTTGTCTTCATGGACCATCTAGATGCATACCCTAGCACCCCAGAGTCACTTACCAAGTTTAAATCCATGTTCTCATTATTATGCATATATCTGCTCACGCTAATAGATCCTGGTGTTCTGATTTAGAATTTATTCACCAATGAGGCAAGAGCGCCAAGAACAACCCTTTCCAAATTCCAGGCAGTATAAACCAGGAACTACGAAATATAAGCATAAGTAGGACTGAGTTGCCTGCGTTTCAAGAGCCAGATTGTCAAGATTCAGAGGCCACATGTGGACACCCCTGCTATACGACAACAACTTCCAAAAAGTGGTCATTGTTAGATGGATAGCTGGGTGCAGCAAGATTCAACCTTTTTCTGGGTATTTACTGTGCTTCTAATGAGTAAGTGTACGTGTTAGAACAATTAACAGTTTAGTCTATCCAAAACCTAAATAGTATTAACACAGAATATGTATTCTCAGTATTGATTATCTGTTGGAGTCATATTGAAGGAATTTAATTTCATCACACGGAATCCTACTTTAAGTAACCCTAACATTGTTATGGTTTGCAATAAATACATTTTTCTACTACTCTTAGCTACATCTCTCTAGCTATAAAATTACTTTTTGTGACCCACATATGGATTTTCTTTTACCTTCATCAAAATGCTGTTCTACAACATTCAATTTAACAATATTGTGCCTAAACTGCCTTATGCACACAGTTTTTGAACCTTGCCACATGATCGCAGATCCAATTTTCTGCTATTTTGAGAGCCATCACTCAGCCTTGATAAAAGTGATTATAACAGCAGCAGGGAATTTTGATGTGTAGAAATGAATATAAAGATACAAATGTGAATATCTCTAAAAATATCATATCAGTGCTTGTGAATATAGCCTGTCCCTTGTGTTCTGCCCCAGGGCAGGCCCTAACTCAAGTCTCACACATGAGATTCTTGGGGCCACTTACTAGATAGTATTTTTGTCGTCAGTGTACCTTCTCCTCAGTGGGCTGCAACCAAGGTTAAATAGCCCCATCTACCCTTTATATAGGAATGGGCCACTCGCAACTATTGGGCGCAACATCCTCTGCTGGATGTCAGTCCAGCATTCATTCGGTGCTCTGGTCTCCACTTGCCAGGGTGATCTGGAGTTGGGCCCCAATCCAACCTTTCTGACTCAGAGGTGACCAACTACCACTGAACCAGTGGTCACTCCGTCCAGACACAAGTACACCACTGAATGTCAGTTCAGTATTTAGAGACCATAATCTAGTCTCCCCTCGCTGGGGCTGTGTGAAGTGGGCTTCGAAATCTTCACTTGCTGACTCAGGTGGGATTTCTACCACTAAGCCAAAGGCTAATTTCTGTGCATATAGTAACAAGTAACTAAAACCGAACCATACAATACTAAAACCGCTATTTTAGCATAAAAGCTGCAAATTTTTCATTCTATTTGAATGAATGTTAAATTTTGAATCCATCAAAATATAATACAATTTGCTGGAACCAAACCAATTAATCTTTCTTTAAAAACCTATTTTATGCAACTAAATTATCACTAATATGTGTTGTTTATTTATTATATTGCAGCATAACAATAAAATGCGTTTAGATTTCAAGTTGAAAGGGATTTCCCATCTCTGGTGATTCAATTTATTTTATTTTATTTTTAACGAAAAAATCTTGCCATGCTTGCATATTAATCATGTTGAATCATTTGATCTCCTTTTCTCCTCGGATTTAAGATTAATTAAAGCCCTGTTCTAGGAGGCAGTGGATATAGGAAGAGGAAGGACTGCACGGACTCAAGTTTGGATGAAAGGGACAGTATGGAGCCAAAGTAGGTTGGCCAGATTTGGGAAAGAATAGCAGAAAACTGTCAGAGTTAAAAGATGATTCTCAGCTGTAATTTCCCCGCTATATCAAGGGTTTGAATGGCTCTCAATACCATTCATATAATTTAAAACCTTTCTTGAAAAGGAAAGTCAGGACTACCACTAGGGGCTAGAAGTTACTGTTAGCATTAATAACACATTCATTTGGCAGCCCCCCGTCCCCTATTTTAACAGATGCATTAATCAACTTATTTTAAATATGCTTAATGTATCTGTTCAAACAATGGATGGAGCAATGTCACACAAATGCATTAGGCATTCCTTCATAATTGCCATCAACAATAATTTCAAGCCTAAGCACACAGAAGGCTTTGTGGATAAATCAAGATTTTCTCCATTTTTGTTGAGCCATTTAATTTTTGTTGACCCGTTTAGCAGAAAAACTGTGTTCTCCACAGTTGGATGAACAAATTCTGGGACAAGCGGTTCCTTAGCTGGTTGAGATGCAATAAAATATAATGGCTACAGATGAACGATCATTAGCTGGTTTTTTTTGTTATTGTTAAATAAATTGCACTTTCAGGAATCAAGAGTTTCAAACCCATGCATAACTTGCAATATTAGCAGGTTGTGAATTACAAAGATTATGGGGCATTTCTTTTTATTTCAATGGATGGAACTTTTATGCAGTGTATGCAATATCAATTATCCTGTAATCAGTTTGCAACAAATATTTTATTTACCATAATGACTTCTCTATTATTTAGCATAAAAGGTTGATATGAATCACTTATCTCTCCTGAGTTTTTTTTTCTTGCTGGTTTTCCATTCATATTTCATATAAAAGTAATGTACAAGTCCTAAATCTGGCGTATAGTTGTTGATAAGCTTCTGGAATCAATGTCCCATGTAGTCCTCTCTTCATACCATACCATACCTAACTTCCAGTACATTATAAGTAACAAGTGGTTATGATGTACTATTTGAATGTACATAAATGATTTGCAGTATCATTACATTTTCATGAGAATATACTGATACTCTTTCCTAATAATGTAATGGCCCAGATTTTGCAGTCAGCAGCGAAAGGACAGCGCTCGCCTCTGACCTCGAAGAAAGCTACTCACAAAGATTTAGCGGGCTCTGAGGCGTTGATTTCCCCTATTACGCATCAGTTTCATTCTGGCGCCATCTACAGGCGATCTCTGACTTCCAGGAACAGTGAAGTCATCAAGCAGGCTGAGCAGCCAATCAGATTGAAGAATTCTCACAGATAGCAAAGCAGGAAGTAAAATGCACTGATTCTCCTTCACTTTTTAATCATTTTACAGAGAGCGAAATATAGATTGGGACGTACACATGGGATTAAGGTATAAGCTGAAATATCATAAACAAACTTAATTTTTTATTATTATTTTAAAAATCTATGGAATTTTATCATGGCATGGAAGGAATGACACTCCACACTTTTAAAATTAGTTTTTCAGGGTCAGAGAGGTTGTTCAGCAGTAATTCCGACTTAGTACATTGTTAAAAGCTCAGATACACCTCATTCAACAAGGCTCAACTTTTTCAATGGTTTTTACAGCGAGAATAATGCGTAAAAAGTTGAAATTCACATCAAATCACTGATTCTGTGCTGATTGCATCAGCAAAGACTGCAACAGTGCACCCTGTGGAGGAGCAGGGTATCACTGACGGCAAATTCCGGATTTCTGCATTTAACTGCGCATTTGCAGACACCAGAGGTTGTTGTCAGTTTTACACAGTAATGACAGCAAATGCTGACAGTTTCATTGTCATTACAATCGCAAATTCTAGGCCAATGATACGATAGTGGTACAGTTTACATTACTAAATTTTTGCATCCATCAATGTATGCAAGAGCCATTAGTTTCTCATTATAAATATTTGCATTAAAATGTTAGTCTCAAAGAACAAAAAAAATCATTCACCATTTTTGTCTTGCAATTTAGACCTCATTTTATGAAAGCATTTACTGGAAAGCAAAAAAAATCACAGTAGGGGGTGATTTTCCACCCAGGGTGGGCAGGCGGTTAAAATTGATCACGTGACTTACCCGCTGATGTCCCACACCATGCTGTCTTCCATTTTAACTGCAGGCAGCAAGGACACCCACCTGAAGCAGACAGTCCTTTTTTAAATATGCGAATTGAGATCCGATGACATTATCGGCCCTTGACTGCAATTTTAACTGGTAGCCTGAGTGGGGAAGCCATGCGACTTTCCCACCAGGTGAAGATAGTGAGAAGAAGATTCAGGGCCATAAGAGGCCCAAATTGGTCATTTCCAGGAGGAACAGGAGTACTCATCTAGACACCACAAGAAAAGATTAGGCCTCCCTGTCCCTATTTCCTCTGGTGGGGGAGTCCAGAACAAAGGAGCATAACCTTAAAATTAGAGCTAGGTCGTTCAGGGGTGATGTCAGGAAGCACTTCTTCACACAAAGGGTAGTAGAAATCTGGAATTTCCTTCCCAAAAAGCTGTTGAGGCTAGGCCAGATGAAAATTTCAAAATTGAAATTGATAGATTTTTGCTAGGTAAGGGTTTTAAGGGTTTTGGAACCAAGGCAGGTAACTGGAGTTAAGATACAGATCAGCCATGATCTAATTGAATGACAGAACAGGCTCAAGGGGCTGAATGACCTACTCCTGTTCCTATGAATAATATAAGTTTTATAATCAATCATTGTCTATTTTCCATTTTTAGATTGTCAAAGCAAAATTTACTGGTACATTTTCCACAAGATGTGATACCACTATTTAAGTCCTCATTATTAGTGACTTATAAGAGGACTATATTTTATTGGTAAAGCAAGACATTCGCTCTCTGAATTGTCATCAATCATTTCTGCAAAATAGAGACATTGTTTCAAAATACTGCACCTGCTTTAGTTATCCTCTCCAGTTCAGGAGTGTGCCTACACTGCCCAATATCTAATAAACAATATCATAATCCGGAGGTGCAAAAATAGGATCAGCTTGTGATTTGAACTAGACATTGTTGGGGAGAAATTGGGCTCAGTTGTGCCGGCTTTTTAGGTACTATGCAGCCTCCTAACGGTGGAAAATGGCATCCAGGGTGCACACGCACACTTCTGGTGGGAAGTGTGCCGGACGCCAGCTTGGTAAAGGGGTTCGCGCGCGCGTACCGAACGACCGCCAGCAGCACACAGAGCAGGCAGATTATGACGTCAATCAGTGGGCATCGCTGATTTGATGCCAGCGCTGCTATTTTCGAACGCCACACTCCACGCAATGTCTTAACCTTGCACAGCTGAACACGACATTAAAAGTCATGAAGGACCCCCCACTAGCGCTATTTAAAGGGATCATGAACTAATTGCAGGTTAGTTGCTGGATTATTTGTTCTGTCTGCTGGTGCAATTATACACATTTATGGAGCTTTCCTATACTTACCCAAAGTTTGAATAGTCTACAGGGAGTGATCTGGCTGGTGCTGAAGTACTTTTTTGTTCATTTAAAAGCTTTTGCTGAACCAAGTTGCTTCCTGACATGGGTGGTCTTGTAGGCCTTCCTCTTAGAATTGAGCATGACTGGGAGAATGAGCAGAGGCCACGCAAAGCAGGACAAGCTGCTAGAAGAGGGAGGGGGAGAAGGGCTCTCAGCAGGAGGCCATATCCGCAGAGGGTCTTTAGCGAGCAATTCTCTTACCACAACTTCAGCAAGGACCAATGCTTGAGATGTCTTCGCTTCACAAAAGAGGTGGTGACTGAAATCTGCCAACTGCTCTGGCCACAACTGCAACCTCAAAGCAGGGCAAAACAGCCTGTGGCTGTCAAGGTGACCGTGGCTCTCTGCTTTTATGCATCTGGCTCCTTCCAGGCTGCTGCTGGAGATATAAACAACATCTCACAGTTTGCAGTACACTGCTGCATAAGGAAGGTCACTGAGACTCTCTATACACAGAGAGACAGCTTCATCTCATTCCCTCTTGCCAGAGACAAGCAGGCTTCCCCATGGTGCAGGGTGCCATTGACTGCATGCACATTGCTTTGCGGCGCCTCGTGTAAACTCGGCCATTTTCATGAACCGAAAGGGATTCCACTCTCTCAGTGTGCAGCTGGTGTGTGACCACAGGCAGTACACCATGCAGGTGAATGCCTGTTATCTTGGCAGTAGTCACGATTCCTTCATTTTGCGGCAGTCCTCTATGCCTCCTGTATTTGACCCACCACTGCAAGTCAAAGGCTGGCTGCTGGGCGACAAGGTTTATCCACTCATTACATGGCTCTTGACTCTGGTCCGGAAACCACACACATGTGCAAATAAAGAAAGAAGGACGTGCATTTATATAGCACCTTTCACAACCACCGGACGTCCCAAAGCGCTTTACAGCCAATGAAGTACTATTTTGAAGTGTAGTCACTGTTGTAATGTAGGAAACGCAGCAGCCAATTTGTGCTCAGCAAACTCTCACAAACAGCAATGTGATAATGACCAGATAATTTGTTTTTTGTTATGTTGATTGAGGGATAAATATTGGCCAGGACACTGGGGATAACTCCCCTGCTCTTCTTCGAAATAGTGCCATGGGTTTTTTTTTACATCCACCTGAGAGAGCAGACAGGGCTTCTGTTAAATGTCTCATCTGAAAGACGGCACCTCCAACAGTGCAGCACTCCCTCAGTACTGCACTGGAGTGTCAGCCTAGATGTTTGTGCACACATCTCTGGAGTGGGACTTGAACCCAAAACCTTCTGACTCAGAGGCGAGGGTGCTACCAACTGAGCCACTGGCTGACACACTTACAATGAAAGCCATGCTGTCACAAGGAACATTATAGTGCATGCCAATGCTTCAGCTGCCTGGACCGCTCTTGAGGAGCCTTGCAGTACTCAGCTGAGCGAGTATCAAGATTTGTGGTAGTATGCTGCATTCTGCACAACATTGCCATTATGAGGGAACAGCCCATGCGCCACCTATCAGGCGAGAAGCTGAGGAGCAGGAGCACAAGGAAGTGGAGGAGGAGGAGGAAGTGCAACAGGAAGTGGAGGAACACGAAGAGGACGGGAGGATACAATGTAGCCAGCCCCTTTCTGTTCGGGTTCTACGTGATTAAATAATTAATGAGTGATATTAATAACCTCAACAATGTTCCCCCATTCACCAACAGTCCCACGCGCCTTACCTTTCCTCCAACCTTAACCATCACATCATCCTCTTCTGACAACACAAGATTAAAAACCACAAGAAAATGCATATTTCAAACCAATTTTATAAATTCAATCATGACATAATGCATACAAAAATAAACTAATCACCCTTGTGCATTCCCTTAGTGCCTGTCTTCCGTGTGCCTTTGCCTCTCCTAGTGCTCCTACGAGGTGCTTCCCCAGTGGCTGCAGCATGGGTGGTAAAAGACTGCTGAACACCAATTGAGGAGACTGCAGATGGCCTTGGAGGGTTACCTCGAGCAGCTGTGGGCCTAGAAGGCTTGGCTTCAGACTGTACCATCTCGGCATAGGCGGCTGCAGTCTGGGCTGGCTGGATGACAAGCAACAGCAAGGGCACTGGCAGAGTGGCAGGTGTGGGAGCAGGAATGCTGTCATCCTAAGAGAAGACAGCCCATTTGTGCTCCATGGAGCCATTGCCACTCTCCTGGGGCATGCCTCAACAATCCTGTTGATCCATTGGAGAACAGATTAATGGACTGCTGTGACCCCCTGGAAGCCCCTTCAAACAGATCAGCCATGATCTTATTAAATGGCGGAGCAGGCTCAAGGGGCCAAATGACCTATTCCTTTTCCTATTTCTTATGTTCTTATGTTCTTATCCAGAACCATGATGGCAGCAATCTGAGCTTGCAAGGCAGCAGTCTGAGCTTCCACTGCAGCACTCAGACGTTTGATGGAAGGTCTTTCTGCTGCAATGGAAGCAGTGACATCGGCCATCAGACACAGCATCATGGTGGGTTCCACAGCTGTGCTAATGGAGGTGACCACCCTTTCCATGTTGGAAAGGATGGTCTCCAAGGTCTGCACAAAGGCCTGTGCAAAGTTGGTGCTGGACTCCTCCATGCTCCTTGGCATTGAGCGCAGGCTTTCTGGCAGGCTTTCCAGTGCACCAAGCATTTCATTATGTATACCCAGCAGCCTTCTTCTGTAGCCTAGCTAATGGAAGTCCTCATCTGACTCCTCTGCAGCAGAACCAGAGTGCAACCTTGCCCTCTGGCAAGCTGACACCTGCGCTATCCTTTCCCCTTGCCCTGGCTCCTGCACACTTGTGCCTGGTGTCTCACCTCGTGCAGATCCCTCCTTTATCCTAGCGTCTAGAATACGCGCAATGTCAATGTCTGAGCTGGTGGCTGTGAGTGTAAGATCGAGTGAAGGTGTCTCTTCATCTTCACAGTCTTCATCCTCTTCCTCCACTGACTGGGAAGGATCCCATTTATGGCTATTTAAAATGAACAAGTGACAAGGGTTGGCTTGTGGTGAGGGGAGAGGAGAAAGTAAGAAGTGCTTACTTACACCATTTGCAGCTTCTAAGTCAGAAGAGGTTGCGGGATGAGGGAGAAATGGGATGAGAGAAGGAGGATTAGTGATAGATTAATAGGATTAGATACCCTAATCATCGATTGCTTCAGCCCCGCCAGTAGCCACGGCCTCAGTGAGTGTCCTGCAATAGGTTTGGGTGATGTGGCTGACATGGTTGAATAGCTGCCAGTGTGCGCGAGCCGTGAGTTGTTGGTGTGGGACTTGCAACAGTACAAAGTGTGTGAGGGTGAGGTAAAGCATATGAATTTTAGGATTGAGTACTGATTGATAGAGATTTTGGTAGTTGGGTGATGGGGAGTGTAAAGAATTGAGCAGTGGATGAGGCTAGTGGTACAGTTGGTAGGATATGCCATTTGAAGATGAACTTACTCACTTTGACAACTCGTGTGAGATCGTTAAACTTCTTCCTGCACTGCGTCCATGTTCTTGGAGCAACACATCCTGGCATTGACCTCCGCTTGTTCCCACTGCCTCCTGAGCATATGTCTGGAGGGAGTCCTGTCCCCCTGCGGCTACAGGATGTCTCTCCTTTCCATCTCTTCCACCAAGACCTCCAGTGCAGTGTCTAAAAACCTTGGTGCTCACTGTCCTGCATGTTCAGTCATTGCTCAAAGTATCACAGCCCAGATTGACTTTTGAAACAAATTCTCACCACTTCTAGCAGCCACAATGCACCTTCCCTTTAAGAGGTCCACACTGCTTTTAAGTAGCGCTAGCCACTCGTGATATCGGGCCCCCTGCTGATGCATGCAGTCAATGAACAGTGCGAGTAGCGCTGGCTGCATGCAGAAATCATGTAAAACAGCAGGCAGCACCAATTTAACATGCTGCCTGCAACGCAATGAACTGGCGCGGGTTAATCGCGTACCGTGATCCCCACGCCTATTTTCAGGTGTTAGCCATTTTTCCCTGTGTCTTTCATATATACCCTCATGTGTGTTTCTCTAATCCTTCAGTAGGCAGTCTCAGAACACTTTAGTGAAATAAAGACAGACATGAATCATTAAGCTACTTTATTTTACAGACAGCAAGTGAATTTGCAGAGTAGCAGTAATAATCAAAACTTACTTCATTTAATTCCAAACGCTGGGTTAGTGGACTGCCTAATCCTTGCTTTTGGTTAGTCTAGCATTGAAACAGACAACGGCTTACACAGACTTGATTGGCACTTGTCCTACAATAAACTATCTAGGCCTTTCTTGCCTTTTTCTCAGCAGGCCATTCCAGTTGACTGACCTTTAACATTTTTTTTTCTCTTTTTTTCTTAATTCTGAGGGTTACAGGAAGAGGGTGTGCTGTCCCTCTGACCTAGTTCTCATTTAGTGATAGATTAATAGGTCTGAAATAAAACCAACTACCCACACAAAAGAACAGGTCATCCCAACAATAGTGGGTGTGGATGTTCATAAGAAACCTGAGGTGAGTTAACAATTTAACTTTAATTAAATTAATTAAAATGTTTTTCTCTCCACAGATGCTGCCTGACCCGCTGAGTATTTCCAGCATTTTCTGTTTTTATAACAAATTAACTATTGTCCCCAGTCATTGTGTAAACACATATTCAGTGCCCACCTTAATATATAATCTTCTCTTTGTCTAAACAGCTGCAAAGATAGTTTTAATCCTGTATAAACCTAGTTTAATTTAAACACACCATTCAAATGTAACTCATTCCCAAATCCTTTCTATGAATAAATGGTCAAAACATCCTGAAACGTGGTGGTCGGGTTCAATAAAGCTTCATGTTTTTCTTTAGCTTACCTAGGAAGCCCTGCTTACTTTTTTGAACTGTCAATTTATGCTCCCAGTTCCCAAGCCACCAGATTTTACCCAGGCCTTTGGAAAACAAGTTAATTCAATGAAATAATTGAAAAATGATTACAAGCCATTTGGAGTCAAAGTCTTTCACTCTTTTAAGTCAGTTATAAAGACAAATACTATATGTATTTTCTATATCTAGCATGATAATTAGTCTCTATATTGTAATTGCTTATTGTGCTTTTTTCATTTTAAGTAGTTTAGATCCTGTACTCAAAAATAAAATTAAAATAAATGACTAATTTAAAAATGTATACAACTGTTTTCTCTGAGTGAAGATTTACTCTGATCACTGTTTCTAATGGAATCATAAACCGCTCTTTTCGAATAGAAAATCCACCCTATATGTTTATGATGCCACTAACACAGTGACCAGAAGACATCTTCTCTCATGTCACCATTTAACAACATACAACTGTTATCTATGTCCATAAATGGTTTAAGAATTTAAGTTTAATGGACGAAGAGCTTCTTGGTTTTCTCTCTTTATTATAACTGTTTACTAAAACATGCATTAGTTCAATTTTTGACATGCAAGTGTGATATCTTGAGATACAGCGTACATATAAACAACAGCACAACATGGCTTCCGGTAAGAACTGTACTGCATATGGCTTTATTATTATATACATCAGTAGTCCACCAGGTGGCTCTATTACACTTCTCCCTCCTTATAGAAGAAGTTAATTATAGCAAATAATCATTATACATGACTTGCATGGTATACACAACTCTTGGTATACATTTCGCAAATGGAACCCATTTTATGTTTCCAAATTCTACTATAGAATTCTGTAACACAAACAAAAGATATGAACTTATTTTCCATATTTACAGATTAAATTTAATCACAGGTTTTCTGTTTCAAAGAGGATACCTTCTTTCTTGAATAGAACTTTCAGAGCTTGTTGTAGGACTTTGACTCATTCTAGGCTGAGCCTGTGGAGAATTTTTCTCCAAGGGCTGACCTTGATCTACATTTGGACTCTCTACACTTTCAGACTGTTTGTCTGCCTGACTCGGGCTCAGACTTAAATTCTGACTTTGTCTTGGACTTGTTTCTGGTATGTCTGATGTAGGATTTGCTACTGGTACTCTACTTGTAACAAGACTATCTGACTCATCAGAATAAATTGAATCATCCCAGCTTTCAACTCCTTCCACATCTGTAGGTAAGTGAACAAACCTAACCTTTCCATGATCAAACACCTTGACCAAGTATGTGCAGGTGCCACATATCTTCACTACTCTTCCTGGTAAACACTTTAACTATTTATGGTGATGGTTCTTCACTCTAACCTTCTGGTTCAACTTCACACTTCTCTCTCTAACTCTACCTTTATCATGACTCTCTTTCTGCCTTGATGGTTTCTGTTCTACAGACTGTACCAAGTTTGGCTTTAACAACGAGAACCTGTTTCGTGGCTGTCATTTGAGAACCATGGTATGAGGAGTATTCTGATAGGTAATCAGAACATTTGCCAGTTTGTTGTCCAACGACAATTGATGTTTCTTTGGATTTGGAACCAACATTTGCTTGATGAGGGCACGTTTGACAATTTGTACTGTGCACTCTGCTGCAACATTTGAAGCAGGGTGGTACGGTGGAACTTTGGTATGTTTCACACTGTTTCTGCTCATGAACTATGTGAACTCTTCTGAACAAAATTGCAACCCATTCTAAGACACAATTTCTTCTGGGAGGCCGTATGAAGAAAACAATCTTCGCAAATTGTCTAGTGTTTTGCTTGTTATTATTCACATTGGAAACACCTCTACCCACTTCGCGTGATTACCTATCACTATCAACAATTCTCTGCCATTTCTTCATTCCCCATTATAAATTCTCCCGTCTCTGACTGTAAAGGACCTACATTTACCTGCACCAGTCTTTTCCTTTTCACATACCTATAGAAGCTTTTACAATCCGTTTTTATATTTTTCGCTAGTTTAATCTTGCTCACCGATTGACATGTTGTACACTGACTGACTATATACTCTATCTCTTTATCTAAACCTGGCCACCATAAGTAACTGCGTGCAAAACTCTTGTTCTTCTAGCTCAGCAAAATCTACATGTAACCTTTGCCACACTCTGGGAGGCCATTTCCATGGCTGTAATGGTACTGATGATGGTTTAAGAACATAAGAACATAAGAAATAAGAGCAGGAGTGGGCCATTCGGCCCTTCGAGCCTGCTCCACCATTCAATGAGATCATGGCTGATCTTCTGCATCAACTCCATTCACCGGCCCTATCGCCATATCCCTTGATGCCTTTACTAGTCAGAAATCTATCGACTTCTGCTTTGAATATACTCAATGACTGAGCCTCCACAACCCTCTCGGGTAGAGAATTCCAAAGATTCACCACCCTCTGTGTGAAGAAATTTCTTCTCATCTCAGTCCTGAATGGCCTACCCTTTATCCTGAGGCTGTGGCCCCTGGTTCTAGACTCCCCAGCCAAGGGAAACATTCTCCCAGCATCCACCCTATCAAGCCCTGTAATAATTTTGTATGCTTCAATGAGATCCCTGCTCATTCTTCTGAATTCAAGAGAATACAGGCCTAGTTTACTCAATCTCTTCTCATACGACAGTCCCGCCATGCCAGGAATCAATCTCGTGAACCTTTGTTGCACTCCCTCTATGGCAAGTATATCCTTCCTTAGGTAAGGAGACCAAAATTGTACACAGTACTCCAGGTGTGGTCTCACCAAGGCCCTATATAATTGGAGTAAGACTTCTTTACTCCTGTACTCAAATCCTCTTGTAATGAAGGCCAGCATACTATTTGCCTTCCTAATGGCTTGCTGCACCTGCACATTCACTTTCAGTGACTCATGTACAAGGACACCCAGGTCCCTTTGAGCATCTACATTCCCCAATCTTTCACCATTTAGGAAATACTCTGCCTTTCTGTTTTTTCTACCAAAGTGGATAACTTCACATTTATCCACATTATATTCCATCTGCCATGTTCTCGCCCACTCACTGAGCCTGTCGAGATCCCCTTGAAGCCTCTTCACATACTCTTCACAATTGACACTGCCACCTAGCTTTGTATCATCAGCAAATTTGGAAATGTTACATTTAGCCCCCTCATCCAAATCATTGATATAGATTGTGAATAGCTGGGGCCCAAGCACCGATCCTTGCGGTACCCCACTAGTCACAGCCTGCCATCCTGAAAAAGACCCGTTTATCCCTACTCTTTGTTTTCTGTCTGTTAACCAATTCTCAATCCATGCTAGTATATTACCCCCAATTCCATGTGCTCTAATTTTGTTCACCAACCTCTTGTGTGGGACCTTATCGAAGGCCTTCTAAAAATCCAGATACACCACATCTACTGTTTCCCCTTTGTCTACTCCACTAGTTACATCCTCAAAGAACTCCAATAGGTTTGTCAAACAAGATTTCCCTTTCATAAATCCATTTTGACTCTGCCCAATCTTACTATTAGTTTCTAAGTGCCCAGTTATTGCATCCTTTATAATAGATTCCAGCATTTTCCCAACTACTGATGTGAGGCTAACAGGTCTGTAGTTCCCCGTTTTCTCTCTTCCTCCTTTCTTAAATAGCGGGGTTACATTTGCTATCCTCCAATCTGCAGGAACCATTCCAGAATCTATAGAATTTTGGAAGATGACAACCAATGCATCCACTATCCTAATGGCCACCTCTTTCAAAACCCTAGGATGTAGTTCATCCGGTCCTTGGGATTTATCGACTTTTAGTCCCATTAATTTTGCTAGTACTGTTTTTTGACTAATAATAATTTCTTTAAGTTCCTCATTCTCGCCACACCCTTGGTTTTCTCGTATTTCTGGGAGGTTTTTTGTGTCTTCCTCCGTGAAGACAGAAACAAAGTATTTATTTAATTTCTCTGCCATTTCTTCATTCCCCATTATAAATTCTCCCGTCTCTGACTGTAAAGGACCTACATTTACCTGCACCAGTCTTTTCCTTTTCACATACCTATAGAAGCTTTTACAATCCGTTTTTATATTTTTCGCTAGTTTAATCTTGCTCACCGATTGACATGTTGTACACTGACTGACTATATACTCTATCTCTTTATCTAAACCTGGCCACCATAAGTAACTGCGTGCAAAACTCTTGGTCAAGCACATTCCCAGATGCAGGTCATGAAGATCTCCTAACAATTTAGACCTGAGCCTATTTGGGATAACCACTCTTGCTCCCCATATGATTCAATCTTTATCCACTGACAATTCATTCCTACGAACGAAGTATGGATGGATATCTTCCTTTGATACCTGGTTTGGCCATCCATTTGCTATGTAATCATACACCTTTGACATAATTGGGTCACGTTTGGTTACCCTACCAATCTCTTCACCTGTGACTGGCAGCTCATCAATGTATGAGAAATAGAACACTTCTTCCCTATTGGGTATAACTTGTGATGGGGATGGCAACCTGGACATAGCATCAGCATTACTGTGATCAGCTGATCGTCTGTACTCAATGTCATATTTATATGCTGACAAAATCAAAGCCCATCTCTGCATTCGGGCTGCAGCTAAGGTTGGAACTGGGGACTTTGGATAGAGGATTGCTGTCAGGGGCTTATGGTCAGTAACTATGGTAAACTTACGACCAAACAAGTAATTGTGAAACTTCTTGATCCCAAAAATCAATGACAAAGCTTCCCTTTCGATCTTCACATAATTCCGCTCACTGGCAATGAGAGTGCGTGAAGCAAAAGCAATTGGTCTCTCCTCCCCACTATCTAGTACATGAGAGATCACTGCCCCAACTCCATACAGAGAGGCGACACACGCTAGCTTGATCTCTTTAGATACATCATAGTGACCTAACATGGTACTCTCTACTAACTGGCTTTTACACTCTTTGAATGCTGTGTCACATTCTTTTGACCACTCCCAAGGGACATGTTTTCTCACAGCTCATTCATTGGAGGTAACAATGTAGCCAAGTTTGGGAGGAACTTTCCGTAATAATTCAAAAGACCCCAAAATGATCGAAGTTCAGAGACATTCTTGGGAGTGGGTGCATTTCTGATTGCATCTAGCTTTCTCTTGGTTGGATGTTAACCATCTTTGTCTACTCTGTGCCCTAAGTACTCCAATGAGTTTTGAAATAACTCACGCTTGTGAGCTGTCACTCGTACTCTGTGCTTCTCTAGCCGTTTGAGCACTTCATTCAACACCTCATCATGGATTTGCCTGTTTGGTGCTGAAATGAGTATGTCATCCAAATAATGCTCTCAGTTTCTAGTCTTTTGAGTTCTTGCTCAACTTTCTCCTTGAGTGTGTATGGTACGGGACGTGGCTTGCAGTAAACTGGTCTTGCATCCTTCTACACTCTGACACTCGCCTTGAAGTCTTGGATCAGACTGCCCGTTTCGCTGAACACCTTCGGATACTGCTTGATGACATCATCTTTTGATGCAAATTTCGCTTCCACACGAAAAAACTCATTCCAATCCAGCTTCAGTGATCCCAACCAATTTCTACCCATCAAGGCAGGCTTGTCTCCTGCCACTACTATAAGAGGCAAGCTCTGACACTGATCCTTATATTTCACTGGTATGGTGACACTTCCTACTACAGGGATTTGCTCTCCTGAGTAGCCTTGCAGCTCTACCTTCAATTTCTCTAGTCGATAATCACGCAACTTGTCGCGGTATAGTGATTCTGGTGCTACGCTTACAGATGCACCAGTGTCGATTTCCATGGGTATTCTGGTTCCTGCGACGTCTACTTGGATGACGATACCTCGCGAATCGCTGTTAGATACCTTCGTGCTCCTGATGACGTGAATCTCCAGAAACTCCTCGTCCTGCTGCTTCTCTTCAACGGTATGTAGTGTCTGCCGATTTCTACTTCTAGCATTGCCAGTCAGTTTACTCTTCTGTCAGCACGCCTTCGCAAGATGCCCAGTTTTCTTGCAGTAGAAACACTTTGCCTTCACATATGGACAGCTTTGAGCGATGTGTTGTCCCAGGCACCAATAGCACGACTTCAATGCACTGTTACCTTGGCCAGTTGCTGAGGCCTTGGGGCCCAACTGCCTTTTACGTTTAGCCTTCAACTGATTCACCTCAGTTGTCTGACGATTGGAAATGGCATGGAACTCAGGAGTATCGGTCGGCCATATCCATCGACATAGCTGTCTGACAAGCTAAGTCAAAAGTCAAGTTAGGGGTTGTCAACAATTTACTTCTGATACATTCATTTTTCAACCCACAAACAAAGCGGTCACGCAAAGCTCGGTCCTGAAAGTTTCCGAAATGACAGTGAATGGATAGCTTTTTAAAGCTACAGTGTACTCACTGATACCCTCGTCATTTAATTGATCACCTGTTCCAAAACGATAACTTTCAGCAATTTCCAGGGCTCAGGACTGTAGTGCTGAATCTCCTTCAGTGGCGTGTCCTTCGGCTTGGCAGGAACAAGCAAATTTTTCAGGCTTTCATGCACCTCGGGGCCTGCTTCAGTCAAAAAAATAGCCCGTTTCCTTTCTAAAACCGCCCAGTTACGGTTTACATCATCGGGGACTTCGACAATACTATTCGCGGTGAAAAACATTTCTAGCCGTTCCACATATGCTCTGAAAGTCTCTCGGTCGCGATGGAACTCACACAAGC
Source organism: Squalus acanthias (assembly GCA_030390025.1). Classification (NCBI taxonomy): domain Eukaryota; kingdom Metazoa; phylum Chordata; class Chondrichthyes; order Squaliformes; family Squalidae; genus Squalus; species Squalus acanthias. The sequence goes on along the minus strand of CM059438.1, from coordinate 28,545,026 downwards.
GCCCTATTATTCCCATCGGCGCAGCCATCTGGACTCTGGCAACATCGACAGTTCAGCCACATGTGCTCAAAATTTACCTTGGATTTTTTATTTTTTCTGCAAAACAAAGAACCTCTAACAGTCCCTCCATCGGTTGGCAGGATTATCCTTCAACAAGAATTTCAGCTAGGGTATCCGCAATCGCATCCTCATCGCCAATTCTGTGATATCTTGAGAGACAGCATATATATATATATATATACACACACACAACAGCACAACATGGCTTCCGTTAAGAACTGAACTGCACATGGCTTTATTATTATATACATCAGTAGTCCACCAGGTGGCTCTATTACAGCAAGTACTTGCTTTGCTGCCCTCATTGGGTGGAGAATAGAACTAAGTTACCTTGCTATTTATTAAATTATTTTTTTGACATGCTATTTCTTTTGTTGTATGCATGCAGATGAAAGACACCACAGTAGTGCCAAACAGTCACTGAAATATTGCAAGATCATTGTAGCAGTCGGGTGCAACATAATAGCATGAAAGTTAAAGAGACAATTTCTATAGCCATTAGTACTAACAGCCAATTAAATTGTAATCTTCAATATGTTTGGTTCTTTCATTCATTTGACTGTGTTGCATGACTAAAGTGTCAAAATCTATCAAGTTAATGCCTGTGCTATTAGAATGCACACTGGTACTGTTATGTTAGGTGTCACTCTGAAGGAAAGAAAAATAGATTTGTTGAACAAAATGGCCTTTTTAACATTTTGTCTGCTTCATACCAAGTCTACAATTGGTATGTCTAGTTTTTAAAAATATATTTAGTATTGTTATTAATTATGCAAGAGAATATATGAAGGATGATATAATATTAGAACAGTCAGTTTTCTGCCAGAGCACAATGTGAAAATGACTTCCACTAGTATCACTGATCCTTGGGTGCTACTGGCACCTTTAGCACAGCCAGCTGATCTCATGCTATAATATGGGGTCAGCTCATCTCAGTCAATTTTTGGTGTACAGTGCAAATACGTTGGGAGCATGCAGGGGGTCAAGGAGCAGATTATCTGGCTCCAGCATCTCTTAGAGAACTACTGGTTACTTTTAAAGCTGTTCTGCTTCTAAACAACAACAAGGGGTGGGGGAGGGGGTGGAATGAGGAATGAAATGAGGGCTGTTGATAGGGATAAGGAGCTAAAAGCTCATTTTCCTGATCTGGGATGGATGAGATGCAAAAGTTTCTCGGTGTCATGTGAGGTGGGTGGCCTTGATGGGTTTCCAATTTAACTTGCTTGTGAGCAAGTATGGATGTTATTGTTTAGAAGCAGAAGGGCTGGCTTCATTGAATTTGAGAGGTCGCACAACACCAGGTTATAGTCCAACAGTTTTATTTGAAATCACAAGCTTTCGGAGCTATCGATTGCCCCTTCCTCAGGTGAAGTAAATTAGATACTTCATTGAATTTGCCAAGGCAAGCCCCTTCTCGTAATTTCCAAAAGCTTTCTGTATATAGAAAATGTGTACAGGGAGACAGGCCTATTCTGCGATTGGTTGGGAGGTGCAAAATTGACCACGGCAGCAGCCTCTAAAGGGCATTTCCCTCCCCGTTTCTGCCACCAGCAGGGGGCTGGCTTCATTGAATTTGCCAAGGCAAGCCCGTTCTCCCCATTAAGATCATCATTCATAGAATCATAGAATCATAGAATGGTTACAGCATGGAAGGCGGCCATTCGGCCCGTCGAACCCGTGCCGACTCTCAGCTAGTCCCACTCCCCTGCCCTTTCCCCGTAGCTCTGCAAAAAAAATTTCCTTCAGGTACTTAAAACAGAAATAGACAGTTTCCTAGAAGTAAAGGGAATTAAGGGTTACGGGGAGCGGGCAGGAATTTGGACATGAGTCTAGGTTCGGATCGGTCATGGCCCTGTGGGTAGCGTAGCGGGCCCAGGGGCCGTGTAGCCTGATCCTGCTCCTATTTCGTGTGTCCAATTCTGTTAGGTTCAGGAGATGGTTCTGTGATAATAGATTGGCGGTTAGGATCAGATCAGCCATGATCTTATTGAATGGCGGAGCAGGCTCGAGGGGCCGATTGGCCTACTCCTGCTCCTATTTCTTATGTTCTTATGTTCTTATGTACTTATCCAATTCCCTTTTGAAAGATAAGATTGAGTCTGCCTCCACCACCCTTTCAGGCAGTGCATTCCAGATCTTAACCACTCGCTGCGTAAAAAAGTTTTTTCTTACGTCGCCTTTGGTTCTTTTGCCAATCACCTTAAATCTGTGTCCTCTGGTTCTCGACCCTTCTGCCAATGGGAACAGTTTCTCTCTATTTACTCTGTCCAGACCCCTCATGATTTTGAATACCTCTATCAAATCTCCTCTCAATCTTCTCTGCTCCAAGGAAAACAACCCCCGCTTCTCCAGTCTATCAACGGAACTGAAGTCACTCATTCCTGGAATCTTTCTCGTAAATCTTTTCTGCACCCTCTCTAAGGCCTTCACATCCTTCCTAAAGTGTGGTGCCCAGAATTGGACACAGTACCCCAGTTGAGGCCGAACCAGTGTTTTATACAGGTTCATCATAATTTCCACACTTTTGTACTCTATACCTCTATTTATGAAGCCCAGGATCCCGTATGCCTTTTTAACTGCTTTCTCAACCTGCCTGCCACCTTCAACGATTTGTGCACACATACCCCCAGGTCTCTCTGTTTGTGTACCCCTTTCAGGATTGTACCATTTAGTTTATATGTCCTCTCCTCATTCTTTCTACCAAAATGTATCACTTCACACTTTTCTGCGTTAAATTTCATCTGCCACGTGTCCGCCCATTTCACCAGCCTGTCTATGTCTTCCTGAAGTCTATCACTCTCCTCCTCACTGTTCACTATACTTCCAAGTTTTGTGTCATGTGCAAATTTTGAAATTGTTCCCTGTACACCCACATCCAAGTCATTAATATATATCAAGAAAAGCAGTGGTCCTAGAACCGACCCCTGGGGAACACCACTGTATACCTTCCTCCGAAAAACAACCGTTCACCACTACTCTCTGTTTCCTGTCACTTAGCCAATTTCATATCCATGCTGCCACTGTCCCTTTTATTCCATGGGCTTCAACTTTGCTGGCAAGTCTATTATGTGGCACTTTGTTGAACGCCTTTTGGAAATCCATGTACACCACATCAACCGCATTAACCTCATCAACCCTCTCTGTTACCTCATCAAAAAACTCATTAATGGGGAGCAGATTTTTTTTTTTTAATGAACCTGGCTGTAGGAGGAGTGCAATTGCTAGGAAGAAAGGTGTATATATTTTATATAAATGTGGAGTCAGTGGATAAGTTATAAAGGTCATTAATCTACTTTGGCACCCTTTAAGAGCTGTGGGCTCATCAGATTTCCCACTCCCTGACTAATAGTGCACCTCCCTGGGCTTGCTGTATTCATTGCAGGTGCACAAGGAGCCTATTAAAACTAGAAAGTAAACCAACCACTTGCTTTATACATGTCTGGACTTCAGACCAGCTTATCTGGCAGATGTTCCCTGTGGTGGACTGGAATACTGTTGCATAGAAGTTTAATGCCACTGTGACCTCATGGGAAAAGCTGTCCCAGTCCTTGAAGTTATCTGTAAGTCAGCCTAGAAAAACAACAACAACAACTTGCATTTATATAGGCCCGTAATTTCCGATAGGAGGCTTCCTGCGTGCAGATGCCTCCTATCGGAAAAAAATCTACGAACTTACCTGAGGGCTCCCGAGGTCCGGACACTTCTGCTCTAGGGCAGGCGTCCGATCTGTCAAGAGGACTCTTGACAGATCGGAAATGCCGGTTTTCAGCGCATGCGCTTCGCATGCCTAAAACCGGCATTTCCGATGTCCCTACGGGTGGGTACACAGCCCGTACACACCCATAGGCATCAGAAAATATGGGCCATAGTGCCTTTAACTTAGTAAAATGTCCCAAGGCGCTTCCCAGGAGTATTATAAGACAAAAAATTTGACACCGAGCTACATAAGGAGAAATTAGGGCAGGTGACCAAAAGCTTGGTCAAAGAGGTAGGTTTTAAGGAGCGTCTTAAAGGAGAAAAGAGAGGTAGAGAGGCGGAGAGGTTTATAAGAACATAAGAACATAAGAAATAGGAGCAGGAGTAGGCCAATCGGCCCTTCGAGCCTGCTCCGCCATTCAATAAGATCATGGCTGATCTGATCCTCACTTCAAATCTAAAGAACACAAGAAGTAGGAGCAGGACCTGGCCACTCAGCCCCTGGGCCCGCTACACCACCCACAGGGCCTCGACCGATCCGAACTCAGCCTCATGTCCAATTTCCTGCCCACTCCCCGTAACCCCTAATTCCCTTTACTTCTAGGAAACTGTCTATTTCTGTTTTAAATTTATTTAATGATGTAGCTTCCACAGCTTCCTGGGGCAGCAAATTCCACAGACCTACTACCCTCTGAGTGAAGAAGTTTCTTCTCATCTCAGTTTTGAAAGAGCAGCCCCTTATTCTAAGATTATGCCCCCTAGTTCTAGTTTCACCCATCCTTGGGAACATCCTTACCGCATCCACCCGATCAAGCCCCTTCACAATCTTATATGTTTCAATAAGATCGCCTCTCACTCTTCTGAACTCCAATGAGTAGAGTCCCAATCTACTCAACCTTTTCTCATATGTCCACCCCCTCATCCCGGGGATTAACCGAGTGAACCTTCTTTGTACTGCCTCGAGAGCAAGTATGTCTTTTCTTAAGTATGGACACCAAAACTGTATGCAGTATTCCAGATGCGGTCTCACCAATACCTTGTACAACTGCAGCAATACCTCCCTGTTTTTATAATCTATCCCCCTAGCAATAAAAGCCAACATTCCGTTGGCCTTCTTGATCACCTGCTGCACCTGCATACTAACTTTTTGATTTTCTTGCACAAGACCCCCAGATCCCTTTGTACTGCAGTACTTTCCAGTTTCTCGCCATTAAGATAATAACTTGCTCTCTGATTTTTCCTGCCAAAATGCATAACATTAGGCAGGGAATGCCAGAGCTTAGGGCCTAGGTAACAGAAGGCACGGCCACCAATGGTTGAGCGATTATAATCAGGGATGCTCAAGAGGGCAAAATTAGAGAAGCTCAGATATCTCGGTGGATTGTGTGGCTGAAGGAGATTACAGAGATAGGGAGGGGCAGGGCCATGGAGGGATTTGAAAACAAGGATGAGAATTTTGAAATCGAAGCTGAAGCCGAAGCCATAGCTCGATCACTGCCTCTGCAGTAAAGTGGAGCCAGCAAAGACAGGTAGGAGTGGTGGGGTCTATAAATACAGATGCTTGAGTATTGATGAGAGAAAACATACTGCCAGAGGTATTGTTGAATCTGAAGATTTTGGCCCTTAAGGAAATTGTCATTCTCAGTTAATTCATGCAGCATATTGGGAACACCCAAAGGAATTCCCATCCTCGCAACTTTGTTAGATGCAACTTATAATAAATCAGCAAATAAAAAGACTGCAAGAAAGTCATTTCTAACAAGGTGAAAGCTTTTGCAAAAATGCAGAATTGCATAGGCAAAAGAAATAGACAAAATATTAAATGCAGAAGGCGATAAATGCTCACTGCAAAAAAACACAGTTCACCACCAATTCCAATAACGTTGCTTTAAAGATTATGTAAAGCAGACATTGCCTGCAGAGACCTCATGCATCCATTTTATATGGGTGAGGTGCATGCTTGGGGCAGAGCTTCACTGTAAGCACTTTAATTAAGTGTGCGACCTTATTCAAATAATTATACAATTTAAATGAGGCATCCATTTGCCTGACAGTAACAGAAGTGGACTAACCTTTTTCTACAGCATGAGCTGCCAGTGAAGCCGCAGAAAATCAATGCTACAATACTGAAAAAGAACCCTTCCTCCATTTTTTGTAAAATATAGACAACTTTAAATTGCTTCTGCCTTATACCTGCCCTAAGAGTGCTTGATGCTGACAGTTAGTGGCAAAAGTAAAAAATAGTTCCTTTCATTTCTCCCTGGGATGTCTTTGACCTGACCACAGAAATACACATTTCCCTGAGAAAAATAAAACTCAAAATTTATGACACCATTGTTCCATTTATAATCTGTAGCAACCTAAATTATTAATTGCTGACAATTTAACTGTGACACATAATTCATTCAACTAGTAGTCAGTTTGATAAAAAAAATGTTGTATTACCAAATTATCCACTAGATAGAGTGATAGCTTTTCTAGTGCAAAATTTAAAGTCAATTCTTGTATGCTTTACACTTATTGTTAGGGCAAAGCTGTATCAGTTGAACACATGTGGGTTTAAAAAAAACTGCCTGCACAACATAATTGCAAATAATTCATCTTGTCTTGTTAAAAATGTTCATTTTGATCTTGAAAAATCAGGATACTTTGATAAATTCTTCCATTCATCTCATAGCCAGTGAATGAGATGACTGCCTATACTTACAGTATTGAATCTTCACAATTGTGAATTCAGGGCAAGAAAAATTGCTGTGCAATGTCACTTATTTTGGCATTTCCAAAAGAAAATTGCTCCATAGATTTATTGATGGATACACAGGGGGTGAAATTGGTCAATGTCAGTCACACAAAACGGGCTGATAGTGAATCGGCAGCCCATTGTACACTGCGTCCAATTTTATTTTCCATTGAAGGGGTTGGGTTTTTATTGAGAGGAAAACCACAAAACTTAAGAAAAGATTACACCAACTTGCATCTTGATTCTTTACCAAACATCTACAATAGTATTTAGTGTCAAAGAGGTCCTGATTATATAATGAGGGCAATTTTACAAATATGGTGGGGAAGCTCGTCCACCGGCAGGTCATAATGTGAAGGTCTGATGTGTACTGATGGCAGCCGAGGTTCCCCAACTCCAGCACATACTCAGAAGACTGCCCCCAATATGTCTAAATTCAGGACTTTAGTCCAACCCACTATCCAGAATTTCCCTCCTTTACATTAACCATTTTTCTACTATTCTTGTTTATGTGTTCTTTCTTAGATATACACACAGATGAGCATTAATAAAAGTAATTTATCTGCCCCAACCACCCAGAATACATAATAAAATCAATATTCAATGGCAAAATTTCAAAGTCTCACTAGCAAAGGAAAGAAATACTAACAGGTAGAGAAAGCAAAAACAGAGAACAATGTGTATAACTTACATATTCACAAGAGACAAAACTACCTGTGATCAATACCACAGGCGTTCAGCTACTCTAAATAAAATTACATATCTTATAGTGCACCATAAATGTGCACATTGCTGCTTGGGTAAACAACTTGTTGCAAGTTTTATTGCTGGACTGGCAGAATTCCACTTTGTTTCAGTGCTTTTGTTTATTTGATAAATATTGAACTTACTCAGCCATGTTTTTTCCTTCATAAAGAGGACCATAAACTTACATGCCCAATTAGGTTAATATTTAGCACTCCATGCGGATAGCTTTCAGTAATGTACATTTAAGCAGACGTTTCTAGTGCTGGAAGAAAAAACAAAATTATTATATTGCCAATCTCAAGATGTGGACCATTTGACTTTATTATAGAACCACTGTCAATATGATCACTATCTGCCAGGACTTCATGAAGGTCATTTTTTTTTAAATTCGTTCCGGGATGTGGTCGTCACTGGCAAGGCCAGCATTTATTGCCCATCCCCAGTTGCCCTTGAGAAGGTGGTGGTGAGCTGCCTTTTTGAACCGCTGCAGTCCTTGTGGTGAAGGTACTCCCACAGTGCTGTTAGGGAGGGAGTTCCAGGATTTTGACCCAATGAAGATGAAGGAACAGCAATATATTTCCAAGTCAGGATGGTGAGTAACTTGGAGGGGAACTTGCAGGTGATCGTGTTCCAATGCGCCTGCTGCCCTTGCCCTTCTAGGTGGTAGAGATCGTGGGTTTGGGAGGTGCTGTCGAAGAAGCCTTGGTGAGTTGCTGCAGTGCATCTTGTAAATGGTACACACTGCAGCCACGGTGTGCCGGTGGTGGAGGGTGTGAATGTTGAAGGTGGTGGATGGGGTGCCAATCAAGCAGGATGCTTTGTCCTGGATGGTGTTGAGCTTCTTGAGTGTTGTTGGAGCTGCACTCATCCAGGCAAGTGGAGAGTATTCCATCACACTCCTGACTTGTGCCTTGTAGATGGTAGAAAGGCTTTGGGGAGTCAGGAGGGGAGACACTCAGAGCAGCCTTTGACCCGCTTTTGTTGCCACAGTATTTATGTGGCTGGTCCAGTTAAGTTTCTGGTCAATGGTGACCCCCAGGATGTTGATGGTGGAGGATTCGGTGATGGTAATGCCATTGAATGTCACAGTCAGTTGCAGAGTCAAATATCATGTCAGCCCTGTGTGGATTGTTCCTCCATGAAACATAGCAATAAACAAGTCATCTACTCAAAGGAATTGAAACTGCTGATAAAATTAGTTGTAATGGAAACCATCGTCACAAACCTTGATGCCATCTCTACTAACTATTTAAAGATATAGGGGTAGAAATTAGGTCGCGCCCCATTTGGGGCGCAAATATCGTCCGCGCGCAAATATTAGCGCCTGGCGCTAATTATCGGCACTGACAGGAAACTTCACTTTTACCGCCCCGGGAGGTGAGTGGAGCGCTAAATTAGGCGCTGCACACCTCTCTTAAGGCGCAAAGGCCTAGGAGTGAGGCGCTACCTCAGCGCACGAGCGCAGCGCAGCTGCTGCCAGTTAGCGAGGGAACACAGACACACTGGCGCCGGACACTTCTTAAAGCGGGGGGGGGGCACTTGCTCCCCAGCCACACCCTGCTCATTGCAGCCTTGAATCTCAGCCTGGAGAGACCTGTAATCCATTTTGCGGCCAAGCATGGAGAGGGTGAGAGAACGCGCTCATCGCTTCACCGAGCGGGCCTTGGATGCTCTGGTTGGCGCAGTGGAGCGCAGACGATGCATGCTGTTCCCGGAGAGTGGCAGGAGGCCTTTGCCATGCGAGTTCAGAAGAGTGTGGAGGGAGGTGGCTCAGAGCGTCTCCTCCAGGAGCATGGTGCCCAGGACCCATGTTCAGTGCCGCAAAAAATTCAACGACCTCACTCGGGTCGTCAGGGTGAGTGGCTTTTTCTCAATACCTCTCCATCCCTCCATCTCAACCTCACTATATGGCCAGAGGGTCTTAAAACCCCAATGCACAACACTCATGCAACACCTATGGCCCTTTCATCAAACACACACACACATTCCACACTTTGCATACAGTAAGGGCTATTCACCTATGGGAGGCACATCAGGCAAGACCATGGCTGCATATTGTAAGGGCTATTCACCTATGGGAGGCACATCAGGCAAGACCATGGCTGCATATTGTAAGGGCTATTCTCCTATGGGAGGCACATCAGGCAAGACCATGGCTGTATATTGACTCAGATGCTGTCCTTTTTCTTGCAGGCTAAGCTGGCTCATAATCGGAGACAGCAGCAACGGACGGGTGGAGGGCGGCTTCAGCTGCAACCCCTCAGCGATCTGGAGGAGCGCGTCCACAGGATTGTGGCAAGCCGGGTGATCGGTCCCGTCGCCACTGGGGACGCCGACCCCGTTGTGGACAGCAATGGTAAGGTCATCACCTTTTTGTCCTCTGTCCTTCCACTTGTCCCTCACAATACCAGCCTTTGACACTTTCAATCCAACTTGCTAACTCGCTGCACTTATTCCTCCCTTACTGCCACCCTGTCCTCACGCTAAAGCCACTCTTGTACCTCCCTGCTTTCAGATGGTGATTCACCAGCTGAGGAGATGGTCCCTGAAGCTGCCACTGGGAGTGATGCTGCAGCTGAGGAGGAAGAGGAAGCCGGAGCATCAGTGCCACCCTCTCCCGAGGAAGCCCATGGCCACACTGGGAACACGCCTTCCCCGGAGGGGAACAGGGGGGAAGGGGCTGATGATGGTGAAGCTCCAGGACCCAGCGGGCTGCAGCAACGCCATTGGGGGGGGAGGGAAGAACGGGGGAGCAGGGGGGAAGGGGCTGATGATGGTGAAGCTCCAGGACCCAGCGGACTGCAGCAACGCCATTGGGGGGGGAGGGAAGAACGGGGGAGCAGGGGGGAAGGGGCTGATGATGGTGAAGCTCCAGGACCCAGCGGGCTGCAGCAACGCCATTGGGGGGGGAGGGAAGAACGGGGGAGCAGGGGGGAAGGGGCTGATGATGGTGAAGCTCCAGGACCCAGCGGGCTGCAGCCACGCCATGGGGGGGGAGGGAAGAACGGGAGCCTTCTCCCCAGAGGGAGAGTATGCCAGACACTCCTAATGCAATGGACGCAGAGGAGGAGCGGCTGATTGCAGAAATGAACAGCCAGGCGGTGGGCATGCACACTGAGCTCATGGGTGCAGTGGGAAGGGTGCCCGAATGCATTGAGGCACTGGCAAGGAGTGTGGAGCACTTCGCTGTAGCACAGGCGGATGCCACACTAAAGCTTAGTGCTGCAATTCAGTCACTGGCTGCCAGGAACCCATCTGAGACTGCTCTCATGCAGACTCAGATTGAGGCCACGCGAGCACTGACTGCTGCCATCCTCGATGGTTCGTGCACATGTCCCCGGGGCTGTCACCGCGCCGCAGCAGGCCAGCAATCTGTTCTCCGGCAAATTGCTCCGGATGCTGAAGTGCTGCCCCGTGGGAGTGCCAGTGTGTCGGGCGAGCAGGGAGTTGCTGTCCTCTCTCACGATGACAGCATTCCTGCTGCCAACACTGTCACTTCTCCACTGCACTTGCCACCGCCTGTAGGACAGACTGCTGCCGCCCATGCAGAGTTGGTGCAGTCTGCAGCCGGGCCCTCCAGGCCCAGAAGTGGTCGAGGCCGTCCTTCAGGGGCATCTGCAGTGTCAGGGTCTGACAAGCAGCAGCCTTCCACCAGCCTTGCTGCAGCCACTGAGGTCCCATTACGGAGGAGCAGTAGGGTTAGAAGGGGGGAAGTGCGCAAGGGAAGGAGATCACCCTCGAAGGGCAAAAAGTAGGAGGTGTGCCAAAATGCTGGTCATTTTTTTATTAAAGGCCGAGGTTCATGGCCCAACTTTTGTTTAGTGTTTTGGACATTATCTCCAGGTTGTGAGAACCAGTTATGTTATTGACTGTTTTTTTGTGTTTATTTCTATGAGTTTGTCATGAGGAATTGACACACACAGAGTTTGTACAATAAATAAGTTTCTGTATTCAAAATATACATGGCTGGTGGTTGGAATTATTGGTGCCTTGGCCGGCTTAGGGGTTGCGTGCTGGGTTGATTCGTGTTTCTAGCAATGGCAGGGGCCCTAGAAGCGGCTTGCTATTAGTCGTTGACGGACGGCCCTTGCAGTTTGACCATTGTGGGCCGCCCTCCTGCCTTGGTGCTGCTGCTGATCATCGTCCTCGGCCTGTTCCTCCTCTTCCTCCTCCTCCTCTTGTGGTGCTGCAAGGCCTGGTGGCATTGGCTGCGTCCTGAGGATTGCCATGTTGTGCAACATGCAGCACACCACTACGAATTTGGAAACTTGCTCAGGCGAGTACTGCAGGGCTCCTCCGGAATGGTCCAGACAGCGGAATCGTTGTTTGAGCACGCCGATTGTGCGCTCAATAATGTTCCTGGTTGCTTGTTGGCTTTCCTGGTACCGCAGCTCAGCAGGGGTGTTTGGCGCACGGAGCGGTGTCATCAGCCAGGTGCTCAATGCGTACCCCTTGTCCCCCAGAAGCCAACCAACTGGCTGATGCGGTGCCTCGAAAATTTCTGCCACAGTACTCTGGCGCAGGATGAAAGCATCGTGGCAGCTGCCCGGATAGTGGGCATTGACAGCGAGAATCACCTGTCTGTGGTCACAGACCAACTGCACATTCAAGGAATGGAACCCCTTTCTGTTCCGGAACTCCTCTGCATTCTCTCGCGGAGCACGCAAAGCCACATGCGTGCAGTCAATGGCGCCCTGCACCATGGGGAAGCCCGCTACCCTCGCAAAGCCCATAGCACGGTCATGCTGCTTGTCTGGGGTCATAGGGAAGGAGATGAAGTCTCGTCTCCTTGTGAAGAGGGCATTGGTGACCTGCCGGATGCAGCGATGCACCGCAAACTGGGAGATATTGGCGAGGTCCCCAACAGCAGCTTGGAATGAGCCAGTGGCGTAGAAGTTCAAAGCCACTGTGACCTTCACTGCCACCGACAGAGACGTCCTGGACCTCAGCTGAGGCTGCAGATCTGGCTGCAGCAGGTGGCAGAGCTCAGTGACCACCTCCTTGCTGAATCGCAGCCTTCGCAAACACAGCTCCTCAGACATGTGGATGTAGGAGAGCTGTTCACGATATACCCTGGGAGGGTAAGCTCTCCTGTACATGCGCCTGATGGCCCTCCTCCGTCTGGCCATCATTGCCACTCTCTGTCTGCGTCTCACTATCCTCCGATTGAGCTGGAGCAGGACGACGCCCCCAATCATTGCAGCCCCCATATTCTCTTTGCCAGAAAAGTAATGAGGTACAGCAACGAAAGTAGCAGCAAAGTTAGGATGAACTAGGCAAAACTACCTCACAAAGCGTTGAGTCAATGTAGAAGTCTCTCTCTCTCTCTCTCCGAATCTCTCTCTCTCTCTCAGAACGAGTGGTGCATAAATGTCGACCACAGAAAAAGACAGGAAGAGGCCCCCTTTAAATAGCGCCCCCCCCAGCCCCACACCGATTGATAACGTTCCAGTCTTCCAGTCGTTGGAAGCGCCAGGCGGTAAGGCAGGGGGTGCCACTCAATTTCCGCTCCGGGGCGCCCCAAGGGCGTTGCACCACGGAATGACGTCACAATCTGCGCGCGCAGGTGGTCGCAGCGGTAAGTTTTAGCGCCGCCGCACAATCTCAAGTTAAGTTCTCGAGCGGCGCAAACAGCGCTGCGCCCGGGCGTTAGTGCCTTAACGCCCCATTAGCGCCCTCTTAAGGCGCTAACGGGAGGCGCAACCAACTGAATTTTTACCCCATAGAATTTAACCTGTTAAAGAAAGAAAGTTTGCATTTATAGAATGCCTTTCACAACCTCAGGATGTCCCAAAGCACTTTACAGCCAATGAAGTGCAGTCCTTGTTGTAAAGTAGGAAATACAGCCAATTTGTGCACAGTAAGCTCCCAAAACAGCAATGAGATAAATTACCACATAATCTGTTTTAGTGATATCGGTGCAGGGATAAATTTTGGCCAGGACACCTTTGAGAACTCCCCTGCTCTTCAAATAGTGCCATAGGATCTTTTACATCCAGCTGAGGGGGCAGATGGGGCCTTGGTTTCACATCTCATCTGAAAGACGGCACCTCCGACAATGCCGCACACACTCAGTATTGCACTGGAGTGTCAGCCTGTATAATGCGCTCAAATCTCAAGTGTGACCCACAACCTTCTGACTCAGAGGCTATAGTGGTACCACTGAGCCACAGCTCAGTTATGGAGTTAAATGACCTTTAGGACTATTAACATCCTTTTGCCTGCAAAAATAAAATTACCTTCCAAAAATCTCCCAGGAAAAATGCACTTACTTTCCCCAGATCATTGCAGCAAAAGATCACTTATCGTACAAGAATCCAAACAGTGGCCACGTGCCTACTTTACAAAATTCTTGAGCATTTTTCATACAAATTTATTTTTGTCACCTATATTTTTAATGTAGTCGAAGAATCAAATTAATTATATTTCAGGTTATTTGGAGAACATTCATAAACTTGTTAATCTTGACTAAAAACAATCAATTTATATAAAAATTCACTTGGAAAAAAAAACTACTCACAAAACTAATTAACAATGTGGATTTAATTATCAGCAACACAGGTTTACTTTTTTAACCTCAAATAGATTTTCTATATTAGCAGCTCGGTGTTTAACACCATCTTATTAATAAAATCAATTAACCAATCTAATGTAAAGAAAGTCTCGCATTTAGTGTGAGCCTGTGTCTGTCACACCTCAGGCGTCATACCTCTGGCATCACACTTGATATGCAAAGTATGTATCATCCCTAAACCTGATTGACTCAATTGCCATACTTCTAAAAGGTAACTATACATTTATTTATTTTTATGTATAAAAATGGTTAAAAAGTAAAATGTGACCTTTTGAACTCTTTCTAAGTAACCTTCACAGGCCCTGAAATTCTTTGGGCTGAAGAGGGTGGAAAGCCTGATTTCTACCCAGGAGAGCCCAGAATTTGGGGTGGGTTCCACCAGGATTCCGCCCCATTTAATATTTAAATATACTATTTTGAGAAGCAGTGAATACTTCGAAAGTAACTGAATTGGTTTATTTTTGTGTAAAGACATGAAAGTAATGTAAAGGTTGAACTTTTTAACTGAGGTTAAATTATGACTGGTAAAATTATGAATACCATGAAGCAATGTATTCTATGTACTAGCTGATCCCTCATGGCATTGCTCATGGGTAATCTAGGCTTTGAATGTCTTTGTGCTGTTTAGCATGGTCTCATTTGAAGCTGGGGATGGCATACAGTAGTGGGGAAGAGGACAGGGAAAGGAGTGTATCTGGCGGGGTGGGGGGGGAGGGCTTGCTGGGAAACAGAATATAGTGGAGGGCAGACTGGGGAGCAGCGCCCAGCAGGGGGAAATGGGAGGCAGAAGTAGTGCACTGCTAGGGCTAGTGGAGGGGAGAAGATCAGGAAGTACGGGGGTGGGGGGAGGGAGGGGGGAGCGGAGCACAGCAGGGAGGGAAGATATTAAGGCTCAGTGGGGGGAGAGGCTAGGGAATAGAGAAAAGTTGGAGGGATATAGAATAGAGCAGGGGTTCTCAACCGGGGGTCCACAAGAAGATTTCAGGGGGTCCGCCAGTTGGTTTGTCCCATCAATATACAGGGGAGACTACTGATAAACATCAGTAGTCGCCCCTGTATATTGAGATGAGTGGAATAGTCTCAGCGATACAAAGACTGTCAATTCAGGTTCTTACTGTTGGACACCATTTGTATGGTTAGACACCATTTGTATGGTTAGACACCATTTGTATGGTTAGACAAGTTCCTTTGCGTGTCACTGACTTTTACAGCAGTATTTATCTCGGAAAGTTTTTTTTGATCCAGCCTTATTCGCTTCCACGTTCATAAACTACTCACCACTTTTAACGATTATATAAAATAGTGGGAGTTCTAACTTCTCTTCTGGGGGATTAAAACCCGAGTTGGGGGACGTGGAAATCTGTGAGTTAGTCCGGTGTTGTGGGGCCGAGGTAGCACGGGCCTTTCTTTCAACCTATTTCTTTCCTCTTGTGCGGAACCGCCCTGTGTCGGTTGTAAGCCGCTTGTGCATTTGAAAAGAGATCATTTTTTCCTGGTGTTTGAGATGGGAAGGGGGCCCCGTCAATGAAGAGAGTGCGCGCGCACCACATTACCTTGGAGAGGGTGGGGGAAGGGGAGCTGAAAGAAAGAGACTTTCCATTCGCTGGGCCTGCGGTAAGGCTATAATAATCGGGATCCGGTGTGACTCTCTCCTTCAGTGTGAGTTAATAAAATAGCTGAAGGCGTTATCATGATTTTTAAGTTCTCACCAGCAACAAGCTTCACATTAAGTAAGTAAAACAAAAATAATAATAAATATATATGCTTAATTGTATAACTAATTTTTATACAGAAAAAATACTTGTGTTGTGTTACAGGCGGTCAGCGGAATTTTTATTTCACAGGAGGGATCCTTGGAAGCAAAAAGTTTGAGAAGCCCTGGAATAGAGCACACCAGGAGGGCAGCAGGAGTAGTGTAGCACTTTCTCTTGCTACTGTTCGGACCTCGAGAATTACAAATTAGCTTAACAATGACAGACAAGGATGTGATCAATAAAATTGGTCTTTTAATCAGACTATAGTTCAAAATTCAAGTGTACATAGAAGCACCTTTGGCAATAAATTCAAAGAACTCCCGGCAATGGATATGCCTGCAACTTATCAATTCAAAGTATATAAAAGTGCCCCTTTAATGATTTAAATGTACATAAAAGTACCCCCTTTAACAATATCTAAGCCCATGTCCAATTCTCATACATACTCCTTCATTTCTGGGTGATCGATCAAAGGAAACTGTGAGTCGAAACATGAACTGGCCAGCTTTCTCACTTCAACCTTCCTCCTGCTTTATCTTCTCTGTTCTTCTTCTTATCTCTGAAAACTCCCACCACTGGGTTATAAGGCCTCGTTGATCGTAAATTACTCTCTGCCTCCCTTGGATAGGTCTGTTCCACTCCAAACCTTCCCTAATTGGAGTTCCATCCGCATGACACATTCCTGTTCCTGTGAGATGTATGTTCTCCGCTTCTTGTCCAGGTGGCCTCTACTGACCACCATTTTGTGTCTTCACAAACAAAGAACACATGCTAATTTCTTACATTTTAAATCCGTCCATTATCCTCTTACAATTCATTCGCAATTTCGATCTCCACACGGTAGCAGCGGTTTTATTACACTTTTCAGAATCTTACAGTGGAGTGGTATACATAATTTTCAAATGAAAACCACAGGTGTTCAAGTGGAGTAGGGGTTTCTCTGCTAAACAGCACCAGGAACACACTGAACAATAATGCCAGTCTTCTGAAAATGTTCTTTTCCTGGATCTGATTTTCAATCAGAAAGCTGTATCTGAACGAAAAAGTAGGTATTTGTGAAATCAGAAAATTGTAAACAGTATAACATCACCGTAAACATCTATGGTGCTTCGAGCCTGCGCATCTGTTGTGCACTAGACTAATTAAGGCTCTGATTTGTATGTTAATTAGGGATTCTCCAAAATGGATTTAGGACACATGACTGGCTTTCCAAATGTTCAGTGTCCTTACAAAGGGAGTGTGGCTTGGGATGCCTCTTCTCTACAGTTGAGTTAAAGGTGTATTGCTAGTTATTAACCGTTTGTCGTTCAATGTTTGTGTACTATATTGCTGTTATGGAATAAAGAAAGTTAAAAAGCATTACAAAGTATTTAGAGCACAGAAACAGGCCAAATGGTCCAACAGGTCTATGCCGGTGTTTATGCTCCACACGAACCTCCTTCCATCCCTCTTCTTCTAACCCAATCAACATATCCTTCCATTCCTTTCTCCCTCATGTGCTTATCCAGCTTCTGCTTGAATGCATCTGTGCTATTCACCTCAAGTACTCCTTATGGGAGCGAGTTCTAAAATTGTCACTGTGGGCTGGATTTTGCCAATGGGGAGCTTTTGGAGGCGGGGCTCCCACTTGCCGGGTTTTAGTCCCGCCTCCATCGACTTCTGGCCAACCCACGCTATTTTCCCTTGATTGACCTTGTTAAGCCCTCCCAGTGGGCTTAGCAGGCCAATTAATGGGAAGCCGGTTACAGAGAACATCAGCGTATGACGTTTCATCTGTCAAAAATTTTTGACAAATGATTTGTCATCGTTTGACAGCTCTGTGAAGCTGTCAAACACTGACATTCTATGTTGTTTGATGAGTTCTTGTATTCAAGACTCATCAAACCTCTTTTGTGAGCAGAAATTAGATGGTTGTTGCATTGGAGAATGCAGCAGCCATCTGTCATCTCTGCCGGTGAGATGCGAGACTCTCCACACCCCCAACGTTTGAAGCCTGCAGGAAGAAACAAAGGTAAGTAAACATTTTCTATCACTTTGCACTCATCTCACATACTTACCTCTCCACACTTGCACCCATCACTTACCTTCACAGCGCACTTTTGCACCCCTCCGACCCCCGCAGACCCATTGCTCGCCTCGCTGACCCTGGCGGGGTTCGCAGCCTTCGGGAAGCCTGCACTTGTGTGGGTAAAATGGGGATAATCCTCTTATCTGCCTCTTAACTACCTGTTAACAGGCAGTTAAGAGGCTGTAATCCCCTTCCCGCCTCCAAGGAGACGGGACCCGGCGCAGGTCGGCTACCCACCTCCTGGCAAGATGGTACGCCTCCTGGCAAGATGGTATGGAGGCGGGTTGGGGGCAGGATGGGCACCTGCCATCAGATTCCACCATTTTCCTGGCAATCCTGCCTCCATACCCGCCTCCCCAGGGCTGGCAAGATCGCGCCCTGAGGGCTGGATTTCCCGGGGGTCAGCGGGCATGATCGGTGGTGGGTCGGGTGGGAAAGTGTTTTTTTTTCTCCAGCAGGTCGGGACCCCGTTGTGAACCCACCGCCATGCACCTTTCCCCGATGTCAGGACTGTCAGCACTGAGCAGACCCGACAGGCAGCGGCGGGTTCACAATGGAGGACCCAATTCAGGTAATTAGTGGCTTGTTTAGAGCCACTTAAGAATGAATTTCAGCTCACCTTTTGCATTTGCCAGCTTGTCCATGGGGTCCATGTTGGTCGTGGACCATGTCTGTGAAGCTGGGGTGGGAGGTCATTGGCCATTCAATCAGCTGTTAAGTTAAATATACAGTAAAAGCTCCCACCTTACAGAGATATATTCCCTCAGTCACAACTCTTCCTCACTGTATTTCCACAACAGATTTACCATGCTGCAAGTCTTTACACAAGTCTCCATCCAGTCTAACCTCATTACCTCTCACCATTGACAGATCACTTCTGTCATCTCTACTTCACCTGCCATCTATTCCATCAGCATGGGTGCCCTTTATACTCTCTCACTTTGGTCCTCAGAATCCCACCGCGATCATCCCCAACACCAGCAGCACCAGGCACACCAGCAGCACCAACAGCAACACCACCAACCTTCTCCGCAATCAACAGATGCTGCACAGGACAGAGGGCATCAGTACCCGACCACATTGCTGCCTGGGAGGCCAGGGATGGCCTCACCATGGCCAGATTTACTTCACTTGATGCTGTACACCCTGGCTGCCACATGATGCACCAGGTTGGCACAACCCCACACCAACACCATAAAGGATCCCTACAATGCCCAAGCCATTCGTTTCACACTCATCACCATTGAGGGGGTACCATTATGTCACATCATTCACTGCAACTCACTAAGCCACTTCCAAAGGTGCACACAAATCTGTCCAAGAATGCAAAGTGTTAAAAATAAAGTTTTCAATGTTTGACACCACATTAAGAGAAACTTTACATGCACATTGCATAAGTGCCTACCCTTGTGTGTTAGTTGGTATGATTGCACTGGGATGAGGGTGAGTGTGAGGGGTGGCTAGTGAGATGGGGAAGTGATAATACAGATAGAGAGGGATGGGTGGAGGTGCAAGGTAAGTTGGTGTGAGTAAGGATGTGTAGGAGTAGGGTAGGGAAGGCAGAGTGATGGGGATGTGATGAGAGGCACAGCAGGATGGGGTTGAGTGTGGCTTTGTACTAACGTTTCGTGATCTACTGAGATCATTGAAACTTTTGCGGCACTGCGCCCAGGTCCTCCTGACCACATCCCTGCTTGTGCCCTCCTGTGCAATGTGCAACCAGGCTGTGTTGATCTCCTGGGGAGCTCTCTTCTGCCCATGGGAAGGGAAGAGGACCTCCCTGCGTGCTTTGACTCCCTCTGTAAGCATATGAAGGGAGTCATGGGAGAGCCTGGGTGCAGCCCTGCATCTCTGTGCAGTGCTTGACATTATTTGCAGCACCTCAATGCTGTAGAACACTGACAGCACAAATGTCAAAATAAAGTTGGCCATGGTCCCTTTAAGGAAACCAGCTGATGACATGTCATCAAATGACGTCACCAGACCTGCTTCCTCTAATTGGCCAGCAAATGCATTGGGCGGGCTTAACAAGCCCAATCTAGGTAATTTCAGTTCAGAGGCCGGGATGGAGCCAGCAGCGGGGTCACCACCGACGTCGCCCCCACCGACGTCGCCCGCCACAGACCCACCAAGGTCAGCAAAATCACGGCCTAAGAGTGAGGTGAGGTTAGAAGAAACTTCCTTACGCGGAGAATTGTTTTGTTGGAGCATGGAATGCTTAGCCACAAAGAATGGCTGAGGCATTTAATCTTTGAAGGGATAATTAGATAAACATTTGAAGCAAAGGAAGATACAGGGCTATTGAAAAAGTGGAAAGCAGTGGAAAGCTTTTGGATTGCTTTGCCATAGAACTGGCACAGACATGACTGGCTGAATGAAATGTAAACTTCTATGATTCATAGATCATTAAAATGTCATGGTCATGTACAGAAAATAATCAAAAAGGCTAATGGGATGCTGGCCTTTATATCTAGAGGACTAGAATACAAGGGGATAGAAGTTATGCGACAGCTATACAAAGCCCTGATTAGACCACACCTGGAGTACTGTGAGCAGTCCTGGGCACCACACCTTCGGAAGGATATTTTGGCCTTGGAGACAGTGCAGCGTAGGTTTACCAGAATGACACCTGATTCAAAGGGTTAAATTACGAGGAAGAGATTACACAAACTAAGATTGTATTCCCTGGAATTTAGAAGGTTAAGGGGTGATTTGATCAAAGTTTAAGATATTAAAGGGAACTGATAGGGTAGATATAGAGAAACTATTTACGCTGGTTGGGGAGTCTAGGACTAGTGGGCATAATCTAAAAATTAGAGCCAGGAGTGAAGTTAGGAAAGGGTGGTAGAAGTTTGGAACTCTCTTCCATAAATGGCAATTGATGCTAGGTCAATTGTTAATTTTAAATCTGAGATTGATAGATTTTTGTTAACCAAAGGTATTAAGGGATATGTGGCAAAGGCGGGTATATGGAGTTAGGTCACACAGCCATAATCTCATTGAATAGTGGAACAAGCTCGAGGGGCTAAATGGCCGACACCTGTTCCTATGTTCCTATGATTCTTTAGTTCTAAACATATCTACCACACACACTGAAATACTCAATCAAATTAGTTCAATTTCACTATATTTTTCAGTCTGCTACATTTTTATTTTGAAGAAAAGAAAGCATTAATTCATCCAAAAGTAATGCAATTATCTACAAGCACTAACCAGATAAGGCAAATAGTCATTCAATAATAAAACCACTGCCCAATTGCAAAACTAATTGGAAGAACTAGGAATTCACTTTTTTTCCTGGCTGCAGTGCATGGTGCCCTCTGTGCACAATGGACTTCCTTAGAACTGGTCCTCATTCTCTGTCTAACATGCAGTATATATTGCTATAATTTTACCAACCTTCTATGAGCCATACTATAGCCGCCCTGCCCTTGACTAGTCCAAGCATCTGAAATATTGCTCTCACAAAGAGACGGCTAGAGCAAACTATCTACCTTGCTCACCCATATGCATTGTTGTAGCTGTTCTCTGTTGGGATTGAGCAGAGGTATTTATCCTCCATGGTGGCTGTGCATTTCTCATATCTTTGAGGAGCCATCTGCCTTCCTTCTCTTTTAAAGAGCTATGTTAGATTGCCTCACAATAAAAGCATCATGTACATGCCCCAGGAAGAGTGCATTGATGTGCATTATTGTATAACGATAGTTGGTCAAGTATTCCATGAGATAGATGGTGCGTGCACAAATCGAGCAATTTGGAAATCTTTTGTGGCCTTTGCTGCAGGTGGTCACTGCTGAACTGTATACAAGTTGGTGCATAGCAACAACAGACTTCAGTGACCTCCTCAATGGAGCAGTGCATAACAAAATAGCTAACTTCTATGGTGTTCCCTGTTGAGCTTGGAAGGTTTCTGTTGTAGCCTCAGTCATAGTTCCTCTATCACACCCAAGTAGCTGACCCTGCTGTAGTAGATCCACTGCCTGGGATAGTTCCTGGAGTGAATATTGAGTCTCCTATGACTTTCTGTTTCTCTACTAAGAAAAGCTCAGTAACAGCCACTGCTGTGGAGCAGGAAACAGTTCATGTCTCTTACTGCTGCGCTAACAGTTCCACATCCAGTTGATCCAGTGTTAAATACTCACTTTTGCAAAAGCTGCCAATGCTGTATAATTGTGCATGAGTTTCTATAATTTTTTTTTAACAAGGGCTTAACAGACTAAAAATGGTTTAAATCCATTTTTTAAAGGATAGGAATCATTAGAGAAGCATCAACACAGACAAATAGGCCATTAGAATTTTGTCCACAAATTCCCCTATTCTGTACTTTTCAGTAAGATTAGCAAAGACCGGAATTTCAGCTCATGTCTCATTTCACAGGGTCATGTGGCACATCAGTTGTGCTCATGACACCTTAGTTTACCAACTGTGTGAAATCTGGGTAGGAGATCAATATTTTAAATCGTCAAAATGGTCAGGTGAGAAATCTTACCAGCCAGTTAGGCACGATCAGACACACAAGATTCATCATCTTTGACTCTAAAAAGCTTAACAAAACATTGCCTATATTGTAATACCAATAAAGACCAAAAAGGTAGTTCTATCCGGTTTTAGCAATTTTTGGTCTATTTTAGTAATTAACCTCCCTTGTGTCTCAATAGTTTCTGCTGTGCAAACAGCCACACCTTTGTACTCATAATTGCCAAATTTTAGTGTTTCCGATAATACTTATAAATCTGGTTCACAAAAGTGGATCAAAAAAGTTCCTTTGATCTGTCAGTAGCTTTATAGCTGGGGGAATATAGAATATAAGGGTCAGTGGGTAGCAACTGAATCCCTTCATGCTGCTGGGATCAATAAAAAATACAGTGCAGCAAGTAATATTTTCTTTAGCACTGATGTTTTAAACCCCTTGTCCTAATCGCCACAAGCTGTCTGAACTACCCATTTGATTGAGATTATTTTTAGCCCATTCTGAAACAGCCCAGCGAATAAAACATATGTGAGAAAAAAAAATAAAGCCTAACTTAGAATCCATTCAAAGGAAAATAGTCCATCACACATCTCCAGGCTCTTGTTTAAACGATCGATTGCTACTAGCTGTTGGTAAGAAATACAATGCACTAAGCCACATGATCTGGGATATATGCGCTTTAGTCTTGCATTTAATTTTTATAGACACTGTCTCAATATTGCTGCAGTCTTCTGTCCTAAAATAATGAATGATTTCAGTGGTACTAAATACTGGAAGGTGACCTTATTTTGAAGACTGCCTTTTTCTTTTACAAGAGCACTTTATGCAAAGGTTAATGAATGTTGCACAGTTGAGAGACAATTTTCATCTGTTTCCAGTAATTAATTTGTTGATTATTTATCCATATGCAACATTTGAAATCATAGCAGAGATTTTACTGCAATATGACTTCAAATGATATGCACAAGTAGAATTCTCAATACAAGTTAACTACTCAAAATTATTTTTCCCAGCTGGATTCCCCAAAGTCCAGGATGTGATTGATTGCCTATATGGCACCCTACGTACATCCACATACAATGAATTGCAAGGGCTCCCATTCAATCAATGTGCAGTGTATCTGTGACTATCTGCATAGGATATTGTAGATGATGCCAACTTTGTTGGCAGCAGTAACGTTATGATTTTAAGGCAGTTTATTATTTGCACCTAATTAAAGTGTAAGGTTGGATAGTAGGAGACCAGGGATTACCTCTGAAGCCCTGGCTCACGGTTCCTCTGTGGACCACACCAAAGCAAGGAAAGAACTTGCATGTTGTATCTTGCATTTTGCACCTTTTACGTCCCCAGGATGCCTCAAAGTACTTTGCAGCCAATTAATTACTTTTGCACTAAAGTCATTGTTATGTAGACAGACACAGTTGCCAATTTACACTCAGCAAGGTTCCACAAAGAGCATTGAGACAAATGATCTGTTTCAGTGGTGTTGGTTGAAGATAGTGCTATGGGATCTTTTACATCCAGACAAAGAGGGAGATGGAATCTTGGCTTAACATCCCATCTGAAAGATGGTTCCCCTGACACTACAGGACTGCCTCAGTACTGCACTGAAATGTCGGCCTAGAGGATGTGCTCAAGCCCTTCAGTAGAGCTTGAACCCACAACCTTCAGTCTCAGGGACAAGAGTGCTACCACTGAGCCAAGCTGGCACTAGCATAATGAGGTGCATGTCTTCACCAGAGCTGTCATCAAGCACACCATCGGCATTGTGAAAATAGAGATTTCGCTGCCATGACAGATTAGGGTGATCTCTCCTATAATCTGGCCAAAGCTTCATGAATCATCATGGTGCGCTACATGCTCAATAACTTCACTCTTCAATGAGGAATCCATGTGAAGCACCAGGAGCAGCAGGCCACAATATATCACCAAGGAGATGTTGCTGAGCAGCCACAGAAACCAAACGGTTCAGCTGCACAAGCACCTTTGCCAGCTGTGAGAGCTAATCAGCAGCGCCCATAGATGACACCTTCTCTTAATCACCCTATTCACTCTGCATGAACAGCCCTCCCTCCATCTTTCCCATACTCTGGAATAAATCACCATCTACAACAAACCAAATAATCTTCCAGCCATATCATTCTTCTCACCTGCACATGCAGTTCCCAAAGGCATACAAATTAAATTCTCTGCAGATGCTCCAATTCAAGTGCCACCATATTTTGTTGTTGAAATTGTGATGTGCCTCTCATTCTAGTGCCCGCTACCAAAGTGCTTCCTTTTCCCAACAGTCTGTGAGTATTGTGCTGTTACTGCTATTATTTAATATCCCTCCATAGTTATTCATGCTTCCAATTCTGTTTTGAATGCTTTGTGCATTCACATACATACCACTCAATCCTGACCCCAATTTTTTAGTAATCTCAAATTCCTTCTCGAACTGATCTGTTCTTTATTACTTACCTGTTTTTTTTCTTTTTCCTTTCATCTGCCCCTTTCCCCTCTGTTTTTCCCCCTTTCCCCTGCCATATTAGTTGAAACCCTCCCCAAAGCACTAGTCACTTTCTGAGTGAGGACATCGGTTTCAGCTCTGTTCAGATGATGCTTGTCCATCCTGTACAAGCTACTGCTGTTTCAGTGTCTCATGAATCTGAATCCAACCCTCCTTCCCTGTCTCTCCAGTCATGCATTTAACATCCTTATCTTGCTATTCCTCTGCTGACTAATGCAAGGCACTGGGAGTAATGCCAAGATTACTAACCTTGAGGTCCTGCACTTTAATCTGTCTCCTAATTGCTGAAATTTTGCTGGATCTCAACTCTATTCCTTCCTATGTCATTGGTTCCAGGATAAACCATAACTTCTGGCTATTCCTCTTTCCTCTCCTAAATCTTTAGCACCCACTTCATTATATCCCTTACCCTGGCAGTTGAGAGGCAACATACCAGCCAGCACTCTCGGTTGTGGCAACAGTGTTTCTGCACTTGTAGAATTCGCAAATTATCGCGATTTAAAAATAATGAGAAAGAGACATACAGTTTCGTAAACACAGCTTTATTTCAGCAAAATGCTGTCAGGTTTCAAAACGGACACAAGCAGCCTGTAAAATGGCCGCCACGCCTCGTGGCAGAAGATTCTAGACTTTCAGCAGGCAGACAAGATGGCGTTTCAATAAACATTTCAGCAAGATCGGACAGGACTCAGCATATTGAGATAAGACAAGACGAGATCGTTTTGCATTTTAACACCCAAGCAAGGAATATAAGTGCTGGAATCGGGTTTTTCCATGCACAAATGAGAGCTATTGTACTGGGCAATCAAGGGGCCCATCCAAAAGACATTGATACGCAAATTCCCCACGGCTCTACGATGAGAGAGCCATTCGCGGGTACTCACAGCAAGAATTCGGAGGCCCCCAAAACCCCTCCAGGGAGACTCCTAGCCGGTTCCACAAGGGGAGAAATATTAACGGGTACTCAGACAGTTACAAGTATCACCGAAACCCATTAACAACAAGTACCACCCCATACAAGAAGTTTGAGCGGCAAAACATGACAAAAGATGAACATTAAGATTGGGCGGGAGATTAGGAATTACAGTACTATAACTGTAGTGTCCAAACGTCCATCTTTCTCTTATTCCTTTGACTCGCTTCTCTGATCCACTGATTTTCCGGGAGTCAACCTCGTGGCTTGCCGCGAAGATCTGTGGAGAGCTGGTCTGCGAAGGCCTGTAAGCGGGCGCACCACCCCGAAAAGTCGGTAAATGGTGTTGGAACCGAAGGCCCGAGAAGAGATGAGATGAGATGAGATGAGAAGAGAAGAAGACGACTACACGTGCCGTCGCGGTCAGTAAACCCCGACCGCGCCCGAAAATCGATTAACCACTTCTTCGAATTCTATCGGCTACTCCACAACTGGCCCTGGAAGACTTTTCTTCGAGTTCTACCGACAACTGGTGTCGGTCCAGAAAGACTCTTCTTTGAATTTTACTGGCTAACTGGTGTCGAGCACAGGAAGACTCTTCTTTGAGTTTTATCAGAGTTCCGACGTCAACACAGATCTTCATGACAGCAGACGGCCCAGCCTGCTAGCCGGAGCAAAGCGAGTAAACAAGTGGGGTACAGAGACCCCTGATCAACACGTGAATAGTCAGGTGCTGTGGTGAAAACATCCGAGCAGCGTTTCGGAATTCTCCGAGTTATCACGAGTGGTGAGCATGAGTCTCGATCCTACAGATCTAGATTAGGACAGGTATTGATAGGGGAGGGTTTCTGTTTTAAGGATAATTATAATGTGTGTCCCCTTTTACGATGTGTCGTACGCTCCTCGTTTCCCTAAACCTAGTTGCATAAATGTATGTAAGTTTGTACTGTCATTAATCTATGCTTATGACATGTATTTCGTAATCTTGGATAATATGCAATAAAGATTTTCCATTTCGCACTATTCAACCGGGTCTACCTGAGTTTTCTCTGCATTATTGCTCTTGCACCTAAGTCCAGTGTCAGAATCGTAAGGGCGAGTGGGTCGAACCACTCACAGGTGTCTAGTGTTACCAGGCTGGCTGGAGACCAGAACAGGCAACAAGGCCTAACCCCACACTAGCACCCAAGCTAAGCACAGAGCCACGCGAACCCCTTACAACTTTACTTCCTTTTCTATGGCAAACACTTGTTCCACGATGCGTAGTTTTGTATGTGGTTGCCTTTCTCATTATCACAGGTATTCAGTACTGAATGCTTGTTTATCAATTGAGTTGGTAGCATCACATACACTGAAATGCATGTATCAGGTGCTGTCCAGAGGTGTTGGGAAGATAGCAACATGCATCATGGAGGTGCTGTACATGGAAGGAGTTGGCAGGGGGCTGCAACATTGAGATTTCAACTGAACGAGAGGGTATGAGGAAAGGAGGTGAGTAAGAAGTGTACAATGCAGATTAATGGGCAACCATGGAAAGCTAGACAAATGTTGTAATAATGTGTGGGTAGGAAAGAATGCTTTGTGCCAGTAATAGATACTGCGCTGCGTATAAGAGGTCACAGTGCTGTCCCCTTCCTTGCCAGTCCTGAAGACGTTATTGAACTTTTTTCTGACACTGAATCGAGTTTCTCTGCATAGTGCTATTGGCATTGACATGATCAACCACCTTCTGGCAAATTTCTTTACTCATCCATTAATGACCCATGTAGAATTCGCAAAATTATCGCGATTTTATAATAATAAGAAGGAGACATAAAGTTTCGTATAAACAGCTTTATTTCAGCAGAATGCTGTCAGGTTTCAAAACGGACACAAACAGCCTGTAAAATGGCCGCCACGCCTCGTGGCAGAATGTTCTAGACTTTCAATAGGCAGACAAGATGGCGTTTCAATAAACATTTCAGCAAGATCGGACAGGACTCAGCACATTTGAGATAATGACAAGACGCGATGGGTTTGCATTTCAAACATAAATACTGGAATCGGTTTTCCAGGTACAAACGAGGGCTATTGTACTGAGCGATCAAGGACCCATCCAAAGACATTGATATGCAAATTCCCCACGGCTCTACGATGAGAGAGCCGTTCGCGGGTACTCACAGCAAGCATTTGGAAGCCCCAAAACCCCTCCAGGGAGACTACTAGCCGGTTCCACAATGGGAGAAATATTAACGGGTACTCAGACAGTTACAAGTGTCACCGAAACCCATTAAAGACTGAGATCACCCCATACAAGAAGTTTTAAGCGTCAAAACATGACAAAAGATAGACATTAAGATTGGGCGGGAAAATAGGAATTACAGCACTATAACTGTAAAGTACAACCGTCCATCTCTCTCTTGCTGCTTTGACTCGCTGGAAGGCTGCTGAACTCTTATTCTCTTGCCTGACGACTCTGGACTCTGATCCGCCAGGATCAACCTCGTGGCTTGCCGCGAAGATCTGTGGAGAACTGGGCTGTGAAGGCCTGGAAGCGGGCGCACCATCCCGAGAAGTCGGTAAACGGTGTTGGAACCGAAGGCCCGAGAGGAGATGAGATGAGATGAGATGAGATGAGAAGAAGACGACAATACGTATTGCCACGGTCAGTAAGCCCCGACCGCGCCTGTAAATCGATTAAACACTTCTTTGAATTCTACCGACTTCTTCACAACTGGCCCAGGAAGACTCTTCTTCGAGTTCTATCGAACCAGTGTAGGGCACAGGAAGACTCTTTTTCGAGTGGTGTCCGAACTCCGAGGTCAACACAGATCTTCATGACAGCAGACGGTCCAGCCTGCTAGCCGGAGCAGAAGCAAGTAAACAAGTGGGGTACAGAGACCCCTGATCAACACGTGGAGAGTCAGGTGCTGCGGTAAAAACATCCGAGCAGAGTTTCGGAATTCTCCGAGATATCACGAGTGGTGAGCATGAGTCTCGATCCTACAAATCTAGATCAGGACAGGTATTGATAGGGGAGGGTTTAAGTTTTAAGGATAATTATAATGTGTGTCCCCTTTTACGATGTGTCGTGCGCTCCTCGTTTCCCTAAACCTAGTTGCATAAATGTATGTAAGTTTGTACTGTCATTAATCTGTGCTTATGACATGTATTTCGTAATCTTGAATAATATGCAATAAAGATTTTCCATTTCGCACTATTCAACCGGGTCTACCTGAGTTTTCTCTGCATTATTGCTCTCGCACCTAAGTCCAGTGTCAGAACCGTAAGGGCGAGTGGGTCGAACCACTCACAGGTGTCTAGTGTTACCAGGCTGGCTGGAGACCAGAACAGGCAACAAGGCCTAACCCCGCACTAGCACCCAGGCTAAGCACAGAGCCACACGTCACCCCTTACACCCATCAGGAGAAGCAAGACGTGTTTTACTTAGTTTTCCAAGGCTGCTGAAACTGTCTCAGCAACCAAATCCCCAAAAGACCATTGCCCCTTTAAGTTGCTGCAGGCCTTTAAGAGCTGCAGAAACACACAATTTCCCAACCCATAGTGGGCAAGCACAAATGGGAGGCATTTACCACACCTGGTGCTCACCCAAATTAGCTGGACATGGAAATACAGTCAGGTTCAGCAACGTATATGCAAACTGCACACCACCTGACTGATATTGGGGAACTGTGCGGAGAGAAGATTAAGCCCTAATTGATCTTAAGAACATAAGAAACAGGAGCAGGAGCTGGCCAATCGGCCCCTCGAGCCTGCTCCGCCATTCAATAAGATCATGGCTGATCCAATCTTGGCCTCAACATCACTTTCCCGCTCTCTCCCCATACCCCTTGACTCCCTTGAAGTTCAAATGTCTGTCAATCTCCGCCTTGAATATATTCAATGACTCCGCCTCCACAGCTCTCTGGGGTAGAGAATTCCAAAGATTCACGACCCTCTGAGAGAAGAAATTCCTCCTCATCTCCGTCTTAAATGGGCGACCCCTTATTCTGAAACTATGCCCCCTAGTTCTAGATTCCCCCACTAGGGGAAACATCCTCTCAGCATCTACCCTGTCAATCCCCCTCAGAATCTTTTATGTTTCAATAAGATCACCTCTCATTCTTCTAAACTCCAATGAGTATAGGCCCAGCCTGCTCAACCTTTCGTCATACATCAACCTCTTCATCCCAGGAATCAACCTAGTGAACCTTCTCTGTACTGCCTTCAATGCAAGTATATCCTTCCTTAAATATGGAGACCAAAACTGTACGCAGTACTCCAGGTGCGGTCTCACCAGCGCCCTGTAAAGTTGCATCAAAACTTCCCTACTTTTATACTCCATACCCCTTGCAATAAAGGCCAACATTCCATTAGCCTTCCTAATTACTTGCTGTACCTGCATGCTAACTTTTTGTGTTTCATGTACTAAGACCCCCAGATCCCTTTGTATTGCAGCATTTTATAGTCTCACTCCATTTAAATAATAATTTGCTATTTCATTCTTCCTTCCAAAGTGGATAACCTCACATTTTCCCACATTATACTCCATCTGCCAACTTCTTGCCCACTCACTTAACCTATCTATATCCCTTTGCAGGCTCTTTGGGGGAGAAATTCAGTATCGCCCCATTTGGGGCGCAATTATCGGCCGGGCGCAAAGATTGGCGCCTGGCGCTAATTATCGCCTCCAACTGCAAACTTGACTTTTATCGCCCCTGGAGGTGATTGGAGCGCTAAATCAGGCGCTACACACCAGTCTTAAGGCGCAAAGGCCGAGGAGCGAGGCGCTACCTCAGAGCATGGGCGCATCGCAGGTGCTGTCAGTTAGCGATGGAACACAGACACACTGGCGCTGGACAGTTCTAAAAGGGGAGGGTCGATCTTGCACTCCAGCCACACCCTGCTCATTGGAGCCTTGAATCTCGGCCTGGAGAGACCTGTGCCTAAATCTTCCAGCCAAGGATTATGGAGAGGGTGAGAGAACGAGCTCAGCACTTCAGCGAGCGGGCCTTGGATGCTCTGGTTGGCGCGGTGGAGCGCAGAAGATCTATACTCTTCCCTGAGAGTGGCAGGAGGCCTTTGCCACGCGAGTACAGAAGAGTGTGGAGGGAGGTGGCTCAGAGCGTCTCCTCCAGGAGCATGGTGCCCAGGACCCATATACAATGTTGAAAAAAGTTCAATGACCTCACTCGGGTCATCAGGGTGAGTGGCTTTTTTTCAATACCTCTCCATCCCTCCATCTCAACCTCACTCTATGGCCAGAGGGTCTTAAAACCCCAATGCACAACACTCATCCAACACCTATGGCCCTCTCATGAAACACACACGCACATTCCACACTTTGCATACAGTAAGGGCTATTCACCTATGGGAGGCACATCAGGCAAGACCATGGCTGCATACAGTAAGGGCTATTCACCTATGGGAGGCACATCAGGCAAGACCATGGCTGCATACAGTAAGGGCTATTCACCTATGGGAGGCACATCAGGCAAGACCATGGCTGCATACAGTAAGGGCTATTCACCTATGGGAGGCACATCAGGCAAGACCATGGCTGCAGACAGTTAGGGCTATTCACCTATGGGAGGCACATCAGGCAAGACCATGGCTGTATATTTACTCAGACTTCGTCCTTTTTCTTGCAGGCCAAGCTATCTCATAATAGGAGACAGCAGCAACGGACGGATGGAGGGCGGCCTCAGCTGCAACCCCTCAGCGATCTTGAGGCGTGCGTCCACAGGATTGTGGCAAGTCGGGTGATCGGTTCCGTCGCCACTGGAGACGCCGACCCCGTTCTGCACAGCAATGGTAAGGTCATCACCTTTTTGTCCTCTGTCCTTCCACTTGTCCCTCACAACACCAGCCTTTGACACTTTCAATCCAACTTACTAAATCGCTGCACTCATTCCTCCCTTGCTGCCCCCCTGTCCTCACGTTAAAGCCACTCTTGTACCTCCCTGCTTTCAGATGGTGATTCACCAGCTGAGGAGACGGGCCCTCAAGCTGCCAGTGGGAGTGAAGCTGCAGCCGAGGAGGAAGATGAAGGCGGAGCATCAGCACCACCCTCTCCCGAGGAAGCCCATGCCCACACTGGGAACACGCCTTCCCTGGAGGGGAGCAGGGGGGAAGGGCCTGATGAAGGTGAAGCCCCAGGACCCAGCGGGCATAAGCAACGCCATGGGGGTAGGGAAGCTTGGGGGCCTTCTCCCCGGAGTGGGAGTATGCCAGCGAGTCCTACTGCACTGGACGCAGAGGAGGAGCGGCTCATCGCTGAAATGAACACCCAGGCGGTGGACATGCACACTGAGCTCATGGGTGCAGTGGGAAGGGTGCCCGAATGCATTGAATCACTGGCAAGGCGTGTGGAGCACTTCGCTGTAGCACAGGCGGATGCCACACTAAAGCTTAGTGCTGCAATTCAGTCACTGGCTGCCATGAACCCATCTCAGACTACTCTCATGCAGACTCAGATTGAGGCCACGCGAGCACTGACTGCTGCCATTGTCGCTGGTTCAGACACATTTCCCCAGGGCTCTCACCGCGCCGCAGCAGGCCAGCAATCTGTGCTCCAGCCGATTGCTCCGGATGCTGAGGTGCTGCCCCGTGGGAGTGCCAGTGTGTCGGTCGAGCAGGGAGTTGCTGTCCTCTCTCAAGAGGACAGCATTCCTGCTGCCACCACTGTCACTTCTCCACTGCACTTGCCACCGCCTGTAGGACAGACTGCTGCCGCCCATGCAGAGTTGGTGCAGTCTGCAGCCGGGCCCTCCAGGCCCAGAGCTGGTCGAGGCCGTCCTTCAAGGGCATCTGCAGTCTCAGGTTCTGACAATCAGCAGCCTTCCACCAGCCTTGCTGCAGCCACTGAGGTCCCATTACGGAGGAGCAGTAGGGTTAGAAGGGGGGAAGTGCGCAAGGGAAGGAGATCACCCTCGAAGGGCAAAAAGTAGGAGGTGTGACAAAATGTTGGTCATTTTTTAATTAAAGGCTGAGATTCGTGGTCAAACTTTTGAACATTATCTCCAGGTTATGAGAACCAGTTATGTTAATGACTGTGTTTTTGTGTTTCTTTCTATTAGTTTGTCATGAAGAAATGACACACACAGAGTTTGTAAAATAAAAAAGTTTCTGTATTCAAAATGTACAGGTTTGGCCTTTGGAATGATTGCTGCCTTGGCCGGCTTTGGGGTTGTGGGTTGCTTTCATTCATGTTGTTCTCCATGCCAGAAGCCATTTCCTCTGTAGGGGCCTAGAAGCGGCTTGCTATCAGCCGTTGACGGATGGCCCTTCCAGTTTTTACATTGTGGGCCTCCCTCCCGCCTTGGTGCTGCTGATGATCATCCTCCTCCTCTTCCTCCTCCTCCTCTGGTGGTGCTCCAAGGCCTGGTGGCATTGGCTGGGTCCTGAGGATTGCCAGGTTATGCAGCATGCAGCACACAACAACGAAGAGGGAAACTCGCTCAGGCGAGTACTGCAGGGCTCCTCCAGAATGGTCCAGACAGTGGAACCGTTGCTTGAGCACGCCGATTGTGTGCTCAACGATGTTCCTGGTAGCCTGATGGCTCTCGTTGTACCGCAGCTCAGCAGGGGTGTTGGGCGTACGGAGCGGTGTCATCAGCCAGGTGCTCAGTGAATATCCCTTGTCCCCGAGAAGCCAACCAACTGGCTGATGCGGTGCCTGGAAAAGTTCTGCCACAGTAGTCTGGCGCAGGATGAATGCATCGTGGCAGCTGCCAGGATAGTGGGCATTGACATCGAGTATCAGCTGTCCGTGGTCACAGACCAACTGAACGCTTAAGGAATGGAACCCCTTTCTGTTGCGGATATCCTCGGCATTCTCATGCGGAGCACGCAAAGCCACATGAGTGCAGTCAATGGCGCCCTGTACCATGGGGAAGCCCGCTATCCTAGCAAAGCCCATTGCGCGTTCTTGCTGCTTGTCTGGGGTCATGGGGAAAGAGATGTACTCTTGTCTCCTTTTAAAGAGGGCATTTGTGACCTGACGGATGCAGCAATGCACCGTGAACTGGGAGATATTGGCGATGTCCCCAGTAGCTGATTGAAATGAGCCAGTGGCATAAAAGTTCAGAGCCACTGTGATCTTCACTGCCACCAACAGAGACGTCCTGGACCTCAGTTGAGGCTGCAGATCTGGCTGCAGCAGGTGGCAGAGCTCAGTGACTACCTCCTTGCTGAAGCGCAGCCTTCGCAAACACTGCTCCTCAGACATATTAATATATGTGAATTGTTGGCGATATACCCTGGGAGGGTAAGGTTTCCTGTACAGAGGCCTATTGGCCCTCCTCCGTCTGGCCACGATTGCCACTCTCTCTCTGCGTCTCTGTGTCCTCCGATTCTGGAGGCGCAGGACGACGCCCCCAATCAGTGCAGCCCCCATATTCTCTTGGCAATCAAAGTTATGAAGGTCAAAAACCAAAGTACCTGCAAAGTTATGATCAGTAGCCAAAACTACCTCACACAGTGTTGACTCAATGCAGAAGTCTCTCTTTCTCTCTCTCCGAACCTCTCTCTCTCTCTCTCAGAACGAGTGGTGCAAAAATGTCAACCACAGAGAAAGACAGGAAGAGGCCCCCTTTAAATAGCGCCCCCCCAGCCCCACAGCGACTGGGGAGCGTTCCAGTCTTCCGGTCGTTGTTTGCGCCAGGCGGAAAGGATGGGGGCGCCACTCAATTTCCGCTCCGGGGCGCCACAAGGGCGTTGCACCCTCGTATGACGTCAAGATCTGCGTGCGCAGGAGATCGCGGCGGTAAAGTTTAGCGCCGCTGCAAAATGTCTAGTTAATTTCGCGAGCGGCGCAAACATCGCTGCGCCCGGGCGCTAGTTGCTTTGTGCCCCATTAGCGCCCTCTTAAGGCGCTAACGGGAGGCGCAACCAACTGAATTTTTCCCCCTTTGTGTCCTCCTCACAACTTGCTAACTCACCTATCTTTGTATCATCAGCAAATTTCGCTACAGTACACTCAGTCCCTTCATCCAAGTCATTAATATAGATTGTAAATAGTTGAGGTTCCAGCACTGATCCCTGTGGCACCCCAGTAGTTACTGATTGCCAACCCAAAAATGACCCATTTATCCCGACTCTCTGTTTTCTGTTAGTTAGCTAATCCCCTATCCATGCCAATATATTACCCCCAACCCCGTGCGCTCTTATCTTGTGCAGTAACCTTTTATGTGGCACCTTATCGAATGCCTTCTGGAAATCCAAATACACTACATCTACTGGTTCCCCGTTAACCATCCTGTTTGTTACATCCTCAAAGAACTCGAGCAAATTTGTGAAACACGATTTCCCTTTCATAAAACCATGCTGACTCTGCTTGATTGTCTTATGATTTTCTAAATGTCCTTCTATTACCTCCTTAATAATGGATTCCAGCTTTTTCCCAATGACAGATGTTAGGCTAACTGGCCTATAGTTTCCTGCTTTCTGTCACCCTCCTTTCTTGAATAGGGGCGTTACATTTGCGGTTCCAGAATCCAGGGAATTTTGGTAGATGACAACCAACGCATCCACTATCTCTGCAGACATATCTTTTAAGACTCTAGGATGCAGGCCATCAGGTCCAGGGGACTTGTCGACCTTTAGCTCCATTAGTTTGCCTAGTACTTTTTCTCTAGTGTTAGAGATTGTTTTAAGTTCCTCCCTCCATATAGCCCATTGATTATCCGTTATTATTGGGATGTTTTTAGTGTCTTCTACAGTGAAGACCGATCCAAAATAATTGTTTAGAGTCTCTGCCATTTCTTTATTTCCCATTATTAATTCCCCAGTCTCATCCTCTAAAGGATCTTCTTCTTCTTAGGCAGTCCATCGGAACCGAGGATGACTTGCTTCCACATTTAAAAATGAGTTCTCAGGTGACTGATGAGTCCAATGCGGGACCTACAGTCTCTGTCACAGGTGGGGCAGGCGGTGGTTGAAGGGGCGGGTGGGTGGGATGCTTGGGTTGACGTGCGCTCCTTGCGCTGCTTGCACTTGGCTTCCGCTTGCTCCCGGTGAAGAGACTCGAGGTGTTCCCGAATGCTTCTCTTACACTTTGTGCGGTCTTGGGCCAGGGATTCAAGGAGGCTTTGAAGGTGTCGTTGAAGCGTTTCCTCTGCCCACCTGGGGCTCTCTTGCCGTGTCGGAGCTCCGAGTAGAGCGCTTGTTTTGGGAGTCTCGTATCGGGCATGTGGATGATGTGACCCGTCCATCGGAGCTGATCGAGCGTGGCCAAAACTTCGATGCTGGGGATGTTGGTCTAAGCGAGAACACTGACGTTGGTGCGCCTATCCTGCCAATGGATTTGCAGGATCTTGCGGAGGCAGCATTGGTGGTACCTCTCCAGTGCTTTGAGGTGCCTGCTGTACATGGTCCATGTCTCTGAGGCATACAGGAGGGTGGGTATCACTACTGCTCTGTAGACCATGAGCTTGGTGCCGGGTTTGAGGTCCTGGTCTTCAAGCACTCCCTTCCTCAGGCGACCGAAGGCTGCATTGATACACTGAAGGCGGTGTTGGACTTCGTCATCGATGTCTGCCCTTGTTGACAGTAGGCTCCCGAGGTATGGGAAGTGGTCCATGTTGTCCAAGGCCTTGTCATAGATTTTGATAATCTGGGGGCAGTACTGTGTGGTGGGGGCAGGTTGGTAGAGGACCTTTGTCTTATGGATGTTTAGTGTAAGGCCCATGCTCTCGTACGCTACGGTGAAGGTGTTGACGATGGTTTGGAGTTTGACCTCCGAATGTGCGCAGACGCAAGCGTTGTCTGCATACTGTAATTTGACGACAGAGGATGGGACGACCTTGGATCTGGACTGGAGGTGGCAGAGGTTGAGCAGCGTTTACTTTAGCTACTCTCTTCCTTTTTATATACCTGTAGAAGCTCTTACTGTCTGTTTTTATATTATTTGCTAGTTTACTCTCATACTCTATCTTCTCCCTCTTTATAATTTTTTTAGTCATCCTTTGCTGGTTTCTAAAAATTTCCCAATCCTCTGGCCTACCACTAATCTTCGCAACATTGTACACCTTTTCTTTCAATTTGATACCATCTTTAACTTCCTCAGTTAGCCATGGATGGTGCATCCTTCTCATAGAGCCTTTCTTTCTCACTGGAATATACCTTTGCTGAGATTTATGAAATATCTCCTTAAATGTCTGCCACTGCTGATGTACCGACTTACCCTTTGACGTAAGAATACTACTAGGCACTTGGTCTAAGCGTTAAACAAAGCTTTAATCAACTGTTTAACAACATGGAGGTCTAGTTGTGTCCTTCTCTAGTTCCTGTTAAGAATGTCCTGCGCAAGCTGGGCCCGTGCCCGAGTATTTATACTCTCCCTGGACAGCGCCACCCGCAGGCCACTCAGTATTATTTCATAAGTCTTTCTTTCATGAATGACAGATTCATGTCACCTTTTACTCTATTTTCCCAGTCCACTTTAGCCAACTCTGTCCTCATACCCTTGTAATTGCCTTTATTTAAGTTTAGCACACTAGTTTCAGACCCAAGTTTCTCACCATCAAACTGAATTTGAAATTCTACCATGCTATGATCACTCTTTCCTAGGGGATCCTTTACTATGAGATCATTAATTAATCCTGTCTCATTACACATTACCAGATCTAAAATAGCCTGCTCCCTGGTTGGTTCCTCAACGTATTGCTCTAAGAAACCATCCTGAATACACTCTATGAACTCGTCCTCAAGGCTACCCTTGCCAATTTGATTTGTCCAATCTATATGATGATTAAAATCGCCCATGATTATTGCAGTACCTTTCTTACAAGACCCCATTATTTCTTGATTTATACTCTGTCCTACAGTATAGCTACTATTAGGGGGCCTATATACTACTCCCACCAGTGATTTCTTATCCTTACTATTTCTTATCTCCACCCAAACTGATTCTATATCTTGAGCTTCTGAGCCAATATCATTCCTCACCAATGCAGTGATCTCATCCTTTATTAACAGAGCTACCCCACCTCCTTTTCCTTTCTGCCTCTCCTTCCGAAATGTCAAATACCCCTGAATATTCAGTTCCCAGCCTTGGTCACCTTGTAACCACGTCTCTGTAATGGCTATCAGATCATACCCATTTATTTCTATTTGTGCCGTCAACTCATCTATCTTGTTATGAATGTTGCGTGCATTCAGATAAAGAGCCTTTAATTTTATCTTATCATTTTTCCTTACTCTGATGCTATTTTCTGGTGCACTCTTATGCTTGTATGCTCTGCCCCTTCCTGATACATTCTGGTTATTGTTACCCCTGTCATTGCCCTGCACTATTGCCTTCTCCTTTCTCTTTGCCTCCCTAAATACCCCTTCACCTGAACTCCTATCTTCTATTTCCAGCTTAGCTTTTCTCCCTTCTGATTCTACCCTCAGGTTCCCATCCCCCTGCCATGCTAGTTTAAATGCTCCCCAACAGCACCAGCAAACCCCCTGCGAGGACATTGGTCCCGTTCCCGTTGAGGTGCAACCCATCTGGCTTGTAGACGTCCCACCTACCCCAGAAATGGTTCCAATTCCTCAGGAATCTAAAGCCCTCCCTCCTACACCATCTCTCCAGCCATGCATTCATCTGCTCTATCTTCCTATTTCTGTACTCACTAGCACGTGGCACTGGTAGTAATCCGGAGATTACTACCTTTGAGGTCCTGCTTTTTAACCTCTTTCCTAGCTCCCTAAACTCTGCCTGCAGGACCTCATCCCTCTTTCTACCTATGTCGTTGGTACCGATATGGACCACGACCTCTGGCTGTTCACCCTCCCCCCTCAGAATGCCCTGCAGCTGTTCAGTGACATTCTTGACCCTGGAACCAGGGAGGCAACATACCATCCTGGAGTCACGTCTGCTGCCGCAGAAACGCCTGTCTGCACCCCTAACTATTGAATCCCCTATCACTATTGCTCTCCCTCTCCTCTTCCCCGCCCCCCGTGCAGCTGAGCCTTCCATGGTGCTGTGGACTTGACTCTGGCTGCACTCCCCAGAGGAACCATTGCCCTCAACAGTACTCAGAACCGAATACTGGTTGGTGAGCAAGATGGGCTCAGGGGACTCCTGCACTACCTGCCTGGTCCTCCTCTTCTGTCTGGTGGTCACCCATTCCCTCTCTGCCTTCAAAATCTTTAGCTGTGGGGTGACCACCTCCCGAAACGTGCTATCCACGTAGCTCTCAGCCTCGCGGATGCACAGCAGTGACTGCAGCCGCCACTCAAACTCTGTAACCCGATGCTCGAGCTGCTGTAGCTGGTGACACTTCCTGCACATGTGGTCGTCCAGACTGCGGGAGGTGTCCAGGACTTCCCACATGGCACAGGATGTGCATTCCACAGGTGTGAGCTGTCCTGCCATACCTGTACTTAACAGACTATTTACTAACCTAGCTGGAATAAACTTAAAACTTTAAGAAAGCCAAGTATAAACACTTACCAGCTACTCACCAATCTTACTACAACATGCTTTTTTACGGACTCCAAAACAGTTAATTGTAATGAGTAAATTGCATTTTATTAAAATTAACTGGATTCAGTGTTACCATTTTATTAAATTATTGTTAATTTGTATGCTCTCTGTTCTAAGTGCCTTGGAAATTTTTCTACAGTAGAAATGTTTTATAAATGTAAGTTATTGTTGATTACTTCAGCCACTTTCACCATCATTCATTTTTATCATTATTCAACATAGGTCTTTTAAATAATATGATTGACAATTCTTTTTATCTATATACAATAGAGCTTAATTAGTATTAAATCATCTCATTATTATCTTCCAAGGTAGCTGCTAGTTGCTGACGTTTTTTTTTAAGGTTTTCAATATTACATGCTTGAGTATCTATGGAACTTTGGCCATGAAATTGGGAGCTTTAGCGCCAGCCGTTAAGGCCGGTTTTGCTGAAAAAACTGGCGGCCGCCTCACTTCCATCTGCTTCCGGCGCGGAACGCAGTGGCCACCATTTTGGGCAGGTCGGCAGCGCTGCCGTTGCCTGCGCTCGCCGCCCACATTTAAATGATGCAGATCGTGACATCGATCGTGCATCAATGCCTGAAATGATGCACGATCTGAGATTTTCGATGTCGCCGCTCTTGCTGCTGCCCTCTCCAAACCATGCACGGAAGAACGTGCGTGCAGCAGTACAACAGAGGCAAGTGCTTCTTAAAGGTCATCCAAAACTCGGCAGCCCGTGTCCTAACTCACACCAAGTCCCGTTCACCCATCACCCCTGTGCTCGCCGACCTACATTGGCTCCCGGTTAAGCAGCGCCTCGATTTCAAAATTCTCATCCGTGTTTTCAAATCCCTCCAGGGCCTCGCCCCTTCCTATCTCTGTAATCTCCTTCAGTCCCGCAACCCCCCGAGATATCTGCGCTCCTCTAATTCTGCCCTCTTGAGGATCCCTTATTATAATCACTCAACCTTTGGTGGCTGTGCCTTCTGTTGCCTAGGCCCTAAGCTCTGGAATTCCCTGCCGAGACCTGTCCGCCTCGCTACCTCTCTTTCCTCCTTTAAGACGCTCATTGAAACCTACCCCTTTGATCATGCTTTTGGTCATCTGCCCTAATTTATCCTTATGTGGATTGGTGTCAAATTGTTTGCCTTAAAATACTCCTGTGCAGCGCCTTGGGACGTTTTATTACGTTAAAAGGCGCTATATAAATACAAGTTGTTATTGTTATAAAAGGACACACACAAATTTCAGGAAGTTTAAATTTTTGCTTTTGGCATTTTTTTTAACGTTTTATTGGAGTAGTGGCTTGGTGTAATACATTTAAAAAGTTGTTAAAGTGTGCAGGAAGTGCAGGGAGTGTTGCTGGACATTTGCAAGGCTTTGGCTCTTAAAGGAAGGCCTCTGAGAACACCACTTGCTCCCAGTCCTGGGGGCTCTAGTTGCAGTTTCCTTGGGCTGCAGCATCACATGCAGATTGAGCAGAGGCAGCAAAGGGGACAAGCTGCTCACAAAGGGAGGAGGAAACTGAAGAGGAGGATGCAGAAGAGGAAAAAGCAGAAGGAAGGAGGCAACCCAGACAGCTCATTTCTGGCCGGGATATCCGGGATCGAATTATCCGCCTGCGGTACCACTGACCACACCCCAATTCCCCTTTCAACATTTGTCCCACACCTTACTTTCCTTCTGTTACTGACCATCACAGCGTCCTCTTGGCCACAATGCTGAAATAAAAGCCACCACAAAGCAAACTTTCCAATCCAACTTTAACCATATGTGCATACAATATTACATCGAAAGATCAACTAATCACCCTTGTACATTTCCTCAGTGACTGTCTTGCATGTGCCTTTGCCCATCTTAGTGATGTCACGCAGTGCTACCCCAGTGGCTGCAGCATGGTTGGTGGAAGGCTGCTAACTTTCATTGGGGGAGACTGCAGATGGTCTTGCAGGATGACCTCCAAGAGCTGGAAGCGTGTAATCAAGTGACAGTGTTTTTTCTTCACTCTCCTCTCCCTCTTCTTGGTCAACCACCAGCTAGGCAGGCTGTGTTTCTTTGGTGTCTGAAGTGAGGAAGGCACAAGGATAGGGTTGTGGTGAGGGGAGGGGAGTAACACAAGAGGTGCACGCTTACACCATGTGCAGCTTGAAAATCAGAAGAGATTGTGGGATAAGAAGGAAGTGGGATGTGAGAAGGAGGATAACGCATGAGGATACCAGCATCTTATATTCTTTCAGCCCCGCCACTGGCCAAGTGCTCAGCCACGCCCCTGCAAAGAATGGCCAGCACCGTCTCCTCCAAGGGGGTGAGGTGAAGCTAGGAATGTGAGGTGTGCCTCGTGTTTGGTAGAGATTGTTGGTAGGTGAGTGATGGAGGGTGTATGAAAGGCTGCTATTTATAAAGATATTTAGTAGATGAGGATCATGTATGTATAACTTTAAGTGTAGCCATTGACCAAATAATATTACCCATAATTACTCCTGGGTAACTAAAAAAAACTAAGACTTGTTTAAAATGCAGCTGCAGACAGTCAAAAGCAGTTTTGACTAAATTTTGATAACAAACAGCCACAGACTGCGAGTGAAGGTCAAATCATTAAATTGCTAAGAAAAACATATTATAATGCTGGATAGAACTTAGAATTCGCTTAACAAAACTCATTGCAACAATATTTAAAGGATAATTAGTATAAATTCCAATAAAATGAGAGAGATCATGGAAGTTAAGGTATTTATCTGGAAGATTAAAGTGAGATAGTCTGGATACCAATCAAGACTAGTGAAACAGCGCTGAAATGGGCTGGGCCCTTGGTGTAGAGAAAGGCCTTGTACTGCTTGAAGCTAGAAATGAAAAAGATAAAGTAAATTCCAATGGGGTGAAAAGCTATAAACAACATAACAGGACAGCGGAACAGGGTTAATGGAAATATACTGGAAAAGGAGTGGCCAGGTTACTAGCCTTAACCTGAGTGACAATGGTATTTTGACCATTTCAACCAATTAAAAAAGGTGATTTTGTTAAAGACCATGGGGGAAAAATTCAGTTGGTTTGTACCTCCCGTTAGCGCCTTAAGAGGGCGCAAAGCAACTAGCGCCCGTGGGTGGCGATGTTTACGCTGCTCACAAAATTAACTAGACATTTTGCGGCAGCACTAAACACTACCGCCACGATCTCTTGCGCCGGCAGATCATGACGTCAGTCGAGTGTGCAACGCCCCGGTAGTGCCCCGGACTGAATATTGAGTGGCGCCCCCTGCCTTACCGCCTGCCACTAGCAACGACAGGTTGAGGGAAGCGTTTTGCAGTCAGGAAGGGACTGGGGGAGTGCTATTTAAAGGTAACCGCTTCCTGCCTTTTTTTGTTGGTGACATTTTAGCACCACGCATTCTGAGAGAGAGAGAGACTTCTGGAGAGATTCAACGCTGTGTGAAGGAGGTTTGGGCACTGAGCAGCACTTTGCAGGTTCATTTTGATTTGCCCTTCCTTGTATCGATTTAGAAGAGACTGTGGGGGCTGCACTCTGAGCTCTTTCCCATGGCCTCTCCATTGTTCTTTCCAGCAGATTTGATGTACAGGTCTCTCCAGGCCGAGATTCAAGGCTGCAATGAGCAGGATGTGGATGGAGAGCAAGATCAACCCTCCCCTTTAAGAACTGGCCGGCACCATTGTGTCTGTGTTCCATTGCTGACTGACATCACATGAGCTTCGACAGCGCTCTGAGGTAGCGCCTCGCTCCTCGGCCTTTGCGCCTTAAGACAGGTGTGTAGCGCCTGATTTAGCTCTCCAATCACCTCCAGGGGCGATAAAAGCCAAGTTTGCAGTCGGAGGCGATAATTAGCGCCAGGTGCTAATCTTTGCGCCCGGCCGATAATTGCGCCCCAAATGGGGCGATACTGAATCTCTCCTCCCATATATGGACACTGGCCAAATGAACTGTTGATAAGGAATGGGTTAAAACCTCGATACTCAAAGAACAGTTTCACACAGAGATTTGCTGTGAAGAAAAGGAACAGACCTGCGACGACGTTGCCTGTGTCCGAAGGGCTCCAGAAACCAAGGGCTGCGAGCTATTCATTTTACTATCGCCTAAGGTTAAGTATTAATTACGCTGTAAGCTTAATAAATCTGATCTATTGCTCAAACATACTGGCTGCTGCCTATTTGTGTCTTGTCCAAGAACTCTGAGTGGTCACTTGACTGACTCACAAGGGGGTTGTACACTGAGCAGTGTGTGAGGCTAGTGGTGCAGTTGGTAGGAGACGGCTTTTCAAGATGCATTCACTGACCTTGACCGCTCGTCTGAGGTCATGAAACCTCTTTGGGCACTGGAGCCAGGTCGTCGGGGAGACACTGCTGGCAGTGACGGCCTCAGCGATCTGGTCCCACATCCTTCTTTTTGGAGGGCCTCCTGGCCCCATGTGGGTAGAGGACCTCTCTTCCAGTTTTGACCCCCTGTGTCCGAGACCCTGGGTGCCCTTTCTCTGGTCTGTTGAGCCATTTGTGTTATTGCTGAAGCACTTTTAGCATTTATTTTTGTGCAGAAGGCAGTTCAGATTTAACAGCTAGAGACTGCCTTGAAAAGGAGCAGGCTAGCTTTAAGTAAAGCTCACCTCGCTACAGCAACGCAATCTTCGGCCCCCTGCTGAGCACAGCCCCTCAGCAGCACGTTCGGCACTAAACTGTGCGCTCATGATTGCTGCGAGCAGCCAGCACTAACCGTGCTGTTCATTGGCTGCATACATCAGCAGTGGGCCCAATATCATCAGTCGCTAGCAGAACTTAAAGCTAGCCTGCAATACTTATAGCTAGCCTGCCCCTCTTAAAGGGGAGGTGCATTGTGGCTGGATTAGGTGCTGGAATCCATTCTAGAAGTGAATCTGATCTAGGAAAGAGTGAAGAATAACTGACCATGGGAGAGCGCGGGCAAAAAGGTTTTCAGACGTTGCACTGGAGGTCTTGGTTGAAGAGATGGAAAGAAGGAGAGATGTCCTGTACCCTCTGGGGGGCCGGAGACCCTCCATACACATGCTCAGAAGGCAGTGGCAAGAGATATGCCAGGAGTATAGCTCCAAGAACATGGATGCAGTGCAGAATAAGTTTAATGATCTCACACGAGTGGTGAAGGTCAGTGAATGCATCTTCAAATGCCATATCCTACCAGCTGCACCACTAGCCTCAGCTACTGCTCAATTCACCACACCCCCAT
This sequence comes from Squalus acanthias, assembly GCA_030390025.1. Taxonomy (NCBI): domain Eukaryota; kingdom Metazoa; phylum Chordata; class Chondrichthyes; order Squaliformes; family Squalidae; genus Squalus; species Squalus acanthias. The sequence continues at coordinate 28,500,848 of CM059438.1, read as the reverse complement.
CACTCACCTAACAACAATCTCTATCAATCAGGACTAATACCTTAAATTCATGTGCTTCATCTCACCTTCACATGCTTAGCACTGTTGCAAGCCTCAAACCGACATCTCATAGCTTGCACGCACTGGCAGCTATTAAAAGCATAACTGCCACTTTACCCAAACAGATTGCATGACACTCACTGACACACTTCCCTCTCTCTTGCAGGAGAAGGTGGCGCACAACCAGTAGGACCTAACTGGAGGGGAGAGAGGTGGGCCTGCATGTTCTAACCCCCATGGAGGAAACAGTGCTGGCCATTATGGGAAGAGCCATTGCTGAAGCCGTGGCCACCGGCTGAAGCCATTAAAGATGAGTGTATCTGCATACCTAATCCCTCATCCCTCTTCTCCCTCATCCCACAATCTCTTCTGACTGAGAAGCTGCTGATGGTGTAAGCATGCACTTCTTACTTTCTCCTCTATCCTCACCACAACCCAACCCTTGTCCCTTTTTCCTTTCAGATACTCAAGAACTTCAACCTGCCCAGGCAGTGGAGGAAGCGCAAGAAGACACTGAAGATGAAGACACACTGTCACTCGAGCCACAAGCTCAGATACCAACACTGTGCGTAATTTAAAGGATAGCATAGAGGCGGGATCTGCATGTGGTGAGACACTGGGCACAAGTGCACTGCAGCCAGGGCAGGGGGAAAGGATAGCATAGGTCGCAGCCCGCCAGAGAGCGAGGTCGCAAACTATACTGCTGCAGAGGACTCAGATGATGACTTTGATGGGCAAGGTTAGAGAAGAAGGCTGATGGGTGTACACACCCAAATGCGTGGGGCACTGGAAAGTCTGCCAGAAGGCCTGCTTTCAAAGTCAAGGAACATAGAGGAGTGTGGCACCAACTTAGCACAGGACTTTGTGCAGAGCTTGGAGCCAAATATGGAATGGGTAACTACCTCCAGCAGCACACTTGAGGAACCAACCTTTATACAGCTTCTGATGACCGATGTCTCAGCTTCCAATGCAGCACAAGCAGCAGCCACCCAATGTCCGAGTGCTGCCATGGAAGCTCAGACTGCTGTCCTGCAAACTCAGCTTGCTGACGTGGAAGTTCAGACAGCTGTTATGCAAGCTCAGACTGCTGCCATCATGGTTTTGGAAACCACTGTTCAAAGGGGTTGATGGGCATCAGAGCACTCCAACAATCTGCTCTCCAACAGAGTACTAGGATTGCTGAGGCGCCGGCCCAGAGAGTGGTAGTGGTTCCATGGAGCACGAACCTGCTGTCCACTTACTGGATGACAGCATTCCTGCTCCCACCCCTGCCACTCCACCAGTGCCCTTGCTGTTGGCTGTCAGCTAGCCAGCACAAACTGCTGAAGCCCAGGCCAAGATGGTGCAGTCTGCAGCCAGGACTTCTAGGCCCAGAGCTGATCAAGGTCACCCTCCAAGGCCATCTGCAGTCCTCTCCACTGAAAGTCAGGAGCCTTCCACCAGCCATGCTGTAACCACTTGGGAAGCACCTCATAGAAGCATTAGGACCGGCAAAGGCACACAGAAGAGGCCCTGAGGGAATGCACAAGGGTGATTACTTTATTTTTGAATGCACTACAGCATGAGGCATGATTTAATTTATTAATTTCAATTGGAATGTGTATTTTGTGTTGGCTTTTATGTTTGCATTCTGCGAATGGTGAGTGACAGATGGAAGTTAAGGATTCCATAGGATATACGGCACAGAAACAGGCCATTCGGCCCAACGAGTCCATGCTGGTGTTTATGCTCCACTCGAGCCTCCTCCCATCTTTCCTCATCTGACTCTATCAGTATAACCCTCTATTCCCTTCTCCCGCATATGCTTATCTAACTGCCCCTTAAATGCATCTATACTATTCGCTTTAACCACTCCCTGTGGTAGCGAGTTCCACATTCTCACTACTCTCTGGGTAAAGGAGTTTCTTCTGAAATCCCTATTTGATTTCTTGGTGACAATTTTATATTGATGGCCTCTAGTTTTGCTCTTCCCCACAAGTGGAAACATTCTCTCTCTATCTACTCTATCAAAACCTTTCATAATTTTAAAGACCTCTATCAGGTCATCCCTCAGCCTTCTCTTTTCAAGAGAAAAGAGACCCAGCCTGTTCATCCTTTCCTGATAGGTGTAGCCTCGCATTTCTGGTATCATCCTTGTAAATCTTCTCTGCACCCTCTCCAGTGCCTCTATATCCTTTTTATAATATGACAACCAGAATTGTACGCAGTACTCCAAGTGTGGTCTAACCAAGGTTCAATACAAGTTTAGCATAACTTCTCTACTTTTCAATTCTATTCCTCTAGAAATAAAACCTAGTGCTTGGTTGGCTTTGTTAATGGCTTTGTTAAACCGTGTCGATACTTTTAGTGATTTGTGTATTTGTACTCTGAGATCCCATTGTTCCTCTACCCCATTTAGATTCGTTTTTTTCTAAGTAATATGTGACCTCCCTATTTTACTTACCGAGATGTAATACCTCACATTTACTGTGTTGAATTTCATTTGCCAATTATATGTCCATTCTGCAAGTTTATTAATGTCTTTTTGTAATTTGTTGCAGTCCTCCTCAGTAATCCCCCTTAATTGGGGGGATGCAATTGGTAGAATAGATAAGGGAGAACCAGTGGATGTGGTGTATTTAGATTTTCAGAAGGCCTTTGATAAAGTCCCACATAAGCGGTTAGTGTGCAAAATTAAAGCACATGGGATTGGGGGTAATATACTGGCATGGATTGAAAATTGGTTAACAGACAGGAAACAGAGAGTAGGAATAAATGGGTCTTTTTCGGGGTGGCAGGCGGTGACTAGTGGGGTACCGCAGGGATCAGTGCTTGGGCCCCAGCTATTCACAATATATATCAATGATTTGGATGAGGGAACCAAATGTAATATTTCCAAGTTTGCTGACGACACGAAACTAGGTGGGATTGTGAGTTTTGAGAAGTATGCAAAGAGGCTTCAAGGCGATTTAGACAAGTTGAGTGAGTGGGCAAATACATGGCAGATGCGGTATAACGTGGATAAATGTGAAGTTATCCACTTCGGTAGGAAAAACAGAAAGGCAGAGTATTATTTAAATGGTGACAGATTGGGAAATGTTGATGTACAAAGGGACCTGGGTGTCCTTGTACACCAGTCACTGAAAGCAAACATGCAGGTGCAGCAAGCAGTTAGGAAGGCAAATGGTATGTTGGCCTTCATTGCAAGAGGATTTGAGTACAGGAGCAATGATGTCTTGCTACAGTTATACAGGGCCTTGGTGAGACCACACCTGGAGTACTGTGTGCAGTTTTGGTCTCCTTACCTAGAAAAGGATATACTTGCCAAAGAGGGAGTGCAGCGAAGGTTCACCAGACTGATTCCTGGGATGGCAGGACTGTCGTATGAGGAGAGATTGGTTCGACTAGGCCTGCATTCACTAGAGTTTAGAAGAATGAGAGGGGATCTCATTGAAACGTATAAAATTCTGACAGAGCTAGACAGACTGGATCCAGGGAGGATGTTTCCCCTGGTTGGGGGGTCTAGAACGAGGGGTCACAGTCTCAGGATACGGGGTAGGACATTTAGGACTGAGATGAGGAGAAATTTCTTCACTCAGAGGGTGGTGAACCTGTGGAATTCTCTACCACAGAAGGCTGTGGAGGCCAAGTCACTGAATATATTTAAGAAGGAGATAGATAGATTTCTAGATGTAAAAGGTGCCAAGGGGTATGGGGAGAGAGCGGGAATATGGTATTGAGATAGAGGATCAGCCATGATCATATTGAATGGTGGAGCAGGCTCGAAGTGCCGAATGGCCTTCTCCTGCTCCTATTTTTCTATGTTTCTAATTTGGTGTTTCTGGAAATTTAGAAATTGTGTTTTTGATTCCAAATTCTAAATCGTTAATATAAATTGTGAACAACAGCGGTCCCAGCACTGATCCTTGTGGAACACCACTTCCCACCTTCTGCCACTCTGAATAGCTACCCTTTACCCCTACTCTTTGCTTTCTGTCTTGAAGCCAGCTAGTTATCCATTCTGCTACTTGTCCCCTGACTCCCACATTCCCTGACCTTATTCATTAGTGTGTTATGTGGTACGTTATCGAAGGCCTTTTGAAAATCTAGATAAATTGCATCTGCTACATTACCCTTGTCTACTCTCTCTGTTACCTCTTCAAAATAATTCAATTAGGTTGGTAAAGCAAAACTTTCGCTTTTGAAATCCATGTTGACTATTCATAGTTATATTTTTGGTTTCTAGATGTTCTTCCATTTTCTCCTTTAGTTGGGATTCCATTATTTTTCCTACCACCGATGTTAAGCTGACTGGTCTATAGTTCCCTGGACATGTTCTATATCCCTTCTTAAATATAGGTATAATGTTATCTATCCGCCAGTCCTCTGGCACTACACATTTTTCTAACAAATTACTAAATATGTGTAGTAATGCCTCTGCTATCTCTTCCCTAGATTCTTTTAAAATGCACGGATATAATCCATCTGGACCAGGGGTTTTATCCTCTTTGAGTTTGATTAGTTTATTTAATATATCTCCTCATTTTATTTTAAATGCAGTTATCTCATTACTAGTCTTATTACCCAATGTCATCTCCACCTGTTCTATCTCCCTGGTAAATACTGAAGCAATGTAATTATTTAATATCTCTACAATCTCTTTATCATTGCCTGTGGTATTATCCTGTCATCCCTTAGTGGCCCTACTCCCATCTCGACCATTTTTTTAAATTTACATGCCTGTAAAATATTTTACTATTTTGTTTTATGTTCCTTGATAATTTAATTTAATAGTTTCTCTTTGCCTTCCTAATTTTCTTTTTACTTCTCTCCTAATCTCTTCATATTCTCTCTTGTCATGCTCTCCCTTGTTGCCCATGTACTTAATGTATGCCTCTTTCCTTACTCTCAAGTTTTCCCTTATGGCTTTATTCATCCATAATGTCTCATTAGTGTTTAGCTTGTTCTTGTTTTTAGCTGAATATATTTTTCCTGGACTTTGTTGAACACAATTTTAAATATTTCTCATTGCTGTTCTACATCATTGTTTGCCAATATAGTTACCCATTTTATTTTCCCAAGTTCTATTCCCAGCCCCTCAAGATTAGCTTTTCTCCAATCTATTATCCTGGTCTTTGTCATGCTTATCTCTTTTTCAATTATTATCTTAAAGCATATCATATTATGATCACTATTGCCTAGATGTTCCCCGACTTTTGCTTCACCAAAAAATCTTTTGCGCTGGTGGACTAAAACCATTAGTATGTCAATTTTTGGTGCACAGATTCAATTGACTTCAGGTATGCTGTAAATTCCAAACAGCTTTATAGCATACTCTCCAAAAGCCATAGATCACACTGAGACGAGGCCTTACTCTACAACTGCAGACTAAAATCAACTTGATTGAAATGTGTCATTCAGGATATGTTAAAAAGTGAGTGGAGGCATCATGCACAAATATTAATAGGTTTGTCTACATTGATAAACACTACAATATTTACAACAATCCTTGCCACTTCTCTCCCCACCTTTAAAAGCCTCTTCAAAATCTTTTTGACCTTGTTTTTTCCTAACTCTTTCACTACCAAATGATGTCCATGTCCTCTCCACAAAGAGCTTTGAGATGTTTTTCTATTATAATGGCAACATATAAATGCAAGTTGTTATTATTGCATTTTGAAAAAGGAACATCATTCATTTAACAGTGATTTGTTGCTGTTTTATGAATATAATATTTGAGTCAAACAGGACTTGTTGGCCCATGAGCTCTCCCTATGTGAGACTTTGATGTGTGATGGACACTTTCCAATGCCCTAAAAATGTGCACTGTACACAAGGCTTAATCATATAGGTATGCAAGCAATATTTAAAAAGTCACAATAATTCTGTGTATTATTGCAATAGTATAGAAGATATTAAAAAGTTAATGAAAAAATGCAGTAATGTCTATCTGCATATTAGCTTTTTAAACAAGGTTTGGGTGCTGCCATTTTATCACTTTGTTCTATTTACAGATTTAACAGCAAAAGATAAGTTAGCAACACACAGTTTAAAATAATTATTTCACTGCTACACAATTGGTATTAAGCAAGGGAATTAAGAAATTAGTATTTCAAAATACTTAGTTAGATTAGAATGACTAATTTATTCATGTCTACCTGAATAGGAAAGTCTGCCTTTCTGTTAATATACAAATAGTGGTGCCGGGAAAATCATCACAGATGATTTATCCTCGCAATTTCAAGACTTGCCAAGAAGATTGGAAATGTATAATTGCTGATGTCTGTGTGAGAGGTTAACCAAAGAGTATCAGTGTTATGTATCGACGTTCATTTCAAATCTTGACACTCACTCTTTTGCCGGTGACAGAACATATAGTTTGACGCCATGACTCTTAACTGCAGTACCAAGTACCCAAAACTGAGCCCGAGAGAGATATAATGAGGCTCACGTATTTCTATGAATAGCTACTTGCATTTTCATATTGACATTCAAATGTTTAGATTTCAGGGAGGATAGATCACAATATAGCTTGAAGAAGGTCTATGCTGACACAACATGGCATACTGCATGGTGTTCCTGGAGAGGCATCAAAGAACAACCACAGATTTGGTTGACTGATGTTGGCTTTCAAAAGAAGATCATAGGAGAAAGTTTCAGTCCAGTGGGATCAGTCCTTGGTGAAACTTGATTTAAATTTTACAATCAATTTAAATCAACACAAGTACGGAGCAGTGTGATTTGCTGACTCTAAGGATGGGATCGCTGTGCACTCTGATTGCTCACGTGGAGTGGATGAGAAGATAAGCTCAATGCACGAAGGAGCTCTTAAAGGGACAGAGATCTTTTTTTATGATTTTTTTTTAATTTCACTTTTTATTGTTGGTTTTGTGGGTTTATTGTCTGTTTTGAATGATTTTTTGCTTGGTGTCACAACAGATAGGGAATGTTTAAGTGGAAGAAAAATAGCAGAATTGTCTGCAAAACCAGTTAGAAAGCGGCCAGCTGCATGCCTAATCCTGTGACCTCAGTTACTCAAGCATGGTTCTTAAAGAGAGATTATTACTGCTAAATCTGCTTGAAAACAATTTTATTCCACAAGTAAAATTGATTTTTTTTGTATTTTGTTTCATGCATTAGTTGTAATGATGGAGAGCACCATTTTTTTTCATTTTGTCAATATTTTATACATTATTATTGGTTGCTGTAGCTATTGTCAAAGTACCATATAAAATGGAATTGTTGGAGGTTTCTGATAATGCTACATAGTTTAGATGTGGAAGATGTGTTCATGAGGGGTCTGAGGTATTTTGTCTGCTCCCATCAGCACCAATGTTCCCTCTAATTTTTTTTCCATGCGCGTTCCCTTTAAATTTGCTGCATGCGCGGTATCTTTCAGTGGCAGCAGCTTGTGAGCGGCCTGCATGGGACCTCCTGATTGATGAGCTGCTGCGCATCTTAGGGGAACACTGATCAGCACCCCAGAACCCACATTTTATAGAACCTGCTACACATACCTGGATATTGAATCATAGGCCTTAAAATTAAAATGCCCAATATCAGAAATTCTGGGGTCAGCTGATTATGCAAACATACAAAATTGACGGGCAGGAAAATACCAGCTGGTCCATCAAGCCTGCCCCATACTCATGATGGCCGGAGCATCATGACTGAACTCTCCCTCCCTCCATCCACCCCGCCGCCCACCCTCCCCCCCCTTCCGCAGCCATGTAATCTCCTGGAAGAGGCAAAAAAAGCAGAGAAAAACACAGATTGAATAATACTGGGTGGGACAGAGTCAGGTGTCTTGGAACTTAAAGAAATTTCAGGTGCACCATATTTGTGTCTATAACTGTGTGGAGACCCCAAAGGAACAGAAAAAAAAATGGGGGTAATAGCCTTATATATCTGAAGTTCTTAGTGATTCTTTTTATCTCTACAGAAGCAAAAAGACAAAAATCACATAAGTTTTTGCAGAAGATGAGCTACCAGGACCCTCCACATTGGCATCACCACCAGAAATTCACTCACTCCATCATTCACCCCCATTACTATTACTCACTAGAGAGAGACACACGGGGTGAAATAGACCATGTAGATGAGGATTTGTCACTGAATGAGCCAAACTACATAAGGAAGCCAGAGAATGTGACTGTGGAAGAGGAACCTGATGTCCCTCACTGGAGACTCAAGAATCCCTGATTTTATTATATCAGGGGTCCTGTCATTAAGAGAAGAATGCTAGCAGAGCATCACTCACATATAGAGACTGAGTATTATCCCATATGATGCGTAGCAGATGGCTGTGTCTGTGTAGGAGTCCAGTGCCATCCTCTGTGGCACCATCAGGGAGGGACATTCATTGATGCAATGCATCCTGGAGTGATTTTAGATTTCTCCAAAAGAAAAGACGTCATAGACTCGATGGGCCGAATGGCCTCCTTCTGTGCTGTAATGTTCTATGATTCTAATTCTGAAGATGGTGCTAGGAGAATACTGCAAAGTGTCACTTTACCTGTCCAGGCACCTGAATCTTCCTTTCAGCAGACCAATTGTTTGCTCTAATTATGGTTTGGATATATGCTTCATTGTAACACTCCTCTGCTGTACTGGTGGTGTGCCACAGTGGGGTCATGGGCCATGGTATTAATGAAATCAATGGAACTGAAAATCGGGTAGGTTCTATAACGGGTGAGTAATGCGTTCTGCCATCTTACTGCCTGAGCGTTGAAGTTGAAAATCCTGTTCTGTACCTGATTTAGAGCACATGGTGAAAAAGGTTTAGTGGTGAAAACATTCATTTTCAAAAGAAGAACTGTCTTCTTATACATTCAATATAAAAGTGTGTTACTCGTGCTCATATAACTTGTAAATAACTACAAAGGAAGATGTACATTTTGTTGCAAATGTAAAGAGGCTTTTAAATATGTTTTAGGCATTTGACAAAAAACTAGGAAACTGGCAGGATATTGGCCCAGAAATTGATCTCGCTCTGTTCCCGCGGGGGTAAGCCTTCCCAGCGATGTCTCACCTCGCTTATGCTTTTTCTGATCCAGCTCGCACGAACTTGATGTTCCAGACATCAGCTGTGCTGGGCTTGCGTATCCCAGCGGCGTAGTGAATTCGTGCGAGCTGTGGGATCACGTGACTCAGTTAGAGCCAATGGCAGCACACCATCTTCCATTCATAAGTCTCACAGCATGGCTGTGAGACTTATGAATCTTACACCCCCCCAAAATAACAGCTAAACCTCAATTAAATTTAAAAAAAAACCCATCACATTAATAAAATAAGTATAGTTAATTAAATTAACCATTTTAAATAAAAAATTAAATTTTTGAAAAAATTTAAAGGGGTAAAAATTCAGTTGGTTGCGCCTCCCGTTAGCGCCTTAAATGGGCGCTAATGGGGCGTTAAGGCACTAACGCCCGGGCGCAGCGCTGTTTGCGCCGCTCGAGAACTTAACTTGAGATTGTGCGGCGGCGCTAAAACTTACCGCTGCGACCACCTGCGCGCGCAGATTGTGACGTCATTCCGTGGTGCAACGCCCTTGGGGCGCCCCGGAGCGGAAATTGAGTGGCGCCCCCTGCCTTACCGCCTGGCGCTTCCAACGACCGGAAGACTGGAACGTTATCAATCGGTGTGGGGCTGGGGGGGGCGCTATTTAAAGGGGGCCTCTTCCTGTCTTTTTCTGTGGTCGACATTTATGCACCACTCGTTCTGAGAGAGAGAGAGAGATTCGGAGAGAGAGAGAGAGAGACTTCTACATTGACTCAACGCTTTGTGAGGTAGTTTTGCCTAGTTCATCCTAACTTTGCTGCTACTTTCGTTGCTGTACCTCATTACTTTTCTGGCAAAGAGATTATGGGGGCTGCAATGATTGGGGGCGTCGTCCTGCTCCAGCTCAATCGGAGGATAGTGAGACGCAGACAGAGAGTGGCAATGATGGCCAGACGGAGGAGGGCCATCAGGCGCATGTACAGGAGAGCTTACCCTCCCAGGGTATATCGTGAACAGCTCTCCTACATCCACATGTCCGAGGAGCTGTGTTTGCGAAGGCTGCGATTCAGCAAGGAGGTGGTCACTGAGCTCTGCCACCTGCTGCAGCCAGATCTGCAGCCTCAGCTGAGGTCCAGGACGTCTCTGTCGGTGGCAGTGAAGGTCACAGTGGCTTTGAACTTCTACGCCACTGGCTCATTCCAAGCTGCTGTTGGGGACCTCGCCAATATCTCCCAGTTTGCGGTGCATCGCTGCATCCGGCAGGTCACCAATGCCCTCTTCACAAGGAGACGAGACTTCATCTCCTTCCCTATGACCCCAGACAAGCAGCATGACCGTGCTATGGGCTTTGCGAGGGTAGCGGGCTTCCCCATGGTGCAGGGCGCCATTGACTGCACGCATGTGGTTTTGCGTGCTCCGCGAGAGAATGCAGAGGAGTTCCGGAACAGAAAGGGGTTCCATTCCTTGAATGTGCAGTTGGTCTGTGACCACAGACAGGTGATTCTCGCTGTCAATGCCCACTATCCGGGCAGCTGCCACGATGCTTTCATCCTGCGCCAGAGTACTGTGGCAGAAATTTTCGAGGCACCGCATCAGCCAGTTGGTTGGCTTCTGGGGGACAAGGGGTACGCATTGAGCACCTGGCTGATGACACCGCTCCGTGCGCCAAACACCCCTGCTGAGCTGCGGTACCAGGAAAGCCAACAAGCAACGAGGAACATTATTGAGCGCAGAATCGGCGTGCTCAAACAACGATTCCGCTGTCTGGACCATTCCGGAGGAGCCCTGCAGTACTCGCCTGAGCAAGTTTCCAAATTCGTAGTGGTGTGCTTCATGTTGCACAACATGGCAATCCTCAGGACGCAGCCAATGCCACCAGGCCTTGCAGCACCACAAGAGGAGGAGGAGGAAGAGGAGGAACAGGCCGAGGACGATGATCAGCAGCAGCACCAAGGCAGGAGGGCGGCCCACAATGGTCAAACTGCAAGGGCCGTCCGTCAACGACTAATAGCAAGCCGCTTCTAGGGCCCCTGCCAGTGCTACAAACACGAATCAACCCAGCACGCAACCCCTAAGCCGGCCAAGGCACCAATAATTCCAACCACGAGCCATGTATATTTTGAATACAGAAACTTATTTATTGTACAAACTCTGTGTGTGTCAATTCCTCATGACAAACTCATAGAAATAAACACAAAAAAACAGTCAATAACATAACTGGTTCTCACAACCTGGAGATAATGTCCAAAACACTAAACAAAAGTTGGGCCATGAACCTCGGCCTTTAATAAAAAAATGACCAGCATTTTGGCACACCTCCTACTTTTTGCCCTTCGAGGGTGATCTCCTTCCCTTGCGCACTTCCCCCCTTCTAACCCTACTGCTCCTCCGTAATGGGACCTCAGTGGCTGCAGCAAGGCTGGTGGAAGGCTGCTGCTTGTCAGACCCTGACACTGCAGATGCCCCTGAAGGACGGCCTCGACCACTTCTGGGCCTGGAGGGCCCGGCTGCAGACTGCACCAACTCTGCATGGGCGGCAGCAGTCTGTCCTACAGGCGGTGGCAAGTGCAGTGGAGAAGTGACAGTGTTGGCAGCAGGAATGCTGTCATCGTGAGAGAGGACAGCAACTCCCTGCTCGCCCGACACACTGGCACTCCCACGGGGCAGCACTTCAGCATCCGGAGCAATTTGCCGGAGAACAGATTGCTGGCCTGCTGCGGCGCGGTGACAGCCCCGGGGACATGTGCACGAACCATCGAGGATGGCAGCAGTCAGTGCTCGCGTGGCCTCAATCTGAGTCTGCATGAGAGCAGTCTCAGATGGGTTCCTGGCAGCCAGTGACTGAATTGCAGCAGTAAGCTTTAGTGTGGCATCCGCCTGTGCTACAGCGAAGTGCTCCACACTCCTTGCCAGTGCCTCAATGCATTCGGGCACCCTTCCCACTGCACCCATGAGCTCAGTGTGCATGCCCACCGCCTGGCTGTTCATTTCTGCAATCAGCCGCTCCTCCTCTGCGTCCATTGCATTAGGAGTGTCTGGCATACTCTCCCTCTGGGGAGAAGGCTCCCGTTCTTCCCTCCCCCCCCCATGGCGTTGCTGCAGCCCGCTGGGTCCTGGAACTTCACCATCATCAGCCCCTTCCCCCCTGCTCCCCCGTTCTTCCCTCCCCCCCCAATGGCGTTGCTGCAGCCCGCTGGGTCCTGGAACTTCACCATCATCAGCCCCTTCCCCCCTGCTCCCCTCCGGGGAAGGCGTGTTCCCAGTGTGGCCATGGGCTTCCTCGGGAGAGGGTGGCACTGATGCTCCGGCTTCCTCTTCCTCCTCAGCTGCAGCATCACTCCCAGTGGCAGCTTCAGGGACCATCTCCTCAGCTGGTGAATCACCATCTGAAAGCAGGGAGGTACAAGAGTGGCTTTAGCGTGAGGACAGGGTGGCAGTAAGGGAGGAATAAGTGCAGCGAGTTAGCAAGTTGGATTGAAAGTGTCAAAGGCTGGTATTGTGAGGGACAAGTGGAAGGACAGAGGACAAAAAGGTGATGACCTTACCATTGCTGTCCACAACGGGGTCGGCGTCTCCAGTGGCGACGGGACCGATCACCCGGCTTGCCACAATCCTGTGGACGCGCTCCTCCAGATCGCTGAGGGGTTGCAGCTGAAGCCGCCCTCCACCCGTCCGTTGCTGCTGTCTCCGATTATGAGCCAGCTTAGCCTGCAAGAAAAAGGACAGCATCTGAGTCAATATACAGCCATGGTCTTGCCTGATGTGCCTCCCATAGGAGAATAGCCCTTACAATATGCAGCCATGGTCTTGCCTGATGTGCCTCCCATAGGTGAATAGCCCTTACAATATGCAGCCATGGTCTTGCCTGATGTGCCTCCCATAGGTGAATAGCCCTTACTGTATGCAGCCATGGTCTTGCCTGATGTGCCTCCCATAGGTGAATAGCCCTTACTGTATGCAGCCATGGTCTTGCCTGATGTGCCTCCCATAGGTGAATAGCCCTTACTGTATGCAGCCATGGTCTTGCCTGATGTGCCTCCCATAGGTGAATAGCCCTTACTGTATGCAGCCATGGTCTTGCCTGATGTGCCTCCCATAGGTGAATAGCCCTTACTGTATGCAAAGTGTGGAATGTGTGTGTGTGTTTGATGAAAGGGCCATAGGTGTTGCATGAGTGTTGTGCATTGGGGTTTTAAGACCCTCTGGCCATAGAGTGAGGTTGAGATGGAGGGATGGAGAGGTATTGAGAAAAAGCCACTCACCCTGACGACCCGAGTGAGGTCGTTGAACTTTTTGCGGCACTGGACATGGGTCCTGGGCACCATGCTCCTGGAGGAGACGCTCTGAGCCACCTCCCTCCACACTCTTCTGAACTCGCGTGGCAAAGGCCTCCTGCCACTCTCCGGGAACAGCATGCATCGTCTGCGCTCCACTGCGTCAACCAGAGCATCCAAGGCCCGCTCGGTGAAGCGATGAGCGCGTTCTCTCACCCTCTCCATGCTTGGCAGCAAAATGGATTACAGGTCTCTCCAGGCTGAGATTCAAGGCTGCAATGAGCAGGGTGTGGCTGGGGAGCAAGTGGCCCCCCCCGCTTTAAGAAGTGTCCGGCGCCAGTGTGTCTGTGTTCCCTCGCTAACTGGCAGCAGCTGCGCTGCGCTCGTGCGCTGAGGTAGCGCCTCACTCCTAGGCCTTTGCGCCTTAAGAGAGGTGTGCAGCGCCTAATTTAGCGCTCCACTCACCTCCCGGGGCGGTAAAAGTGAAGTTTCCTGTCAGTGCCGATAATTAGCGCCAGGCGCTAATATTTGCGCGCGGACGATATTTGCGCCCCAAATGGGGCGCGACCTAATTTCTACCCCAAAATCTTTTAAAAAGTTATAAAAATAAACTTACCTGTCTTTAAAGTCTATAAAAAAGATATACCTGTAAAAAAAAATTCAAAAAAATACTTAATTCACTACTTACCTCCTAAAAGCGGGTCTTACTCCTCCTTTTTACATTTCCAAAATCTTCCCTACTTACCTGCGCGTCCAAAGCATGAAGTGCACAGCGTGCGCGCAGCCTGTAGCGCGCACGCGATGCACCCAGGCCCCGCCCCCTTTTCGGAAGAGCAATTGCCGGTTTTCAACGCATGCGCAGGGCATGCAGAAAACCGGCAATTGGAGTGGGAATACGCAAGAGTATGCAGTGCGTACTCTCGCGTCCCGGGATCAATTTTCGGCCCATTGACTCAGATGTCAACATAAGCTATGGTGCAACTATCTCATTAACAGCTGGGATTGTTTTAATTGGTTTTACAATTCAGCTTAGGTAGCACGAATGTTTATTTTCTTGTTTCCATGAAACAGACACAATATAATTCATATATTAATTTCTGCTTCTTTCTTGAAGAAAAGCCATTACAAAACTATTGAATTGCAGACATAACCCATCGCCTGAGAAACATTTCCTGAAATCAATATGAATAGAATAATGCTTATACAATTGTAATGTGCAGAGTCTTGTTCATCTCAAATTGCAGCATATTTCTGATGTATGCCAAGAACAAAATATCTGTTATAATTTGAATTTTCTGTGCGCTGCTAACATATTGTAATTATATAATTCCTCACAAAACCAAGTATAGAAATAAACAGAAAAACAATGAAAATCCTGGAAATTTGAAATAAAACAGAAAATGCTGGAAACACATTGGAGATCCATCATCACCTGTAAAGAGAGACCCTTCTTCCTATCCATTTCTGCTGAATATGTAAACACACTTCTTGTTTCAATCCTTCTCAATCCCCCTCCCTCACTTTGTTATTTTACTTAAAATATTTCCGGTGAAGGGTTTACACCGAAAATGTTAATTTTAATTTCCAGCATTTTTTGATTGTTGATCAAGACAGACTATTCTGAATGATTCAGATGTCTCATTTTAAACAGATCTCAATGGTTGTACATGTGTTGTATAAGATTGGTTAGTTAGCACCGGCAACATGTTTAGATCGCCCAAAATGTTAGAAATGATTAACTGTTGAAAAATAATTTGTTTGCATGTTGGATTTTGTGCCTGATGCACACACAAAATCAAGATCTAGATTTTCCTTTCCATTGGGTTTATCACTAAAATAGTGCAAAGACCGCACTTCTATTGGCCCTAGTGACTTCACTGTAACCCTGCCCAATTTCCCTGGGTCCCAACCCTTGCACAATTGTTGGAAGGCCCCCAGTGCTGTTTTCGCCCTCCATTGGGAGGCAGCCATTGGGTGGGAGAGGAAAGCTGGTGCAAGTGCAATACTTAGGTGCCTGCACATCCAGGAGTGGTCCCAAGACAGCTAGCTTGAGTGCTTCAAAACTGAAAATGACTCAAAGATATCGTGAGCTAATCTTGTGACAGAGAGCTCCCAAGTTTACAAAGTCTTTGTTGAAAGTCTTATTGTTGTCGATAAGGAGCAGGCAAAAAGTGCTGTTTGGAACTGAGGAGAGAAAGCCAGTCAAGTCAGTAGTCCAGGCCCCAGTTGAAGGAGATGGAATTGGTGGTGAGTGCCACCTCAAGAACTTCCGGAATGCCAAATTGACATCACAAACTCAGCCAATATAAGAGGACTGATGTTTATAATTTCCCATGGCTAAATTGATAGCATCGGTACCAGTGCCACCCACCTTGTCCTTCCAGTGTCCCACGCCATGTCTACCTTGAAATCCAGTTGAGGAAGCCCAAGATCCTTCACACTCTTTGTCTTACCCTGCAAATATTCCTCAATCAGATCCTCACATGGGCAGAAGATATGAAAGTCTCACTGATTTCTTAGATTCAAATCCAGCACCTCTAATGACCCACACTAAAGAATACTCACTTACACCTGCATTGCACTTCCAGTGAATATCGGGGATAATTTTAACCCAGAGCACGGTGTTCCCTCATGAACTTGTCTTCATCATCTAAGTAGTGAAGCGCTATGGGCAACCCCAAAAGAATTGTCAACCTCAGCACTTCGTTGCAACTTCAATTGCAGCAGCAAACAACAATACCAGGGAAAATATGAAAAAAAAATGTTCTTATGGAGAAATAGCACCTTCCATGTGCAACAAAAGCTAACAGAGAGCAAAATACAACTAACCATCAATGCTTGTTGGAAATAAAACAGCTTTATTATGGGCTTTTAATAAGAAAACTAGCTTTCAACATCCAATTTCAAGAGGTCAGGCCAGTTGACTAGTCATGCGTCATTTTATATGGGCGGGGTGACTGTCGAAAGCAGGCTCCAAATAAAGAATTAAATTCAGTGTGGGACATAATTAATGTAATTACCATACTACAATAAGGTTGCCACTCATCACCAGCTTCCCTTTGCCTACCATTTATCTTCATCTCAAAATGTGACACATTGCGAATTGTGTGGCAGAACTATGTGCCTGATTTCACAGGCTGTACTTGCACCTAGCGAGGTCCCACTAGCAAAATGTGTTTTTATTAAATCAAGTGAAACATGAAGAATGCACTCTACTATTAAAATTGCATCCATTCCTCTTATTAATTGGCTGGAGAGTCTCCATGTGCACTTTCAATTAGAAACCCACATAATTTGCATACTTGATGAGTGCTATGCCTTATTTACTTTTAAAAGAGTATGAAGTACCCTTATCCCTCTTGATAGTAATTCTTTTTGAAAAATATCTTATTTAAAAATACTTAATTTACATCATCCCAACTTCCAGATTAGCCATAGTAACAAATATAATAACAAACCTACTCCATGTCATATCTGTCACACACTGAGGTAGAAATTGGTCTCAGGCGGTGGTGCAAAACGGATGGGCAGTATCAGATCAGCCACCCATTATACGCAGTGCCTGATATTCAGTTCTATTACAGTCAATGGAATTAAATATCAGCCGCTGCGTATAACGGGTGGCCGATCTGATACTGCCCATTTTTTGCCACCGTCTGAGACAAATTTCTACCCCACTGTCTAGAAAATGGGTTAAAGTTGCAAGTCGATGGAAAAGCATAGCAGCATCTGCTCAGTGAATCTGAATTCAAAATGATGCATGAACAAAATCACAGGAATGCTACTACAATTTCTTTTTAATTTACAAATAAATGTAATTATTCAGATATTATTGGCTCCATTGTTTGCAATTTTCTTGCCAATACAACAATTAAGGCATAGTCAGCCTTTAACTTGGGAGGGAGCGTATATATAGAAGGATTTCGTTTTTTGCTTTTTCAATGTAAGTTGAGCCCATTTGGCTGAATTTAATAGTGCAGAAATTTGAACCCCTTGTTGTGTTTAAGCCTAGAAATTACTGGCGCCCATATTGATGTACAGGTGATATTTTAATTCATTTGAAATAAATATGTGAATGCCTGCATTAAATTGACAGAAACCTGTAACCCAAATATGTTAAGCACATGTCTGCTAATATCAGCAACAGTAATTTCTAGGCTATAGTTCTGAGTAATTTTCAACTCCAATAATTTGCTAAAACTCTCAAGCTTGAAGTTACTTGGCTTATCTAACTATGTAAATTCATTCTGTGGACTCATATTTTGTATTCTTCTGGTTACAAGTTATTTGCAGAGATATTCTAGAAATTGTGCACAACTTTAATATAAAGAATTTAAAGGTTTCAGTGTTCATCTGAACGTGAAATCTCCCACTAACTGCCAACATTGGGTCACAATCATGATTTTGACCAGTCTCTGAACTTTTAGTTATACTAGTGATGAGAAAAACAAACAAAAAAATCCCAAATATATACTGCTGCAACTGCTCGCTAAAATGAATGTTAATTTTCTTTATACAGTACTACAGTCTAAGGCCTCATAGGATCTTGCATTTTGATACTGCTAAAGCACTTCATCGAGGAGCTACATTACAAAGAAAAATTACTTACCATCCTGACGAATAGATTTCAAAAAACCTTCCCCCTCACAATGGAATGGAATAAAAGTCCTATCGATATGAAAAATTTCAGAGTTCTCTTTAAACAAAAATTTCACTAAGATGATAGATATTACTAAGGTAGAAAAAATATTTCAAATTACTGCATAGTGTGAGTAAGCTGAGGAGGGTACACAATTCTTGCTTTGATGCCTTTCTCTTATCACTGTCATCTCTTCTGGTGGCTTTCAGATTAATATCTGGACTAATATATACTCTAGTAAAGTTCTACTGAAAGGAATGTAAGTGTTAGCAATTGAAGCTGAACAATTGCAAATTGATATCGGATTGTAAGAACGTTACTTTAGTATTGTTATTGGAGCATACCCTATGGATCTAATGATAATGGAAATAAGGATGTTCTTCATCAATTGGACAATCAAATTTCCCCATTAAGTCTTTCTGGTAGCTCAACCCATCTGATTTGAACATGTGCCGGCTCCTTACCCCAGCATCAAAATGTCAGTTAAATTTTGAATATTAGAAAAGAACTAGTTGTACTTTTATGCAGCTGAAAGGAAGCTATCCGTTTGATGATTTCACTGTCCAGTTATTCCATTGTATTTGCATATTGGGGGAAAGTCATGGTATAACTGGGCCTTTGCATACTAAGGTGGTTGTGTGATTTGATTGAGCTGTCCAGCACATAATGTTAAATCTGATATGGTTCAAAAGGCAACTGATAATTTATTTTTTAATAAACCATTGGCATAGTTTTTATAAAAGAGCCGTGCAATTGTTCCTGTGACCTTGTAGAACTATTAAAGAAATAATGGAATATAGTCCTTAGCCTATTACACATTGAACTATAAAATATAACGATGCAATGAACTTTCTATGATGAGTAGTAATCAGACTTACCAATAGTAATCTTTGCTGATTTGAGTAAACCATTTATTTGATACAGTAACCCATTTTATGATCCCATTTGTTTAATTCTTGCTCTGCTTCACAGTGGAAAAGAAAGTAATTACTTAAGTAAGTTCAATTCTGACAACTGCAGAGGACAACTTGGTCTACTTATGATAATGAATTGTGAACAACTCTGTGGACTGTCATGTAATTCCTGCATTGCATGAGTGGACATTTATTTAAAACCGTTATTATAGCTCACAAACCCTTCTTGGGACTGCAGAAATATTCACGCTACTATAGGTAAGACCCTATAGGATGTAGTAAACATAATTCTGCGATAAATGTGTAACACTAGGGGGTAAAAATTCACTTGGTTGCACCTCCCGTTAGCGCCTTAAGAGGGCGCTAATGGGGTGCAAAGCCGCTAACGCCCGTGCGCAGCGATGTTTGCGCCGCTCGAGAACTTAACTTGAGATTGTGCGGCGGCGCTAAAACTTACCGCTGCGACCACCTGCGTGCGCAGATTGTGACGTCATTCCATGGTGCAACGCCCTTGTGGCGCCCCGGAGCGGAAATTGAGTGGCGCCCCCTGCCTTACCGCCTGGCGCATCCAACGACCAGAAGACTGGAACGCTATCAATCGCTGTGGGGCTGGGGGGGGCGCTATTTAAAGGGGGCCTCTTCCTGTCTTTTATTGTTGGTGGCATTTTTGAACTACGCATTCTGAGAGAGAGAGGGAGAGACTTCTGGAGAGATTCAACGTTGTGGGAAGGAGTTTTGGGTACTGAGCAGCACTTTGCAGGTTCATTTTGATTTGCCATTCCTTGTATCGATTTAGCAGAGACTGTGGGAGCTGCACTCTGAGCTCTTTGCCTGTTACTCTCCATTGTTCTTTCCAGCAGATTTGATGTGCAAGTCTCTCCAGGCCGAGATTCAAGGCTGCAATGAACAGGATGTGGCTGGAAAGCAAGATTAACCATCCCCTTTAAGAACTGGCCCGTGCCATTGTGTGTGTGTTTCATTGCTGACTGACATTACATGAGCTTCGCCAGCGCTCTGAGTTAGCGCCTCACTGCTCGGCCTTTGCGCCTTAAGACAGGTGTGCAGCGCCTGCTTTAGCGCTCCACTCACCTCCCGGGGCGGTAAAAGTGAAGTTTCCTGTCAGTGCCGATAATTAGCGCCAGGCGCTAATATTTGCGTCCAGACGATATTTGCGCCCCAAATGGGGCGCGACCTAATTTCTACCCCTAGGTGTTAGCATAGTGAAAAGCATAGTATGGACTTTGAATTAGTAAATAAACTCTGCTGAGTTGATTGCAACTTAAAAGTGTTGGACATGTTGGAGAGTTAAGAGTTAATAATGAAACTGAACTATGTAACTAGAACTGGTCATGAAGCAACAGGTTTTCTAAGGTTAACAGGAGAACAGTGGGGTGTCTGTGAGCAGGGGAGGAATGCATTCTGTTCCGCTCCAGATGTCTGATTATCATCTACAAGGAATACCTGTGCAAGGAGATACTGACTGGACCGACATCAATCATTAGTGATTAATGCATAATCTTAGTGATTAGTTTAATAAACATAGGCAGAGGGATGAATAAACCATAGTATAGAATGGATGTCTGTTACAATTTGAGTAAAATAGCTGTACATAAGTTGTCTTTGTGAGGGTCCGAGAACAGATAAATCAGGAAGTTGTATCTGTCAAATGTATCTTTGAAGTCGACAACAAGGATGTACAAGTAGGATGCTTTTCCAGGGGTGGTTGGAGGGCTGAAGAGAGAGAGTGTAAAGTTTCGCAATTATCGCGATTCAAAATAACAAGATAGAAGCAGATTTGTTTGATCAGTTTTATTAAACGAAATGCTGTCATGATATAAAGGACACAGAAGCCTGTAAAATGGCCGCCGCGCATCGTGGCAGAAGCTTCCAGAAATACAGTGGGCAGACAAGATGGCGTCGAATAAACATTCAATATAAGATTGGATCATACTCGATAAACACTGATAAAGACAGGATGCAACCTGTTTGCATTTTTGACAATAGCAAAGATATAAGTGCTGGAATCGTTTTCCATGCACAAGTAAGGACCATTGTACTGGGCAATCGAAGGCCCATCCAGACACATCAATACACAAATACCCCCACGGCTCTACAATGAGAGAGACATCGACGGGTGATTAAGCAAGTATTCGGGGGGGCCCCCAAAACCAGTCAGGGAGACGATTCGTACACATCCTGGCTGGGTCAACAATGGGGAAAACATTAACGGGTAGTTGGCCAGTTTCAGGTGCTACCGAAACCCGTTAAAGAGAAGAATCGCCCCATGCTGGGAGTTTTGAGCGCCAATATTACACAAAGGACAAACATTAAGATTTGAGCGGGAGATAAGGGAGCACAGCATTGTAACTATAGTGAACAAATGTCCATCGCTCTCTTATCTCGCTGCTGACTGTTGAACTCTTATTCTCTTGACTCGCTCGACCGCTGGCTGAAGCTCTTCTTTAGGGCTGGACTCTGTTGACTCTTGACTTTTAGCCGCACTGGTCGGTTATTCGAATGTTGGGTGGAGCTCAATCGGGACGAGCCGCCCCGACAAGGGCAAGTAGCAGGGTGCACCATCCCGAGAGTCGGTAAACGGTGTCTGGACCCGAAGGCCCGAAGAGACAAGACGAAACGACAAGAAAAGAAGAAGAATCCACGTGCCGCCACGGTCAGTAAACCCCGACCGCGCCCGAAAATATAAATACAGAACTCATTTTTTGAATTCTACGGGTTACTGCACGATCCGGTTTGAGTCCATCGACTTCTTCATGACAACAGGGAGTCTGGCCTGCTTGTCGCAGCAGCGAAGATAAACAAGTGGGGTGCAGAGACCCTTCCAAACACGTGACAGTCAGGCGCTGCAGCGAAACGAGCCGAGTGCCTCACTTTAAAATTCTCCGAAGTAACACGAGCGGTGAGCATGTTTCCCGATCCTACAAATCTAGACGTAGTGTAGGTATTGATAAGGGAGGGTGGTTTTATTAAGGTTAAAGTATAATGTGTTCCCCTTTTTACGATGTGCCGTGCATTCTTCATTTCCATAGACCAAGCTTTATGAATGTATGTATACTTGTACTCTCGCTAATTTGCGCCTATGACATGTACTTCATGATTTTGGACGCTATGCAATAAAGATTTCCATTTCGTACTATTCAACCAGGTCTATTTGAGTTCTCTCTGCATTACTGCTCCCTGCACCTAAGTCCAGTGTTAGAACCGTAAGGGCGAGTGGGTCGAACCACTCACAGGTGCTTATTGCAAAAAGGCTGGCCGGAGACCAGAGCAAGCAATAGTATTAGGCAACGAAGGCCTAACCTCGCACCAGCACCGTCTCTGAGAGACAGGCACAAACCATTACAAGAGAGAAACTGTAAGCTACTCTTTGCACTGTATAGGTTGATCACCTATGCTGTATGAATAAAATCTGTTCCATATATTCAACCGTCATGTGTTTTGTGCGTATTCAAAGCGTGTTGCTGTGAATCATAAAAGGAAGGAGTTTGACTAATGGTTGACTGAACAAAAAGACTCCTATACATTAATTGAACTCTCACACACACAGACAAAAATACACTAAATGATATTCTGTCCGCTGTTGGCTACAATATTTCACACTGTTGGCGTAAAAACCATGATACTTTTAAAACTTCATCATCGTAGTTTAATGAGGCAAATAGCATACGACCTCAATTTTGGTACATAATAGGTTGATCATTTGCCTTAGGAACCCCAGTAGCATTTCAAAATACTGATTAATTATGTCAGGAAATGAGTTTCATCATTTAAACTGTTACTGTCCATCAGGTGATCACACCTAATAATTCCAATGCAATTTGGACTCAAAAATCTGCACAGAGATTGCTTGGATCAATATTTGAGATAAGTAAAATTTTCAATCATGGCACAAAGTTAACTGTTGCCCATTTATGACCCATGATAAAAACATTCCATTTCATCCTTCGCCTCATCTGGTGCTTTAACAAAAATCTTTTTTCTTCCTTTCAGGTGTCAAGGACCACAAGCTTCAACAACTCTTAGATCCCAACACCCCTCCGGATCCTTCTTCCCAATCATTTTCCTCTGACCCCATCCCTCCTTCCAGTCTCACTCTTTGCCATGTTTTCACTATCCCCTTTGACCATTGCATCTCTGACCCCGAACGATCAGTCCTCAGCAAAGGCCTCAGCTGCATTCCATTATGGCCTTACCTCAATGAATTTCAAGCTCGGCATGATGCTGAGCTCTTCTTCCGTCGCCTTCGCCTCCGTGCCCACTTCTTTGGCCAGGAGTCTTCCCCCACACAGCGGACCCTTTCTCTCATCTTCAGAATTCTCATTCCACTTGGACCCCACCCTTTGGCCTCTTACCCTCTCTAGATCTTTTCATTGGGAACTGCCGTGACATCGGCCGTCTCAATTTCTCTACTCCCCTTACTCACTCTAATCTACCTCCCTCTGAACTTGCAGCACTCCGTTCTCTCAGGTCCAACCCTGATATTGTCATTAAACCTGCTGATGTTTTTTGGGGAACAGACCTCTACCTTGCGGAGGCTGAACACCAACTATCCGATACCTCCTCCTAGCCCCCCCATGGACCATGGCCACACCACCAAACATCAAGCCATCGTTTCCCAGATTATCACTGACCTCTGGAGATCTTCTCCCCACGGCCGCCAACCTCATAGTCCCCCAACCCCGCACAGACCGCTTCTACCTCCTTCCCAAGACCCACAAACAGGACTGCACGGGTCCTAGCTATGCCTGGACCCATTGTTTCAGCCTGTTCTTGCCCCACAGAATTTATTTCTTCCAACTGCGACTCTATTTTTTCTCCCCTTGTCCAGTCTCTTGAGACCTGTATCCGTGACTCTTTCGATGCCCTCTACCACTTCAACAGTTTCAATTTCCTGGCCCCAGCCGTCTCCTTTTCACCATGAATGTCCAGTCCTTCTACACCTCCGCCCCCAACAGGACAGCCTGCGGACCCTCTGCATCTTCCTTCAATGGAGGACCAACCAGTCCCCATCCACCACCACCCTCCTCTGCCTGGCTGAACATGTTTTGACATTGAACAACTTCTCCTTTGACTCCTTTCACATCCTCCAAATAAAAGGTGTCATTATAGGAACCTGCACGGGTACTAGCTATGCCTGGCCATTCATGGGATATGTGGAAGATTCTTTGTTCCAGTCCTACTCGGGTTCCCTCCCTCACCCCTTTTTCTGGTACATTGATCACTGTATCAGTGCCGCTTCCAGCTCTCGCCCCGAACTGGAAAATGTCATCAACTTTGCTTCAACTTTCCACCACTCTCTTGTCTTCACATGGTCCATCTCCGACTCTTCCCTTTCCTTCCTTGACTTCTCTATTTCCATTTCTGGGGTGGGCAGTCAACCAACCAACAATAAGCCCACTGGCTCCCACAGCTACCTTGATTACACTTACTACCACCCCATTTCCTGTAAAGACTCTGTTCCATTCTCCCAGTTTCTCCGTCGCATCTGCTTTGACAATGCTACCTTCCACACCAGTGCTTCCAATATATCTTCCTTTTTCCTCAACTGAGGATTCCCCTCCACCATGGTTGTAACTGGTAGAATAGATAAGGGAGAACCAGTGGATGTGGTGTATTTGGACTTTCAGAAGGCTTTCGATAAAGTCCCGCATAAGAGATTAGCATCAAAGTTAAAGCACATGGGATTGGGGGTAAGGTACTGACTTGGATAGAAAACTGGTTGGCAGACAGGAAGCAAAGAGTTGGAATAAACGGGTCTTTTTCCGAGTGGCAGGCAGTGACTAGTGGGGTACCGCAGGGATCGGTGCTAGGACCCCAGTTATTCACAATATATATTAATGATCTAGACGAGGGAACTAGATGTAATATCTCCAAGTTTGCAGATGACACAAAGCTGGGTGGGTGTGAGTGCTGTGAGGAGGATACAGAGAAACTCCAGTATGATTTGGACAGGTTGGGTGATTGGGCAGATGCATGGCAGATGCAGTATAATGTGGATAAATGCGAGGTTATCCACTTTGGTGGCAAAAATAGGAAGGCAGATTATTATCTGAACGGCAATAGATTGGGAAAAGGGGAAGTGCAACGAGACCTGGGTGTCCTTGTGCACCAGTCGCTGAAGGTAAGCATGCAGGTGCAGCAGGCGGTTAAGAAGGCAAATGGTATGTTGGCCTTCATAGCGAGAGGATTCGAGTACAGGAGCAAGGATGTCTTGCTGCAGTTGTACAGGGCCTTGGTGAGACCACACCTTGAGTATTGTGTGCAGTTTTGGTCGCCTTATCTGAGGAAGGATGTTCTTGCCATGGAGGGAGTGCAGCGAAGATTCACCAGACTGATACCTGGAATGGCAGGAATGACATATGAAGAGAGATTGGGTTGATTAGGCTTATATTCACTAGAGTTTAGAAGAATGAGAGGGGATCTCATTGAAACTTATAAAATTCTAACAGGACTAGACAGACTCGATGCAGGAAGGCTGTTCCCGATGGCGGGGGAGTCCAGAACCAGGGGTCACAGTCTAAGGATAAGGGGTAAGCCATTTAGGACTGAGATGCGGAGGAATTTCTTCACCCAGAGAGTGGTGAACCTGTGGAATTCTCTACCACAGAAGGCAGTTGAGGCCAATTCATTAAATATATTCAAGAAGGAGTTAGATATATTTCTTAAGGCTAAGGGGATCAAGGGATATGGGGAGAAAGCAGGGACAGGGTGACATGAATCTTGTCATTCATGTATGAAGTAATACTGGGCGGCCTGCTGGTGGCGCTGTCCAGGGAGAGTATAAATACTCGGGCATGGGCCCAGCTTGCTTAGGACATTCCTCAACAGGAACTAGTGAAGGACACAACTAGATCTCCATGTTGAAAAACAGTTAATTAAAGCTTTGTTTAACGCTTAGACCAAGTGCCTAGTAGTTTTCTTACATCAATTTAATCAACTGTAACCTGCTCCACGCCCTGAGTGATTTTGGGAACAGACAGCTACGACTCAAACTGTAGAAGGGACTCAGACATAGTAATCAATCCATCATGGAGACACTACTCAGACCCAACCATCTTGACCTGGACCCGAATTCACCTACAGCTGCTAAGGTATGGAAACACTGGTATTGTACCTTCAGCAACTTCCTCGAGGAGTTTGGTGAGAATGTTCCGAATAAGTTACGAATGCTTGCCAATTATGTATCCCCTCATGTGTTTGACTGTATCGAAGACTGTGTAGACTATGACTCCGCTACTGCAGCAACCATATGTTAAGGCCCCAAACAAAATTTTTGCTCGGCACCTACTGGCCACAACTCGACAACAACCCGGGGTATCACTTGACGAATTCCTTCAAGAGCTTCGCAGGCTCAGCAAAGATTGTAACCTCAAAGCTGTCTCAGCTGAGCAGTACCGGGAGGAATTAATTCGTGACTCTTTTATTAACAGAATTGCTTCTTCCCTCATACGCCAGCGTCTGTTGGAGAATAAAACCCTTGGGTTACAAGCTGCCTATAACCAGGCTTATTCTCTGGACTTAGCTCAAAAAAATTCAGATGCCGATTTTTTACCACATGCACGGGCTGCTGCTACCACTTTTAGTGACTCCTCCGGTAAGCCTCAGGCAGATGTAAGGGTTTGCGTGCATGTCTCTCAGCCTGTGAGATTCGCGTGGCTCTGTGCAGCCTGTCTGTCAGTGCGGGTTTAGGCCTTGTTGCCTGTTCTGGTCTCCAGCCAGTCTGGGAGCACTAGACACACCTGTGAGTGGTTCGAATCACTCGCCCTTACGGTTCTAGACACTGGACTTAGATGCGAGAGCAGTAATGGAGATGAAACTCAGGTAGACTCGGTTGAATGGTACGAAATGGAAAATCTTTATTGCATAGTACTTAAGATTACGAAATACATGTCATAAGCACAGATTAATGACAGTACAATCTTACACGCAGTTATGTAACTAATTTCAGGGAAACGAGGAACGAACGACACATCATAAATGGGGGCACACATTACAGTTATCCTTAAAACTTAAACCCTCCCCTATCAATACCTATTCTAAACTAGACTGGTAGGATCGAGACTCATGCTCACCACTCGTGATAACTCGGAGAATTTTAAAGTAAGGCACTCGGCTCGTTTCGCTGCAGTTCTTTCTTGTATTTTCGGGCGCGGTCGGGGTTTACTGACCGTGGCGGTACGTGGATTCTTCTCCTCTTCTTCTCGTCTCGTCTCGTAGTCAACAGAGTCCAGAGAAAAACAGAAGGCTGCTCGTCCAGCAGAGCGATACCCGAGGATCAGAATAGGAGAATAAAAGTTCAGCAGTCATCAGCGAGATCAATCAGTCAAGAGTCCAGCCCGAGTCAAGAGTCAGCAGAGATATGAGTCGAATCCAGAGAATAAGCCCTTGATGGACATTTGTTCACTATAGTTATAGTGCTGTGTTCCCTTATCTCCCGCTCAAATCTTAATGTTTGTCCTTTGTGAAATGCTGGTGCACAAAACTCCCAGCATGGGGCGATTCTTTCCTTTAATGGGTTTCGGTAGCACCTTAAACTGGCCAAGTAGCCGTTAATGTTTTCCCCATTGTCGAGCCGGCTAGGAGTCTCCCTGACTGGGTTTGGGGCCTTCTCGAATACTGATATGTGTATTGCTGTGTCTAGATGGGCCTTCGATTGCCCATTACAATGGTCCTTACTTGTGCATGGAAAATGATTCCAGCACTTATATCTTTGCTATTGTGTCGAATGCAGACAGGTTGCATCCTGTCTTTATCAGTGTTTGCTGCGTATTAACCAATCTGATACTGAAATGTTTATTCGAACGCCATCTTGTCTGCCCACTGTATTCTGGAAGCTTCTGCCACGATGCTAGGCGGCCATTTTACAGGCTGCTTGTGTCCACTTTGAAAACCTGACAGCATTCTGCTGAAATAAAGCTGTTTGAACGAAACTATGTGTTTTCTCCTTATTTATAAAATCGCGATATATTGCGAATTCTACACAGAAGCCCTCACTGATGATGACCCTACCCTAGCGGCATCTTGGCAATCTAAAGAGAAGTGTTTTTTTTCTGTGGAGGTGCATTCCACTATAGGAAATTTTGTCCTGCTCGTAATGCAACCTGCAATCATTGCAGTAAGAAAGGTCACTTTTCTAAGGTATGCCAGTCAAGAGCCTCTATTAGCGTTGCATTCCATCAGGTCTCTTCTTTCGACATCCACCAATGCTACTCCTCACGAACGATTCTTCGGGTTCCAGCGTCGCTCCACTCATGGGACGTCTTTACCATCATGGTTGGCAGCTCCTGGCCCCGTGCTGCTCCGAAGATTTGTCCGTTCCTCTAAGAATGATCCCCTCATCGACAAAATGGAACTGACGGATGTCAATCCCACGTATGCGCATGTGCGGTACCCGGATGGCCGGGAATCCACAGTGTCACTTCGGGATCTGGCTCCCTGCCCAATCGGTCCCACGGACCCAATCGATAGTGGGATCCATATTAATGATGCCGATACCCTGCGCTCCTCTGAGGATGACGCCCTACCCGGGACGTCAAGGGATCTGCCAACTATTCCGCCGGATCAACCCGGGGAACAGAGCGCTCCCCGCGGGATGGCCACCCGAAGCCAGGACACCAGTCAGTCACCGACTACTGAGCAGGGTGAAGCCAGCTCTGCGCCGGTGGGGACCCACACCCGGAGCCACGATCTCCCCAGTCCCCCTCAGGTCGATCAAGGCGACATGGACCCTGCCAGCCCGCCGGTACGAACCAAGCGACCCAGGGACCAAAACACGGTCCGAGGAGACGTGCCTTCCGGCCTCCAACGGAAATTCAAACGACTGTGTCTATTCTTAGTCCGACTAATTCGGTAGAAGGAAGCCGCCAGACTTCCAATCTTTCAGGCGGGAAGAATGACATGAATCTTGTCATTCATGTATGAAGTAATACTGGGTGGCCTGCTGGTGGTGCTGTCCAGGGAGAGTATAAATACTCGGGCATGGGCCCAGCTTGCTTAGGACATTCCTCAACAGGAACTAGTGAAGGACACAACTAGATCTCCATGTTGAAAAACAGTTGATTACAGCTTTGTTTAACACTTAGACCAAGTGCCTAGTAGTTTTCTTACGTCACAGGGTACTGAATTTGGATGATCAGCCATGATCGCATTGAATGGCGGAGCAGGCTCGAGGGGCCGAATGGCCTACTCCTGTTCCTATCTTCTATGTTTCTATGTTTCTATGACAGGACCCTCGACCATGTCCATCCCATTCACGCACACCTTCATTCACCCCTTCCTCTCCCTCCCAGGATCACGATAGGGTTCCCCTTGTCCTCACCTTCCACCTCACCAGCCTCCACATTCAACAGATAATCCTCCACCATTTTCACCACCTCCAGCTCGATGCCACCATCAAATACATCTTCCCCTCCCCTTTCCGCATTCTGAAGGGTCCGTTCCCTCTGAAAACCCCTGGTCCACTCTTCAATCACCTGCTCCCCTTCCTATGGGACCTCCACATGCAAGCACAGGAGATGCAACACCTGCCCTTACACCTCCGTCCTTCCCACTGCCCAGGGCCCCAAACATTCCTTCCAAGGTGAAACAGTGATTTATTTGTACTTCTTTCCATTTAGCATACTGTATTCGTTGCTCACGATGAGATTTCCTCTACATTGTGGAGACCAAATGCAGATTGAGTGACCACTTTGCGGAACACCTCCATTCAGTCCACAAGCATGACCCTGAGCTTCTGGGTGCTTGTCATTTTAATTCTCCGTTACACTCCCACTCTGACTTCACTGTCCTTGGCCTCCTACACTGTTCCAATCAAGCTCAACGCAAGCTCGAGGAACAGCAACTCATCTTTCAATTAGACACTTTACAACCTTCTGGACTCAAAGTTGAGTTCAACTTATTCAGATCATAACCACTGCTCCCTGGTAATGGATCTGCTGTTGCCATTTACAGCTCCTCAGACCCATCTTTTGTTTCTTTAATTGTCCCAGTACCACCCATTACACCATCATCCCTTTTGTCATTCAATCTCTCATGCCTTCCACCCTATCACAGACCTGCCCTTTTGTTCTTTCCTCCCCTCCCCTTTCCCAGATAATGTATTTGTTTAAAATATGTCACATCTCTAACTGTTTCCAGTTCTGATGAAAGGTCATCGACCTGAAACTTTAACTCTGTTTCTCTCTCCACAGATGCTGCCTGACCTGCTGAGTATTTCCATCAGTTTTTTTTATTTCAGATTTCCAGCATCCGCAGTATTTTGCTTTTATAAAATCATTGATATCATTAGTGCTGTTTCTTCTTCTTCTTCTTCTTAGGCAGTCCCTCGGAACCGAGGATGACTTGCTTCCACATTAAAAATGAGTTCTCAGGTGACTGATGAGTCCAATGCGGGACCTACAGTCTCTGTCACAGGTGGGGCAGATGGTGGTTGAAGGGGCGGGTGGGTGGGGTGCTTGGGTTGACGTGCGCTCCTTGCGCTGCTTGCGCTTGGCTTCCGCTTGCTCCCGGCGAAGAGACTCGAGGTATTCGGCGCCTTCCCGGATGCTTCTCCTCCACTTTGTGCGGTCTTGGGCCAGGGATTTCCAGGTGTCGGTGGGGATGTTGCACTTTTTCAAGGAGGCTTTGAGGGTGTCCTTGAAGCATTTCCTCTGCCGCACCTTGGGCTCTCTTGCCGTGTCGGAGCTCTGAGTAGACCGCTTGTTTTGGGAGTCTCGTATCGGGCATGTGGACGATATGACCCGTCCATCGGAGCTGATCAAGCGTGGTCAAAGCTTCGATGCTGGGGATGTTGGCCTGAGCGAGAACACTGACGTTGGTGCGCCTATCCTGTCAATGGATTTGCAGGATCTTGTGGAGGCAGCATTGGTGGTACCTCTCCAGTGCTTTGAGGTGGCTGCTGTACATGGTCCATGTCTCTGAGGCATACGGGAGAGCGGGTAGTACTACTGCTCTGTAGACCATGAGCTTGGTGCCGAATTTGAGGTCCTGGTCTTCAAGCACTCTCTTCCTCAGGCGACCGAAGGCTGCACTGGCACACTGAAGGCGGTGTTGGACTTCGTCATCGACGTCTGCCCTTGTTGACAGTAGGCTCCCGAGGTATGGAAAGTGGTCCATGTTGTCCAAGGCCTTGTCGTGGATTTTGATAATCGGGGGGCAGTACTGTTCGGTGGGGGCAGGTTGTTAGAGACCTTTGTCTTACGGATGTTTAGTGTAAGGCTGTTTACTGGTCTGAACTCAACAAAGAACCCCTGAGAAAACAGGAGATAGCAACCTTGAGAAGAGACAAGAGCTGTGGCCTCATGTCTGACCTGCAGAACTAGATAAAATTGGTTTGGTCACTTTTCAGACAAAGGAAAGAGGACATATGCTAAGTGTAATACTGGTTAGCTCAGACCAGGGGTGTGACAAAGCCAATAAAAACAACTTGCATTTAGAAGTGCCTTTAATGAAGCAAAACTTTCCATGGCGTTTCACAGAAGGAGATATCAGGACAGATGACTAAAAGCTTGGTCAAAGAGATAGATTTTAAGCAGCATCTTAAAGGAAGAGAGAGAGGCAGAGAGGTTTAGGGAGGGGATTCCAGAGCTTAAGGCCAAGACAGCTGAAAGCACGGCCGCCAATGGTGGAGCGACAAAAATCGAGGTTGTGCAAGATGTCAGAATTGGAGGAGTGCAGAGATCTTCAAGACTTGTAGGGCTGGAGGAGGTTACAGAGATAGGGAGGGACAAGGCCATGGAGCGATAGGAAAACAAGGATGAGAATTTTAAATCTGAGGCGTTGCTGGACCGGCAGCCAGTGTAGATCAGCAAGCACAGGGGTGACGGGTGAACGGGACTTGATGCGTGTTAAGATACGAGCAGCAGAGTTTTGGATAAATACAAGTTTATGGCGGGTGGAAGATGGGAAGCCGGCCAGGAGAGCATTGGAATAGTCAAGTCTAGAGGTAACAAGGGCATGGATGAGGGTTTCAGCAGCAGATGAAGCCAAGACCAATAAGAGAGGATTAAGAATATGACAGACAAGATTGGCAAAGGAGGATTCATTCAAGAGAAACTAGGATATGTCATTATATGAGCAGGCTTGTGTTTTCCTTAAGTATGTGTAGCCTTTAAGGCTGAGGCAGATCCTATTGTAAGGAGTTTGGAAAATGGTAAAGTCTAAACAAGCCTCTATTACAAAACAATCACTTGAGATGGCAGAACATCATAATTAAACACTTTACAGTACCTGGCTATATACTTATTCCACCATAAGGGGGAACAGAAAAACTTGTATTAATATAGTACCTTTCACGACCTCAGGATGTCACGATCTGCTTTACACCCAATTAAGTACTTTTTTGAAGTGTACGTTGGAATGTAGGAAAAACGGCAGCTAATTTGCACAAAACAAGGTTCCATAAAGAGGTAATGACAAAATAATGGGGGAAAAATTCAGTTGGTTTGCGCCTCCCGTTAGCACCTTAAGGGGGCGCTAATGTGGCGCAAAGCAACTAGCGCCCGTGCGCGGCAATGTTTGCGCTGCTCATGAAATTAACTAGACATTTTGCGGCGGCGCTAAACACTACCGCCACGATCTCCTGCGCCCGTAGAGCGTGATGTCAGTCGAGCGTGCAACATTCCCGGTCGCGCCCCGGACCGGATAGTGAGTGGCGCTCCCATCTTACCGCCTGCCGCTAGCAATGACAGGTTGAGGAGAGCGTTTTGCAGTCAGGAAGGGACTGTGGGAGCGCTATTTAATGGCGACCGCTTCCTGCCTTTTTTTGTTGGCGGAATTTTTTCACCACGCTTTCTGAGTGAGAGAGAGAGACTGCAGGAGATATTCAAAGCTGTGTTGAGGAGTTTTGGGTGCTGAGCAGTACTTTGCAGGTTCTTTTTTATTTGATCTTCCTTGCATCGATTTAGAAGAGACTGTGGGGGCTGCGCTCTGAGCTCTTTCCTGGGCCTCTCCATTGTTCTTCCCAACAGATTTGATGCACAGGTCTCTCCAGGCCTAGATTCAAGGCTGCAATGAGTAGGGTGTGGATGGAGAGCAAGATCGACCCAATCCCCTTTAAGAACTGGCCGGCGACAGTGTGTCTGTGTTCCATTGCTGACTGACATCACATGAGCTTCGCCAGCGCCCTGAGTTAGCGCCTCGCTCCTTGGCCTTTGCGCCTTAAGACAGGTGTGCAGCACCTGATTTAGTGTTCCAATCACCTCCAGGGGCGATAAAAGTCAAGTTTGCAGTCGCAGGCGATAATTAGCGCCAGGCGCTAAACTTTGCGCCCGGCCGATAATCGCGCCCCAAACGGGGCGATACTGAATTTCTCCCCCAATCTGTTTAAGTGATGTTGGTTGAGGGACAAATATTGACCAGGACATCAGGGAGAACTGCCCTGCTCTTCTTCAAATAATGCCATGGGATCTTTTACGTTCACTCAAGAGGGCAGACAGTGCCTTGGTTTAACACTTCATCCGAAAGCCAGCACCTCCGACAGTGCAGCACTCCCTCAGTCAGCCTAGATTTTGTACTCAAGTCTCTGGAGTGGGACTTGAACCCTCAATCTTCTGACCCAGATGCGAGAGTGCTATCAACTGAACCATAGCTCATGGGCTTTGGGAACCTTTGCACATAAGTGAGCTGTAGACACAGAACGGGTTAATTGACTCTTATGAGGAAAAATGTATACCCAAAATCTCAATGTAACTTTCATTTTGAGACTAAACTGTGGAATGCACTGAAAATCCCATGAATTTATAATTAGAAAGTGGATGCATGAACTCCTTGGGGAGAATATCGCAAGGATTATCCTCGTGCAGTGTCAATTCAAAGTCTATCTTCCTAGACCTTGGTATATGTCACTTAGAAGTTTCATGTGCAAGGCAATTACTTTGCAAAGTGCAGTAAAGAGGTAGTCTATTGTCATTTGTTCCTGTAGCTCACACCACAGACATGTGGTTGCAAATCACTAATGGGAAATGGTCCACACTGCAACATTCTTTGATGGTTACATTTAAACTACCAAACTGAAATTGAAATCCCAATGTCAACATAAACCTCAGCTCATTATTGGTCTTATTTTCTTTTGGACAAAAAGATCTAATTACTATTTTTGAACATGCTTAGCAGCCGCAATCAAAATTCTGGGTGCTCCATGTTTGAATTCAAAATTAATTTGAAAAAGGGGCATGAAAGAAAACTGGCCTACCACAATGCATCTGTAATAATGCTCATGTTAAACTTCTAATGTAACTAAATTTGACTTGCATTAATTAGAAATGCTTTGTTCCTCCAGCTTGGAGATAGAGAGGGGCAAGGCCATGAAGACAAGGATGAGTGTTTAAAATGTGAGATACCAGGAGCCAATATAGATCAGCAAGGACAGGGGAGATGGATGAATGGGACTTTCTGCAGGTTAGGATATGGACAGCTGAGTTTTGGATGAGCTGTAGCTTATGGAGGATGGGAGGCCAGAAGGTCATTGGTATAGACTAGTCTGGATATGACAAAGGCATGGATGAGGGTTTCAGCAGCAGATGGGCTGAGGTAGGTGTCGAGCCAGACTGTGATGAAAAGGATGTGGGTTGGAAGCTCAGCTCGGGGCCACATCAGATGCCAAGGTTGCACAGCCTAAGGCTGTGGCTGGGGAAGGGGAGGTGATGACAAGTGTGCAGAGTTTATGGCTGGGGCTTCAGTCTGCTCAGAGCTTAGCTGCACAAAATTGCAGCAGATCCAAGATTAATTGTTGAATTAGTAGTCTGACAGCACAGAGGCATAAAACTTATTAATTTAAGATAAGGACCTTACACAAGTATCTGCAATTATTGGTAAAATGAGCTGGATGCATTTAACATTCATCCTGAATGCTGTTTAATCAGCACAATGTACTGTCCTTTTTTTATAATGACCAACTGTCTGCTTTTTACATGGCCCCTCAATTATATCACCCGTCATTTGCACTAATCACCCACGGGCCTAGAAATCACCTGCTTTCCAAGCCCCGTGACAACAATAAGACAAAGGACTGGAAAAGCTGAAGTCAATGTAAAAAACCTCGGCTGGCAACTATGTGCAATAAAAAGGAACTTAACTTATTCAGTCACCTTGAAGTAGTGGTCGTGATTGTAGAGTTTTTTTCAGGGCTGTATGGCAGCTGTACATTGATTTTTGCAGTGGCAGATGTTTTGGAGCTGATTATCAGCTTTTCAATATATTGTAGGTTGGCATCTATGTCTCCACCTTGTGTGGACATTTGTTGTTTCTTGTTCCTCTATATTAAAACCCATTCCTTTGCCATCTGCTTAACTGGTTTGGATCCTTTTCAATGCCTTTTATTTTCCTTATATTTGTCCCTGGGCATTAAGCTTGGTACTCTTAGCAAATTCTATTTCACAAGGAGAGCTCTCTTCCATGTCAGTTATGATAAGTGTGTGAATAGCATCTGCAAAGTGAATGTGAAACTAACCGAATTTTATTGTTCATAAAGCTAAAAAAAAAGCAAAAGAAAGTTAATTTTGTATCCATTTGTTGTCTGCAAACAAGGTTGACAAAATCCAATAGTGCAAGCAATGACGAAATGATCAGCCAATGTAATATCATTTGCTTTTCATATTCTGCTACTGAATAGGTGAAGTTTTTATGTGGTTATGTTGCATTATTAGAGATGCAAGGATTATTAACTTGTCTTATGGTTGCGTTTATTTCCAACACCAGACCTCTGATTGGTCACCTTGAAGGCAACACCTGATTTTTGATTGGTCCCTTTGGAGGACAAGACACAACCAGCAGTTTCCCTGGAATGTGTAATTAGATCCTGCCTGCCTAACTAATCAATTACTTTGCAAAGTGTAATTCGAGCCATTCTGACTGCCTTGCTCCAGACAGAACAGAGCTCACATAGAACAGACAGGGCACACCCTCACGGGTTAAGACCTTCTCCCACCCCACAAACAAGTTCCAGTCTCCCCAACAAGTTCCTAACCTTCCTCACACCCCTGAGTTTCTGACCTTTTCCCTCCCCAACATGTTCCTGACCTCCCCCCACCACTCAAGTTCCTGACCTCCTCCCCACCGCCCAAATTCCTGACCTCCCCCCTTGCCCAAGTTCCTGACCTCCCCCCCCCAGTTCCTGACCTTCTACCCCTGCCCAAGTTCCTGACCTTCTTCCCGCCCCCCTCGGATTCCTGACCTTCTCCCCTGCCCAATTCCACCACCCCCCGCAAGGTTCCTGACCTTCTCTCCCTGCCCAAGTTCCTCCCCCGTCCAGGTTCTTGACTTTCTCCCCCTGCCCAAGTTCCTGACCTTCTTCCCGCCCTCCTCGGATTCCTGACCTTCTCCCCGTCCCAAGTCCCCCCCCCCCCCCCCGTCCCCCAGGTTCCTGACCTTCTCTCCCTGTCCAAGTTCCTCCCGCCCCCAGGTTACTGACCTAACCCTGCCCAGGTTTCTCCCCCATTCCCCCGCCCCCCATGGGTTCCTGACCTTCTCCCCCTGCCCAAGTTCCTGACCTTCCCCTCCCTCCAAAGATGGGTAATTGTGTGTGGGTCACAGATTGGTAACAGGTTTATTGGGTATGAAGTGAATAGTGACAGTGTCATGACTTCCGGATTTCGTCCAGTCCAATGATGTCACTTGCCACACATGCACCAAGCTTTCAGGGAAATCAACCAGATCTAGGGGGAGGAGAGGGTGTAAAGGGGGTGGGGTTGGAAGAACGTGATCCATCTTACCATCTGGATCACGTTCTCGCTCTCTTCTCCCCCACCATTTAGACATGGATCACGTTCTTCCCCCATCCCCACTGTGCTCTCCGTACTCTTTACTCCCCCCTCCGAGTTCCTGACCTCCTCTCCCCGAGTTCCTGACCTCATCTCCCCTCCAATCCTCTCTTCCCCCTCCTCTCTCTCTCTCCCCCTCCGATCTCCTCTCTCTCACCCCTCTGATCTCCTCTCTCTTATTAACCAACTGTGACACAGATTTTATTTAATTGAATGGTGTAATTTATTTTCGATGGAGCAAAGAGTAATAAAACAGGATGACCAATTCTCATCTAGAACTGTGTTATTCTTATGGAAATGCATACTTAGTTCATTTTGTTTCTGAGAAGTGCAGGAACTTAAAATTTTATTAAAATTCCAGACAGAATAAATGGGGTAACTTTCAGCTTCGACAGGGGTGAAAAACTGTTGGAAAACCAATTCTCCACCACGCCTCATTTGCCTATGCATTGAAGTCAATAGAAAGGAAAATCAGGTGGATATATATGACTGGATCAGATTTCTTACAAACATAGTCCAGCTACAACAGCTTTTTTATTTAAAAAAAGGAGAATTTCTACTCGAAGGACTCCGCCAGCATTTTGTACTTAAATAACAAAATATCTTCTGATTCCATCAGCAAGCACTTTCTAATGATCAGGTTGTAAACTTCCAGAAATAATGGTTTGCATCTGTATCATATAATGTCATAGAAAAGAGCGAAGTGATAGACGCAGCTAGGTGGTTGGAGTTCAAGGCCCAGCCACTGCCAATATTTACCATTCTTGTCCAGATCAGTTGAAAGAAGAAAGTAAAACCTCCCAGACAGAGGGTCTCTCCTGTGTCACACAACCATGTCTGCTAGTAGGTCAACCAAAGGATGTTAACGAAGACACAAGCTGAAAGACCTGTCTTTTTGGCTAAAGAGGATTGTCTGCATGTATGGGCTTGAGACAAGCTATGGTAAATGGCCAGAAAATAGGAGGGGAATTTTAGAAGTAAAAGTTTAAAATAAATTATTGAAACCCTTTTTCTGGTCTTATAGAAACAATGAAGAGCAATAAAAACATGGGGTAGAACGAGGTTGAATGGGGATTAACATACTGTTCACCAGTGTTCCCTGTAATTTATTTTAGGCTGTACGGCCCCTTTAACAGGCTGCACAGCCCAGTCAAAAGTCCGTGCATGCGCAGTTTTTTCAATTTAAAAGTCAGATCACCGGCTGCGCGGGACCCCTGGAGCGCTGTGCACTTTAAAGGAAACTCACTTCTGGAATTTGATTTCAAGCTAACCAACTCTGGTGGGATGATACTTTTCTTTCTCTGCTGATTGCAAGATAGCGATATGAATTTAATGTGAGCAATCTCAAGCTATTTTCAAGTGGGCACAGGTCTACGGCACCAAATTGGCAAACTTATCGGAATAATTCATAAGGGTAACTGGTGTTCACATTAGTTCAGTAGAGGATGATTTCAAAATTCAGGGGGGCAGTGTTTTGCTTCAATCCCAAAATGTTTAGCACAATATAGAATTCAATGTTGCTTTAAATTTCTTGGGCTAAAAATTCGGTTGCGTAGCGCCCATTGTTTGGGCGCTACAGGTGTCGAATTGGACCAAAATAGTGTCCGAGCAGCGTGCGCACACCTCTGGTGCGGGCCGCACTGGACACCATATTGGTGAGGGTGGTAGGGCAGCTGTTAGGAGCGTGCGCTGGAAGTATGGTAAGTAGGCAGATCCTGATGTCAATCAACGTGCAACGCTAATTTGACACCAACGCTGCCATTTTCGTCATCATCGCTGGAACTAATGCCCTGTGTTACCCTTGCACAGCTGAACATGCGTTCAACAACAGGAAGGAACCTCACCAGCACTATGTAAAAGGATCAGTACCAACTTTCAGGTAACTTGCTTTTTGATTTCTACTGGCTTTGTGTAAGTTTGTGGAATTGTTTGCAGCTTTCTAGAGTTGTTTAAATTTGGTGAGGTGACAGGGAGTGGTGCTGCAAGTGGAGAACACCTTGCTTCTGACTTCAAGGGTTCTGGTCAGACCACTTGCTCTCAGTCATGGGTGCTGTAGTTGTCATCTCCCTTGGCCTGCAGCACGACTGGGAGATGGAGCAGAGGCAGCGAAGAAGAGGACAAGCTGCTCGCAGAGGGAGGAGGAGGAGGGGAGAAGAACTCTCAGCAGGAGGCCTTACCTGCCTAGGGTCTTCCGAGAGCAATTCTCTTACCTCAATCTGAGCCAGGAGCGGTGTGTGAGGTGCCTGAGCTTTACGAAGGAGGTGCTCACAGAACTCTGCCAATTCTTGCAACCAGACCTGCAGCCTCAGCTCCAGGGCAAGGACAGTGCTGCCAGTCACTGTGAAGGTGACTGTGGCCCTGAATTTCTTCATGTTGGGATCCTTCCAGGCTGAAACAGGAGACATCTAACATCTCCCAGTTCACCATCCACTGCTGCATAAGAGAGGTGAGAGAGCTCTTTATGCCAGGAGAGGGGAGGTCATTGTCGTCTCTCTGACCAGAGGGAAGCACGCGGAGCGTGCACATGACTTTGCCAGGGTAACGGACTTCCGCATAGTGCAGGGAGCCATCGAATGCTCTATGTGGCTTTGCGGGCGCCGCTTCTAAATGCTGAGATGTGCCGCAAGCACAAAGGTTTCAACTCGCTGGATGTGTAGTTGGTGTGTGACCATGCTCAGTACATCATGATGGTGAATGCACAGTATCCTGGCAGTAGTCATGATGCTTTTATTCTGTGCCAGTTCATTATTCCCTCAGTCTTTGAGCCACCAAGACAAACCAGAGGGTGGCTACTGGGCAACAGGGTCTAGCCCTTGACCACCTGGCTCATGACTCTGGTCCACAAACCAAACACACGTGGCCAACATGCATACAACGAGAGCCATGCTCCAACATGAAAGATCATAGAGCAGACCATTGGGGTGCTGAAGCAACGGTTCCGCTGCCTGGACCACTCTGGAGGAGCCCTACAGTACTCACCGGAGTGTGTGTCCCTATTCGTGGTGGTCTGCTGTATCCTCCACAACCTGCCATCATGAGAAACAGCCCTTGCCACCAGGAATACGGCCACCAGCTCAGGAGCAGGAAGAGGAAAAGGAGGAAGAGAAGGAGGAGGAAGCAGAAGAGGAGAAAGTGGAAGAGGAGAAGGAGGAAACGGAAGGAAAGAGGCAACCCAGACAGCCCCTTTCTGGCTTGGATAACCGGGATCGAATCACCTGCCTGCGGTACCAGTGACCACAACCCCAATTCCCCTTTCAACATTAGTCCCACACCTTCCCTTCCCTCTGTTACTGACCATCAGAGCGTCCTCTTGGCCATAATGCTGAAATAAAAGCAACCACAAAGCAAACTTTCCAATCCAACTTTATAGATCTATCCATTCACTGTTACATCAGAAAATCAACTAATCACCCTTGTGCATTCCATTAGTAACTGTCTTGCATGTGCCTTTGCATATCCTAGTGCTCCAACGCAGTGCTACCCCTGTGTCTGCAGCATGGCTGGTGGATGGCTACTGACTTTCAGTGGGGGAGACTGCAGATGGTCTTGCAGGATGACCTCGAGGACCTTGTAGGCACGGCGTCAGACTGCACCACCTTGGCACGGGCAGCAGCAGTCTGGGCTGGCTGGCTGACAGGCAACAGCAAGGGCACTGGCGGAGTGACAGTGGTGGGAGTATAAATGCTGTCATCCTGAGAGAGGACAGCAGGGTCGGCCTCCACGGATCCATTACCACTTTCCCGGGGCAGTGCCTCAGCAATCCTAGTAATCTGCTGGAGTACAGACTGCTGTGACACCCTGCAAGCCCCTTTCAACACTGGTTAATTCAGCCATGATGACAGCAGTCTGTGCTTGCGTGGCAGCAAGCTGAGCTTGCATGACTTTAGTCTGAGCCTCCTTTGCAGCACTCAGACGTTGCGTGGCTTCTGCTTGTGCTGCAATGGAAGCTGAGACTTCGGCCAACAGACGCGACATGATGGTTGGGTCCACAAGTGCGTTAATGGATCTGCTCACCCCTTCCACGTTGGAAAGGATGGGCTCTAACAACATTCCCGTGAAGCTGTGCGGCCGTGTGGCCATGCAGCGGTCTGGAGGTCCTGCGCAGTCCGCTCACCGGCTTTTCAATGCAAGAAACCGCTCATGCACGAAAATTTGAATGGGCCACGCACCTCATTAAAGGGACCCACACCAAAAAAAAATACAGGGAACATTGGCTCCAAGCTCTGCCCAAAGCCCCATGCATGGCTGGAGCTGGATTCCTCCATGCTCCTTGACATTGCATTCAGGCTTTCTGGCAGGCTTGCCAATGCACCAAGCATTTCATTGTGCACACCCATCAGCGTTGTTCTGTATGCCGTCCTATCAAAGTCTTCATCTAGGTCCTGTGCAGCAGAACTCATGTGCGACCTCACCCTCTGGGGAGCTGGCACCTGCGCTACCCTTTCCCCCTGCCCTGGCTGTAGCCCACTCATGTCTGGTGTCTCACCATGTGCAGATCCCACGTCTAGCCTGACGTAAAAAAACTACTAGGCACTTGGTCTAAGCGTTAAACAAAGCTTTAATCAACTGTTTTACAACATGGAGGTCTAGTTGTGTCCTTCACTAGTTCCTGTTAAGAATGTCCTGCGCAAGCTGGGCCCGTGCCTGAGTATTTATACTCTCCCTGGACAGCGCCACCCGCAGGCCACTCAGTATTATTTCATAAGTCATTTCCACATGAATGACAAGATTCATGTCATAGCCTATCCTCTAAAGTACACGGAGTGTCAGTATCTTAGTTGGTGGGGGGTAAAGCAAGAGGTGTATGCCTACACCATGTGCAGATTGTAAATCAGAAGAGATTGTGGGATGAGGGGGAAGTGGGATGTGAGAAGGAGGATAACATATGAGGATACCGGCATTTTGCATTCTTTCAGCCCTGCCGCTGGCCACGAGCTCACCCCTGCCCCTGCCAAGAATGGCCAGCACCGTCTCCTCCATAGGGGGAGTTCACGCAGGCGAGCCTGTCCCCGGCCGGTTAAGTTCTGCTGGAGCCGGTTATGCGCCACTTTTTCCTGCAAGAGAAACGGAAGTGTATCAGTGAGTGTGGTGTAATGTGTCTGGGTGATGTGCCTGTCATGGTTAAATAGCTGACAGTGTATTCAAGCTGTGAGATGTGGGTGTGAGGCTTGCAGCAGTCATATGTGTGTACGGGTGAGGTGAAGCTATGAATGTGAGGTGTGAAACTTATTTGGTAGAGATTGTTGATAGGTGTGTGATGGGGTGTGGTGCATTGAACATTATGTGAGGCTACTGGTGCAGATGGTGGGATATGGCATTTGAAGATTAATTCACTGACCTTGACCACTCGTGTGAGGTCATTAAACCTCATCCTGCCCTGAGTCCAGGTCTTCGGGGCTACACTGCTGGCATTTACCACAGTGGCTATCTGCTCCCACTGGTCTGTTGCTTGAAGGGCCACCTGGTCCCCTGTGGAAAGAGGACCTCTCTCCTTGAGTTGACCTCCTGGAACAAGGCTTCTATTGCAACATTGGAGAACCTAGGCGTACGCTCTCTCCCCTGTTGTGCCATCATTATCAATTTCTTGTCCACCGTCTTCCCAGCCACATCAATCACCTGTTGCAGGCAGAATGCACCTCCACTTTAAGAGGTGCAGACTGCCTTTCAGTAGTGCAGGATAGCTTTAATTGTAATCTGCCTCGCACGAGCTTGGGCACCCTGCTGAGCGTTCAGCCACTCAGCAGCACATTCAGTGCTGGGTTGAAAGCTACAATCATGCTAATCAGCAGGCAGCACAAAGTTTGTGTGCTGCCTGCAGTCTTCCGAATGAGCGCAGGATGATCGAGCATCGCGATCCCCGCGCCCGTTTTCGGGCCTTATCCAATTTCTAGGCCCTTGTCATTACTATTTAAGCACCCATGTCTGAGGATGAGTATGTCATCCAGATAAAATCTGTCCCAAGTGTATTTTTAGAATTACAATCTACTCATTTGGATGACACTGCTACAGTTGATTTCTCGAGGGCATTGTGTAAACCAGCTTTGATTTCTCTTGCAGATTAAAAAAACTAAGATTTATTGAAAAGTATCACAATCAATTAAAATCATTTTGGTTAATTTAGTACCTCATACAGAATACAAAATCATTAGCAAACATTACAATCTACCTTATGGTTCAAATAAATATGATGAATCATTTTAAAATCAAGCCTGTTAACTGATTACAAGAATGCTGTTTGGATGTTCCCTTACATCTATTCACTTACATACATCACTTACAATTCCCTATAAAAATAAATAGTGCTTCTTTTTCAGAATAGTCTTAGCTTGCAGTATTTTTTCTCATCATTCCTATTGGCATGGTTACCTCTAGGAAGTTATTGCATTTGTGAAGTGTCTCCTTTGTTATTATGCACATTTTAATTTTTAACAACTTCTAGGCAATAATCTTGACTGCAGATCTATCTATCTGTATAGTTGAGACAAGCTCATTCAATCTTGAGAGAAAGAAACTCCAATATACAAGCTTAGTTTCTGGCATGTAATCTGTAAGCCGTGCTGTTACATTTTCTTCTAACGGAATGCTTTCTTCCACTGTATTTGAATTTTTGGGAAAATATATTTAGAGTCCAATTTTCCAATAACATAAATTTCGAGACACCACATACTCGTGGTGCTGGTCCACCCACACCCGTAACATAGGGGGTGGTGTGCATCTGATTTTCTGGTATAAGTTCCATTCCATATTTTCACTAGGCTACGGGGAGCTTGGCCTGCATCACACTTGGTTGAGGATTGCAAAATTGGGCACAGGAATAGCTCCTAAAGAACTGCAGCTCACTATAAAAAAGGAAATCATGGTAGGCACAGACAAACGTGGGTATGCTCCTTACTTGATCACATATTCCTTGGGAGGCCCATCAAGCATGGTACAATTTCAAGCATTGTGCACAACTGTTGCCATTTTGCACACATTCTTTCATTGCACTCAAGCTGCCCAACACACTCTTCTTGCAGGTGGAGGTGGCTTATTAGGAACTGCAAACAGGTGCTCAGGGTTCCAGCCTGTGGCCCTTCTCTTCCTTTTGGGGGGTGTCTCAGGGGGTCCATCAGCAATGGATGCAGAGGATAGCCTGGTACTGCCATGAGTCATCCAGCCCGTTTCTCCTCCTCCACATAATTTGGGCACCATGGCCTGCTACTTCTGAGATAACAGCCACTGGTGTGCATGATGAAGGCCATAGGGTTGCTATGAAGAGCCCTAATGTTTATGTGAATTCCAGCTGCGATCCTTTGCACTGGAGGAAACCTATGCATCTTGTGAAAATAGCACAAGTCTGAAGATAAAAGAAATAGGAGATGAGAGTAAAGGTCAGACCAAGGTAAGGAATAAGGGTAACATAAACAGTCAGGGAACAAATACAGTTAATGAACATAAGTATAAAATGACTTAAAAGTAAAGTGAGGAGAGCAGTTAATAAAAACAAATTAAACTGCCTGTACAGCAATGTGCACAGCATCTGAAACAAAATTGAGGAACTGGAGGGAATAATTCGTAGCGAGGAGCCAGATGTAGTAGGGATAACTGAAACATGGCTACATAAAGAACAGGACTGGCAGTTAAATATTGCAGGATATAACATATTTAGAAAGGATAGGGAAGGAAGAAGGAGGGGTGGGGTAGCTATACTAATTAGAGACAACGTA
This sequence comes from Squalus acanthias, assembly GCA_030390025.1. NCBI lineage: Eukaryota > Metazoa > Chordata > Chondrichthyes > Squaliformes > Squalidae > Squalus > Squalus acanthias. The sequence continues at coordinate 28,456,523 of CM059438.1, read as the reverse complement.
ATGGCAGTAGAAAAAAGGGACGTAACTAACATTAAGATAGAAACATAATCCATATGAATTGAGACAAAGGATAAGAAGGGATCAATCACGTTAATAGAGGTATTCTACAGATCACCTAATAGTGGAAGGGAAGTGGAGGAGGAAATATTTAGGTAAATCTATGAAATGAATAAAAGACATCAAATAATAATCATGGGAGATTTCAACTACTCCCAAATAAACTGGCAAGAAGTTGGGAAAGGGGGAAAGGTAATGGAGTTTTTAACAGTTGTACAGGACCCTTTCTTACCCAGTATATAAGAAGCCCAACCAGAGAGGAATCACTGCTGGATCTAGTAATGGGAAATTAACCCAGGCAGATAAGAGAAGTAAGTGTAGGGAAACATCTATGCAATAGCGATCATGACATTATAAGGTTTAAAATAATGATTGGGAAAGACCTAAGTAAGACAAAAACCGAAGTAGTGAAAAAAACTAATTTTGAGGATGGAACTAGGGAAGGTAAACTGGAGATTCACAAGGATGATACTAGAACTGAGAGGATATACTTATCAGGAAAGGCATAACAGGCTAGGGTACTTTTCTCTAGAAAAGGTAGAGGCTTTTAAGATAATGAAAAGGTTTGATAGGGATGATATAGAGAACATGTTTCCACTTCTGGGGAGACCAAATCTAGAGGTTATAAAAATAAGATAGTCACTAATAAATCCAATATAGAATTCAGGAGAAACATCTTTACCCAAAGAGTGGTAAGAATGTGGAACTTGCTACCACAGGGAGTGGTTGAGGCAAATAGCATAGATGCATTTAAGGGAAAGCTAGATAAGCATATGAGGGAGAAAGGAATAGAAGCATATGCTGATAGGGTTGGATGAAGAGTGGTGGAAGGAGGCACTTGTGGAGTATATACCCCAGCATAGACCAGTTGGGCCTAATGGCCTGTTTCCATTCTGTAGACTCAATCTAACTTCTACAGGAAGAAACATCCCTGATCCAGATGGTGTACACATCAATGGACAGAAGATGGCATGACTTTGACAGCCAGCCTTGTAAAGTGGAGGTGATGACAGTAGGGCTCCTCTGACAGGTCCAGACGGAGGTCCCTCAGTAGTGCTGGTTGTAGCTGGAATGTTTCAATGGTCATTACACCTGCATTGTTTGGCCCCTCACAAACCCCTCTTATTCATTACAATTATTCAGCAAATTTTGACTTCTCAAAAGGTATACCTATCATCATCTCTTTGTAAGCCAACAGAAATCAAAATTATTGAAGAAAAATATTGGAAGAGAAACAAAAACAGAAATACAAAATTGTCGGCCTTCACAGTAAAACCAATTAATGGATCAAGCAAAATGCAACCAAGGAAACAAAAAAAAATGGAAAAATCACGAATACTTATCTTTCCCTTCAAGAGGCCGACTAAGCAGACCTTGATGATACCATTGTCTCTGCACACAGTTATTTGGGCAGAGCTTCATCTGACATTGCAATTCAGGCTAAAACAAGCAATACAAACATAGAAACAGGAGCAGGCCATTCAGACCCTTGAGCCTGATCCTCCATTTAACTAGATCATAGCTGACATGTACCTCAGCTCAATTTACTTACCTTTGCTCCATATTCACTGATACCCTTACCTAACAAAAATCTATCAATCGCAGTCTTCAATTCCAATTGACCCAGCACTCTCAGCTTTTTGTGAGAGTTCCAGAATTCCACTGCACTTTGTGTGAAAAGTGCTTCCTGATTTCACTTCTAAATGGCTTAGCTCTAATTTTAAGATTATGCCCTCTTGTTCTGAATTTCCCCACCAGAGGAAATAGTATTAATAGTTGTGAAAATCTGATCTTAAGCTAATACTATGGGTTGGATTTTCATTGACCCGTGGAGGTGGGTTTGGAGGTGTGTGGGGGGTTAAAATTGCGAAAACTGGTGGGCGGGCACAAGTCCGCCTCCATCCCGCCTCCACGCAATTTTCATTAAATCGTGTCTGCTGGTCCCGACTCCGTCCCGCCTCTAAGAGGCGGGATAGGCTGTTAAGGCCCTTAACAAGCACTAAATTGCCTCTATAATGCCATTTTGAAAGGCCTTTGTGATTTTAACCCTTTTTCTACGTGAAGCACGCCTGTTCTGAACCACGAATGTGAAACCTGGCGGGAGCACATTTCGATAGCTGTTGGCTGGCTGGATGGACATATCTGGGACTGGTGGTGCAAAAATATCTGGGAGCAGACTTAGGGCTGCTGCTGCTCATTTTGCATCCAGGTCCTCTCACAGCAAAGGCCAAGCAGTCTTTGCAGACCTTCAATGCAGCAGCAATGATGACATCATCAGAGGCGACTTTCAGACTGAACACACTAATTGGTTCATGGGTTCCCACATGCTGGAACTCAATTGCCCAATTAGGTGAAAATCGCATCAATCTCCCACATCCAATTGCAGTCGGGTGGATAACACGAAAAGTGGATGACACGACCCCAACCCGCCCCAGTATCAAAATCCAGCCCTATAAATTTCTTAGGGCTTTCATCCAGTACTGTTAAATTCAAAAAGCATGCTATGACACACAAAAGAATTGGATATGACTGAATCAAGGGCCCAAAATTTGCAATCGGAAGTTTCCCACGGGCAGATGCCTCCGACCTGTAAAAAATCTACGCAATTACATGGTGGCCCGGGAGGAATGGAGACTTGCGATCCTGGGCCTCTCCGGGTACGCGCGGGCAGAGGCCCACGTATCCCAGGGGCGCAGGCGGTTCGCAAGCGCCCCTGGGATCACGTGGGCCGACCCAACCAATAACAGAAGGGAATCTCCATTCATACTTCTGTACGTATGGAACTCCCATAAGTATGAATGAGGATCACTTAAAAAATACACAAACACATGAAATAAATTTTTTAAATTACATATTTAAAATTAATTAAAATGCCATTTAATTAAATATTTTAAATTAAATTAAATTTTTTGAAAAAAAAAATTATGGGGGAGAAATTCGGTATCGCCCCGTTTGGGCGCAATTATCGGCCGGGCGCAAAGTTTAGCGCCTGGTGCTAATTATCGCCTCCGACTGCAAGCCTGGCTTTTATCGCCCCTGGAGGTGATTGGAGTGCTAAATCAGTGCGCTGCACACCTGTCTTAAGGTGCAAAGGCCGAGGAGCGAGGCGCTAACTCAGAGCGCGGGCGCAGCGCAGGTGATGTCAGTTAGCGATGGAACACACACACACTGGCGCCGGCCAGTTCTTAAAGGGAAGGGTCGATCTTGCTCTCCAGCCACACCCTGCTCATTGGAGCCTTGAATTTTGGCCTGGAGAGACCTGTGCCTACATTTTCCAGCCAAGGACTATGGAGAGGGTGAGAGAACGAGCTCAGCGCTTCAGCGAGCGGGCCTTGGAGGCTCTGGTTGGTGCGGTGGAGCACAAAAGATCTATACTCTACCCTGAGAGTGGCAGGAGGCCTTTGCCACGCGACTACAGAAGAGTGTGGAGGGAGGTGGCTCAGCACGTCTCCTCCAGGAGCATGGTGCCCAGGACCCATGCTGAATGTCGCAAAAAGTTCAAGAACCTCATTCAGGTCATCAGGGTGAGTGGCTGCTTTTCAATATCTCTCCATCCCTCCATTTCAACCTCACTCTATGGCCAGAGGGTCTTAAAACCCCAATGCCCAACACTCATCCAACACCTATGGCCCTCTCATAAAACACACACGCACATTCCACACCTCGCATACAGTAAGGGCTATTCAGCTATGGGTGGCACATCAGGCAAGACCATGGCTGCATATTGTAAGGGCTATTCAACTATGGGAGGCACATCAGGCAAGAGCATGGCTGCATAGAGTAAGGGCTATTCAACTATGGGAGGCACATCAGGCAAGACCATGGCTGTATATTTACTCAGACACGGTCCTTTTTCTTGCAGGCCAAGCTATCTCATAATAGGAGACAGCAGCAACAGACGGTTGGAGGGAGGCCTCAGCTGCAACCCCTCAGCGATCTTGAGGTGCGCGTCCACAGGATTGTGGCAAGCCAGGTGATTGGTCCCGTCGCCCCTGGAGAGGTCAAACCCGTTCAGGACAGCAATGATAAGGTCATCAGCTTTCTCTCCTCTCTCATTCCACTTGTCCCTCACAACACCAGCCTTTGACACTTTCAATCCAACTTACTAAATCACTGCACTCCTTCCTCCCTTACTGCCCCCCTGTCCTGATGCTAAAGCCACTCTTGTACCTCCCTGCTTTCAGATAATGATTCACCAGCTGAGGAGACGGGCCCTCAAGCTGCCAGTGGGAGCGAAGCCGCAGGCGAGGAGGATGAGGAAGCCGGAGCCTCAGCACCACCCTCTCCGAGGAAGCCCATGCCCACACTCGGACCACGTCTTCCCTGGAGGGGAGCAGGGGGGAAGGGTCTGATGAGAGTGAAGCTCCAGGACCCAGCGGGCTGCAGCAACGTGATGTGGCTAGGGAAGCTCGGGGGCCTTCTCCCCGGAGGGAGAGTAGGCCAGCAAGTCCTGCTGCACTGGACGCAGAGGAGGAGTGGCTCATCGCTGAAATGAACACCCAGGCAGTGGACATGCACACTCAGCTCATGGGTGCTGATGCACTGGCAAGGAGTGTGGAGCACTACGCTGTAGCACAGGCGGATGCCACGCAAATGCTTAGTGCTGCAATTCAGTCAGTGGCTGCCGTGATCCAATCTCAGACTGGTCTCATGCAGTCTCAGATTGAGGCCACGCAAGCACTGACTGCTGCCATTGTCGCTGGTTCGGACACATTTCCCCGGGACTCTCACCGCGCCGCAGCAGGCCAGCAATCTGTGCTCCAGCAGATTGCTCTGGATGCTGAGATGCTGCCCTGTGGGAGTGCCAGTGTGTCGGTCGAGAAGGGAGGTGCTGTCCTCTCTCAAGACGAGTGCTGCCACCACTGTCACTTCCCCATTGCACTTCTCACCGCCTGTAGCCCAGACTGCTGTCGCCCATGCAGAGTTGGTGCAGTCTGCAGCCGGGCCCTCCAGGCCCAGAGCTGATCGAGGCCGTCCTTCAAGGGCATCTGTAGTCTCAGCTTCTCACAATCAGCAGCCTTCCACCAGCCTTGCTGCAGCCCCTGGGGCCCCATTACGGAGGTGCAGTAGGGTGGGAAGGGGGGAAGTGTGCAAAGGAAGGAGATCACCCTCGAAGGGCAAAAAGTAGGAGGTGTGACGAAATGTTGGGAATTTTTTTATTAAAGGCCGAGGTTCGTGTTCAAACTTTTGTTTAGTGTTTTGGTCATTATCGCCAGGTTGTGAGAACCAGTTATGTTAATGAATGATTTTTTGTGTTTGTTTCTATTAGTTTGTCATGAAGAAATGACACACACAGAGTTTGTAAAATAAAAAAGTTTTTGTATTCAAAATGTACAGGTTTGACCTTTGGAATCATTGCTGCCTTGGCCGGCTTTGGGGTTGTGGGTTGCTTTCATTCATGTTGTTCTCCATGCCAGAAGCCATTTCCTCTGTAGGGGCCTAGAAGCGGCTTGTTATCAGTCGTTGACGGACGGCCCTTGCAGTTTCAACATTGTGGGCCTCCCTCCCGCCTTGGTACTGCTGCTGATCATCCTCCTCTTCCTCCTCCTCCGGTGGTGCTCCAAGGCCTGGTGGCATTGGCTGGGTCCTGAGGATTGCCAGGTTATGAAGAATGCAGCACACAACTATGAAGAGGGAGACTCGCTCAGGCGAGTACTGCAGGGCTCCTCCTGAGTGTTCCAGACAGCGGAACTGTTGCTTGAGCACGCCGATCGTCTGCTTAATGATGTTCCTGGTGGCGAGATGGCTCTCATTGTACCGCAGCTCAGCAGGGGTGTTGGGGTTACGGAGCGGTGTCATCAGCCAGGTGCAGAGTGGATAACCCTTGTCCCCAAGGAGCCAACCACTTGGGTGATGCGGTGCCTGGAAAAGGTCTGGCACACCAGTCTGGCACAGGATGAAAGCATCGTGGCTGCTGCCAGGATAGCGGGTATTGACAACGAGCATCAGCTGTCTGTGGTCACAGAACAACTGGACGTTTAAGGAGTGGAACCCCTTGTGGTTTCGGAAAACCTCTGCATTCTCATGCGGTGCCCGCAATGCCACATGCGTGCAGTCAATGGCGCCCTGCAACATGGGGAAGCCCGCTATCCTCACAAAGCCCAATGCGCGTTCATGCTGTTTGGCCCGGGTCATCGGGAAAGAGATGTACTGGCGTCTCCTTTTATAGAGGGCATTTGTGACCTGACGGATACAGCAATGGACTGCGAACTGGGAGATATTGGCGATGTCCCCAGTAGCTGCTTGAAAGGAGCCGGTGGCATAAAAATTCAGAGCCACTGTGACCTTCACTGCCACCGACAGAGACGTCCTGGTCCTCAGTTAAGGCTGCAGATCTGGCTGCAGCAGGTGGCAGAGCTCAGTGACCACCTCCTTGCTGAAGCGCAGCCTGCGCAAACACTGCTCCTCAGACAAACTAATGTAGGAGAACTGTTCCCGGAATACCCTGGGAGGGTAAGTCTCCTGTGCAGAGGTCTGTTGGCCCTCCTCCATCTGGCCATGATTGCCACTCTCTCTCTGCGTCTCTGTTGCCTCCGATTCTGAAGGCACAGGACGACGCCCCGAATCAATGCAGCCCCCATAGTCTCTTGGCAATCAAAGTAATGAAGGTCAAATCCAAAAGTACCTGCAAAGTGATGCTCAGTAGCCAAAACTACTTCACACAGCGTTGACTCTATGCAGAAGTCTCTCTCTCTCTCTCAGAATCTCTCTCTCTCTGTCAGAATGAGTGGTGCAAAAATCTCTACCACAAAAAAAGGCAGGAAGAGGGCGCCTTTAAATAGCGCCCCACCCCCCCAGCCCCTCACCGACTGGGAAACATTCCAGTCTCCCTGTCGTTGCTTGCGGCAGGCGGAAATGAGGGGGGCACCACTTAATATCCGGTCCGGGGCGCCACCAGGGCGTTGCACGCTCGACTGACGTCAAGATCTGCGGGTGCAGGAGATCGGTGTGGTAGACTTTTGCGCCGCCGCAAAAACTCATCAATTTCGTGAGCGGCGCAACCATCGCCGCGCCCAGGCGCTAGTTGCTTTGCGCCCCATTAGAGCCCTCTTAGGGCGCTAATGGGAGGTGCAAAGCAACCGAATTTTTCCACCTATATGTTTTAATGGGGTTAAAAATAAACTTACCTTATTGGACAGGGTTTTTAATGTATAAATGAGTGACAAAATTTTGTTTTTCTATTTTTTAAAACTCTTATGCTGGTAAAAGCAGGCCTTACGCCTGCTTTTACCAGGCGTAAGAATTTCACAGGTATTCAGCGGGCGGAAGTTGGGCAAATAGCACAACTCTCCACCCGCGGAGACCCATCTCCCGGGGATGCGGAGGATCTGTCAAGAAGATTCTTGACAGATTGCAAGTTCCGGGTTTTAGTGCATGTGCTTCGCATGCCTAAACCCGGAACTTGCGCGGCCCCTATGGGCGCGTTCACACCTCGTATGCACCCATAGGGGTCGCAAAATAAGGCCCATCATCTCCTAGTTGTTCCATTATCAGGATATCTTGATTAACTCTGAGTACTGAGGTTCTCCTCAAGGTGACCTTGTAGTCAATTTCATATTTGTTGCTTCAGGTGGTTCCAGTTCATAGCAAGATTGTATATTAATCTTGTAGAACAGAAGGAATTAATTCATAGTGCATAGCCTAACCACTACAGAGAGTTGACAAGAGATAGGTATTGTTTTGTGCATTGATGGGCATTTTCATCACTGATAAAGCTGGACTGTATTATCAATTTTATATATCAAAAATCTATTGGGTGCAATTGATTGTTTTCTTGTTGGCCTACACAATAGAATAGGCATTGTAAATGCATTATGCATTCATAATTTAGTACTCCTTGAGATTTAACAGCTGACAGAGGCTGACCACAACATAGGCGATAACCTCAACGTGTGAGACTGAATCCTGTAGTTCTGCAGCTAATGAAAATTCAGTCCTGTGAAATTATTCAATAATTTAAAAAAAAATTACATGCTCTGCATTTGTGCAGCTATACGAAAGCAACAGTAGCCCCACTGAAGAATTACAAACAAGTGTTATCTTTTCTATGCAAAAAACAATTCTAGTAACTAGAAAGGCTCCAACAAGTTCAGGATAATCAGGGCTATTGATTTTGCATGGTCCCAATTTCCCAAATGCAATAAATTTGTTAAGAAAGTGCTTCCAGAAACTAATTGATCTGATACAGCTTTGTACATTACTGCTGCAAAAAGTACATTGTACTAGAGGCTGAAAGTAAACTGAGGGATTTCAGTTATGTGGAAAGACTAGAGAAACTGAGATTGCTCTCAGTAGAGCAGAGTAGGTTAAGGGGAGATTTAATAGAGTTGTTTAAAATTAGGAAGGGTTCAAGAGTAAAAAAGAAACTGTTTCCACGGGTAGGAGGATCGGTAACCAGAGTGCACAGATTTAAGATAATTGGCAAAAGAACCAGAGGGGAGATTTTTTTTACGCAGCCTGGAATACACTGCCTGAAAGGGCGGTGGAAGCAGATTCAATAGTAACTTTCAAAAGGGAATTGGATATACACTTGAAAAAGAAAAATTTGCAGGGCTATGGGGAAAAAGCGGAGGAGTGGGACTTATTGGATAACTCTTTCAAAGAGCTAGCACATGCATGATGGGCTGAATGGCTTCCTTCTGTGCTGTATTATTCTATGATAATCTACTATGTTTCCCATGTAATTTAAAGCTTTATGATGTGGGTGAACCGAATGATAATTCTAAATCAAAAGTACACCATAAAAGAGAACAAGTGGTACCCTCTTTCACTATGTTGCACGAGTATCTATTTCCACGTATACATGGTTCCCCTTTGGTTGTGGGTGTAGATGTACCCTGTTTTGTTGCCTCCCCTCCCCACTGGTCTCCTTTTTCCTTGTGCTGGTGCAAGTCTATTGTTAATTTATTTGGCAGCTACGCTGTTTCTCCTTTTTCTTTCATGTCCTTCAGTTAGTTCCCTATTGCTTTCCTTACACCCGTTGTGCCCTGCACTATCCTCCCAGGATGCTTCAGGTTGATCCTAGGGATAGCTCAATAATTGATGCCTAAATGTTCATTACTTATTATGAAGAGCTGACTGTTTCTCTTTTTGTGATTTGTAACTTGTTTATCTGTAATGAAGAGCTTTTGGGGAAAAAATTTGTGTGGTTTGCACCACACGTTAGCGCCAGGAGATGGGAGATGGCGCTGAAATGCCGTTGACAGCTGTAACGACAGCTGATGCCGGTTCCAGCACCGCACGCCATATCAGCAGTGCCGGTAGCGCTGCTGGTAACCTCTATCATCAGGGAGCTCGCCATGATGGAGATCGTGACGTCAGTGAGTGTGCAACGCTCACTGGACGCCCGATCTCCAACATTGGATTTAGCCACTTACCTTAACGGCAGCGCAGAACAACAACAGGGAGAGCTGTCATCCACAAGCAGAAAGCAGGCTGCAGCAGCGATTATTAAAGGCACCATCCCCAATCAGCTGTACCTGTCAGGGTTTTGCAGTTTCAGTGCCTGTTTGCTATTTCCTGCAAATGAAACAGCTCTCTTTAGTTATTTTAAGTTTGTTTTTGGTGACAGGGAGTGTTCATTCAAGTGCAGAAGTCACTCATTATTTGTTAAATGCTTCTGCTCACGACACTTCCTCACAGTTATGGGGGCTGCGGGATTGAAGGATTACCTTAGGAAGACAATGAGGCAGAGGAGGAAGAGGATGAGGAAGAGGAGGAGGAAGAAGAACAGGAGGGAGGGCGGAGGCAGTGAGACAATCGGCTTCTGGACAGGCTGCCCATGACCGGCTCATCAGACTCCAATTTGTATGAATGAAACCCCAGATCCCCATAGCTCACCACATCCCCATCATACAATCCCTGTCTCGTGGCATATGACAGCATACTCCTGGGTGCAAAGGTGAAATGAGAGCGACCACAAAATATTCCAAACACCATTAATAAATGTATCTATAAACATATCACACATATGACATGAATTCTAATAACTAATGACCCTTGTGCCTGCCATAGTTGAATAGCTGTCATTGTGTGCAAGGTGTGAGATGTGGGTGTGAGTGTTGCTAGGTAGAGATTGTTGGTGGGTGAGTGCTGGGGTTGTGGTACATTGAGCAGTGTGCGAAGCTTGTGGTACAGATGGTAGTATGAAGCATTTGTTGATGCCTTCACTCACCCTGACCACCCATGTGAGCTTGTTAAACTTCCTCCTGCACTGGGTGTGGGACCTGGGGACTACAGTGCTGCCTGTAACATGGTGTGCCACCTCCCTCCACATAGTCTGGCAGACTTGTGGCGAGGGCCTCCTGCTAGTTGGTACAGGACCACCCGCCTTCTCTCCACCGTTAAATCAATGCCTCCAACACTTCCTCGGAAAACCCCCGGGCTCTCCCCCTGGGGCGGCGAACTGCCATCAGCATTTGTAAATAAGTGCTCCTTCTCTTTGTTCTTCTTATGGTTGTTGAGGCAACTGTACACCCAACAATGCTGAGAATGAGGTGCTGCAGCATCAATGGTCCTCCCCTTTAAGCAGTGAAAAAAGCCTGTGGCAATCATTACTTGCGTTTAGACTACACCCGATATTGGTCCATCTTTTTAGTGTAACACCAATAAGCTTGGGTTTTTAGACTAGATTTATGGCTCCAATCATTTTAATGAGGAGTGAGGACGAATTTTACGTGCAGTCTAGATGATTTTCACCTGGCGCTAATTCACCATTTTTAATCTAAACACTATCCATTCCTTGGCTATAATGAATTTCTAGCCCAAATTTTCTTTTATATTTTCTCTTGTTTTAATTCTGCAAAACTATTATAAACAATCTAGAAAAAAACTTCCTCACATTTCTGACTTGTCCCAACAGCTTGCAACTTTTACTAGTCACATTTGAGTATTACTAAAATCTGTTTCAAAAAGGAAAAAAAAAGCTTCCAGATGCATAGATTCCTAAAATTTGTTAAATAATGATGATAATGTCCATCAGCAATAATAGTTCATTTTGGAAAAAACGTAAGCAGATTACCACCAGAGGAGAAATTAGTCAAAAGTAGACACCGCCTGTCAGATAGCAATCTGGGAAAGGGTCATTTATAATTTCATTCTCATTAAAAATCACTCTCAGGATCATCACATTTATTTCAAAACAATTCATCTCTCATTGCTCAGGTTCCTCACTCAAATATTAAAAACTTTAGAATATTCAGCCTTTCAGTACTTACAGTTATCAATAATAATATAGCATTCTATCTTCCCCAATCTTTCCATGATATACCAAAACACAAGCTTGGTTAGACCTGCAAACCCCTTCAGTTGTTTCAGAAAAGAATCACCCAAGCAATCAAACCTCAGGCGATGCTCTTGGTGATTTGCTTCAGTCATTGTTTTAAAGCAACATAAATATGAACTAGAATGGTCATCTCCGACTCTTCCCTTCCCTTCCTCGACTTCTCTGTCTCAATTTCTGGGGATAGGCTATCGACAAGCATCCACTATAAGCCCACTGACTCTCACAGCTACCTGGACTACACTTCCTCCCACCCCGCTTCCTGTAAGGACTCTATTCCATTCTCCCAGTTTCTTCGTCTCCGTCGCATCTGTTCTGACGATGCCACCTTCCATGCTAGTGCTTCTGATATGTCTTCCTTTTTCCTCAACCAAGGTTTCCCCTCTACCTTGGCTGATGTGGCCCTCATCCGTGTCCATTACATTTCCCGCACTTCTGCTCTCACCCCTTCCCCTCCCTCCCAAAACCACGAGAGGGTTCCTCTTGTCCTCACCTTTCACCCCACCAACCTCCACATTCAACGGATCATCCTCCACCATTTCCGTCACCTCCAGCATGATCCCACCACCAAATACATCTTCCCTCCCCTCCCCTCTCAGCATTCCGAAGAGACCGCTCCCTCCGCGACACCCTGGTCCACTCCTCAATCATCCCCAACACCCCCTCCTCTTCCCACGGCACCTTTCTGTGCAAGCGCAGGAGATGCAACACCTGCCCTTTTAACTCCTTCCTTTCCACTGTTCAGGGCCCCACACACTCTTTCCAGATGAAACAGTGATTTACTGTACTTCTTGCAATTTAGTACAGGAAACTCTTGTTTAACCGACACCTAAATATCCGGAATTCTCTCTTAACCGGCAAAAATCATCCTCCGAAAACTCCTCTCAAATAACCGGCAATGTTGCCGAGTCCCAGTCCGAGTCTCCCGCGAACGCCGAGTACTCCGAAAACTCCTCTCAAATAACCGGCAATGTTGCCGAGTCCGAGCCCGCGAACGTCGAGTTAGTCAGTGGGGGTAGTTCTCCAAAGTGCCACTACTCGGCCTCCTGGCACTGTCGGAAGTCCGAACACTGCAGTAACAGGAGTTTGATTCTCCCGCGCTGCCGGGAGTCTCTTCTGATCGGCCATTTTGCTGTGTGTCTCCCGCGCTGCTGGTAGTCTCTTCTGATACACCATTTTACTGTGTGTCTCCCACGCTGCTGGTACTGTAGTCTCTTCTGATACACCATTTTACTGTGTGTCTCCCACGCTGCTGGTAGTCTCTTCTGATACACCATTTTACTGTGTGTCTCCCACGCTGCTGGTAGTCTCTTCTGATACACCATTTTACTGTGTGTCTCCCACGCTGCTGGTAGTCTCTTCTGATACACCATTTTACTGTGTGTCTCCCACGCTGCTGGTAGTCTCTTCTGATACACCATTTTACTGTGTGTCTCCCACGCTGCTGGTAGTCTCTTCCTAGCCACCATTGTTCTGTGTGTCTTTCCATCTTCATCGGCAATTATCTCCTCCATCTTGCATTATGGAATTCCCAAAAGCTGGTCCAAGCAAAAGGAAGAGTGTGGTCTTAACTTTAAAACAGAAAATCGAGATATGCCAACGACTAGAAAGGGGAGAGAAGCGTATCAACATTATGAATGAATTCAAAATCGGTTCGTCAACAACCTACGACATCAAATCGCAGAAGGATAAGCTGCTCAAGTTTTATTCAAGCTCGGAGACATCTAAGAGTGTAGAGAAACGGCATACGCTTCGTAAGCCTAAGCTTGAAGAGCTGGATACCGTGCTTTATGAATGGTTTTCTCTTAAGCGTTCAGAGGGTGTTCCAATTTCCGGACCCATGCTAATCGAGAAAGCGAAGGATTTCTACGAAAGGATGGAGCTCACTGACAAGTGTGCTTTCTCCGAGGGATGGCTAACGTGCTTCAAGTTACGGCACGGGATACAACGACTCGATATTTCTGGGGAGAAGAAATCAGCTGATCACGACGCCGCAGAAGAATACTGCGATTATTTCAATCGGATTGTGCAGCAACATGATTTGTCGCCAGCACAGTTATACAATGCCGATGAAACTGGCTTGTTTTGGAGGTTTTTGCCAGAATCAACGCTTGCTGGGGCTAGTGAGGCTAATGCTTCAGGTTACAAGAAAAATAAAGATCGTGTAACCGTGCTAACATGTGCGAACGCCGCTGGATCACACCGGGTTAAACTTCTTGTTATCGGGAAGTATAAAAATCCCCGTGCATTTAAAAATGTGAGGCACTTACCTGTTGAGTACAAAGCTCAAAAAAAATGCTTGGATGGATTAGGAAATCTTCTCCGATTGGTTCCATCATATTTTTGTTCCATCTGTGAGGGAACATTTCCGTAAAATAGGGAAACCTGAAGATAGCAAATGCATTTTATTGCTTGATAATTGTAGAGCCCATCCGCATGAATCCGAGTTGGTTTCGGGAAATATTTTCACCATTTATTTGCCACCAAATGTAACTTCTCTCATCCAACCCATGGACCAGGGCGTTATCCAAAATCTGAAGTGTCATTACAAGAAAGACTTCCTACGTAAACTGATAAGCCAAGATGACAATATTCAAGAATTTCAGAAGGAATACAATATTAAAGATGCCATCTATAATGTTGCATGTTCCTGGAACTTGGTGAAAGGTCACACTTTGAGGCAAGCCTGGCGCAAATTGTGGCCTTCTGTAATGTTTGCTGAAGGTTCTTCTTCAGAGGAGGAATTTCATGGGTTCAATGTTCATCCCAAGAAGAGTACAATAATGGAAATGGCTGGCATGGTGAAAAATGTAGGCCCAGCAAACCCTCTACGTCACCTCAGTGAAAGTGATATCGAGCAGTGGGTTGATGCAGATAGAGAAGTTGGTGTTGTGCATATGCTAAGTGATGATGAAATAATTGAGAATGTTTTGAATCCAAAGAAAGAAAAGGAAAGTGAGATGGAAAGTGAAGAGGATGATATTTCTGAAGAAGAGAAGATTTCTTGGGCTAAAGCTGCAGAAGGATTATCTTCATTCCTCAAATTTGCTGAAAGGCAGACTTGCTACTCTGCCCAAGAAGTTATGCAACTCCATATTCTGCATTCCACCTTTCTACAGAAAAGGCAAGAGTCCACTAAGCAAACCGACATCCGCAACATGTTTAAGAAAGCTTCCAAAAGAGTCGCAGCAGCGGAAGTGCCTAAAGAATCTGTGGCATCTGTGGAACTGCATGATCATGATGACCCAGCTGGCACGGATATTCCTGATGAACCAGATGACTCGGAATAAGTGTACAGTCAACTACAGTACTGTATACAGTCATTTATAAGTTTTGTTTTACTGTTAAGTAATTAAAGAGTTATGGATTACACTCAACTGGCAGTACTGTACTTAATCAAGCATCTTCCACCATCCATTTAACACAACATTCTGTAGGTGAGTACCCAAATACTGTATACTGCACATTTCTTGATTTTTTTTATTTTTCTTTGTTAAAAATAGCCTCGGTAGATATAACTCTCCGTTATCCGGAACTTTCGATCAACCGGCACCACGCCGGTCCCGTCGGTGCCGGATACCAAAGAGTTTCTTGTATATTGTATTTGCTGCTCACGATGCGGTCTCCTTTAAATTGGGGAGATCAAACGCAGATTGGGTGACCGCTTTGCGGAGCACCTCTATTCAGTCCGTAAGTGTGACCCCGAGCTTCCGGTCGCCTGTCACTTTAGTTCTCCGCTCCACTCCCGCTCTGACCTCTCAGTCCTCGGCCTCTTACACTGTTCCAACAAAGCTCAACGTAAGCTTGAAGAACAGCACCGAGGGGGAAAAATTCAGTTGGTTGCACCTCCCGTTAGCGCCTTAAGAGGGCGCTAATGGGGTGCAAAGCAGCTAGCGCCTGGGCGCAGCGATGTTTGCGCCGCTTGCGAACTTAACTAGACTTTTGCGCGGCGCTAAAATTTACCGCCGCGATCTCCTGCGCACGCAGATCTTGACGTCATACGAGGGTGCAACGCCCTTGTGGCGGCCCGGAGCGGAAATTGAGTGGCGCCCCCATCCTTTCCACCTGGCGCATCCAACGACCGGAAGACTGGAACGCTATCAGTCGCTGTGGGACTGGGGGGGGGCGCTATTTAAAGGGGGCCTCTTCCTGTCTTTCTCTGTGGTTGACATTTTTGCACCACTCGTTCTGAGAGAGAGAGAGAGATTCGGAGAGAGAGAAAGAGAAACTTTTGCATTGAGTCAACGCTGTGTGAGGTACTTTTGGCTACTGATCATAACTTGGCAGGTACTTTGGTTTTTGGCCTTCATAACTTTGCTTGCTAAGAGACTATGGGGGCTGCACTGATTGGGGGCGTCATCCTGCACTAGCTGAATCGGAGGACACAGAGACGCAGAGAGAGAGTGGCAATGATGGCCAGACGGAGGAGGGCCAACAGGCGTCTGTACAGGAGAGCTTACCCTCCCAGGGTATATCGTGAACAGCTCTCCTACATTCATATGTCTGAGGAGCAGTGTTTGCGAAGGCTGCGCTTCAGCAAGGAGGTGGTCACTGAGCTCTGCCACCTGCTGCAGCCAGATCTGCAGCCTCAACTGAGGTCCAGGACGTCTCTGTCGGTGGCAGTGAAGATTACAGTGGCTCTGAACTTTTATGCTACTGGCTCATTTCAATCTGCTGCTGGGGACATCGCCAATATCTCTCAGTTCGCGGTGCATTGCTGCATCCGTCACGTCACAAATGCCCTCTTTAAAAGGAGACGAGAGTACATCTCTTTCCCCATGACCCTAGACAAGCAGCATGAATGCGCTCTGGGCTTTGCCAGGATAGCGGGCTTCCCCATGGTGCAGGGCGCCATTGACTGCACGCATGTGGCTTTGCGTGCTCCGCATGTGAATGCCGAGGATTTCTGGAACAGAAAGGGGTTCCATTCCTTGAATGTTCAGTTGGTCTGTGACCACAGACAGCTGATACTCGCTGTCAATGCCCACTATCCTGGCAGCTGCCACGATGCTTTCATCCTGCGCCAGACTACTGTGGCAGAACTTTTCGAGGCACCGCATCAGCCAGTTGGTTGGCTTCTCGGGGACAAGGGGTATCCACTGAGCACCTGGCTGATGACACCGCTCCGTACGCCCAACACCTCTGCTGAGCTGCGGTACAACGAGAGCCATCAAGCTACCAGGAACATCATTGAGCGCACAATTGGCGTGCTGAAGCAACGGTTCCGCTGTCTGGACCATTCTGGAGGAGCCCTGCAGTACTCGCCTGAGCGAGTTTCCCACTTCGTAGTTGTGTGCTGCATGCTGCATAACATGGCAATCCTCAGGACCCAGCCAATGCCACCAGGCCTTGGAGCACCACCAGAGGAGGAGGAGGAAGAGGAGGAAGAGGAGGAGGAGGATGATCATCAGCAGCACCAAGGCGGGAGGGCGGCTCACAATGTTGAAACTGCAAGGGCCGTCCGTCAACGGCTGATAGCAAGCCGCTTCTGGGCCCCTGCTGAGGAAATGGCTTCTGCCATTGCTAACAACATCAATGAACCCAGCACGCAACCCCTAAGCCGGCCAAGGCAGCAATGATTCCAAAGACCAAACATGTACATTTTGAATACAAAAACTTATTTATTTTACAAACTCTGTGTGTGTCATTTCTTCATGACAAACTAATAGAAAGAAATACAAAAAAACAGTCATTAACATAACTGGTTCTCACAACCTGGAGATAATGTCCAAAACACTAAACAAAAGTTTAAACATGAACCTCGGCCTTTAATAAAAAATTGACAAACATTTTGTCACACCTCCTACTTTTTGCCCTTCGAGGGTGATCTCCTTCCCTTGCGCGCTTCCCCCCTTCCCACCCTACTGCTCCTCCGTAATGGGACCTCAGTGGCTGCAGCAAGGCTGGTGGAAGGCTGCTGATTCTCATAACCTGAGACTGCAGATGCCCTTGAAGGACGGCCTCGACCAGCTTTGGGCCTGGAGGGCCCGGCTGCAGACTGCACCAACTCTGCATGGGCGGCAGCAGTCTGTCCTACAGGCAGTGGCAAGTGCAGTGGAGAAGTGACAGTGGTGGCAGCAGGAATGCTGTCATCTTGAGAGAGGACAGCAACTCCCTGCTCGACCGACACACTGGCACTCCCACGGGGCAGCACTTCAGCATCCGGAGCAATCTGCTGGAGCACAGATTGCTGGCCTGCTGCGGCGCGGTGAGAGCCCCGGGGAAATGTGTCCGAACCATCGAGGATGGCAGCAGTCAGTGCTCGCATGGCCTCAATCTGAGTCTGCATGACAGCAGTCTGAGACTGAATTGCAGCACTAAGCTTTAGCGTGGCATCCGCCTGTGCTACAGCGAAGTGCTCCACACTCCTTGCCAGTGATTCAATGTATTCAGGCACCCTTCCCACTGCACCCATGAGCTCAGTGTGCATGTCCACCGCCTGGGTGTTCATTTCAGCGATGAGCCGCTCCTCCTCTGCGTCCAGTGCAGCAGGACTCGCTGGCCTACTCTCCCTCCGGGGAGAAGGCCCCTGAGCTTCCCTACCCCCATCGCATTGCTGCAGCCCGCTGGGTCCTGGAGCTTCACCCTCATCAGACCCTTCCCCCCTGCTCCCCTCCAGGGAAGGCGTGTTCCCAGTGTGGGCATGGGCTTCCTCGGGAGAGGGTGGCACTGATGCTCCGCCTTCATCTTCCTCCTCGCCTGCAGCTTCACTCCCACTGGCAGCTTGAGGGCCCGTCTCCTCAGCTGGTGAATCACCATCTGAAAGCAGGGAGGTACAAGAGTGGCTTTAGCATGAGGACAGGGTGGCAGTAAGGGAGGAATGAGTGCAGCGATTTAGTAAGTTGGATTGAAAGTGTCAAAGGCTGGTGTTGTGAGGGACAAGTGGAAGGACAGAGGACAAAAAGGTGATGACCTTACCATTGCTGTCCAGAACGGGGTCGGCGTCTCCAGTGGCGACGGGACCGATCACCCGGCTTGCCACAATCCTGTGGACGCGCGCCTCAAGATCGCTGAGGGGTTGCAGCTGAGGCCGCCCTCCACCCGTCCGTTGCTGCTGTCTCCTATTATGAGACAGCTTGGCCTGCAAGAAAAAGGACGGCGTCTGAGTAAATATACAGCCATGGTCTTGCCTGATGTGCCTCCCATAGGTGAATAGCCCTTACTGTATGCAGCCATGGTCTTGCCTGATGTGCCTCCCATAGGTGAATAGCCCTTACTGTATGCAGCCATGGTCTTGCCTGATGTGCCTCCCATAGGTGAATAGCCCTTACTGTATGCAGCCATGGTCTTGCCTGATGTGCCTCCCATAGGTGAATAGCCCTTACTGTATGCATAGTGTGGAATGTGCGTGTGTGTTTCATGAGAGGGCCATAGGTGTTGGATGAGTGTTGTGCATTGGGGTTTTAAGACCCTCTGGCCATAGAGTGAGGTTGAGATGGAGGGATGGAGAGGTATTGAAAAAAAGCCACTCACCCTGACGACCCGACATTGTACATGGGTCCTGGGCACCATGCTCCTGCAGGAGATGCTCTGAACCACCTCCCTCCACACTCTTCTGTCCTCACGCGGCAAAGGCCTCCTGCCACTCTCTGGGTACAGTATTGATCTTCTGCGCTCCACCGTGCCAACCAGAGCATCCAAGGCCCGCTCGCTGAAGCGCTGAGCTCGTTCTCTCACCCTCTCCATGGAAGATTTAGGCACAGGTCTCTCCAGGCCGAGATTCAAGGCTCCAATGAGCAGGGTGTGGCTGGAGTGCAAGATCGACCCTCCCCTTTAAGAACTGTCCGACGCCAGTGTGTCTCTGTTCCATCGCTAACTGACAGCACCTGCGCTGCGCCCGCGCTCTGAGTTAGCGCCTCGCTCCTTGGCCTTTGCGCCTTAAGACAGGTGTGTAGCGCCTGATTTAGCGCTCCAATCACCTCCAGGGGCGTTAAAAGTCAAGTTTGCCGTCGGTGGCGATAATTAGCGCCAGGCGCTAATCTTTGCGCCCGGCCGATAATTGCGCCCCAAATGGGGCGATACTGAATTTCTCCCCCCTAATCTTTCAATTAGGCACTTTACAGCCTTCCAGACTCAACATCGAGTTCAACAATTTCAGACCATAACCTCTGCCCCTATTTTTTCACATGGCAGCTGTTGATGATTCTGCCATTCCCATTTACATCTCTTCTAAACTCATCTTTTGTTTCTTTACTTGTCCCATTACCATCTCCTTTTGCTTTGTACTTTGTCATTTAATCTCTCCTGCCTTCCATCCTATCACAGACCTTCCCTTTTGTTCTTTCCTCCCCTCCCCCCTTTCCCTTGCTTAAAATCTGTTACATCTCTAACTTTTTCCAGTTCTGATGAAAGGTCATCGACCTGAAACGTTAACTTTGGTTTCTCTCTCCACAGATGCTGCTGAGTATTTCCAGCATTTTCTGTTTTTATTTCAGATTTCCAGCATTTGCAGTATTTTGCTTTTGTATAAACTACAATAAAACACTTCCAATTGATGAAGATAGATCAGCATACTATTTTAATCCCTTATTTATGAACAACAATGCCTTACATGTAATGAAACATCCCAGGGGTTCGGAGCAGGAAGCATACAAGCAAACCATCAACATTTTAAGTTGACAAGGTTTCAACTCTTCTGTCACTTGGTGTCACTAGACACGAGAAATCAGCTTCTTTTCACTGGGATTAGAGCTTGTCAGAATTAATCAGATGTTATTGTCTTCCACTGTCGCTACTGCACAAACATAAGGTAGAAAAGCTTCAAGATGATCTGCTGCCTTCTGAGAGTTTCAGTTACAGATATGTTTTTGTAGTGTTTGTCCCCAAAACACTTACATGCAACAACAAATATTTTTCTCAAAGGAGCTTTCAGGGGCATAACAATTGGAATTATTATAGGCATGTGCTGTAACATGTTTCAGTTCACTAATTAACATTTTGTGATGGATTGGAGATCGGTTTTGCTTTGAGTCATAAATGACTCTGTAGATTGGTAGTATTGTGGTAAGTTTAAAATGTCTCCCTTAAGTTCTCAAGGCTGTCTGTTTCACTGTATCGGGAGAAATACACATCTTGATTAATGCGTTAATAACGTTAGATCAATGTAGTTTTTCTGACCCTGACATTACATAGAAGAATTACATAGAATTTACAAAACAGAAACAGTTCTATGTCGGTGTTTATGCTCCACACGAGCCTCCTTCTATTCTATTTAGTTCATCTCACCCTACCTGCATATCCTTCTATTCCTTTCTCTCTCATGTACTTATCTAGTGTCCCCTTAAATGCGTCTATGCTATTCGCCTCATGCACTCCATGTGATAGTGAGTTCCACATTTTCACCATTTTGAGTAAAGAAGTTCCTCCTGAACTCCCTGTTGGATTTATTAGTTACTATCTTCGAATCATAGAATCATAGAAACTTACAGCACAGAAGGAGACCCATCATGCCTGTGCTGGCTCTTTGAAAGAGCAGTCATGCTGCATCCCATATCCCCGCTTTTTTTTCATAACCCAGTAAGTTCCTCATCCTCAAGCACCTGTCCAACTCCCTTTTAAAATTATTTATGGGATCAGCTTCCACCACCTTTTCAGGTAGAGCGTTCCAGATCCCGACAGCTGTCTGAGTGAATAAATGTCTTCTTATCTCCCCTCTATATCTTTTGCCAATGATTTTGAATCTATGACCTCTAGTTATTGATCCACTCACCAGAGGGAATAATTTTTCACTATCTACTCTATTAAAACCTCTCATCATCTTGAAAACCTCTATTAGGTCACCTCTTAACCTTCTCTGTTCCAAGAAGAACTGTCCTAACTTTTCCAACCTCTCCTCATAACTGAAGTCCCTCATCCTGGCAACATCCTGGTAAACCTCCTCTGTACCCTTTCTGAGGCCTTTACATCTTTCCTGAAGTGTGCGCCCAGAATTGTCCATCATTTTCCAGCTGAGGCCTAACCAGTGATTTATAAAGTTCCAGCATGATCTCTTTGCTTTTATATTCTATTCCTCTATTTATAAACCCAAGTAACTCAAATGTTTTTTTTTTAACCATTTTATCAACTTGCTCTCTCACCTTTAAGGATTTGTGTATATGGACACCAAGGTCTCTCTGCACATCTACACTTTTCAAAATCGTGCCATTTATTAGTCTTTCCATGTTAGTCCTCCCAAAGTGCATCACTACGCACTTCTCCGCATTGAACACCATCTGCCATGTTTCTGCCCATTTCACCATCCTGCAGCCTATAACTATCTTCATCACTAGCTACTACTTTACCAAGTTTTGTATCATCTGCAAACTTTATAATGCTTCTCCCTACACCCAAGTCTAGATTGTTTATAAATCACCTGGTGTCTCACAACTCACAAGTGAACAAGAGCAGATGGTGGAGACAGGGACAGCAGTGGGGAGCCCTCGTCGGAGGCCGCAGGACGCTCCTAGCTTTGCTGAGCTGCATGCAGATGCTGAGCCTCGGGGGCCATCCAGAAAGAGAGCGGTGCTGGAGCTTCAGGAACATGTGCAGGAGGCTTTGACTGGGTTAGCAACCACGGTGACTGCGAGTATGCAGAGGATGGAGGAGTCCATCTCAAATATGAGCAGCGCCATGGTGCAGGCTCTGGCAAATGTAGGTCTCGCCATGGAAAGGATGGCAACCTCCATGGAGGACATAAATCGCCAGACACAGGAGAACATGGTTACACTTCTAAATAGATGGTCAGCTATGGAGGATAGATGGGCATCTATTGAGGAGAGAAACCAAAGGTTCATGGATGTCCTTTTTATGAGGAATGTCAGCACAGACTCGGGTCCTCATGGCCCCACTGATGTGCAGCAAGGTGCTCTCCAGCTATTTGCTAGCAGAGAAGTGCGGGTGGCCAATGAGAGAGATGATGGTGGAAGGGGAAATGGAAGTGGGGGCTCCTCTCCAAGCGCTCACACTGCCATCCCATTGCCAACCCCTCGGTCAGAGACCCAGATGCCTCCCCCAACAGAGATGACCGAGTCTGCCACTGCACAGCCGCAGGAAGAGTAGACTTTGGCGTGGCCCTCACAGGCTCCACGACCCAGAGGATGGCTGCCAAAGGCGTCTAAGCAGGTGCAGCAGGGAAGTGAGTAGGCTGCCTCTGCATCTGCTGAAGCCACAGGGGAAGCACCACGAAGAAGCACGCGTAAGAGAAAGCTAACACACAAATAGTCACAAGGGTAGTCGCTTGGGTGCTCTCATATAAATCAATGTTACATTTGTGTTCTTTTATTTTATTGTATTAAAGTTATGTTATGTGAATGTTTCAAAGCGTTGCCCTATGTCTGCTCACAATTGGAGGTGGCACAGCAAGGGGTGAGGGCGCTTTTCATCTGTAGCAATGGTGGTGAAAGTGCTAGGAATGCACAGCTCATTGTAAGGATGCTCTATGGTGTGGAAGTGGGGTCATGCCAGCCTTCATGTGCATGTGGCAGCCACATGTCTGTGCTGCCTAAAGTTAGGTGAATCTGTCATGGATTAGGCCATCCCTTGCCTCACGGGCAGCAATGTGCTCGCGTGCTGGTCACACTGGGTCAACCACCTCCTCCAGGTGTTCCTCATCTGCAACCTCATTTGGCTCTTCCTCCTCCTCTTCCTCCTCTGAAGAGGCTGTGCGCTCTGCGACCTGTTCCTCGGGCAGCGCTAATCCCCACTGCAGTGCGATGTTGTGCAGGGCACAGCAGACCATGATGATTTTCAAGACCCTGGCTGGTGTGTACTGTAGGGCTCCATCAGATCTGTCCAGGCATCTGAAGCGCATTTTGAGCAACCTTATTGTTTGCTCAATGACACTTCTGGTGGAGATGTGGCTCTGATTGTAGTGCTCCTCAGACTCATTTGATGGCCTCCTCATTGGCATCATTAGCCACGTCTTCAGGGGATAGCCCTTGTCTCCAAGGAGCCAGCCGGAAAGTTTGTTTGGCGGAGCGAAGAGCTGAGGGACAGTGGACTGACGCAGGATGTAAGAGTCATGGCAGCTGCCAGGGAACTTGGCGCACACGTGCATGATGTTCTTCCTGTGGTTACACACCAGCTGGACGTTAAGGGAGTGGAAGCCCTTGCGGTTCACAAATACTGATGGGTTGTAATGGGGAGCCCTGATGGCCACATGGGTGCAGTCAATGACGCCCTGCACCCATGGAAAGCCAGCCAGATTGACAAAGCCTAGCACCCATGCGGTAACACTTGCTCCATCAGTTGAAAAGTGGAAGTAATTGGAGGACTTTGCAAAGAGGGCATCAGTAACCTGCGTGATGCATCTGTGGGTGGCTGACTGGGAGATGCCGCTAATGTCTGCTGCTGATCCCTGGAAGGACCATGATGCAAAGAAGTTGAGGGCAGTGGTGACTTTGACAGCCACTGGTAAGGCGTGTCCACCCGTTCCTCTGGACTGCAGGTCTTGGTCCAGCATTGTGCAGATGTCTGCGACTACCTCTCACGAAAGTCTCCGCCTCCTTTGGCAGTGATGCTCACTCATGTTGAGGAAGCTCATCCACTGCCTGTAAACCCTGTGTTGAGGGTATCTCCTGAGGCGCGGGCCAGCCCAGCACTGATGGCCTCTGCCCTGTGCAGTATCCGACGGCTGAGGAGAAGGTTGGCGCTCTTGTTGGTGCTGCTACTGTGCCTGGTTCTGCTGCTGCCGCAGATGATCCTCTTCCGAATCTGAGGACCAGGATGAGAGAGTATAAGTGGTTCTCATTCTGCTGTTATATCTGGCAGTTGAGGATGAGATGTTATCAGGAGTAAGACAATGGGGAGAGAGCTTATTCCAAGGAGGTGACAGTGCATAGAGTTCACAACACACACTTACAACCTCAATACAGCTCAAATGTGTCCAAATCATGAATTCAGCCAGTTCGGCCATTTGAAAATGGACTGATGTGATAGGTAAGTTTATATGCGGCACTTGCAGCTGTGAACTATTCAGCTCATTGGAAGACCCGACACACTCAGCTGGCGCGTTTGTCGAACGACGTGAAACACGTTGAAAATGTGTGAAAATGGAATTACCCTGGCAAAATAGCATTTAACAAGGAGTTAACAAGCTGTTAACAACCTTAAATGTCTCTCCCGCCATTTGGTGTTGGGTCTGCTGTGAAGGCGCCGACCCAACACTTTGGAAACTGGCGTGGAGGCGGGTTAGCAGCGGGTTCCAAACCCGTTTTCAATCATACAATAGCAAAATACTGCAGATGCTGGAAATCTGAAATAGCAACAGAAAATGCCAGAAACACTCAGCAGGTCAGGCAGCATCCATGGAGAGAGAAACAGAGTCAACGTTTCAGGTCTGTGACCTTTCGTCAGAACTGGAAAAAGTTAGCGATGTAACAGATTTTAAGCAGGTGCAGAGGCAGGGGGAGGGGAGGAAAGAACAAAAGGGACGGTCTGTGACAGGATGGAAGGCAGGAGAGATATCGGGCTGGATTTTGATACTGGGGTGGGTTGGGGTCGTGTTATCCGCTTTTCGTGTTGCCCACCCGAATCTAGATCGATGTGGGAGAATGATGCGATTTTAACTTAATTGTCCAATTGAGTTCCAACGTGTGGGAACCCATGACCAATGAATTATTCCAGTCTGAAAGTCGCCTCCGATGACGTCATCATTGCTGCTGCATTTAAGGTCTGCAACAAGCCTTGCTTCTTCTGCAGACTGCCAACCTTTTGGACTTGTATCTTAGAGGCAACTGCAGGAGGAATGGCCAGCCAAAGACCCAGGTCTGCTCCCAGGTTCGATGATGTTGCCCTGCAAGCTTTAGTGGAGAGAGCAAGAGCCAACAAAGAGGTGCTCTTCCCTTCCTCAGGGAGGAAGAAGCCTCCCCAGCAGACCAAGGCTGTGTGGGTCCAGGTCGGCCAGGAGGTCAACTCTTTGTCCATAACCCGCAGAACCTGGCTTCAGTGCAGGAAGAGGTTTCATGACCTTCTACGCACTGCAAAAGTGAGTATGACTTTCCCTTCACCCTCAATCTGATCCCCATTGCCTCTCCTCACCAGCACTCAGCTTTAGCAACCCCTTCCTCCATATCCCACTTCACACTGACATCCATGCACCCTTACACATTCCCTCTCCCTCTATGGTCGCAATCACCTTACTATTCGACTATGCTGCCCTCACACTCCCTATCACTGTCATGCTATGAAAACAACTTACAACACACAGGGAGGGCCCTTGGTCTTGCCACCTCACTCCATCTTTGTCTCCTTCTAAGCATCTATGCTATGGATTCTCTACACTCACTCCTTCAATCTCACTCAAACTCCACTTGTCTCCCTCATTGCAGGAAAAGAGAGCTCACAATAAAAGGGAAAGAGCCAGGACAGGAAGAGGGCCACCTTCATTAGCCCAGCTCACCCCCTGGGAGGATGCGGTCCTGGAGATCGTGGGAGTGGAGGAGGATACGCAAGTGGGGGATGGACAGACGGGTGCATCACAGCAAGCTGGTGACAGAAGAGTGTTCCATCTCTCTCATTGACATTGCATGAGTCGCTGATAATGATTCTGAAGCTCTAACAGATGGATTTATGATCATCTGCAATATGCAATGTGCATGTAACCTTGGCATCACATCTCTGACTCTCCTTTACTCCCCCACAGGACCATCGCAAGCACCTGTCCCCACTAGCCAGGAGGAAGAGCTTGAGCATCCAGACTCCTCAGAGGAAGCTGCAACCTCTGAGGGCACAGCATCATCAGAATTCAGCGCACCCAGCACCAGCGCAGACACTCACACCTCGGTGGGACCCTCGGGACATAGAGTAGTGTTGTCATCTGGTGTATCACAGCTCACAAGTGAGCATCAGCAGATGGTGGAGACAGGGACAGCAGTGGAGAGTCCTCGTCGGAGGGTGCAGGACTCTGCCAGCTCGGCTCAGCTGCATGTTGACCCTCTGCCTCTAGGTCCATCCACAAGATCAGAGGTGCTGGAACTCCAGGAACAGATGCAGGAGTCTCTGGCAGGTTTTGTCTCCAGCGTCGCTGCGAGTGTGGGGCGAATGGAGGAGTCCATTGCAAACATGAGCAGAGCCTTTGTGGAGTCATTGGCGCATGAACGCATCACCACGGAAAGGATGACAGCCTCCGTGCAAATGATAGCAACCTCCGTGCAAATGATGGCAACCTCCGTCGAAAGGATGGCTACAGTAGACGAGAGGATGGCTGCGGCCATGGAGGAGATAAGTCTCCAGAGTGCAGAAAACATGGAGAGTGTTCAGAATAGAATGACATCTTTGGAGGAGCGATGGTTATCAATTGAACACAGAAACCAGACCTCCATGGAAGTCCTTCTGAGTAGGACTTCCAGTGCAGATACGGGTCCCCATGGCCCCGCTGATGTTCAGCAAGGTGCTCTCAATCCACTTGCAAGCGCTGAGGTGGACCTGACCCATGAGAGGGATGATGGTGGCAGAGAACAAGGAGGTGGGGGCTCCTCTCCAAGCGCTCACACTTCCATGCCACTGACAAGTCCTTGTTCAGAACTACACCAGAGTCCGCACCCAACTGAGATCGGCATCTCAACCCCTGCACAGCCGCAGGAGCAGCAAACTGTTGCTGAGCCCTCGCAGGTTCGCAACCCCAGAGGACGCCCGCCAAAGGTGTCGAGACAGGAGCAGCAACAAACTGAGCAGGGGGCCTCCACCTCTGCTGAAGCCACAGGGGAAGCACCACGTAGGAGCATGCGTAAGAGAAAGATATTGCACATATAGTCACAAGGGTAGTCACTTGGGTGAAATTTGATGTTTAATGTAAAAAAGCCATCAGATGTTAAGTGTAAATAAAAACTCTGATGGCTACTGCTGCAGTTGTGGCGTCTGTCATTTCGCTAATGGGACTTCCACAATGAGGCCTTAGGATAACTTGCAATTTTCAGTATGGTGGTCAAATTGTTAGGGATCCGTTGGTTCTTGGCCATTGTTGAAGCTCTGGTAAGAAGCTGCGAGGCAAAAGTGCTTTCTTGTCTAGGCTAAGCAAATCTGGCCAAGATGAGTGCGTTCCTTGCATTCCGGGCAGCTATGGTCTCGCGTAATGCTGCCGATGGTTGATGGGCCTCTGCAAGATGTTCGTTCTCTCTCTCCTCCTCCTCCTCCACCTCCTCCTCCTCATCTGAGGAGGATATGTGAGGAGCCATTTGGTCCTCCGGCATCTGCAAGCCACGACGCTGTACCATGTTGTGAAGTGCACAGCAAACCACGACGATTCTGGAGACCCTGGCTGCTGAGTACTGCAGGGCTCCACCTGATCTATCCAGGCATCTGAAGCGCATCTTCAGCATACCGATGGTTTGCTCGATTATGGCTCTGGTGGAAAAGTGGCTGGAGTTGTAGCTCTCCTCAGCTGCGTTGGATGGGCTCCTCAACGACGTCATTAGCTACATCTTCAGGGGATAGCCCTTGTCTCCAAGTAGCCATCCGTTAAGTTGGTCTGGCGGACTGAATAGCAGAGGCACACTAGACTGGCGCAGTATGAAGGAGTCATGGCAACTGCCAGGGCACTTGGCACAAACATGCAAAACTTCCTTCTTGTGGTCACACACCAGCTGAACATTGAGGGAGTGGAAGCCCTTGCGGTTGACAAAAATACCTGGATTGCGATGGGGTGCCTTAAGGGCCACATGTGTGCAGTCAACGACGCCCTACACCCTTGGAAAGCCTGCCAGATTAGCTAATCCAACCGCACGCGCCGTGACACTTGCTCGATCCTTGGTGAAATGGATGTGATTGTGCGCGATGGCAAAGAGGGCATCGGTTACCTGCGTGATGCAGGTGTGTGCGGCTGCCTGGGAGATGCCGCTGATGTCTGCTGCTGATCCCTGGAATGAGCCTGAGGCAAAAAAGTTGAGTGCAGTGGTGACTTTGATGGCCACTGGTAAGGTTGTCCACCTGGTCCTCTGGTCTCCAGGTCTTGTTGCAGCATTGCGCAGATGTCACCCACTACCTCTCGCGAAAGTCGGAGCCGCCTTTGCCACTGCTGCTCAGACATGTTGAGGTAGCTGACCCTGTGTCTGTAGACCCTGTTTGGGGGTATCTCCTGCGCCGACGGTCTTCCATGCGTTGGCCCCTTCTGGCCTGTGCAGCTTCAGGCGGGTGAGCAGCAGCTTGGCGCTCCTGTTGTTGCTGCTGCTGTTGGTGCTGCTGTTGTTCATGGTTCTGCTGGTGCCGCGGCTGGTGTTCATCCTCATCTGATGCCCAGAAGGGGAGGAAATAAATGGCTCCCATGCTTCTGGTATATGCCTCAGTTGAGGAAGCGCTCAATGAAGGTGATGAGAGGGGTTTCCCAGGAGGTCACACTGGAAATGGGTGTCAGGCTCAAAACTTCCAGAGCTGTGGTTATGCCTTCTAAAAGTTCCCCCAGACCTGTGACAACAAAGTTCTGCCACCTGCAAATGATGGCTGATCAAATCTCCTATTTAATGGTTGAGTTGCAGCTGATAGTCAGCAATCCACTTGTGCTCCCGCCAGGTTTCACCGGCGTGTTTCAGATCAGGCGTGCTTCACGTGGGAAAAGGGTTAAACTAGCAAATAACTATCAAAATGGCATTACAGAGCCAATTTAGGGCTTGTTAAGGGCATTAACGGCCTCTCCCGCCTCTTGGAGGCGGGACGGAGACGGGACCAGTAGACACGATTTCATCAAAATTGCGTGGAGGCGGGATGAAGGCGGGTTTGGGACCGCCCGCCAGTTTCTGCAATTTTAACCCCCACACGCCTCCAATCCCGCCTCAACGGCCCTATGAAAATCCAGCCCTAAATGGTGCAAATGGGGATGGCAGAATCAACAACAGCTGCTGCCTGAAAAAATAGGGGCAGAAGTTATAGTCTGAAATTGTTGAACTCAATGTTGAGCCCAGAAGGCTGTAAAGTACCTAATCGATTGATTTAGCACTCCACCTCCCTCTTGGAGCAAGAAAACCGAATGTTTTAAAAGTTAGAAAAACAGCGCCTGGCGCTAATTTTCCAAACTATTAAAAGTTATCACCCCCAATTTCACCCCCTGTATATTTAAATAAGAACCCCACCAGCTTCCGCTGGGTGTCCTTGGCCTGCTCAGAAGAGCAGGTTAAAATAGTCAGCGGGATCGGAGCAAAATATTGGCGGGCAAGTCTCCCAGGCAATTTTAACTGCCTGTTGACCAAGTTTCTGCTGGGCAGGTAGGGTTAAAATAGCCCCCAATATTCACTGAATCTCCTGGAAACAAGAATTAAGTACATAGGGGGAAAAATTTGGTATCGACCATTTTGGGGCGCTAACGTCGCCTGGGCGCTAAATGTGGCGGCAGCGACCGCGAAATTCAGTTTTAGCGCCCCTAGAGGGAGGTGGAGCGCTAATTCAAGCACTCCACTGCTTTCTTAGAGCGCTAGCCCAGAATATCGGGGCGGTGCGTTCTGCAGCGCTACGCACTGGGCCACGTAGCGCTGCCACATGGAAGGGCTCTTCCCCTCATTAAAGGGGAGGGCCCAAGCCCACAACTCTGCGGGGCCCTACCTGGACCACCTGGGTGTAGGGTGCTGTGTCAGCAGCCCGGTACACAAGAGGAGTGCCGGGCTGCCGGATCGCGGCACGGACCCTGCGCTCAAAGGCGCAACGGGCCGCGACAAGGAAGTCGGCCGATTTTTTTTATTCCTCGCCCGCCACGTCCCCTTTAGTTAGCGCTCCGCGAGCCTCCTACCGCCCCGTTCCTGCCCCCTGAATCAGTCCCTGTCATTGCCCAGAGCAAATACAGGGGGCGCGGGCCAACTTTGCAGGCAGGGCAAAAACAGGGCGCTGCGCACGGTGATGACGTCGTCATCGCCTGCGCAGTGGAGTGGGGTGCTACCGGTTACTGCCGCCGCTAAACTCCCGCTGAATTTAGCGGGAGTCGTTGGCGGTGCCGCACCCGGGCAAAAAGTCATTTGCACCCTGTTAGCGCCCCCCGGAGAACGACAAAGTAAAATAAAGGAGAACTGATGAAGATAATGGAACAGGCAGTGAATAGAGTGAGAGAAAGAACATTAATGTGAAAGAAAATTGGGAAAAAAATTAAAACATAAACTATCACTTTCTGTTATGGTAGAGAAATGAAAGGGACAAAAACTACAGAAAGGCCAAAGCAAGAAATTAAAAAAAGGAAGGAAAAGATGATTGTGGTTGCCAACCCAGTTCGCATTTGGCGAGTTGTATTTTTTTCTTTTAATGATCATTTTCAGGCAATATTGGGACTCTAAAACAAATAAAATGAAAAATGACTGCCCTTGACATCAAGGCAGCATTTGACCGAGTGTGGCATCAAGGAGTCCTAGTAAAACTGAAGTCAATGGGAATCGGGGGGAAAACCCTCCACTGGCTGGAGTCAAACCTAGCACAAAGGAAGATGGTTGTGCTGGTTGGAGGTCAATCATCACAGCCCCAGGACATCGCTGCAGGAGTTCCTCGGGGCAATGTCCTAGGCCCAACCATCTTCAGCTGCTTCATCAATGACCTTCCCTCCAACATAAGGTCAGAAATGGGGATGTTCGCTAATAACTGCACAGTGTTCAGCGCCATTCACAACTCCTCAGATAATGAAGCAGTCCATGCCCGCATGCAACAAGACCTGGATGACGTTCAGGCTTGGGTTGATAGTGGCAGGTAACATTCGCGCCACAGAAGTGCCAGGCAATGACTATCTCCAACAAGCGAGAGTCTAACCACCGCCCCTTGACATTCAACGGTATTACCATCGCCGAATCCCCCACCATCAACATCCTGGGGGGTCATCATTGACCAGAAACTTAACTGGACCAGCCACATAAATACTGTGGCAACAAGAGCAGGTCAGAGGCTAGGTATTCTCCGGTGAGTGTCTCACTTCCTGACTCCCCAAAGCCTTTCTACCATCTACAAGGCACAAGTCAGGAGTGTGATGAAATACTCTCCACTTGCCTGGATGAGTGCAGCTCCAACAACACTCAAGAAGCTCAACACCATCCAGGACAAAGCAGCCCACTTGATTGGCACCCCATCCACCACCTTAAACATTCACTCCCTCCACCACTAGCGTACCGTGGCTGCAGTGTGTACCATCTACAAGATGTACTGCAGCAACTCGCCAAGGCTTCTTCGGCAGCACCTCCCAAACCCGCGACCTCTTCCACCTAGAAGGACAAGTGCAGCAGGCGCATGGGAACACCACCACCTCCAAGTTCCCCTCCAAGTCACACACCATCCTGACTTAGAAATATATCTCCGTTCCTTCATCGTCGCTGGGTCAAAATCCTGGAACTCCCTCCCTAACAGCACTGTGGGAGTACCTTCGCCACAAGGAGTGCAGCGGTTCAAGAAGGCGGCTCACCATCACCTTCTCAAGGGCAATTAAGGATGGGCTTGCCAGCGACGCCCACATCCCATAAACAAATTTTATAAAAAATGACCTCCTGCTGCAATATCATCCCATAAATCTTACACTGAAATTACCCTCAGTAAAATCCACCAGTCTGCAGTACCTGCCCAACTGCATGTAAATTGGGAAGAAGTACGCGTGAGCAGGGGCGCCACACAATTTCTCCCCAATTACTGCCTCAAACCCAAACTCTGAGATCTAGGTGATGGCTTTATGAATAGTGCAGTGGTATCCCTGAGGTGGAAACTGCATTGAGTTAGCCATCTTGGTATATATATATGAAGCTTTGTGAAACTTTGTCTGGACATCAATTTTTACTATTTGGAGCTCTGGAGCTTCTCTGAAGCCTCTTCCTGCCAGTTGTAGGAAGGAATCACTCCCTTCCAGAATTACGGACAGGATGATGAGGAAATGAAGAGGTTGGATTGGAGGAATGTAAAGTGAGGCATCACAGAAGACATGGATACATGATACACAGTCAAAAGGGTTTACAGACCTAGAAGATCTCATTTACATTTCTCTGCCTGTTAGAGCCTCAGAAGACTGCGCTTCAACGCCCCCCACCAGAGGAAATGGAGAGTTATACAGCCCACTTCCATCAGGAGAACAGCACTAGCTGTAGCTGTTAAAAAATTCAAGGCTATGGTCACTTTGGCGTTGGATGACCTTTGTCACATCAGTCAGGCAGCAGTGCACCATTGTATAAAGTAGGTCACTGATACTCCATTCAGGTGGGTCTCGGTTTATTACCTGCTCCTTTGGAAGCTGCAAATCAAAAAGAGCAAGCAGTCCAATTCTAGACTGATGGTGTTCCCATGGGTGCAGGACACAATTGATGGAATTCAACTGACACTGAAAATCCCTTATGAGAACCCTCTCAATTTAATAAACAGTAAAGGGGTTTCATGCCATTAGTGTGCAGCTAGTGTGCAATGCCACTCACCTTATTTTGCACATTAATCCCATTACTTGAAGTTGCCATGACACTTTCAGCATGTAGCAATCCACCATACTGACTCTGATGACTCACAACCATGTATCAGGAGGTTTGATTGGGGATCAGGATTAGCCTTTGCCATCACGGCTTATAACACCAGTATGGCAACTGTAGACAGAGAAGAAGAACCAATATAACGAGGCCCATGGGACTGCACAAACTAGGATAGAACAGACCATTGGCATTCTAAAGTCTCATTTTAGATGTTTGGATAATGTTGATGGAGCCGTGTAGTACAGTCCAGCAGGAGTCTCCAGAATCATTGTAACTTGCTGCCTACATAAAATTGCTATGCGGAAAGGGTTGCTACTTCCTGAAGCTGCAGGCGATGATGATGATGATGATGACGGTGAAGAAGGTGCTCCATATTCACATCAGGATCGAGGGCGCACAGGAAGTAAAACAGGAGAACAATCAGCCTGCAACCAGAGAAAGGAGAAACTTATAGCTGAATGCTTTCAGTAAATGAATGTTGAAAAATCAAACAAAATGTTTCTCTCCTGCCTGTTCTTACCCCACCTCCCCGACCCATCTGACAACATTCCTCTGCAGCTTTTCAGGATCGAGGAGTCAAGGGCCTCCGTGAAGCTGTTGTCCTCAGGGGTCCTGCTTCCAGTTCTTATTCTCCTGCATTGTCAAGTGGTGGGTCCAGGTCTGAAGCTCTCTTGGGTGCAGGCACTGGAAGAAGTTGTTGCACTGTCATTACCATGAGAGACGGTGGCATGTTACCATTCCTTTGAACCCACGGATATAGGGCACAGGCTCAGACGTGCTACTGGCTAGTGTCATTATAGATCGAATAGATCCATTCAAGTCTTGGAAGCCCTGTGAAATTGTTGTGTTCAGGAGAACCCTTGAAGCATTTATTGAAACAGTGAAAGCTGCCAACCTGGAATCCACCAATCTGTCCTTAGGACCTCCTTCTCTTCCTTCTTAGGCAGTCCCTCGGAACCGAGAATGACTTGCTTCCACATTAAAAATGAGTTCTCAGGTGACTGATGAGTCCAATGCAGGACCTACAGTCTCTGTCACAGGTGGGGCAGACGGTGGTTGAAAGGGTGGGTGGGTGGGGTGCTTGGGTTGACGTGCGCTCCTTGCACTGCTTGTGCTTGGCTTCCGCTTGCTCCTGGTGAAGAGACTCGAGGTGTTCGGCGCCTTCCCGGATGCTTCTCCTCCACTTTGTGCGGTCTTGGGCCAGGGATTCCCAGGTGTCGGTGGGGATGTTGCACTTTTTCAAGGAGGCTTTGAGGGTGTCCTTGAAGCATTTCCTCTGCCCACCTGGGGCTCTCTTGCCGTGTCAGAGCTCCGAGTAGAGTGCTTGTTTTGGGAGTCTCGTATCGGGCATGCGGACAATGTGACCCATCCATCGGAGCTGATCGAGCGTGGTCAAAGCTTCGATGCTGGGGATTTTGGCCTGAGCGAGAACACTGACATTGGTGCGCCTATCCTGCCAATGGATTTGCAGGATCTTGCGGAGGCAGCGTTGGTGGTACCTCTCCAGTGCTTTGAGGTGCCTGCTGTACATGGTCCATGTCTCTGAGGCATACAGCAGGGCGGGTATCACTGCTGCTCTGTAGACCATGAGCTTAGTGTCGGGTTTGAGGTCCTGGTCTTCAAATACTCTCTTCCTCAGGCGACCGAAGGCTGCACTGGCACACTGAAGGCGGTGTTGGACTTCGTCATCGATGTCTGCCCTTGTTGACAGTAGGCTCCCGAGGTATGGAAAATGGTCCACGTTGTCCAAGGCCTTGTCGTGGATTTTGATAATCAGGGGCCAGTACTGTGTGGCGGGGGCAGGTTGTTAGAGGACCTTTGTCTTACGGATGTTTAGTGTAAGGCCCATGCTCTCATACGCGTCGGTGAAGGTGTTTGGAGTTCGACCTCCGAGTGAGCGCAGAAGCAGGCATCGTCTGCATACTGTAATTCGATGACAGAGGATGGGATGGGATGGAGGCGACGGAGGTTGAACAGTTTCCCGTTTATTCTGTAAATTAGCTCCACTCCAGCGGGGAGCTTATTGAGGGTGAGATGGAGCATTGCAGCAAGGAAGATCGAGAAGAGCGTTGGTGTGATGACACAGCCTTGCTTGACCCCGGTCCGTACGTGAATTGGGTCTGTGGTGGAACCGTTGTTCAGGATCACAGCTTGCATGTCGTCGTGAAGCAGGCGGAGGATGGTGACAAACTTTTGAGGGCAGCCGAATTTGAGGAGGACACTCCATAATCTCTCACGGTTGACAGTGTTGAAGGCCTTCGTGAGATCAAAGAAGGCCATGTACAGCGGTTGGTGCTGTTCCCTGCATTTCTCTTGTAATTGACGCGCGGTGAAGATCATGTCCATTGTGCCCCTTAGTGGGCAGAATTCGCATTGCGACTCTGGGAGAAGCTCTTCGGCCACGGGAGAAGGCGATTGAGGAGGATTCTTGTGATGACTTTCCCTGTGGCAGACAGCAGGGAAACTCTTCTGTAATTACCGCAATCGAACTTGTCACCTTTCTTAAAGATGGTCACAATTACGGCGTCTCTGAGATCCCCTGGCATGCTCTCCTCCTTCCAGATAAGAGAAAAGAGTTAATGAATTTGTGCCAGTAGTGCTTCTGCGCCATGCTTTAGTGCCTCGGCAGGGATTCCATCTGCTCCTGAGGCCTTGTTGTTCTTCAGTTGTCTGATGGCCTTTTCAACCTCATGGTTGTGCTGAGATGGTGGCGGGTAGCATGCTGCAGGATGGAGTTGAGGACACTCGCGTCAAAGACAGAGTCTCAGTTAAGGAGATCTTCAAAGTGCTCCTTCCAGCGGGCACTGACTGCCTCTCAGTCCTTGATGAGTACCTCTCCGTTCTTGGCCCGCAGTGGGGTAGGACCTTGGGTGCTTGGGCCGTAGATGGTCTTGACTGCGCTAAAGAATCCATGCACGTCATGGTTGTCGGCTAGCTGCTGGATCTCCTGCGCTTTCTCCACCCACCATCTGTTCTTTAGGTCACGAGTTTTTTGTTGGATCTCGGCCTTCAGGCGTCTGTAGAGCTGCTTTCTTGCTCTCGAGTTCTGTTGCTGTTTCCAGATCAGGAATGCCTTGCGCTTGCGGCTTATTAGCTCCTGGATCTCCTGGTCGTTCTCGTCGAACCAGTCTTGGTGTTTCCTGGTCGAATGACCGAGCGTCTCTTCATAGGTGCTGATTATGGAGGCCTTGAGTGAAGACCAGGCGCTGTGGGCACTCTGTGTCTCTGCATCACTGGGAGTCGTCAGGTTGTTTGTGAGGCGCAGGCTGAATAGGGCTTTCTTAGCGGGGTCTTTGAGTACTCCAGCGTTGATTTTCCTGCAGCATTGTTTCTGTTGCCGCCGCTGTTTTGGGGCTACATTGATGGAGATGACAGCGCAGATTAGGCGGTGGCCTGTCCAGCAGTCATCAGCTCCTGTCATAACACGGGTGCTGCGGACGTCCTTGCGGTCCCTCGCTCGGACGATGACGTAGTCCAGCAGATGCCAGTGCTTGGAGCGAGGGTGCTGCCATGAAGCCTTGTACTTGTCTCTCTGACGGAGCAAGGTGTTGGTTATGACAAGTCCATGTTCTAAGCATTTCGTCAGGAGGAGGGTACCGTTGGAGTTGGCTTTCCCTACCCCGTCTCTGCCAATCACACCTCCCCAGAGGTCTGTGTCCTTTCCAACTCTAGCGTTAAAGTCGCCAAGGAGGATCAGCTTGTCGCCTGTTGGGACTCGGGACAGGGATTGTTCGAGGCTGGAGTAGAATTCCTCTTTGGTCTTGTCTGTGGCTTTCAGTGTTGGGGCGTATGCACTGATGACCGTAGCGCACTGTTTCCGGGTTAGGGTGAGCCAAAGAGTCATGAGGCGTTCGTTTATACCGCTAAGAGAGTCTCTGAGACGCCCAACTAGTTCATTTTTTATGGCGAAGCCTACCCCATGGAAGCAGCGTTCTTCTTCAGGTTTGCCTTTCCAGAAGAAGGTGTAGCCACCGCCTTACTCCTTGAGCTGGCCTTCCCCTGCCCGCCGGGTCTCACTTAGGGCGGCGATGTCTATGTCGAAACGTCTGAGCTCCCGGGCAACGATAGCAGTACGGCGTTCCGGTCTGTCACTGTTGGAGTTGTCCATGAGGGTCCTGACGTTCCAGGTCCTGAACTTCATTTTAAAGGGTGGAAGATGCCTGTGCGTGAATTCTTTTAACGTGGGGTGGCCGTTGCACACCAGCTGTCACACGGGCTTGACAGAGCCAGGTCTTGGTCCAATGGCAAGGGGATCCAAGACG
This sequence comes from Squalus acanthias, assembly GCA_030390025.1. Taxonomy (NCBI): domain Eukaryota; kingdom Metazoa; phylum Chordata; class Chondrichthyes; order Squaliformes; family Squalidae; genus Squalus; species Squalus acanthias. The sequence continues at coordinate 28,419,555 of CM059438.1, read as the reverse complement.
ATTGGAGACCAGGCTCTGCTACAATGGCCTAACACACACACACAAACATAATGCTACTGTCCTCCTCCCTCCTTCCCGCAGGTCCTCTCTGCCTGGGTTTCGTAGGATGCATTGTGGTCCTCCCGACCTCGCTGTTGGCCTGTGCCGCACCTTCCCTGGGCCCTGATCCTGCTGCTGGTCCACACTGCGCCACTCCTGGGCCTTGACCTTGCTGCTGGGCTTTTTCTCGCTCTTGGGTCCCGGCCTCAGACATGAGTGATGTTGTCTCTCACAGGATTAAATTAGCACTGATATTCTCGCGATCCCTGGCCCTGAGCTCCACTCGCGATCCACTAGTCGCTAGATCACTAGTCCAGTGGAGAAGCGTAGTCTTGACGGCAGAGAGGTCTGGGAATTTGGAAGCTATGTTTAAGTGAAGAGCCAGTGCTCACTGATGACAGTAAAGAACAGGCATGGTCGGGGGATGGGCAGTGGGCTCAGGTAACTCTAACCTTGCAGCTTGAACTTGCAGTTAGCGATAAAATGCACCCACTATTAGAGCCAGGGGAACTTAAACAGCAGAAGAGAGGAGACTGGGGGAGAGAGAGCAAAGGATGGCAACGGATGGCCAAGGATGGCAAAGGAGCTCCCTAGGGAGCTGCCAGCCCAGGAGCCACCTGTGTCCTGGCCCCTTGTTGACTGTCACTGTCTCCAGGGTGTTCTGCATGACATGGGAAACTTCCTGCAATGTGTTACAGATGTGTGTAGTGGACTCATCCCACTTCATTATCCCAAACATATGCATGGAAACCATCTCCACCGCCTGCACAAGATTGAGGATATTGAATCATTGTTCTTTTGAAGACTGGGCCCCTAGGTTACTCAGTTGATGGTAGTTAATTCTTCCCCCTCTATAGAGGAGACCCCACTCCTTCCCTCTTCCACTCCCAGGTCTTCATTCTCACTACTGCTCAGTGATTCACCCAATGAAAACTCTTCTGACTCAATAAGTAAGTGGGTGTAGCTGGGTTGGTGCCATGGCAGAGTTGGTGAGAGTAGAGTAGGAATTTTGAATCTTGCTAAACCGTGATGTTCATCTGAGCAATTGGTTCCCCTCTCCTTCACTCTGCATGGTGCTTCCCTCTAAAGTCTTTCCTAACTTCTTTCTCATTACATTTTCCTTTTCTCCTTTCAACCCTTGCTGCTACTCCTCTTATCTTTTTTTTTCTAATGCATACTTTCCCACTTTTGATTTCTGCGCTGTAACACATGCATGTCAGCTGTCTCCACCCAGCCCAGCCGATTCCTGTGCTGCTCTCCCTTGATCTTCACGGATGCTGCCTCATTTTTATGCTGCATTAAAAGATGCATGCAGCTGGACTATTCCAGCTCACTTTAACCCGTACAAAATATTTGTTTTCCTAACTGTCCTGGCTGATGGTTGGACCACTGGTACAGTATATTCATCTGTGGGGTACCATGTAACCAGAGTTACATTGAGTGATAACCTATTTTCCAGTACCTTTATATATTGGCTGCATTTAGTTTTCCATTCCATTTGAACATAACAAGAAAGATCAGGCCTGGATCAGAAAAACATGCTAATGGCCAAAAGGAGCCCATGTTACAATTCCACACAAGTTCACTTTGATTCATTATCCATTTAGACAAATTCTAGTCACAGATTCTACTTTTAACTGAAATGTTTCACACTTAAAACCTAGTCTTAGAGCCTGAAGCAAAATGAGAACCCATGCTTGAAAGTCATGAACAACATTTTGAAATTCTAAAAATAAAAATACTCCAGTAACCCGGTACTGAAGGAGATATTAACTGCCTTCAACAAAGCTTCCCCAAGTGCTCATGACAGCGTAACTAAATATCTAACCAATGACAGCAAGCCCAACTCAGCTTGAAAGTTGTCAGAATTTTGAATTATACAGAAAATTACATAGTAAATCAAGGATTCAAAAATTGTCTAAATTGGAAGTGTTCTGAAGCTCACTCAGGTTTAACTACATAATAGGTTCCTACATTTTTTTGAATACTGGAAATGTACAACAGGTCAATCAGTGTTTGAAACAGAAAGTTAGAGCAGTGTTTCGGGGCGGGGGCTTCTTCATTGGAACTATTTCTTATTTCTGATCTCCAGTATTTTGTGGTATTCTTATTTGGGTAAATTTTACAACTTAGTGTAACGGAAGTACATATCAGGAACTTAGGCATGAACGTTTGCCGTCTGCTCATGACTTTCTGTCCATTAATTTAAGGGATACAAGATTCCAAAAAGGACAGAATAGGACAAAAAGGAGGGGGTGTTGCTCAGTTTGTTAATTGTTATTGAGGGAAAAGTTATTAGTCTGCAATTTGGGTATGGTTGGATCAACCTATTGTTCCAAAATTGATAGTTGGTACCAGTTATAGGCTTCCAGGACAACAGATCAGGACAAATTTCACAGAATTAGGTAAAGTTTTTGCTTTGCCAGATGTTAATTTCACAGGGATCCTGTGGTCTAATAGGGATCTACTAAGTATTGAAGATAAGGCTAAAATATTTGTAGATTTTATAAATGAACATATAAGGCATTGGATGAGCAATTCACAAGTTTGCTGATGACATGGAGATATGTGGAGGTAGGACGTGAGATTAAATAAATAGTCTGCAGGCAGATCTAGATGCATTGGGACAGGTGTGGCAGATGACTTTAAAGGTAGGCAAGTACATGTAATGCATTTCAACAAAGGCAATTCCAGGTATTTATACACCTTACACAGTTATCTGCTCAAGGCTGCAGAGAAAAAGTTCATGAAACATTGAAGGTCCATCCCCAGTGTTGCGAGACTGTTGCAAAAGTGAATAGGGTGTTAGGGTGTATAGCTAAGATAATTAAATATAAAACTTGAAGTATAACTGTGCCCAATTCCGCTCCCTTCACTTGGCAAAGGATAGAGGCCCTCGAAAGAGTCCAAAGGAGGGCCACTGAATTGATACTTAGTTTAAAAGTGCTTAGTTATCAGTGTAGCATTAAGGAACTGGGCTTTTCACGCAATTATTCACAATTAGATTTGAATAAACAACAACAACAACAACAACAACAATATAAGACAAAAAATTTACACCGAGCCACATTAGGAGAAATAAGAGTAGATGACCAAAAGCTTGGTCAAAGAGGTAAGTTTTAAGGAGCGACTTAAAGGAGGAAAGAGAGGTAGAGAGGCGGAGAGGTTTAGGCAGGGAATTCCAGAGCTTAGGGCCTAGGCAACAGAAGGCACGGCCACCAATGATTGAGCGATTATAATCAGGGATGCACAATAGGCCAGAATTGGAGGAGCGCAGATATTTTGGAGGGTTGTAGAGCTGGGGAAGATTACAGAGTTAGGGAGGGGTGAAGCCATGGAGGGATTTGAAAACAAGGATGAAAATTTTAAAATAGAGGCGTTACGTTACTGGGAGCCAATGTAGCTCAGCGAGCACAGGGGTGATGGCTGAACGAGACTTGGGGCTGGATTTTGCTGGCACTCAGAGGGCGCATTTGGAGGCGGGTCCACTGTCAAAATAGCAAGGATTGGCAGCGGGTAGGAAACCCGCCGTCAACCCGTCTCCACGCGAGTCTCCCAGGTGTCGGGTCTGTCAGCGGAGAACTGACCCGACACCAAGCGATGGGGGAGAAAATTGAGCTCATTAAATGGCTTATTATGAGCCAATTTAATACTATTTTGAGGCTTCCTTCCAATTTTCCGTGCTCCCCCACGGGTTACCTGTTGCTTGGGGAACACGTCAGCTCACCCTGGAGTGAGGTGAGTCTGCTCTGATGTATCTGATAAGCTGACAGCTGCAGAAGTGGTGTAAAGGATGCGATGTTGCAGATGGTCAGTTTCAGAGCACAGAAACTGTTGGTTACTGTATTTTTAATACATATAGAGATTTCTTTAGCTTTCAAGTGTTTAGAGCCAACTGTATGTCCAGTGCCACCTCATTGGAACAACCTCTCTCATCATTGACAGATCGCTTCTGTCATCTCACCTGCAGATGCCATCTATTGCAGCAACATCGGTGCCCTAGAAACTATTTCACCATGCTCCTCTGATTCCTTCCACACTCAGCCCCAACACTAACATCACCAGGCACACCAGCAGCACCAACAACAACACCAACCTTCTCCGCCATCACCTGATACTGCACAGGACACAGGGCATCAGCCCCTGACAACATTGCTGCCCGGGAGGCCAGCGATGGAATCACCATGGCCAGATTTACTTCACTTGATGCTGTAAACCCTGGCTGCCACATGATGCCAGGTTGACACCATCCCACACCAGCACCGTGAAGCGTCCCTTTAATGTCCAAGCCATTCCATGCACACCCATCACTATAGTGGTTGGGGGGGGGGGAAATTATGTCTCAACGTTCACTGGAACTCAGTAAGACACTTCTCGAGGTGCATACAGATCTGTCCAATAAGGGGCAGTGTTGAAAATATAGATTTCACTGTATGACAACACATTACCAGAAACTTCACATGGACATTGGATAAACTTCTCAAGTGCCTACCCTTGTGTGTTGTTAGTTGGTACGCTTGCAGTAGGATGAGGGTGAGTGTGAGGGGTGGCTGGTGAGACAGGGAAGTGATAATGTAGATAGATAGGGATGGATGGAGGTGCAAGGTAAGTTGGTGTGAGCAAGGATGTGCAGGAAAAGGGTATGGAAGGCAGAGTGATGGGGACGTGTTGAGTGGCACAGCAGGGTGAGTTTGAGTGTGGCTTTGCAGTAATGTTTCGTGATCTACTGAGATCATTGAAAGGTTGGCGCCACTGCAGCCAGGGACTCCTGATGACATCCATGCTTTTGCCCTCCTGTACAATGTGCAACCAAGCTGCATTGGTGTCCTGGGGAGGTCTCTTCCGCCCATTGGAAGGGAAGTGAACCTCCCTGCGTGCTGTGACTCCCTCCATAAGCATATGGAGGGAGTCATTGGAGAGCCTGTGTGCAACCGTCCACCTCTGTGCAGTGCTTGTCAGTGTTTGCAGCACCTCAATGCTGTAAAACACTGACAGAACAACTGTCAAACTCAATGTGGTCCCTTTAAGGAAACCGGCTGATGACGCGCCATCAAATGACGTCATCAGACCCGCTTCCTGTTAATTGGCCAGGAAGGCCGCAGGGCGGGCTTTACAAGGCCAATCAAAGGAAAATCCCTTTGACAGAGCGGCTGCAGCTGGGAGCGGGACCGGAACCCGGCAGCCAGCTATCCCGCCGCCATCCCGACACTGCTGAGAAAATCCAGCCCTTGGTGCGAGTTAGGATATGGGCAGCAGAGTTTTGGATGACCTCAAGTTTACGGAGGGTAGAAAGTGGGAGGCCGGCCAGGGCTGCGTTGGAGTCATTGATGAGGGTTTCAGCAGCTATACTCATCCTTACATGGTTGTCACTCTATTGAATGCATAGATCAGACAGTGCAAGTGATTTGTTATTGCCCAGATGCACATAGAAACTAGCCACTGGCTCTGGCACATTATGCAAAATTGCGGTACAAACCACAGCATACTGATAGGTATAAAACATTAAAAAATCAATAACTGTATTCTCAAGATTCCATGTAAAACAAAAATTAAATACTGAAAGAGCAGTTATGATAACTTCTAGAATTAATGGATGAATTGATGGTATTGATTTTGAAGCCCTCAACAGATCTTTTAAAAAACAATTCACATTCATTTCTGTTCATTCCCATCCAAATATCCAGGTTCACCTGTGTGCAAGCACACCCACAAATTCACAATTTGGGCATGTTAGGTTAGGGCTGATTCTGAGTAGCTGCACTCACAGGAAGAGCTGATTTAAGTGGACAGAGAATCAGGGGTTGCGGGCTGGTGATTTCCCAACTGGTGCTCCCTTTGAGTGCCCCTCTTTTCCAGGAGTGTCCAGTCGAAGAATTGGTCCTGTTATTCCTCGTGTGAAGGCCACCACTTGTTCCATAGAGTCCTTCAGGAAACCACAGATTCGGGTCATCACAGGGCTCAACCAGTTAGCCACATACTGCTCTATTCTGGAATGCACACAGATGCACCCTGTTGCTGATGTCCCCAAATGGTCTAGCAGGGGAGACCTGACTGGAGAGTCTCCATGCTGGCAATAAAATTAAAATTTTCACGAGAACTTCAATGAATTTTATGGTGATACAGATTTAGATATATAAAAGTAGAGTACTTTGGAAAAAGTAGTACTCCCTATAGACTTTGTTTTCGCTTTGTCATGTAATATGTTCCTGTGTTTTTGTTAGTGGTTTATTAGTGAAAAAAAGGCCCTTCTCGCATTTTTCATAGAAAATAGTAATTTTCACTCCAAGTGCAGATTTCACCAATGTGTCGTAGCAGGCCATGCGTTCCTGGCACTTAATGCTCTATAGGTCTCCTTGTATACTACCTAATTCTGTTTTCCGTGGCAACTGTTATATAATGTGACAATATGCTTAATATTTGATAAATATCACACCCAAATGTGAAATATCATACTTTCATATGTTACCCCTGTATATCAGAAAAAATTCTGGACCTTGAATTGCTGCTATTATCTGGCATTTGCTGTTACAGTAGATTGTACCCTTTGCAAAAACTATTCCAGCTGGATCGGACCACAGCTTCAAGCCAAGATAATTCATTTGACTTTCCTTGCCATAGCTTGAAACCTGATGACATTCTAGTAATAATTCTTCTTTGGGCTATATAGCAATGCTCCAGCATGGATGTTGACGATGTCAGCACCTTTTCAGCAACTCAACAGTCTGATCAACAGTACCTTTGGCGGTGCTAAATGTCTGGTTAGATCAGATTTGTGCACAAGTCTGGGACTTTTTAAAGAGGTGTCAAGAAGACCTTGAAGGTTAATGCTACTTCCTATTAAACAACAGGCAGGAACAAGACTAAAGGAGTATACTATAAGTGCCTCAAGTGATAAACTGTTCGCTTATTTAGCACTCACAAACTGCATTCTCATTTTTTTTAAGTTATGGGGATAGAAATTAGACCTCGTAGCACCTGTTTAATGGGTGTAAAATGGGCGTAACAAGACCCAATATCAGAGATCAATGTCCTGTGCCCCAAGAGCGCCTGAAAAGCATTTGATCCAAAATTGGGTCGGGTAATTTTTTAGACATCCCTGACGGCTGCCTAAACCAGGCGTTAGATCCCTAAGATATGTAAATGTGGAGCCTACTTCCTGTTTTAGGTCCCATCACAGAAATTGGGTTGTGATGGGAGGGGCAGGCGTCGGGACCGCAGAAGGATTCTCAAAACAGCCCAGTAACGATTTTCAGGGTTGCTCCTTCTGGGTGTACAAAACACTCCAGCCTGCTGCCAGTTCCTTCGATACCCCCCAGGATCACCCCTCCATTTTATTGTTGCTATTATTTGCCATCTGTACAAATCTATCCCATTATAAGTGTGTTTATTTTAAAATTGTAAAATTATAACAAACAGAGATATATAGGAAGTGAGATTCAACTTCCATCCGAAATGGGAGATCAGTCAGCTCCGCGCCTGTGCAGCCCACCCAAACCACGTGTCAGGACAGCCGAACCATTTTATGACTTCATTTAAATGCTGTGAGTGAGTTGTGGGTGACAAACAGGCCCCTGGCTGCAGCTCGCCAGTTGTGGGAGGGTGCGAAATCAGCCAGCTCCCACGTTGTGCCAGCCACCAGGTCGGGCTTGAGGAGAGAGGGGGAGGCGGAATTTGCATGGGCCGGCAGCAGGTTGGAGTTTTTTTGTGGGCCGAGGAACAGTTAAAAATGTCCTCACTGATTTTTGAGCGGCCTCTAGCGGGACCTTTACGAACTGCTGGTTAGGTCGCTTAGTGCCTGGTAACAATGGACGGAGTAGTGAGCGGCAAACAGTCCACCCATTTCTACCTGAAAATTGCAATAGAGGTCCTACAACCAGTGAAGAACCCAGATTTGCATATAAAACCCAACCCAACCCACTGAATAATTTTAGTGCCAGAAACTAATATTTTCCGAATGATGTAAATCATTATGAAAAAGGTTAAAGGCTCCAACCAGTGAAGAATGCTGGTGTTCACAAATGAGGGACAGCAAGATAAGGGGAAGTAACAGGAGGAAGAGCCAGATGTGGTGGGAGGAGTTGCAGGCTTGCAGTGAAGTGCAAGTTGCCACTTTAACTTTTTACTTTTCAGGAACCTACAAATGTTTGAAAGGACTTTTTTGTTTAAGAATTTTTAAAGCGAAATACATTTTTTCTAACCAAGAGCATATTCTATGCATGATAGTGGTTATATGCATGTGTCCCCATAATGCAGATGTATTATCCACTCCATGTGATTTTCTAAGGTGCTTCCCGTGAATGCACTTCTAGGTACGGAGTGGAATGTGGTCAGTGTTTGTGATCCACATGAGGGGTTGGCTAGTGAATGTTGTAGTTACTTCTGATTGGAGTGACAAATATCCCTCAATGGCGAGAGACCAGAAACTGTGGAGGAGCAAAAGGATTTGGGTGTCCAAGTACACAAATCACTAAAAGCTAGTGCACAGGTAAAAAAGTAATATAAAAGGCTAATGGAATATTGGCCTTTATCTCAAGGGGGCTGGAATACAATGGGGAGGAAGTTATGCTTCAGTTGTACAGAGCCTTGGTCAGGCTCCATCTGGAGTATTGCATTCAGTTTTGGGCACCACACCTCAGGAAGGAGGGGTTAGAGGGCTGATTCACCGGAATTATACCAGGGCTTAAAGGGGTAAATCATGAGGACAGGTTGCAAAAACTTAGCTTGTATTCCCTTGAGTTTAGAACGTTGAGGGGTGATTGAATTGAGCTGTTTAAAATGATAAAGGGAGTCGATAGAGTTGGTAGAAAGAAGCTATTTCCTTCAGTGAGAGAATCCAGAACTCTGGTGGCTACTGCTGTTGCAAGTAGCTGGTGCCTCACCAAAATCAGACTCCACGTCGGACAACAATCTATGCATTCTTTCTGTTAGCGAAGGAATGGAGTTAAGGCACTTCTCCACACTGTGCTCAATCGGTCGCCTTTGGAATGCAGAAAGACTAAGTGCTCCGAGAAGGGGCAGCCAGCATCACAGTTTTCTGCACTGAACCTGATCAGCCTTCTCCTCTTCCACCTCATTTTCACCGTCGCACTGTGCAACATCCAGTGCTTCCTCATTCGAATGAATTCCAATACGCTAGTTCTGGGTTGCCACTTAATGCAAATATAAATAGTAATGCTTGGCACTCTGGTGTACTGTACTGCTCAGATTCTCATTGTGGACCACTGCTGTCTGCAACAAGAGCGCAGGGTACAGTTTAGTACATTAACACAGTTTAACTCACTGTTACCTGCAAAAGTAACGATGTACAAATCTGACATTCTCAGAGGAAGAGTTTAGACCAGTTTAGACCAGTTTATGTTACCTGCTCCAGACATCAGGAGGCAACATGAAAGTTGCACTCTACCTGGTGTGTGCCTCATTGCCACTTCCTCAAAAGGAACAGTTCCAGCTGTCTCTATGACGAGGAAGGTCATCATCCTGTGTCAAAGGACACCATGTGCTCCTTCTCCAGGGCCACCAGGGCATGGACAAGGCAGCCTGTGGCCAGGCCCAGGTTAGAATCCGAAGTCCCGTCTTCACACTGAGGACACCCTCCATCGTGTTGTGTGGCACTACCACCGTGTTAAATGGGATAGATTCAGACCCATGAGGAGGTCCTCTGACTTTCTTGCCCCCCCTCTGCACGGGGTGGCCAATGATCAGGAGCATGGGACTGATGTGGAGCTAGAAGTTGAGAAGCAGCCCCTTCAAATAGTGAAACAGGGGCTGCAACCTCTCACACTCTGTGTAGATGTGAAACACGGACTCATCCAGGCTGCAAAAGTTACAGACAGCCTGGGAGTCCATGAAGGTGGCTCAAAAGGAAACAGTAGCGTAGTGGTAATGTCACTGAGCTAGTAATCCAAAGGCCTGGACTAATAATCCATAGGACGTGAGTTCAAATCCCACCACAGCAGCTGGGTAATTTAAATTCAGTTAATTAAATAAATCTGGAATAATTACTAGTATCAGTAATGGTAACCATAAAACTATCGGATTGTCATAAAAACCCATCTGGTTCACTAATGCCCTTTAGGAAAGGAAATCTGCCGTCCTTACCTGGTCTGGCCTATATGTGACTCCAGACCCACAGCAATGTGGTTGACTCTTAACTGTCATTCAGTTGTAACTAACTGCTATGAAAAAGAATGAAACCGGCGGACCACCAGGCATTGACCTTGGCTACGGACACGACAATGGCACACCCAGCCCAGTCAAACCTGCAAAGTCCTCCTCACCAACATCTGGGGACTTGTGCCAAAATTGGGAGAGCTGTCCCACAGACTAGTCAAGCAACAGCCTTTCAGCCATGTCCCAAACTCCTCCATCACCATCCCTGGGTATGTCCTGTCCCACTGGCAGGACAGACCCACCAGGGGTAGTGGCACAGTGGTATACAGTCGGGAAGGAGTGGCCCTGGGAGTCCTCAACATTGACTCCGGACCCCATGAAGTCTCATGGCTTCAGGCCAAGTATGGGCAAGGAAACCTCCTGCTGATTACCACCTACCGCTGACGAATCAGTACTCCTCCATGTTGAACACCACTTGGAAGAAGCACTGAGAGCAGCAAGGGCACAGAATGTACTCTGGGTGGGGGACTTCAATGTCCATCACCAAGAGTGGCTCGGTTGCACCACTACTGACCGAGCTGGCCAAGTCCTGAAGGACATAACTGCCAGTCTGGGCCTGCGACAGGTGGTGAGAGAACCAACATGAGGGAAAAAACCTACTTGACCTCGTCTCTACCTGTCGCAGATGCATCTGTCCATGACAGTATTGGTAGCAGTGACCACCGCACAGTCATTGTGTAGCCGTCTTCACACTGAGGACACCCTCCATCGTGTTGTGTGGCACTACCACCATGTTAAATGGGATAGATTCAGAACAGATCTAGCAACTAAAAACTGGGCATCCATGAGGGGCTGTGGGGCAGTAGAATAGTATTCCACCACAATCTGTAACCTCATGGCCCGGCATATCCCTCACGCTACCATTACCACCAGCCAGTGGGCCAACCCTGGTTCAATAAGGAGTGTAGAAGAGCATGCCAGGAACAGCACCAGGCATATCTAAAAATGAGGTTCCAACCTGGGGAAGCTGCAACACAGGACTACATGCAAGCTAAAAAGCAGAAGCAGCATGCTTTAGACAGGGCTAAGCAATCCCACAATCAACGGATCAGATCAAAGCTCTGCAGTCCTGCCACATCCAGTCATGAATGGTGGTGGACCATTAAACAACTAACGGGAGGAGGAGGCTCCATGAATATCCCCATCCTCAATGATAGTGGAGCCCAGCACGTGAGTACAAAAGACAAGGCTGAAGCATTTGCAGCCAGAAGTGCTGAGTGGATGATTCATATCGGCCTCCTCCTGAGGTCCCCACCATCACAGAAGCCAGTCTTCAGCCAATTCGATTCACTCCACGTGATATCAAGAAACAGCTGAGCGCACTGGATACAGCAAAGCTATGGGCCCTGACAACATCCTGGCTATCGTGCTGAAGACTTGTACTCCAGAACTAGCCGCGTCTCTAGCCAAGCTGTCCCAGTACAGCTACAACACTGGCATCTATCCGACAATGTGGAAAACTGCCCAGGTATGTCCTGTCCACAATATGCAGGACAAATCCAATCCAGCCAATTACCGCCCCATCAGTCTACTCTCAATCATCAGCAAAGTGATGGAAGGTGTCACCGACAGAGCTATCAAGCGGCACCTGCTCACTGATGCCCAGTTTGGGTTCTGCCAAGACCATTTGGCTCCCGACCTCATTACAGCCTTGGTCCAAGCATGGACAAAGGAGCTGAATTCCAGAGGTCAGGTGAGAGTGACTGCCCTTGACATCAAGGCAGCATTTGACCGAGTGTGGCATCAAGGAGCCCTAGTAAAACTGAAGTCAATGGGAAGGGGGGGGGGGGAAACTCTCCACTGGCTGGAGTCATACCTAGTACAAAGGAAGATGGTTGTGGTGATTGAAGGTCAATCAGGACATCGCTGCAGGAGTTCCTCAGGGCAGTGTCCTAGGCCCAACCATCTTCAGCTACTTCATCAATGACCTTCCCTTCAACATAAGGTCAGAAATGGGGATGTTCAATGATGACTGCACAGTGTTCAGCGCCATTCACAACTCCTCAGATAATGAAGCAGTCCATGCCCGCATGCAACAAGACCTGGACGACATTCAGGCTTGGGCTGATAAGTGGCAGGTAACATTCGCGTCACAGAAGTGCCAGGCAATGACTATCTCCAACAAGCGAGAGTCTAACCACCTCCCCTTGACATTCAACGTCATTATCATCACTGAATCCCCCACCATCAACATCCTGGGGGTCACCATTGACCAGAAACTTAACTGGACCAGCCACATAAATACTGTGGCAACAAGAGCAGGTCAGAGGCTAGGTATTCTGCAGCGAGTGTCTCACCTCCTGACTCCCCAAAGCCTTTCTACCATCTACAAGGCACAAGTAAGGAATGTGATGAAATACTCTCCACTTGCCTGGATGAGTGCAGCTCCAACAACACTCAAGAAGCTCGACACCATCCAGGACAAAGCAGCCCACTTGATTGGCACCCCATCTACCACCTTAAACATTCACTCCCTCCACCACCGGCGTACTGTGGCTGCAGTGTGTACCATCTACAAGATGCACTGCAGCAACTCACCAAGGCTTCTTTGGCAGCTCCTCCCAAATCCGCAACCCTTCCACCTAGAAGGACAAGAGCAGCAGGCGCATGGAACACCACCACATCCTAGTTCCCCTCCAAGTCACACACCATCCTGACTTAGATGTATATCACCGATCCTTCATCGTCGCTGGGTCAAAATCCTGGAACTCCCTACCTAACAGCACTGTGAGAGTACCTTCACCACACGGACTGCAGCGGTTCAAGAAGGTGGCTCACCACCACCTTCTCAAAGGGCAATTAGGGATGGGCAATAAATGCTGGCCTTGCCAACGACGCCCACATCCCATGAACAATTTAAAAAAAAACATTTGACGGAACTGCTTCATGCAACACTCTCCACCCTAGTTCCCAATGGTGCAGGAGAGGACTTCCATGTAGAGAACCCTCCCACTGGGGCCCCTGCCTCTGTCGGACAGCAAGATGGCATGTTCAGCCAGAAGACGAGGGCAAGGAAGTGGAGATTGTGCGGGAGCAGCTCGTACAGGAAAACCCTCCAGGCAGAGTGAAGTGGCACAGTGGGAATTTCTTAGAATCGGCTTAAGTTGTGAGGCGGAGGCTCCCGAGGGAGTTCTCAGGGCCTCACGCCGCTGATTGATTGTTGCTGGCAGAAAACCCTTGGCTATATTCAAGACATAGTACGGCCAGTTTAATTACATACAAGGGGGACTGCAGAGTGGACACTTGAATGTCACTCTGTGCACTTTCAAACTGCCAACATCTCTACACCAATGCTTCCCCCTAATTTTTGGGGGGTGCGCGGCCCCTTTAAGGGGCTGCGCGGCCCATTCACAGTTTTGCGCATGCGTGAAATTTAACAAAAGAAAAGCCAGTCCCGGGCTGCGCGGGAACAGCAGAGAGCTGCGCAGCCACGCAGTTTGTTGAGAACGTTGCTCAACTTACAGCTCATTTACCAGGAGAAAGCCCCCCTAATATTAAACTATTGAGCCAATTTGAACAGACATTGTTTGATATCCTGGGGTCTGAGAACATAGAAGGGATAAGCCTGATGAAGCTGGAGGCCCACCTTGAAGCTCAGGGCTCTACCATTCTTTATCATTCCTTCACTAACTCACTCACTCAATGCATCCATTCCAGCACACCACAGTGGCACACACACTATAAGCTGTGTTACCTTTGTTTGACGGGTGTCATGCAGCCATCATTCTACAATACATTACTCTCCTGTTTCCATAAGTGAACCCCAAGAAACCAGTTGCTGTTCCAGTGACACGCAAGGATCCAGTATCTCACAGCACCCTACATCACGCACTCCTTCCACAGCAAACACTAGCACTGTTACACCCACCCAGGAGCACAAATGAACAGGAACGGATGGGGAGTAGAAAACTTTTATGAAGGTCCCAGGGATTCAGACCTCACTGTATTTAAAAGAGGGATTCCATCGGAGCTGCTGGTGTGTTTTGCTCTCACTAGAGAATATGCCAAGCACCCCACAAAGTCTGCAGCATCTGCGGACACTAACAACATGTATGCAGTTGTGCATGACCACTTAATGGAACTGCAGTCCACCATGGGGTGTAGGATATGAGATTGCTTTGAATCATTTAAATGTCATAAAGTTTTGACTCTTTGGATAATGGAAAACCCAGGCTGTAAGATAACCACAAACTACAGACACAGAACAGAAAAAGGTAAAGGTCGCAACATTTGCATTGGACACTTCAACAAAAAAGACACTGCAACAGCAACAGACTACAGACTTTTGTCTACTGCTAAGGAAAGCAACAGAAAACAGACACAGAACAGGAAAGGTCACGACTTTGAACACTGCAACAAAAAGAAATGATAACAGAGAGGCCCTTTTATGGGAGTTGGCAACTATAAGACTGAGGCTCAAAATCTGTATAATAAGGAAAGGCAATTGTCAAGGCGAGCAACATGAAGAAGACAAGGAAGAATCACTTCGGTAGTCACTCCTGGCCCTCCCCAGAACAAGGATCTGGTTGATCCGCGTTCTGAACCGTGTTCCCAATTGTAAGTATTGCATAGAGCTGTTGCTTATTGTTGTTCTGCAATTGAATAAAGTGTTTAGTAATCTTAGTACTAATTTCTGTGGCTGTTATCTCCGCTCAAGGTTAAAACTAGTAATAGGGTTAATTTCCTAAACATTGAGACAAATTAATAATAATAATCCTACAGATGTGGCAACTCCAGGGACATTTATAGAGGAACCCCTACAGACAGAGGTCCTAACCCCAGCCAGACATCTACCATGAATGCCCAGACTGCTGCTGCATAGACCTTAGCATGCGGTCTACAACAGGCTCTCTCATCTGGCTTCAACGTAGCTGGGAATTCGGATGGCAAGGCCCATTACACCATGCTCAATGCTAGCCAGATGTCTGCTCCCACATAGTTCAGGGACTGCTGAGGGAGTGCCCAGCAGCAGTGATATGACATGGCTAAGGCTGCTGCCTCTCAGGGCAATTCCATATCCAGCCTATCCAGCCTCGTCCCTCAACTGACAGAAGATGTGACAGTAAGTGGGCAGCATCAGCCAGCTATCACAGTATTAGATGTGATAGCACCAGTTGCAAGGCCAGCTCATGATACAGCATAAGGAAGTATATGGCCACCTCAAACTCAAAAGGTTCCCACTGATATTCAGCAACCACCTCACATACTCCTGCCAGTGGGAAGGCACATAGAAGGAGCACAAAATTAAGATGTAGAACACATAAAACATACATATTGTCCAGGGGAATGACTGGAGTAAACAAAAAAGAACCACATAAACTAATACCTTTCTCAGGAATTAAATGTTGTTTAATTTTATTTCAACTATGTCCAGAGAGTTTTCTTTTGATGGTGTAGAATAAGGTATCAGCAGGTTAAAGGATTGACATCCATGATAAGTGAATTAGTGCAGAAGCTAATGTTGCTGAAGGTGTTTTGGACCACTGCATTGTGTACATGTGGAGAGGATTTTTAATGTATTGTGGATTAATTCTAGTCTGAGAGCTTGCCTTCTTAACTATGGCTCTGGTAATGGTATGTCAGCAGGGGTATTTTCTGATTGATTGCTGTAGCTATAGGTGGACCTCCTCCATGTTACAAAAGCAACTTGCATTTATATAGCGCCGTTAACGTAGTATAGCATCCCAAGGCGCTTCATAGGAGCGTAACCAGACAAACATTGACACAGAGCCACAGAAGGAGACATTAGGACAGGTGACCAAAAGCTTGGTCAAAAAGGTAGGTTTTAAGGAGCATCTTAAAGGAGGAGAGAGAGGTGGAGAGGTGGAGAAATTTAGGGAGGGAATTCCAGAGCTTAGAACCTAGGCAGCTGAACCCTAACCCTAACCCTAAATGGTGGTGTGAAGGAAGTGAGAGATGCACAAGGGACCAGAGTTGTAGGAATGCAGAGTTCTCAGAGGGTTGTTGGACTGGAGGAGGTTACAGAGATAGGGAGGTCCAAGGCCAAGAAAGGATTTGAACATGAGAATAAGAATTTTAAAATGGAGGCGACGAGAATCAATGTAGGTCAGCGAGTGATGGGTGAATGGGACTTGGTATGAGTTAGGATACAGGCAGCAGAGTTTTGGATGGGCTTAAGTTTATGTAGGGTGGAAGATGGGAGGCCGGCCAGGAGAGCATTGGAATAGTCGAGTCTAGAGGTAACAAAAGCATGGATGAGGGTTTCAGCAGCAGATGGGCTGAGGCAAAATTGTGCAGCATGCAATGGACTATGATAATCTTGGACATCCTGGTGGAGCTGTATTGTAAGACACTCCCTGATCAGACCAGACACTTGAAGCATTGCTTTGAAATGCTTTATAGTATGCTCAGTAATGATCCTCATTACTGCATTGACCATTATATCACTATATCTTTGCTCCACAGGTGTTTGAAGAGGGTAGTCTTAGTCTGTCTGCCTTCTCCTTCAAAAAACTCAGACACAGAAAATTACCTTAGAATGAAGTCATGTTAGCTGCCTCAGAACCAGGCATTGGCCTGCATGATCCTGTATTGCAGGACACTAATCACAGGCACATTAACAGAGTGGAACGCCTTGTGGTTTATGAAGGCCATGGAAACATGTGTAAGAGCCCAAATGGTCACATGGGTGCTATCAATAATATCTTGGACTTTGGGGAATCCAAAGACATTGAATTCACCCCCTTTAATTCACCCTGCTTCTCAGTCCTGTGTTTATTTACCAATCCTTAAATCTCATTGGTTAAAGAGATACCATGTTCACTTAGGTCCCAGATGCACTGTTGCCCCCATTATCAGATCGCACTTTCAGCAACTTCGTGGACAAACTTTTTTTGAGCTGAAGGATGCCAATGCATGTTTAACTAACGGCAGATGTCGTTAGATTTCCTACTACATCAAATTCTGGCCTAATAGATTTCCCGTGCTGTGGTGTTGCTCTTGGATAGTTTGTGATTATCTGTGTATATGTGTTCTGCTGGAGAGGTGTGCATGCAATGTGGTAGAAGGCAGGCTCTGCAGTGGTTCTTGGGAATTACACTCCACTTGTCTGGCACATATCACTGGGCCTGGGATGAGCTTGTTTAAAATATTTTTGATAATAAGCGCTATTGTTCACAGATAAAATGTACAGGTTGTAAACAACAGAGGTGCTAGTAATTAATAAATGGAAATACTGAAGCGATTATGAATTACAAAATGATTTTGCCCATAGGGATTCTCCTTTTTATGACTTATTTGTTGCGGGGAGGAGGAACAGCAGGCAACCCATGAAGCCAGGCTTGAAATTTGGCATGCTAACATTTCAGAAAATGGCATTACTCAGAGAGAAAATCATGCTACATGAGCTAGCTGCTGAAAATCATAGGATTAATCATGAAATATTATGTCATGACAAATCACTTGCTATAAGAATGATTAATGTGTTCAGTTGAAGAAGAATCATAATTTTTATAAAATGTCTTCAAAACTAATGCAGCACATTTAAAAATATTAATGATTTGCACATAAAATTGCACTGAATTTCTACTTATTGCTTTCATTCACAGGCCTTTAAGTAATGTAATGTTTTATTCTATGATCGATATGGAATGGCAAAGTTTGCTTCAATAAATAGAAATGTATTGACAAATTATTTTATATCACATCAGGAATTCTGCAAAAGCATGTGACAATTATTGAGATGTTAAAGGACAGCAGACATTTCTTCTATCAAAGATAATGTTGTCTGTCAAAAAATTCAAATAAAGATATTTCTTGAATACGTTTCTGAGAATTATTTTTGCTATTATTGAAATGTAGGAAAACTAAATTCAGCAAGGATGGTTTTGCTGTCTATGAATGTCAGATACGTACAATGTCTTGATTACTTGTTTATTTGTAAATGAGAGATATTGAATGAGAAAAGTATACAATCATTCCATATTACATTTAGTAATTGTTTTTTCCTATTACAAGTGAGATCATGGGCTCAAAACTGCTTTATTACTTTATTGCAAGGATAGTTTCAAAATACGATGCAAGTGTCTGCATTGAGCCACAATATCTAGTTAAAGTGCCATTAGGTACCTCGAATGGCTCACATAGTTTCTAGCTGTCGCCCATATCAACAACAGCCTTTATAGAAAAACCTTACATCTGAGAAAAAGATTCTGTGTTGGAAACATTTAAAAGGCTATCAGATTTACAATGATTTTACTCACTAAACACAGTCAAGTGAAGTATAGAGTGCAACTTTCTGTAATTGGCAAGATATAAAGTTCAAAGTGCTTTAATTCCTATTACTTCAACTGCCTAAACCAGAACCAAGGGTTAAAACAGTAAATCCCAAACATCCAAAGAGATAAAAGAACACACTGTGTACAATCCTGCAGTTGTATCTATGGATATGTGTGCTCTATTGTGCTGAATGGCCAACTAATCTGCACTGATCAACAATTGTGGTATTGAAGCTACTTGTTTTTCCTCTTTCTGTTCTCCTTTGGGTATTTTGGATTGACTCCCCCTCCCCCCGCCCTCCTACCAAATACATACATGCTGATCTGGTCTTCGAATAAAAGTTAAAAATGTCAACCTTGCTTTTTTGCTAATCCTGCTGAATGAGCCCATTGAGAACAGATTTATATGCATTCAGTTTAATTTTAAGTTTCCTGACCTGCGTCTGTTTACGAAGCTTATGTTTAATGAGCTTATTACAATTTTCTTTCATTACGTGAAAATCATGCATAAAATGTATCCCAAATATTATCAGAAGCTAGATAAACATCAGTGGCTTATGGTTAATCTTGCTATTCAGTTTAGTGGGACTACTTTTATTCCTTTCACAAGAACTTCTTCAGAACTATTTTTATTAGTGCCTTTTCATAAATTCTGTGCTCATCAAAGTGAGGACTTGCTGGAGAATGGAATATTTTAACTCACCTCTGCACCACTATTATTGCTATAGTTGCAATCAACAGGTATTAACGTTTTCACACTTTGGAAACATTTTTTAATAGAATAAACCCAGTTTGCAGGGTTGTTTTGATAATTACTTAGATGGTGGGTCTTCAGTTTGTATGACTTTTTTGACTTTTTGAATGATCCAGATATGTCAAAAACCAGTCTGTTACCACCCTAGTTGTTATATCCTTCAACTTAAAGAAGTCAGCTAGTGTGCAGAGATTTATTTTGATGGTCCCTCATGGCCAGCTGCTTACACAACAAAATTGCTGTAGAAATGGATGTTAGTGAGTGAAGAAAGCCAGTATGACAGATTAGGAACTGCAAGCCATTCTGCAATCACCCAGGGAGAGCAGGCATTCAATTTACGAGACTGATACTCACCCCTGGTGCAAAGGAGGTGGTTTAAAGCGAGTAACAGAAGTTAGCCACCACAATCTCAGATGTGGCTAACTTGCATGCAATCTCAGCAAGCTGTCAGTGAAACCTTACAGCCAGCCATACTTACTCCTTCGACAAGGGAATTACATTAAAGTTGTAACAGGTCAAGTATTACATATTTGAAATAAAGCACTAGCACCAGTGGACAGCAATGTGCCAGCTCAAGCTGCCAACATTCACACACTGTAATTGAGGAAATAAATTCCCTGAACTTGACTTGAACATTAGCTGAACATCTATCTATCTGTCATTGATTACTATATAGAGGGAACCTAGCAGAAGGTGGCAATTGATGGCATTTGAAGTATTTTGAGGTATTGAAAATCCTTAAGTTAATCGACAAGTTGAGCCTCGAGAAACTGCTTCCCATGGCGCCAAGAATGTCAATGAGGGGCTTGAGATGAGGCTCAGAAGAAGAAAGGTGATGGACAGATGAGATATAACTATTTCACACAGCGGGCGATGGATACTTGGAATGGATTGCCCAGGGAGGCAATTTAGGTTGATAACAGCAGTAATTCTAAGGGGGAGTTAAATAGTCTTTTGGTAAGAAAACCAATTGAGAAATATAGGTAGTGAACTGCATATTCTGTTTTTGAGCTCTGGGGATTGCCAGATGGACCAAAGTGGCCTTTTCTGATCCTCTATGTTGATGTCTGTGTGATGATTCAGACATGGATGAAGAATCATAGAAAAATAGTCGCCGTAATCTATGGATTTCTTTTAACTTTGTGTATGTTGCAAACAATAGAAAAACATCAGTAAAACAAAATCACCTATGTTACTGGCTTCTTGACATCCTCTAACATACTGCTCTGGGCACAAACTCAAGCAGAGTCGAGTTCTACCCAAGCCTACCTGCAGAAGAATGGGTGAAAAATTCTACTGGGGTTAATGTCACTCCTCCTTTAATGTGCTTCTGATATTGCATTGATATGAAGCAGAAAACATTTTGCATTAATCAAAAGTGACAGTATAACTGTACCTTTTAGCTGTCAATAGACTAATGATGTTCCAAAATAGTGCAGTTACAGTCTAGCCACTGTTGATGAGCATTGATCTATGTATTCATTCAATGTGCCATAAAAGTGCCTTTAAGAATAATGAACTATCTTTCCGGTTGCTATGATACAGACTAATCTTTGTAGTTGGTAAGTATAATGCAGCTGTAGTATCCTTGTTCAGCTTATCTGAAGAGCTTTGATTTGTTTTCTTCTCTGAATAGCTAAGAAGAGACATAGATGTGTGTCAAAAGATACAGGATGGAAAATCAATATCTATTCCAATTTCAAGAATCACATCAAAATGCATTGGGCCGGATATTGCGATCCCTACGGGTGCGTACACGCTGTGTACCCACCCGTAGGGACATCGGAAATGTCAGTTTTAGGCATGCACTGCGCATGCGCTGGAAACCAGCATTTCCAATCTGTCAAGAAAGCTCTTGACAGATCCTCCAGCTGCCCGGGAGAAGGGCCTCTGCGGGCGGATAGTTACGCTTTTTGGAGACCCTCCGCCCGCAGAAAACATTTACAATTCTTGCGCCTGGTAAAAGCAGGCATAAGGCCTGTTTTTACCAGGATAAGAGTTGAAAAAAAGTTTTTAAAAAAAAATTTCCACTGATTTATCATTTAAAAATACTTTAAAAAAAGGTAAGTTTATTTTTAGCCCCGTAAAAAACGGCCCAGAAATTCGGGTCCCCACGGGTGAGTACGCGCTGTGTACTCACCCGTAGGGCCACTGGAAGTGCCGGTTTCACGCATGCACTGTGCATGCACGGGAAACCGGAACTTCCGGTCTCTTGAAGGAAGGGGTTCGCGGGTCAACCGCGTGCGCGGGAGAGGCAGCACGTACGCATCGAACTTCCGCTTTTTTTACAGGTTTCTCCATGCGGGTAAGTCCCTAGCAGCTGTGCGTGGAAAAAGCAGGCGCAAGGCTTGCTTTTAACAAGGTAAGAGGTGAATTAAGTAAAATTGAAACATTTTTTCCACAGGTTTATCATTTTTAAATACTTCAAAGAAAGGTACGTTTATTTTTAGCCCCGTTAAAAACTTTAATAAATTTTTTCAAAAATTTAAATTTTTGTTTAGAATAGTTAATTTATGTAATTTATAGTTATTTTAAAAATGTGATTTAAAAAAAAATTATTTGACGTTTTACTTAGGTTTTGGGGCCGATCTCTATTCATAGATTTGACAGGTCTTCCTATCAAATCTATGAATGGAGATTCTCTGCTCCGATTGGCTCCCCATGGACCACGTGATCCCAGGGGACGATGTGAACTAGTTGCACCGCTGGGATACGCGAGCACTGCACACTGGCAGCTGGAGGAGGCCCAGGATCGGAATCCCACGCGGGCCCACAGCACAACGGCAGGCGCGCTATGTAAGTGCACCCACTATGCTTGCACCCGCGGGAGGCCTCCGACCCGAATTTCTGGGCCTTTAATTATTTTTTTCAAAAATTTAAAGTTTTGTTTAAAATAGTTAATTTATTGTACTTTCAAGTCATTTTAATAATGTGATTTTTTTTTTTAATTTATTTAAAGTTTTACTATGTTTTTTGGGGTGATCTCCATTCATATATTTGACAGGTCTTCCTGTCAAATGTATGAAGGGAGATTCCCTTCTCTGATTGGCTCCCCATGGCCCACGTGATCCCAGGGACGCTGCGAACTACCTGCGCCTCTGGGATACGTGGGCCCTGCGCACCGGCAGTTTGGAGAGGCCCAGCAGCGGAACTGTGCACCTCCCGGGAGCCCTCAGGTAAGGGCGCAGATTTTTCCAGATCGCAGCCCTCCGCCCGCGGGAGGCCTGCGATCGGAATATCTGGGCCATTGTTAAAGATGTTGCTCAAGTGAAGAGACATTTCTCACATACAAGTGAAGAATGTAAAAGTACAATTCGTAATACTTTGATTGTTTGATGCTGTCACTTAATTATCTGAAGTTACAACATAAAATTTAGATACCAGATCATCAATATTAACAAACTTATTTTCTGGCTGTCATAAAATTCAACCAGGCACCTTAGAATGTAATGTAATGTTTCCCCTTTAAGTATTATTCAAAAATTTCACAAACTTGCTTGTCACAATTGTTAATGTCCTTGCTGCTACTTTTGCATGATCAAATAAAAGACTATGGACCAGAATTTGCAGTGGGTAATAACAGCGAATGAACAGCATTCGCTGTTATTAGCCCTTTGAAACTGACCGTAACTTCAGGATTTAGCGCATGCTAAACGAGGAAATCCTGAAGTCGCGGTCAGTCATTCACTGCTCCGACACTGGCTGTGCTGCGGCTCCCCCATAGCCGGCAATCAGTGTAATCAGTGAAATCAGTGGAACTGACAAACCTGCGCTTTTCTGCGGTAATATCGCTGTTAAGTATCCCGTTCAATGTTAGGCCTTGTTGGATTAGGTGTAACTGGGGTTTTAGCAGTTTATTGACTGCTAAACAAATGTTATGGCCCTGAAAAACTGATTTTCATTTTGTGGAATGTCAAATTTTTCCATAATGATGAACATTTTTAAGAAACTTTCAAAAAAAATTATATTTTTTAAAAGTTTGCTCATATTTATTTCAGGTTTACCTTTTCCCCATGTGAAAGCCTCAATCTTTGTTTTGCTCTCTGTAACATTTTTTAAAAGTCTGAATAAAAGCAACGTCTACACTTCCTGGTTCCCTGTCTGTGAGAATGCTGCATTGTGATTGGCTGCTTAGACAGCTTGTTGACGTCACAGCAGCTCGCACGAGGGATTCCCCACTATTCTACACTGATCTCACTTACGCGTCGAGAAAGACGTAAGTCAGCAAAAGATACCAAGAAGAGATCAACAAGAAGAGAATGAAAAATTAATGAACCATATAAGAATTTGCAAGTGACCCAGGCAAGAAAGGAGACTGTAATTGATTTGGCAAAGACACACTTGCATATTTTGCAAAGTTAGTGTCTCTAGTCTTTAAAGCAAGGTAATATTCATATGCTTCCACTGTTACTTTATATAACTTGGATCATATTAACATCAAGACGTGTGAGGGTGCATTTTATTAATTCAAGCTTCCAGCATGGAAGGTATTTGGGTGCAGAGGTCAGTGGGCCTCAGAGGATTTTCTGTCCATTAAAATTAAAACTAAAATTAAAATTAAAATTAATGAATGGAAAATCCTGCAGGGCTGGCCGACTCCCATGCTTAGATTCCTGATGGGCACCACAGACACATGAACCTCTGCGTCAGGAGCACTATTTTGTAAAAGCTACCTTCTGCTGTTTTTAATTAGTTGTAAAGCATTCAAATTGCATTTCATGTTCTGTTTGGAGACAAGTGATACAGAGAGACTTTCATTTTAAAAAGTAGGTATCTGAGCCCCCAGATGGTGGTGAGGATCATTTCAAGGCTGCATTTGCCATGGTGTAGTCCATCCCTGCCAGCAGCACGGAGAGCCAGGGGACTGATCTTCGACTTCTTCCTGAAATGGGAGCAAAGTCGTTGGGGCTGCCATGCTGCTGGCCCACTGGTGATGGCATGAGGCCCGAGCCATTTTGAAGCCCAGGCCTAATGAATGTGCTTCTGGCAAGCTGCGGAAGTGGGAGGGCGAGGAGACGATCCGGGGTGGTCTCAAATGGACCGGCAGCGGGCTAGAGGTTTTTTGAGGGCCCAAGAAGGGTGCACCTAGGCACAGATCCAGGAAATTCTACCCCAATATATTGGTGGCTTACCTGCCGGGAAAGTGATGAAGGTGTTACCCCAAGAAAATATAGCATCTGTCACTTGCCTGATATACCTATGGATTGCATACTGGTTAATCTGATATATGCCTCCTGCAGTGGCTTAATTCTGCAGCAACCGTCACAGGTGTCAGAAGGGATGTCCCTGTGCTGGTCAACCTGCAGCAGATGAAACAGTTCAGTGACAGAACATACAAATATACAAACAATGACGGACAGGTAAAGACCCTCTGGTCCATCCAGCCTGTCCCACACAATTGTGATACCTTGTGTATCGCAATATATACACTCTCCACCCCACCCAAAACCATGTGATCTCCTGGGAGAGATCAAAAACCAGCCAAAAACCCAGGCCAATTTGGGGAAGAAAAATCTGGGAAATTCCTTTCCGACCCATTCCGAGCGATCAAAACTAGTCCAGGACATCACTCTGGCCCTGAATTCCCTGCAGCACCTACCTTTTGTAAGAGGTGATGTCTGCCCCAGCCAGAAACAGGTCCGGTTCTTGCTTGAAGGGGGAGGAGAAGAGTAGGCACGAGATGGCAGCCTATTCCAGAGGTCCAATATTCAGCCTCTCTTGTGAAGCAGCGGTGGTGAAAACAAGCCTGTTCTGACATGCACACATCGGAATGTAAATTTGGATCCTGTGGTAAGGGTAGTGACAGATTTGGACATGTAGTTGAACCTGCATGTGTTGTCCCCCTGATCTAAATCATAGAGCATAATAGGAACCCCCAAAGGAATTCCCATCCTTGGCACTTTGTTGTTGCAAGTTCCCTTGCTGCAGTGACCAGCAATACAAACAATGTTAACAAGCAGAAGTGGCACCCTCCACACCAAAATAAACTAATGCAGAGAGTTAAATATAACTAAATATCAATGTTTCCTCCAAAACAATTACAGGTTTTGAATCAACTTTGGAAACAACAAATTAGTTTGAAGAATCCAACTACAGCAGGCAAGGCCTGTAGATTAATCATTTACATATCTCTATGGGCAAGGTTAGTACTAGGGGCAGAGCTCACCCAAACATCCAGAATTTTAATTTGGGACCTCATTATCACAGCTCCTCATTTGCCAGGAGGCTGATGCTGCTTGGCAGACCAAGCTTCCTTTGACTTGCTCTTTTAATTGGCGCAAACTATGGTCCACAGCGACTTGACACTTGCCCATGAGTGCCCACAACAAGACCCTATGCCAAGAACGAAACCTCACAATTTTGTTCACATTTTAGACACTTAAGTTCTGGGCAGTGTCATTTTGTTATCTTTTGGTATGCTTTAATGTTTTAAATTACCACAGCTGAAATGTTACTTCCGGCAATCTGTCTAATCAAAATCCTTTTCATCAAGATTAACATGTCTAATTAAAACTACACATGCACATCTTTAAAAGCCAGGTTAACTGATCCAAAAACAGAGAAGTGCCATTCCTGGCCACAACCTTAGATTTATTCCATGATGTAGTAGCATTAGTTGCTATTTGGTATTTTAATATTGCCATCTGGGAAACTGTTGACAGCTTTATTTCTATATTCAATTATTATTATTGTTGTGTTTTAAGGCCATCTGTTGAATCAAAACAATGGAAAATGTCATCAAAACAATACAGCTACTATATATGCAAATAGGCCCTCTCTCTTTGTGAAACTAAGAGCCCAGCAAAACATCCTTGTGCTATATGTAATTTTCCAATTCAATCACTCCACTTTCTGGTTCTCAGTGTCTACTCTCTCAGTTTAAGGATGTGCTGAAAATGAGTTCCATCCTGTTTCAATTTAAGAAATGTTGACAAGTTGTGGCCCCAGTATTCTGCAGGGGTCCGGCTAGTCTCCTATCGTAGGTAGGAGACAAGCCGAATCCACTGGATAAAGGGAGATGCCCACTTGCATCAGGATTAACCATTTCTGGGATTTTATGGCAAGCCTTATCAGGGGCAGAACCTCCACCTGCCTCTTACAGGGCAAGTGTCATGGGGGGAGGAGTCAATGACAGGGACTCCCCAGTGTATGGAGTTCCCACTTGGCTGGTTTATTCAAGATCCGGCATTTACTGCAATCCAGTACATTGAGTGAGATGAGGCATACGCATTCCAGATGGGCAATAGACTCAGGGGGGTGGGGGGAGGAGAAGAGTAGGCCAGGGATGTGAACTGGACTCATGTAGAATGCCACATGAATTTTTTACCACAGTGGGGCCTGGGCAACTTCCCCAAAGGTGGCTGATACCACGTATTCATATACACACCCACAGTGGCACTTATACTTGCCTGCCTCATGCAAATTAGATACCTTCCTAATGACCTTACAAAATCCAGTATGATCAGTGCTGGAGGGCACTGGCTGGCATGATCCTGGCAAAAGCACCAAGATCGCATCCTGTGGTTTTTGGAGCCTGTGTGTTTTCACTTGAATGGTAGCTAGCACATTTTTGCTTCTGATAAGATTTCCTCTGTCCTTTGTCTAGGTGTGAGGGCCTGGGGGTGAACAAATGCATACATGCCATTTGGCTTTAATGCTGAGATTCAAAGAGCATTTATTTCTTTCTTTGCCTGTTCTTTGTTTGGCCAGACATGAAAGACTTTTGAAATATTAATATATTCCAGGCTGCTACTGTGAGAGGAGATGCGTATGGTCAAGTTATTTGGAATGCCTATCAAGATTCAAAACCAATCAGCTGCCAAAAGATGAGGGTTCAAGTTATATCTGCCTGGAAGGTAGAATTGATTAAAAACTTGTTTACCTGTTCAAAAAGGATCTGGGACTTCTTCAAAGAAAGTTGCTTAGTGCGAAAAAGATTCTTTTGATCTGAGGTGTGAGAAGTTGCTCGGACCAAGGAGAATTACTGTAGTCTTTCACCATATGTTCAGTTCGCTGACTTCAAATTTATTTCTGGGCAACTCACCTGCAGCAAAAAAGAACGATATGAGCAGAGGTCTTTGCTTATAGAAAATGTTCATCGAAAGACTCACTGGGGGCGATTTTGCCGGCGCTGAGGGGTTGGGTTTGGAGGCGGGACTGCTGGCAAAATCAAAAAGATTGGCAGCGGGTCCCGAATCCGCTTCCAACCCGCCTCCAATCAATCTTCCCGGGAGTCGGGTCCCCCGATTTGCGCAGGGACCCAACTCCTAGCGGTGGGAAGAGGATTATAGCCACTTAACTGCTTGTTAACAGGTAGTTAACAGGCAGTTAAGAGGCTTTTTCCAATTTTGACACTTCTACTGTGGGCTTCCCGATGTCGGGAAACCCCGCCAGGGTATGTGAGGCATGCTGTGGGTCTACTGTAATGTTTGTGTATAGATGACAGCTGCAGAAATGGTGCAAAGGATCCAATGGGACACTGGTGAGTTGCAGAGGTAAGAAAATGTTGGGAAAGTAATTCTTAATGTGCTTAGAATTTTCTGTACGTGACAAGCTTTGAAGTGTTTGTGTAGTCCCACCTCATTGGGAGAACCTCTTTCACCAGTGACAGATCGCTTCTGTAACCTCGCCTGTACCTGCCATCCATTTTAGCCTAAGGAGAGAGTCACTGGAGAGCCTGGATGCAAGGGCTCACCTTTGTACAGTGATTGTCAGTGTTTGCAGCACCTCAATGCTGTCAAACACTGAAAAAATCATCTGACAAAAAGAAATGGTGGTGGCCCCTTTAAGAAAACCGGCAGATGACGCATCATTAACTGACATCATCTGACAATGGCTTTCTCTTAATTGGCCGGCAAACCCGCAGGGCGGGCTTAATAAGGCCAATTGACGCAAAATAGCGTCTGCGTCGGATGTCGCTGGGGGCAGGACTAGAACCCGAAAGGCAGCAGTCCCACCCCCAATGCGCCTCTTCAGGTAAGATCCCGGCCACTGAGTCTGAGCAAGGACTCTCAGAATTCAAATTTGTCATTTTGGTTTCACAAAATGGTTTAAGATATCAGAGAAAAAGAAAAGAAAGACTTGCATTTATATAGCGCCTTTCACGACCACCGGACATCCCAAAGTGCTTTACAGCCAAGGAAGTACTTTTAGAAGTGTGCTCACTGAAGTAATGTAGGAAACACAGCAGCCAAAATTGCGCACAGCAAGCTCCCACAAACAGCAATGTGATAATGACCAGATAATCTGTTTTTGTTATGTTGATTGAGGGATAAATATTGGCCAGGACACCAGGGATAACTCCCCTGCTCTTCTTCGAAATAGTGCCATGGGATCTTTTACATCCACCTGAGAGCGCAGATGGGGCCTCGGTTTAACGTCTCATCCGAAAGACGGCACCGCCAACAGTGCAGAGCTCCCTCAGCACTGCACTGGAGTGTCAGCCTAGATTTTTGTGCTCAAGTGTCTGGAGTGGGACTTGAACCCACAAGATAAATACTGTTATTTGAAAGATAAATGCTACATTGTTATTTTATTTGCTGATTTAACTTTCTTATAAACTTAGTTTGTATTTTTAACCTGAACTATAGATCAGGAGTGTATGCTGGTCAACTTGTACTATTTCCAGTGTATACATCAAGGGTGGATTGGTAACCCTGAGTCACATTATTTCTAGACCACTTCACACATAAGTTTGAGCTTTGATTCATAGGAGTGGTTGCCTATGGAAGCTGCCTTTGATAGTTAGCCTGGATAAAAGGTGTTGTAAGAAGGCCCAATTTGAAATGCTGGTGTCAAGATGTGAAACCATGGATCAGAAGCAAGCCCAAGTCTGGATTTTCTGCTCCTGCTCACCTTTATAGCGCTGTAAATTGGGCACTGCAAGCAGATAATGGGCAAGAGTTCTGTTCCACTGGAACTCTGTCCATATTTGCAGTGAGCACCCAGTTTATGGACTGCAATGTTTCATACCACTCCCATAGGTGAGCCCTCACTCCCTATATCCCGGAAAGCGATTTTACTTGCTCAAATATTTAGGTAAATTTGTAAGTTGCCCAGGGTTTAACAGAGAACTTTCTTCATTATATTCTGGGTTATTGGTTTTATCATGTGCACTCACATGGCCTTCCTTAACTATGTAAGGTGCCAGAATAAACTTTTCATTAGAACATGAATTAGGCCCCAAAATTCCAATGGTTTGATAGGACATCAACCTAGTAGATTTTTTGGGGGGATCGAAATTTGGGATGTAGAGAGGATACACTGGCTTTATGCCAGCTTTAAATTCTATCTTAAATTCTACAAGTAAAGAACTGTGTGAGATGCACACACCCAAGCTCAGCTGCAAATGAGTTTAGGCCAAGATGACATCATAAGTTTATGTTCTGTCATTTCAAATCTAGGATCCACCCCTCAAGACAATTCCAGTATAAAACATAAACCAACAGCTTAGGAAGGCCAATGGTGGAACCTTAAAGGTGAATTGTTGTGTTTTATGTTGTTGTTATAAAAACTTGAGCCCGATTTTAACTTGGAGCGTGAGTTTGGCGTGAGGTCAATGGGGTGGGTGTCAAGCTTACCTGACCATGCTAGAATGAGGCCCAGACAATTTTAACTCCCGAGCCTTATTTCTATCTCTCAGGTGAGCCTCCTGTCCGATCTTGGCAAGAATCAGAACTTGGCCGGTCAGTGGGAGATGGCCGCTACAGGAGACCTTGGGCATGGGGGATTAAGATCGGTCCCGAACTTTCCTTTTAGAATCGTACAGCACAGAAGGAAACCATTCAGCCCATAGTGTCTGTGCTGGCTCTTTGAAAGAGCTATCCAATTAGTCCCACTCCCCTGCTCTTTCCCTATAGCCCTGCAAATTTCTCCTTTTAATGTAGTTATCCAATTCCCTTTTGAAAGTTACGACTTAATCTGCTCCCACCACCCTCCCAGGTATGTATACTCTGATAGGTCCAGGCTCCCTCCAGTATGCTCGACATGTAGTACTGCATCAAGTGGTGGCCTGCTGTGTCCTCCACAATCTCACTCTTCAGAATGGCCTAGAAATTGAGGGCTGGATTTTCATTGACCCGTGGAGGTGGGTTTGGAGGCGTGTGGGGGGTTAAAATTGCGAAAACTGGCGGGCGGGCACAAGTCCGCCTCCATCCCGCCTCCACTCAATTTTCATTAAATCGTGTCTGCTGGTCCCGACTCCGTCTCACCTCTAAGAGGCGGGATAGGCTGTTAAGGCCCTTAACAAGCACTAAATTGCCTCTATAATGCCATTTTGAAAGGCCTTTGTGATTTTAACCCTTTTTCTACGTGAAGCACACCTGTTCTGAACCACGAATGTGAAACCTGGCGGGAGCACATTTGGCTGGCTGGATGGATGGGAGACATATCTGGGAGTGGTGGTGCAAAAATATCTGGGAGCAGACTTAGGGCTGCTGCTGCTCATTTTGCTTCCAGGTCCTCTCACAGCAAAGGCCAGGCAGTCTTTGCAGACCTTCAATGCAGCAGCAATGATGACATCATCAGAGGCGACTTTCAGACTGAAAACACTAATTGGTTCATGGGTTCCCACATGCTGGAACTCAATTGCCCAATTAGGTGAAAATCGCATCAATCTCCCACATCCAATTGCAGTCGGGTGGATAACACGAAAAGTGGATGACACGACCCCAACCCGCCCCAGTATCAAAATCCAGCCCTGAGATTCCTGAGGAGGAGACTGAGTCAGAAGCTGAAACACTGAGACAGAGGCACTGGGGCTTGAGGAGGACACACAGGGCTCGATTTTAATAGCCCTGAGGAGGCGGGTTTGGAGGTGGGTCTGTTGGGAAAATTGGGAAAAATGGCTTCAGACACCCAACCCGCCTCCATCCCGCCCCCACCCGATTTTCCTGAGTGTCTGTTTAGCCGCTCCCAAACTGACCCATCTCCAACTGGTGGACAGGTAGTTAAGGCAGTTAACAGCCTGTTAACTGCCTTGCTAATCCTATTTTCATAGTGGCTTCCCATTTTCCTGCTACTGGCTCCTGTTTCCTGACTAGTCAGAAACAGGCCCGGTTCAAGGAGACGAGTTGCTGGAGGACATGTAGGGGGTGGTGGTTTTGTGTCAGCTTTACCTCTGACTTCTGAGCGGTTCGAATCGCTCCCACTCCCTTGGTTCTAGACCTTGGACTTATTTGGGGGTTGTGACAAAAGGTGCAACAGACAACTGAGTTTGATGAAAAAAAACTTTAATCTTTATTAAAAGATAAAACACAAATAATAACACTTTTAACACTCTAAAGGTGGGGAACACACACAAGCGAGGGAAATGACAGTAGAACAATACTTCACCCCTCCCAACCCCACTTTACTAGCTAAGTTAGGTTTTGAAGGACCAGGGATAATGCTCACCAATCCTTTGACAGTTGGGCTAAATCGCAGTTTTGGGGTTCGCTGTTTATGGCGGTTAGTGTCTGCCGTACCCCATACGTGGTAGAGGACTTCACCTGGATCTCTGGTCAGTCTTCGCGAGTCCGCTGATGCGGTAGGATGTCGTTATGGATTTATCTGGTGAGTACCCAATTTCTTTAGTTGAGCAGTAGGGCTTAGAGTCTTTGGGGAAAATCTTACCCAGGGGTAAGTCAGGAGTAGTTTGTAGTGTGGAAACTTTGCGATTCTTCGGGTTTTCTTCCCTGGAGTTGGTCTTTGTTGGTCACGGTGGCCTGCGATTACCCGGTCAGTTGGGGGTACTGCGCGGTTGTTGGTTTTGTGAGGCCTTTGGTTTCCGCGATGGCTTTAGGCCTTGGTTGGTGTGTCGGTCGACCTCGTGGAGCCGTCGATGACTGGTTGCTGCTTGTTGCTCCGGGTGACTGTATTGGGGCCGTTGTTGGGGGTCCGTCGAGGTGGTGTCTTCGCGAGCTGGACTCAGGTGTGTCTGAGTGGTGAGCGATGCCGACTCGCTTCCAGCTCAGGCCTTCTTCTCCTTGGTCTCTCCTCTTTCTGATGACCACCAGTTGCGACTGACTGCTCGACCCAACGAACGCTGAACTGTGTTGTTTCTCTCTCTTTTTCTCTTTTTGTGCGCTTGGTGGGCCTTCAATTATACAGAATTGAAGTGGCCTTATCTACCCGCCAAATCTACTCGGTTCATTGTCTAGTTTTGGCGGGCTCGTAAATCGGTAACGATTTACTAGCACGTTAACTGGGTTTTAACAGGCCTTCAATCTCACCCATTGAATATGGCCTTATCTACCCGCCAAATCTGCTCAGTTCATTGTCTGAATTTGGCGGGCCTGCTACCAGTAACTGCTCTGTAAGTGTCAAATGGGTTTTGGGATGGTTTGCATCCTGTCGATCTCCTTGGCTGATTGCTGGTGATTGGTTTCGTGTTTTGGGTTCCTAGGCTGATCTATAGCTTAGTCCTGGGTGCTCTGTATTATGCATGTTTCCTGATGGGCCCTGTAATCGGTTTGATGGGACCTGTTGTTTTGGGTGGGACTGTCTTCTCCTAGGGTCTATTGTCAAAATGTTAATGCTTGCTGGGGCTTTGAGTGAGGTCATCCCGGTTCCCCAGACATTGCAATTAACTGCAATACCCAAACTGCTTTTACAAAGGTTGATACCACCTCTTGTTCCTTTACAGGCCCAGACATAGTTTTAAAATGCCAAAACTTGTTTTTTGGTCTTACAGTCTCTTAGGTTAGGCCCAAATGCAATATTATCACTCTGAGGTAGTTCCAAAGTCCTTTTTCCTTAGGTTTTAGGGATTTGTAAATTTTGGAAACCTTACAGACATGATTTGTATGCATTGGTGGTGCGCTTTAAAAGCACCCCTGAAACATGGCTGACATTCAAATGCAACAACTCTGCTGTTGTAGGTATGGGATAAGATTTTGCACATCTACTGACCTTCTGACTGTTAAAGCTGACACCCATCTGCAGTGTGTCATGAATGGAATTATTTCAGGCCACTTCGACTGTGTTACTTCAATTGAAATCTATAGCAAGGGGATAAGAAACATTTATGCCCTCACATCCTGGTCCTCATAATCAGGGGAGTAGAAGCCGCGTGGCTCACCACATTTCTTCCTGGGAAGAGGAGAAGGACGAGGGGAGCCTTGCATGCCCTATTGTGACCAATGCAGCATCCCTCCAGTTCACTGTGCCCGTCAAGCAGGATATGCACACTGCCATGCCACACTACCATAAGCTTACTCTTCGACCATAGGTGGCCACCATATGGCTCTGTAATTGCAGGCGACACTTGTCCAACGTCATACTTCATCTCTGCTATACCTTCTTATTTCCCATCACTGTTACCATCAGCATTACAAATGTAAGTCGCCCTGATCCCTCAATGCGCTTTTGCCATTACCCAGAACACATAGGCCACACAATCAACTGTTTGCCATAATTTCTCTTTAACACATGACAAAATATACCAACAACAGTCAGAAAAAAAAGAAACATCACCCAAGTGAGTCCCCTTGTGACTTATAGGTGCTTACTTTTTCTCTTCCGCATGCTTCTACGTGGTGCTTTCCCTGTGGCTTCAGCAGATGTAGAGGCACCTTGCTGACTAGGATGCTGCTCCTGCTTAGACGTCTTTGGCGGGCGTCCTCTGGGTTTGGGAGCCTGGGAGGGCTCTTCAACAGTCTGCTCTTCCTACGGCTGTGCAGGGGCTGAAACGGCCATCTCAGTTGTCTCTGCAAAGTGGGTCTCTGACCGAGGTCTCCGCAGTGGCATGGTCGTGTGAGTGCTTTGAGGGGAGCCCACACTGCCTTCTGTCCTGCCAACAACATCCCTCTCATGGGTCAGCCGCACCTCAGTGCTGGCAAGTGGCAGGAGAGCACCTTGCTGCACTTCAGGGGGGCCATGAGGACCCGTATCTGCACTGGCAGTCCTCCTCAAAAGGACGTCCATGAAGCTCTGGTCTCTCTGCTCAATAGCTGCCATCGCTCCTCCAGAGATGTCAGTCTATTCTGAACAGTCACCATGTTTTCCTGACTCTGGCGACTTATTTCCTCCATGGCGGTAGCCATCCTTTCCACTGAGGTAGCCAGCCTTTCCACGGAGGTTGCCATCCTATCCATGGTGGTGCGTTCATGCGCCACTACCTCCACCACGGCAGTGCTGATGTTACAGATGGACTCCTCCATTCTCTCCACACTCGCACTAACCTTGGAGGCAAACCCTTTCAGAGACACCTGCACTTGTTTCTGTATTTCACGAACCGCTTTTTCTGGATGGCTCCAGAGGCACAGCGTCTGCACACAGCTCAGCAGAGCCAGGAGAGTCCTGCGACCTCCAAGGAGGACTCTCTACTGCTGTTGCTGTCTCCACCATCTGCTGATGCTCACTTGTGCACTGTGGCAACACTACTCTAACTCGCGAGGACCCCACCAAGGTGTGCATTACTGCGCTGGTGCTGGGTGCGCTGAGTCTGGTGATGCTGGTCTCTCAGAGGCTTCAGGTTCCTCTGAGGAGATGTCTGGGTCTTCGTCCTGGAACGTGGGGAGGGGGGCACTCGATGGTCCTGTGGGGGAGTAAAGGCTTGAATTAAACATCTGATATTGATGTAGCAGACACAGCCTTTTGAGCAGATGATACAAAGTGATTCTCTATGAACATCATATTGCATTGCTTTCTGAGAGGGATGAAAATCTATTATGTCACCAGCTTCCTCTAGTGTGCCCGTCTCTCCATCTCCCACTTCTAGGTCCTCGCCACCTCCAGCAATCTCGTTTGCTGCCTCCTCAGCACTGGTCAATGTTGCAAGGGAAGCTGTTCCTCCTCCAGTCTTTGCTCTCTCCCTCTTATTGTCGGCTATCTTTTCCTGCAAGGAGGCACACAAGCAGTTTTCAGCCATAGTGATGGAGTGAGTGCGATTAATCTCTACCATAGAAGATTTGAGTGAGACGAAGATGGGGTAAGGTGCCAAGAGGAAGGTAGCTCCCTGTGTGTTGTTAGTTGTTGTCACTGCATCACAGTGAGTGCGAGTCTAAGGGGTGCATAGGCAGGATGCTGAAGTGATTCAGTGCAGAGACAGAGATGGATAGGAAAGGGTGCAAGGGAAGTAAGAGTAAGGTGGGATGTGAAGGAGGAGGCTTCCAAAGCAGAGTGCTGGTGATGAAGAGAAGGGAAGCAGAGTGAAGGCAAGTAAGATGGGATACTCACTTTTGATGTTCTCACAAGATCATTAAACCTTCTGCGGCACTGGATCCATGAGCGTGCATATATGGACCTTGCGCTCATCTCCTGAGCAATGCGCAGCCAGGCTGCCTCGGTCTGCTGAGGAGGTGTAAGATCCGGATCACAGGCTCACACCGATTACCCAACAGGGTTTTAGAAGTTGTAAGGCTTTTATTAAAGAGCTACAGTTTTAAAGCATAACCAGGTATTACATATGGTTTAAGCTGAGTATAATAGACATACAACCCGTGACAGTAGGAAGCGATCTACGACTCCCGAAGCGGAACGCCACGACCGGACGGACGGTTGGTTGGATGTCTGATGAGGCAGCGTGGAGAGGTCTTGGGTCAGCAAGTCTCTGTCGTCAGCAACAGCAGTCACCCCTGTTGATTCGTCCCCCTGGCTGTTGGAGTTGTTAGGCGTGATCCAGCATTGATCCACCTCAGAGGCTGAACTTAGTCAAGGTGTTAGGCCTGAGCCAGCATTGATTTCCACCTCGAAGAAGCCTTCGCCCCTCGCTGTCTGATTTCCTCTCTCGGTGATCTATATTTATAGTTATTTCGGTGGGCTGGTAATCACCTGGTGTCAATCATTTGATCCCCCATCCTATTGTCCAATTGTGAAGTGGGAAGGCATCCCTCGCCATCCCTTTCTGCATGACTGACAAGGCCTCCCTCTTATCTTTCTGAGGAATGTTTTTGTTATGTTTCTTTAAGGACATTTTATTACTTTTCGGCTCCATTTTTGTCTATTATCCCCCACCCTGTGTTGTTTTGCATTTTACGATTCCCTTATCACTTCTATTTGTCTTTTGATGCTTGATATTCGACCTTGCTGGCATTTCTGCTATCTGTTCCCGGCTGCATGTTGTCAGTCTCTGTTCTAAGAATTAAAACCCATCTTTGAATCTAACAGCTATTTCTTACAATTCCCTTCTTTGAGAAGGAAATATCCTTATTGACTTCTCACAATCGGCTCTTGACTAATCTAGCTAGTTCTTATTGCTCTCTCAACTTGGGCATTAGTTAGTAGGGAGTCTTGAAGATTTCTCCCTTCCTTACAGTCCATTCCTTTGAGGAGAAGGAGCAACCTCTGACCTCTTACTCAAATTCAATCACTGTTCCGGTGTTCCAATTCTGCCCCGCCTGGGGTATCCTCTGTTTCTTCTATCTTTCCTGATGTTACCCCGCCTGGGGTCTCCTCTGCATTGCTTTGGATCTTCTCTTTCGGTGTGCTCAATTAATTTGTTGGTGCTGGTTAGTCATAGGCATGAGTATACAATTGGCTTATGTATCAAAGTCTTACTACACAGGTTACATATATCAAATACACTATCATTACAAGTTGGATAACTACCAGAGCGTGTGAAATAATACGAACCTAAGGGTGCGCTGATGTATCAAGCCCAATATCCCACCAGTGTGAGTTGTCCTCTATGCTGTCAATTTCAATATCCATTCTCGAGTTGTCTTGCTCCAAAACATAAAAATGCTTTAGGGAGGAGTTCAGTCGCATCACGAGCTCACTGAAACCCTCAGACAACAGGGGAATGTCTAGGTTTTGATATTGAGTAAAACGTGTTGGTTGATAGGACAGGTCCTGTTAGACCCATAAAGCATGGTAGTTGCGGTAGTAGCGACACAGAAGGCACCACCAAAACCACCTCATACTGGATTCGCACTGGTTTTTCCCACGCTTTGTTACCTACAAAACACAATTATTACAGTCACAGTTAAATTCAGTCTTACAATCATTTCAAGCGACATTACAGTTTAACATCTAATCAACAAATCATGGACTTAAAAGATTCTCCAGATCTCTCTTTTACTCATATCCATCTTGTGGATAATTCTTACTAAACCTAATTTCTCCTTAGCCCTCAATTGTCCCAATCCAGATTCCATGTAACTCTCCACTTCAACTTCAATTTCAATCCCTCTAACAGGTACCAGTGTATTTAACTCTATTCTGATTGTTTCATTAATTAGATAGTTTCTCAATGGAGTATGTGTCAATGCTTTAAAGGTTGTCTCGCTCTCCTGAACCACATTAACCATTTCATGTTTTGCTGTTGTCAAGTAACTGAGCAGACTGAGACCCGTTCTTCAGTGCAGATTCACCATACATTCCCGGATGGCAATTGCCTCATACGTAAGGAATCATATTTGCACACTCATACCGGTATCTCAATATCGTGCCACACGTGCCATCCGATACAAATCTTTCTCGGGCTTTCAGGTGATCTTATCAAAAGATTGTCTGGAGGTCTTTGTTCATCTTCCACCGCATGGTCCTGATGTCTTGGATAGTGGCCAGACTGTCATTCAGTTTTCTTAAAAAGTTCATTATAGGCAGGGACACAAATGTCTCCGAGAGAAAGCTATCAATTTACTATTCTTAACTACACTTTCCTGACTTTCACTAGAAAGTTTGGAAAATTCCCATTTGGTGGTGTAATTCTCCTGTTTCTATCTCACACCCTCAATCACTTCCTCTCTCCATTTTACACATCCTATTAATTACTATTCATATCTCATTCATGAGCCCTGGAGAAACTTTACTGTCCAGTACAATATTTAAGATTGAAAACATAGATCAAACATTCTCACTTGGTCCAAGTTATTAACACTTTTTATTTATCATTATTTTAGAGGATCTTTTATTTTCCCAAAAGTAACCCAATATATAGTGCCTGAGTCCATTTTGTTATTACAAAATTATCCCAAATTACAAACAGCAGTACTGTTGAACTGACAGGTTTTGTCAATGTTCAATTTCATTTCTATCAATTTGTCTTCCATTTCCAATTTCAGAAACAAGTGATTCCCAGGCTAGGTGGCTTACACAGTGTTTTAACATTAGAGACAGAAGTGCTGCAATTAGTTTACAAGGTAACTTCCATATAACAAAAGAAAGAAGAGAATGCATTGTGACTCTACTTAGAGCCCAAGGGGTTAATTTATCAAATCATAATTTTCCTTCTGTCACTGTGGGGAAATATTAACTTAAAATTAAGAAACTTAAATTTAATAATGTCCAATATATTTAAATTTCATACTAAAGTTGTTGCTCAGTGAACTTAAACAGCTGTCAGTGGAAAGGGTTAACTCCTTTGCAGGTTTTAAGAAGGTGGAGCGAAACATTATCAGGCGCACGCAATTGCGTCACTTCACGTAAATTAAAAAAAACTTTCCCGATCGAAAAGACAGTTGTGTTTTCACACTTTAATTAAACACGAACAGAACAGATAAAACAAAACAAACTATCACATGCTTGCAGAACCAGTAAATTACGTCATATTTCTTATTGTCCTTTCTTCAGATGTCTTTCCAAAATACTGTAAAAACATTGAATATAACTGGAGAAAAATTAGTTTTTCACATTTAAGCAAATCAAATCAAACTGCTTTGGAAGATTTCACCATAGCAACCGCGACTCCAAGGTTAAATGTTAGACTGAAACTTAATCTTTTGTTAAACAAACTTTTTGTTGCTCTTCTCAGTTTTTACACACCAGCTTAACTTAAATTGTAGATCAATGTTTTTTTTTCCTCCAATTATTGTGGCACAATCTTATTTGCACATTCTTAAAACTTCCAAAATCCATTAAGCCATCAGGAGGGAAGAGAATCTCCCTGCACCCTCTGACAGAATCGACAAGAACTTGCAGGGACTCATCATTAAACCGAGGAGCTGTCTTGCCTCTGGAAGAAGTCATAGCTGTGAAAAGAAGTGCCGGAAACCACAATGGAAAGGCTCAGGCTGGAAGGCAGCTTTAAAAGGAGCTGTTATTATGATGTCATCAGAGGCGGCCAGCCGTCCCGATCCCACTCATTGGACCGACCAGCGCGCCTCCATGAAATTAACAAGGTACTTGAATAAAAATCGCAACTCTGCAGCTGTTCCCACCGGAAGTGACTCCCAAACTCGCCCACCACACAACCCGACTCCAACCCGCCTCGGGAAGTAAAATCGAGTCCACAGGGTCACAGTTTGCTGCTGAGAGAGAGCTGGGAGACACACTTATCAGACATAAGACAGACTTTCAGGAATGTGTGATCAGATAATAGTTAATCACAATCTCTAATAACCAGGATACTCCACATAATTTACATTTACAATCCTTCGGAACACTCCGTTCAGCATTAAAACTGAAGTCCTATGAGGACCTGCAAGTCCACAAACATCTTTTTCAGTTCCAGTGCAACTTCAAGTTTTCAACAGAAAAATTATGAACATCGTAACAATATTTCTGACAACAATCATGCGATGCTTCTGGAAGTTAATAATGAAAGTAATTCAGAATCACTGCAATGCACTCCCCTGTCTTTTAACTTTTTCCTCATTCTTAGTTTAACACTTCTTCTCAGTACAACTTGAGGACCTATGGTCTGAGATGTGGATGGCTACTGCATATGACTATGAGTCTCTTGGGATGGAGGTGTCCCTCTCTCAGGGCCGCTAAGTCTTGGGATGGACCTACGACGGACTGCTTCTCTGGGCTTGGAATCTCCTCAGTCTTGGCCCACTGACTTTCTTCCACGTTTGATGGCATCTGAGGGAGCTGCACAGAGAACTCCCTGATGCTGCTGTCTTGAGAGAAGAATCCTTGGAGCCATCTCCTGCTGTCCCACTAGGCACGGGTTGAAGATATTGCTTGCCACAGATCTGTAGAAGCACAGACC
Organism: Squalus acanthias; assembly: GCA_030390025.1. Taxonomy (NCBI): domain Eukaryota; kingdom Metazoa; phylum Chordata; class Chondrichthyes; order Squaliformes; family Squalidae; genus Squalus; species Squalus acanthias. The sequence continues at coordinate 28,379,498 of CM059438.1, read as the reverse complement.
TTATGGATTTATTAATATCCCTTTTTCCTTGGGTGAAGACATTTCTGAATATCCTGCAAACCCTCTGAAATGATGCCATGGATAACTTGATCTCTCCATTCTGTCACCCAAGTCCTGAATGCCACCAGTCAAAGCCTGCAGACTGGAGATATTTAATGGAGCCTTCTCCAGTGATATAATGTAATTGTTCCAGATGAAAGAATCTGTACAGCTCATGTAGCTCGCATGCTCATACCCTTTAGTTTGTTACTGCAGTTTTAGAGTTAACATTGGTCTGTAGTCTGTAAAATGTAGAGGAACAGCAGCTTACTGCCATCATACCTACCTTTGCTGACCTGCACTAGAGTTAGGGAGATTAGGAAGTTGTCACTTGCTATATGTCCCACCTCCTTCCACATGGTCCTGGCTGCTGTATTGGCAGGTCCTTTACCGCCCACTCCCACTATTTCATCCCTCCTGTGCCTAATTTTACTTATGCTATTGATGTCTGGCCCTGTAAGCTGCTGCAAATCTTTAAATAGTGCAGCAATATGCTATTATCTGCCACCCACTATACAAGCTCACAGTCAGAAATATTTCTAATGCCTGGAGCTCACTCAAGTAAAATGTCGCTGATCCCAGAAATGATGGCAGGATGAGCACTAATCGTGTGGGGTGGGTGAGAGTCACATTCCGCCACCATTTCCACTCGGGTTCACGCCCAATCAGAAAATCTAAGCTTCTGTCTCACCCACTGTACTGCAGTTCCAGCATTTTAAGTTCTCTTGAAACCTTTTATCATTGTTCCTAGGTGTACCGTGGCACAACACAGTCATGTTCATCTCTCACTCGTAGAATTGACCCATTTTTCTGGATTCAGCCTTTAAAAAACAATATTAGATCAGACTAAATTTAAAACTTTTGAGCATTAAAAGGTATTTAGCTGCTATTGCTGATAGCTATTGCATTCTTTGGCAGATAAAAACTTAAATTAAATGATTTTCATTTCATTTAAGTTTTTATCTGCCAAACGAGTAGAAGTGGCTGTGGGCCATATGTAATTACCTGTCATTTGCCCAGATTTAATGACTTTCTGATTTGCTATTAAATGATTCAGAGGGTGACTTACACAAATGCCAATGTTTAATTTATTGGAACAATTATTTCAATGAAAATACAGTTATTAAAACTACACAATAAAACTATACAATACACCAAGGGTAGTGGAAAGCTGGAACTCTCTGCTCCCAAAAAGCTGTTGAGGCTAGGTCAATTGAAAATTTCAAAACTGAGATTGATAGATTTTTGTTAGGTAAGCGTATTAAGGAATATGGAACCAGGGTAGGTAAATGGAGTTAAAATACGGCCATGATCTAATTGAATGGCGTAACAGGCTCGAGGGGCTGAATGGCACACTTCTGTTCCGATGTTCCTAAATGAAAATACAGTTATTAAAAAAAAATCATTCACATTCTTGTAAAGAAATCACAGGTTAAAACACATATTTGTATTCAACAAAGGCACTGAATTTCTGCAGGGGTTATCCCGATATCTCACTGCAACTTCGGCAAGAGATTGGCGGAACCTCAGGAGAAACAGCATTAAACTAACGTAACAAACCTAATCCTTCCAAACACGCTGGAAACTTACAACTCTGAGTGAGGAGTCTTAATACACTGTAACAAATAGACAAATTGGTATACTGCAGCTGGAAGGTCCCCTTGGAGTGAGATGAGATTCACAAAGCAGGAAGGTAAGTGGGTTTGGCAGTATTTTCCTTTAATCCTTAAAAACAGGCTGAAATGTTACAGTAGAACTTGCCAGTTATCTTAATGTTGCATTGCAACAATACACAAATTGGGAATCCAGCATAACTGTGAAGTTCCTGGCTATGAAGATATAATCCGTGAAAAATAAAAGCTCTGACATTATTTTCCTCTAAGCACTGATAATATTTGTCTGTCAATATTGTGAGTTCTTAGGGGTAAAAATTCAGTTGGTTGCGCCTCCCGTTAGCGCCTTAAATGGGCGCTAATGGGGCGTTAAGGCGCTAACGCCCGGGCGCAGCGCTGTTTGCGCCGCTCGAGAACTTAACTTGAGATTGTGCGGCGGCGCTAAAACTTACCGCTGCGACCACCTGCGCGCGCAGATTGTGACGTCATTCCGTGGTGCAACGCCCTTGGGGCGCCCCGGAGCAGAAATTGAGTGGCGCCCCCTGCCTTACCGCCTGGCGCTTCCAACGACCGGAAGACTGGAACGTTATCAATCGGTGTGGGGCTGGGGGGGGCGCTATTTAAAGGGGGCCTCTTCCTGTCTTTTTCTGTGGTCGACATTTATGCACCACTCGTTCTGAGAGAGAGAGAGAGATTCGGAGAGAGAGAGAGAGAGACTTCTACATTGACTCAACGCTTTGTGAGGTAGTTTTGCCTAGTTCATCCTAACTTTGCTGCTACTTTCGTTGCTGTACCTCATTACTTTTCTGGCAAAGAGAAGATGGGGGCTGCAATGATTGGGGGCGTCGTCCTGCTCCAGCTCAATCGGAGGAGAGTGAGATGCAGACAGAGAGTGGCAATGATGGCCAGACGGAGGAGGCCCATCAGGCGCATGTACAGGAGAGCTTACCCTCCCAGGGTATATCGTGAACAGCTCTCCTACATCCACATGTCCGAGGAGCTGTGTTTGCGAAGGCTGCGATTCAGCAAGGAGGTGGTCACTGAGCTCTGCCACCTGCTGCAGCCAGATCTGCAGCCTCAGCTGAGGTCCAGGACGTCTCTGTCGGTGGCAGTGAAGGTCACAGTGGCTTTGAACTTCTACGCCACTGGCTCATTCCAAGCTGCTGTTGGGGACCTCGCCAATATCTCCCAGTTTGCGGTGCATCGCTGCATCCGGCAGGTCACCAATGCCCTCTTCACAAGGAGACGAGACTTCATCTCCTTCCCTATGACCCCAGACAAGCAGCATGACCGTGCTATGGGCTTTGCGAGGGTAGCGGGCTTCCCCATGGTGCAGGGCGCCATTGACTGCACGCATGTGGCTTTGCGTGCTCCGCGAGAGAATGCAGAGGAGTTCCGGAACAGAAAGGGGTTCCATTCCTTGAATGTGCAGTTGGTCTGTGACCACAGACAGGTGATTCTCGCTGTCAATGCCCACTATCCGGGCAGCTGCCACGATGCTTTCATCCTGCGCCAGAGTACTGTGGCAGAAATTTTCGAGGCACCGCATCAGCCAGTTGGTTGGCTTCTGGGGGACAAGGGGTACGCATTGAGCACCTGGCTGATGACACCGCTCCGTGCGCCAAACACCCCTGCTGAGCTGCGGTACCAGGAAAGCCAACAAGCAACGAGGAACATTATTGAGCGCACAATCGGCGTGCTCAAACAACGATTCCGCTGTCTGGACCATTCCGGAGGAGCCCTGCAGTACTCGCCTGAGCAAGTTTCCAAATTCGTAGTGGTGTGCTGCATGTTGCACAACATGGCAATCCTCAGGACGCAGCCAATGCCACCAGGCCTTGCAGCACCACAAGAGGAGGAGGAGGAAGAGGAGGAACAGGCCAAGGACGATGATCAGCAGCAGCACCAAGGCAGGAGGGCGGCCCACAATGGTCAAACTGCAAGGGCCGTCCGTCAACGACTAATGGCAAGCCGCTTCTAGGGCCCCTGCCAGTGCTACAAACACGAATCAACCCAGCACGCAACCCCTAAGCCGGCCAAGGCACCAATAATTCCAACCACCAGCCATGTATATTTTGAATACAGAAACTTATTTATTGTACAAACTCTGTGTGTGTCAATTCCTCATGACAAACTCATAGAAATAAACACAAAAAAACAGTCAATAACATAACTGGTTCTCACAACCTGGAGATAATGTCCAAAACACTAAACAAAAGTTGGGCCATGAACCTCGGCCTTTAATAAAAAAATGACCAGCATTTTGGCACACCTCCTACTTTTTGCCCTTCGAGGGTGATCTCCTTCCCTTGCGCACTTCCCCCCTTCTAACCCTACTGCTCCTCCGTAATGGGACCTCAGTGGCTGCAGCAAGGCTGGTGGAAGGCTGCTGCTTGTCAGACCCTGACACTGCAGATGCCCCTGAAGGACGGCCTCGACCACTTCTGGGCCTGGAGGGCCCGGCTGCAGACTGCACCAACTCTGCATGGGCGGCAGCAGTCTGTCCTACAGGCGGTGGCAAGTGCAGTGGAGAAGTGACAGTGTTGGCAGCAGGAATGCTGTCATCGTGAGAGAGGACAGCAACTCCCTGCTCGCCCGACACACTGGCACTCCCACGGGGCAGCACTTCAGCATCCGGAGCAATTTGCCGGAGAACAGATTGCTGGCCTGCTGCGGCGCGGTGACAGCCCCGGGGACATGTGCACGAACCATCGAGGATGGCAGCAGTCAGTGCTCGCGTGGCCTCAATCTGAGTCTGCATGAGAGCAGGCTCAGATGGGTTCCTGGCAGCCAGTGACTGAATTGCAGCAGTAAGCTTTAGTGTGGCATCCGCCTGTGCTACAGCGAAGTGCTCCACACTCCTTGCCAGTGCCTCAATGCATTCGGGCACCCTTCCCACTGCACCCATGAGCTCAGTGTGCATGACCACCGCCTGGCTGTTCATTTCTGCAATCAGCCGCTCCTCCTCTGCGTCCATTGCATTAGGAGTGTCTGGCATACTCTCCCTCTGGGGAGAAGGCTCCCGTTCTTCCCTCCCCCCCCCATGGCGTTGCTGCAGCCCGCTGGGTCCTGGAACTTCACCATCATCAGCCCCTTCCCCCCTGCTCCCCCGTTCTTCCCTCCCCCCCCCATGGCGTTGCTGCAGCCCGCTGGGTCCTGGAACTTCACCATCATCAGCCCCTTCCCCCCTGCTCCCCCGTTCTTCCCTCCCCCCCCCCATGGCGTTGCTGCAGCCCGCTGGGTCCTGGAACTTCACCATCATCAGCTCCTTCCCCCCTGCTCCCCTCCGGGGAAGGCGTGTTCCCAGTGTGGCCATGGGCTTCCTCGGGAGAGGGTGGCACTGATGCTCCGGCTTCCTCTTCCTCCTCAGCTGCAGCATCACTCCCAGTGGCAGCTTCAGGGACCATCTCCTCAGCTGGTGAATCACCATCTGAAAGCAGGGAGGTACAAGAGTGGCTTTAGCGTGAGGACAGGGTGGCAGTAAGGGAGGAATAAGTGCAGCGAGTTAGCAAGTTGGATTGAAAGTGTCAAAGGCTGGTATTGTGAGGGACAAGTGGAAGGACAGAGGACAAAAAGGTGATGACCTTACCATTGCTGTCCACAACGGGGTCGGCGTCTCCAGTGGCGACGGGACCGATCACCCGGCTTGCCACAATCCTGTGGACGCGCTCCTCCAGATCGCTGAGGGGTTGCAGCTGAAGCCGCCCTCCACCTGTCCGTTGCTGCTGTCTCCGATTATGAGCCAGCTTAGCCTGCAAGAAAAAGGACAGCATCTGAGTCAATATACAGCCATGGTCTTGCCTGATGTGCCTCCCATAGGTGAATAGCCCTTACTGTATGCAGCCATGGTCTTGCCTGATGTGCCTCCCATAGGTGAATAGCCCTTACTGTATGCAAAGTGTGGAATGTGTGTGTGTGTTTGATGAAAGGGCCATAGGTGTTGCATGAGTGTTGTGCATTGGGGTTTTAAGACCCTCTGGCCATAGAGTGAGGTTGAGATGGAGGGATGGAGAGGTATTGAGAAAAAGCCACTCACCCTGACGACCCGAGTGAGGTCGTTGAACTTTTTGCGGCACTGGACATGGGTCCTGGGCACCATGCTCCTGGAGGAGACGCTCTGAGCCACCTCCCTCCACACTCTTCTGAACTCGCGTGGCAAAGGCCTCCTGCCACTCTCCGGGAACAGCATGCATCGTCTGCGCTCCACTGCGTCAACCAGAGCATCCAAGGCCCGCTCGGTGAAGCGATGAGCGCGTTCTCTCACCCTCTCCATGCTTGGCAGCAAAATGGATTACAGGTCTCTCCAGGCTGAGATTCAAGGCTGCAATGAGCAGGGTGTGGCTGGGGAGCAAGTGGCCCCCCCCGCTTTAAGAAGTGTCCGGCGCCAGTGTGTCTGTGTTCCCTCGCTAACTGGCAGCAGCTGCGCTGCGCTCGTGCGCTGAGTTAGCGCCTCACTCCTAGGCCTTTGCGCCTTAAGAGAGGTGTGCAGCGCCTAATTTAGCGCTCCACTCACCTCCCGGGGCGGTAAAAGTGAAGTTTCCTGTCAGTGCCGATAATTAGCGCCAGGCGCTAATATTTGCGCGCGGACGATATTTGCGCCCCAAATGGGGCGCGACCTAATTTCTACCCCTTAGACTCTTATATTGTCATCGATCTATAAGGTGGGATGCTGATGTGACATGAAGAACTTGTAGTAATTAAGCTGTAATCCAAAAGCAAGGATTATACAATGTCTCGCATAGCTGTGTACAGTGGAGACATTAGGCCTGATTTTAACTCTGGATGTAAGTACGGTGTATGGGGACTGCGGTGGGAGGGAAGTGCCCGTAATGACTCTTAAGAAATGGCCCATAAGAAATTCCAACCAAGTGAGTAAAGTGATTGGATTCGAATTTACACATGATTTTTGGTGTAATTTCAGCGTATGATCAGGGTAAACGACTTTTTTTTTGCAGCAAAATGGGACGGAAGCTGTTTCCACCCTGAGAATCAATCCTTTGAATTCTCTTGCACTTTTGACCATTCCATGCGATCTGCCCACCAAGTCCCAAATGAAGTAATTTAAATATATTAGAATGAGGGCCAGTGGCAATGCAGCTCCAAGTTTCCTGCTTTTACAATCGTAATGCACTCAAGGTAAGCTAGACTGAGAATTATAAAGTACAGCTGTTGCCAGGATCAGCTGTGACAGGCGGAACAGACAAGTTTGTGAGCCTGAAGGGTGTGGAGAACTCAGTAGCGATTACTGCAGCTGGGAATGATTTTTGGCATTCTGCATACAGAAAACTAAACATGCTTCTCACTACTTTTGACAGTGTTAGACCACCAGAAGAATTTACCCACCTACAGTAAGAGTTTCTCAGGAGCACGTATTGCATTTCTTATGGGCATATCATTCTATGCCATTATGTAAAGTTTCGCAATTATCGCGATTCGAAATAACGAGATAGAAGCAGATTCGTTTGATCAGTTTATTTAAACGAAATGCTGTCATGATTAAACAGGACACAGAAGCCTGTAAAATGGCCACCGCGCATCGTGGCAGAAGTTTCCAGAAGTACAGTGGGCAGACAAGAAGGAGTTCGAATAAACATTTTCGATAAGCACTGATAAAGACAGGATGCAACCTGTTTGCATTTGTGACAATAGCAAAAGATATGAGTGCTGGAATCGTTTTCCATGCACAAGTAAGGACCATTGTACTGGGCAATCGAAGGCCCATCCAGACACATCAATACGCAAATACCCCCACGGCTCTACAATGAGAGAGCCATTCTCGGGTGATTAAACAAGTATTCGGGGGCCCCCAAAACCCAGCCAGGGAGGCTCCGAGCCGGTTCAACAATGGGGAAAACATTAACGGGTAGTTGGCCAGTCTCAGGTGCTACCGAAACCCGTTAAAGACAAGAATCACCCCATGCTGGGAGTTTTGAGCGCCAATATTTCACAAAGGACAAACATTAAGATTTGAGCGGGAGATAGGGGAACACAGCACTATAACTATAGACAACAAATGTCCATCGCTCTCTTATTCTCTTATCTCGGCTGATGCTCTTGATTCGACTCTTATTCGCTTGATTCGTGCTCTTGTTTCTCTGGACTGTTGACTCTGGACTTTTAGCCGCACTGGACGGTTATTCGAATGTTGGGTGGAGCTCAATCGGGACGAGCCGCCTCGAAGAAGGGCGAGTAACCGGGTGCACCATCCCGAGTGTCGGTAAACGGTGTTTTGGACCCGAAGAGACGAGACGAGACGAGAAGAAGAAGAATCCACGTGCCGCCGCGGTCAGTAAACCCCGACCGCGCCGAATTTATACAAACTCTATCAGTTACTGCACGAACTGGTCATAGACTCTTCCTCGAATTTTATCGACAACTGGTGTCGATACAGGAAGACTCTTCTTTGAATTCTACCGGCAACTGGTGTCGGTCCAGGAAGACTTTTCTTTGAGTTCTACAGCCGGGCCCGAGCACTGTCGAGTTCTTCATGACAACGGGGAGCCCGGCCTGCTTGCAGCAGCAGCGAAGATAAACAAGTGGGGTACAGAGACCCCTCCAAACACGTGACAGTCAGGTGCTGCAGCGAAACGAGCCGAGTGCCTCACTTTAAAATTCTCCGAAGTATCACGAGTGGTGAGCATGTTTCCCGATCCTACAAATCTAGATGTAGTGTAGGTATTGATAAGGGAGGGTGGTTTTATTAAGGATAAAGTATAATGTGTTCCCCTTTTTACGATGTGCCGTGCGTTCTTCATTACCATAGACCAAGCTTTATGAATGTATGTATACTTGTACTCTCGTTAATTTGCGCCTATGACATGTACTTCATGATCTTGGATGCTATGCAATAAAGATTTCCATTTCGTACTATTCAACCAGGTCTATTTGAGTTTTTCTCTGCATTACTGCTCTCGCACCTAAGTCCAGTGTTAGAACCGTAAGGGCGAGTGGGTCGAACCACTCACAGGTGCTTATTGCAACAAGGCTGGCCGGAGACCAGAGCAAGCAATAGTATTAGGCAACGAAGGCCTAACCCCGCACCAGCACCGTCTGCGATACAAGCACGACACAAGACCCCTTACAAAAAATGGCAACCGCAGCAGGACTCTGGCAGCAAGAGAGTAATATTTTAGACCCTGGTGTGAATAGGCGAAATGTGATGGATGAGAGGGTAGCCGACTATGTGTGACCTACTGATGGATAAGCGTCCGCTAGACGCAGCCATCAAATGGACAGGCAGTAAAGAGCATAAGAAGTCGGTAGAGAAAGCGGTCTGGCTGATGTGCTACAAGAAGCAAGTCCAACTTTCGGACCAGGTCATTGTAGCACAGGCAGCTCAGATCAGGGAATTGGAAGTTGAGATGGAGGAAAAGATCACGGGAGGACAGAAACTCACTGCATCCTTGAATGCGTTACATCAGGAACGCCAGATAGTAGCCAACCACCATGAGGCTAAAATTGATTACCTAGAGTGTCAGGTCACGGAAGCAAAATTAAACGAGGGTAGGATTAGAGAACGGTGTGCCCGCCTAGCTAACCAGATAAAAGCCCAGGAAGAAAGCTTGAAGGGAGTTAGGGCGGCATATAAGATGGCCCTCGAGGATAGGCATGAGGGAGCCGACCACAGTGTTTGCCAGAAGGAGATAGGGAACCTAAGAGAGGCCCTGAATAAGGCAAACGGCATGATGTGCCTCATCAGCCCGTCAGCCAACCAGCCACAGGTGGGTGGGGAATTCCCAAAATCCCTACCAGACAAAGCAGAGGAGGTATTTGCCACTGCGCCCTCCACGCCACCCAGCTATTCGGCAACCTGGATAAGGGAGGAAGTGGTGGAAATAGAGAAGGAGGTTCCCGAGGTAGGACAATCCCCAGAGGTAGAGTCGAAACCGGGACCGATGTGTCCGCTCCGAGGTCACAAGAGAGGCCCGAATGGGGAAAATGGGGAGGACGGGGATGTCCTGAACCAGCTGGTATTGCCCCACAGCTCACACCAGCTGAGAGCAATGATTAGCCATGTACGGAAGCTGTCCGAATCAGACGACCCTTCCGTACACTTTAGGGAGGTAGAACAGACCGCAGCAATTAATGGCTGCGACGATGTGGAAAAGACCAAAATGTTGCTGTTCTCGTTAGATAGCTCGATCCTTCAGTGTCTCTCAGACGAGAGCAAGAAGGGGAATAAAACCTATGAGGAGTTACGGGACGAGGTCCCAGAAGTGTTAGGGGCGGATGACGAAGGTCCGTTCGTCAGATTGAGTCAAACCATACAGATGGAGGGAGAACCCCCGAAGGTTTTCGCCGACAGGCTGTGGCCAGTATACCAGCGTAGCTGCCCAGGTGCGCCAGCGCGCCACTACCTGAACGGTGCCGGTTTAACTCATTGGCTCAGGTGTTTAGTAGCCAACAGTTTGCCAGCCATCAGGGAGCAGGCCAAAGCGTGGTTTGATCCCACTAACCCCGCCACAACAGAGGAGTCGGTCCTAAATCGACTCACGATAGGGTATCGTAACACTAGGAGCACGGGAGCGCGTCCCCTTAAGGGAAAGGTGCATGAGGCACGGCCCGCAGCCCCGGCTCAAAAGGAGTGGCATCAGGAGGGAAACCGCGCCCCACAGGCCAGTGGTGCTTGTTACGGGTGCGGGAAGACAGGTCACTGGCGTAAGAACTGTAGGAACCCCTGGAAGGACCCCAGGGATAAAACTCCCGCAGTCCGAACCCAAGCGCCTGTCTCTGAGAGAGGAGCTGGTGTGCCTATCCATCCCGATGCGATAGAATCAATGTTGAGAGCTATGCGGTCCCTTATGATTTCGCAAGGAAGGGTAGCAGTCGCTACCGGCCTCACAGAGGCCACAACCCCGTCCACAGGTACCCAATGACTAGAGCCCGCACAGCCCGTCTACCTGTGTCCGCTCAGCTATGATGTGTGGAAAAGACCCCTGGTTGAGATGGAAGTAGAGAAGCAGAAGGGTAGTTATTTGTTGGACACGGGAGCTTCATGCACCGTGATTCATACGGATAGCCCCTTTGACTCACCGCTGTCTACCAAGGTCCCATACACATTAGCAGGGTTCACGGGAAAAGAGCAGGCTGGCGCGTTCTCCATTCCGCTCTCCATTCATTTAGGAGCACTCCACACCACATGGAAGTGCATACTGATGAAATGGCAAGAGGGGGGTGGCAGAGGTATCCTCGGATCGGATCTCCTATCGGAACACGGGATCCTCGTGGACCTTAGGAATCACTGTCTCTGGGGAGCCAAGGGTGGCAAAGGCAAGGTAGTTGTAATCCCGGGGAAGGAAGGTAAAGGGGCCCTGTGTACCATGAAGCCATCCGGAGGTTACGACCTCGGGCTTATGGTCGCGGATGTCCCAACGGACGTGTCAGATAATATGCACGCGTTTGCAACCCACAAGCACGATTGTGGGAGGGTTACCGGGTTTGAGGTCAGCGTAGACGGGGACCCCATGACCCGGCCCCAAAAACAGTATAACTTCCCCAAAGAAGCAGAACCCGATATGGAGACAGCAATGTCCTCATTGGTGCAGCAGGGCGTGTTGAGGCCGATAGCCACACACGTGAACTCCCCATTATGGCCGGTGAGGAAGCCGGACAATTCGTGGAGGGCCACGGTGGACTACAGAGTCCTTAACAGTAACATCCCCGCCTGCGCGCCCACAGTAGCAGCAGTTGCTGACCTAATAGGGAGTATCCCAGCGTCCGCGACCACGTTCACGGTGCTGGATAACTCGAACGGTTTTTGGTCCATCCTGCTGCGGCGAGAGGACCAGTACAAGTTTGCCTTTACTTTCAAAGGACAACAGTAGACATGGAATTGTTTGCCACAGGGTTTCCACAACAGCCCCAGTATTTTCCATCAGTGTATGGCAGGAAGTTTAAAGGAGTTTAGTCAGTCCAATCAGATAGTGCAGTACGTGGATGATTTGCTCCTGTTCACGGACTCAAGGGAGGAGCATGGACCACTGCTAGCCGAGTTATTGGAGCTGCTAGGGAGAAAGGGTTTTAAAGTTAACCCTAAGAAAGCACGTATCGGTCAGCAGGAAGTAAAATTCCTGGGTCTGACCATTCGCGCTGGGGAAAGAGCCATAGATAAGGCTAGGAGTGAGTCGGTGCAGGAGTTACCGATTCCCAACACCATAACGGGTGTGAGGTCCTTTCTGGGACTGACCGGTTACTGTAGAGACTTCATCGAGGACTATGCGGCCACAGCAGCTCCGCTGCTCCGACTCCTCCATAAGGGAGTGGAGTGGTCTTGGGACAAGGGTTGCCAGGCAGCATTCGAGAAGTTAAAAAGGGATTTGCAGACCGCGCCAGCTTTAGGGGCCATAGATGGGGGGAAGGAGTTTTTCCTGGAGGTAGCTGCCAGCGGAGACAGCTTGAGCGCTGTGCTGCTCCAAGAGCGTCACGGCAAGCTGAGGCCGGTTGTCTATTCGTCCAGGGTGTTAACGGATGTGGAGAGGAGTTTCTCCAATTGCGAAAGGCATCTTTTAGCCATGCATTGGGCTGCGAAAAGATCAGCGATCTTCACAGGGCTCTCTCCCATCACTCTCCTCACCCGTCACACGCCAACTAAGATGCTTCTAGATGGGAGGATTAAGGATGGGACCGTAAGCAGCACTCGTATTGTGCGCTGGACCCTTCTCCTTTCCCAGATGGATCTTAGAGTTAAAGGTCTTTGCGAGCCCAGGCTTGCGGCCAACTTGGTATACCCCGGAACAGCCCACCGGTGTTCGGTGGAAGGGGTGTGGGAGGTCAACATAGGTTTGCGGGCCGGGATACATCCCACAGGTCGCGAGATTTATGTTGATGGTTCCAGCACAGTGTCCGCTGGCGAACGACTCACAGGGTGTGGAGTTTATCACCCTGCGGCAGACCTTGCCCTGGCAATTAAACTCCCCAGCACCATGAGCGCGCAGCAGGCTGTGCTGTCTGCGGTGGCGTACGTCGTTACCCACCCAGAAATTTTCCCAACCCCATACACGATTTGTTCGGACAGTATGTTTACGTGCAATTCGTGTACGGAATACCTGGCCATTTGGTCCCGCCGTGGATACACCTCCGCGGACGGGCGACCTTTAACGGTGAAGCCCTTGCTGGAAAAGATCCTAGCAGCAGTAGGGGAGGAAGGGGAGATTTTCATCCATAAGTGAAAGCTCACTCCTCCACAGAGCCCCACGGGGAGGGCAACCAGCAGGCGGATGCGCTAGCCAGGGAGGGTGCCCGCAACGGCATTTTCTGGGACCCCTATGGACCCGGACCCGTGGCAGCAATCCAAGGCAGGGAAGGGAATCCCGGGAACACTAGGGTAGCACTGCCCCTAGACCTTAAGACCGTCCAGAACCAGGATCCCGCCCTAAAAGCAGTTCTCAGAACGATTACTGAGGGCAAGCAGGTAGAGGGTCCGTACAGTACGGCAACCCTCTCCGTAAAAGAAGGCATGCTGTTCCGCGAGGAGCAGTGGGTTGTGCCGCAGCAGCACAGGAGGGAATTCCTCCAGTTGGCTCATGAGGGGCCGGGGGCAGGGCACCCCGGGCCCGAGGTTACCTGGCAACGGGTAGAGCAGGCGGGATGGTGGCCGGGACTCAGGGAGCAGGTCCGCGAGTTCTGTGCAAGCTGTCTTGTGTGCGCTGCAAACAACCCAGACCCCCAGAAAAGGAAAGTGCACATGGGGCACATCAGGAGGGTGGGGGGACCATGGCAGTCGATACAGATCGATTACATAGGACCCCTGCCCACCACCCAGAGAGACTACAAATACTGCCTCGTCTTGGTGGATGTGTTATCCAAATGGGTAGAAGCCTTCCCCTGTAGAACAGCTACGGCGCTGGGTACAGCAAAAATCTTGGTCCGGGAAGTGTTCTCGCGGTGGGGACTCCCCCGTTTTGTGGAGTCAGACCAAGGGAGTCATTTCACCGGCCAGGTGATGCAGAACACCCTCATGCTTTTGGGCATTGAAGGGAAGTGGCACGTAGCGCACAATCCCCAGTCATCAGGGATTGTTGAACGCATGAACCGGACCCTGAAGGAGAAGCTGAGGAAAGAGACTATGAACTCGCCCCAGAAATGGGCGGAGGTTCTGCCTCTAGTCCTCATGGGGATCCGGGCCAGTCAGTCGAAAAGTACGGGGTACTCCCCGTACGAGGTGATGACTGGGAGGATCATGCGAACCCCCACCCATGTACTAGCCCCGGTGCTCACTGAGGGTCAGCTCCAAGAGGTGAAAAGGGACAAGTCTGTCCAGACCCTCTTGGAGCGCCTGAAGCAGGTCTACGAGCAGGCAGCTGGGAACATGGGAAAACAGCATCAGGGCAATCGCCTGTTGCTGGAACCCCGTAAGAAGCAGGAGTGGGAAGTCGGAGATCATGTCATGGTTAGGAACTATGCCAGAGTAGGGAGTTTGGAACCACTGTATATGGGACCCTACAGTATTGTAGATAAGGCAAGTCCCATGGTGTACGCCGTAAAGGTACCTCGGCGCACGAAATGGTTCCACATCAACCAGTGCAAGCTGTATAAACTGGGTGCACAGGGGCCAAACCTGCGAGTGGGGACTCGCAGCCCCGGGTAGAACCGTAGGGCACACAAACCGGTAAAGCAGCCTGCTTGAGGGGAGAGGACATTCTAGAAAAGTGTAGGATCTTTTCTTGGTGTTGGGATTCAGATGAGGAAGAGCTCGAGGAGCTCGACTAAGGTAGTGACCCGATCGGAGAGGTGCTGGGGTCGGAGGACGAAAGTTTCGTCCTCGACTCAAGCTCAGGGGAGATAGGGGCTGCGAGTGGAGATCCACACAGGGTGGAATCAGAAACTGCAGATCCCGAGCCCAGGGGGGCGGAGCTAGGGGAGACGGAGCCAGCGGCTGTGGTAGGACCACAGGTCATGACGGTGGAAGTCTCGGTACCCGGTCCGTCGGCCCTGGAATTCTTGCCCTTGGGGGAGGTAGGGATTGCGAGTGGAGGACCACATACTGGGCCAAGTAGGGTGGAGCCAGAAACTGCAAATCCCGAGTTCAGGGAGGCGGAGCCAGGGGAGACGGAGCCAGCGGCTGTGGTGGGACCACAGGCCGTGACGGTGGAAGTCTTGGTTCCTGGTCCGTCGGCCCTGGAAATCTTGCCCAATGTTGCCCTCCGTAGGTCAAGTCGGACACCCCAGCCCAGGAAGTCGTGGTCAAGTCCCCCGTACGCCCCCAGGCGTAAGTTCAAGGTCAAGGCAGCCCAGGGAGATCCCAGTCCCAGCGCAGCAGCGACAGGCTACGGCAGATCAAAGGAAGGGGTCAGTGCCCTCCCACCACTGGGAAAAGCTCGTGGCAGCCTTCGCAGAATTTAGGTAGGCCGCCCTGGGAATGGGCGGCGCTGTACAGTTTAAGTTTAGGAAAAGTTTATAAGTTTAAGTTTAAGTTTCTTAAGTTTGGTAAGTTTGTAGTTAAAAAAAAATAATTTTAAAAGTAAATGGTAAAGTGATGGGAGTTTTAGTGATAGGAATAGTTAAAGTCTATCCAGCATACATGTCTTTTTACGTGAGACGAGGTCAAGGGACCCGCTCACCCTTCACAAAAGCCAGAGACTCTTGGGAGGCTGGCTACATCATTTTATCTGATCACAGGAACCAGGAAAGATGGAAAGGATTCTGATAGTGCTCGCAACGATCGGATATGGATTGGCCTATCGGGGCCTCACCAAGGATGTCGTTGTGTTTGGTTGCTCCGGGGACACGGCCCCCATCGCGACGGATGGGACCGGGGAGCGAAAGGCTGAGGAGACCGCCACTTATTTCCACAAGGGAAGGTGGCCGGGATGGCTGGGAACGAATTCGACGGAATACTCCAGCGCATCCGGATTTGCCTACAAAGAGACTTCTTTACTGTGCCCCAGAGTGAGGATCATTGCACCTAGAATCAGCGTCACCGTCGGCAAAAGGATTTGTTTGACATGCAATGGGAAAGTCCCATTGAGCCGATGGTGGTGGTTATGGAAGTTAAGCAAGACTATGAGAAATTCCTTGGTTGAGTGGGAGCGATTGGGTAACAATACCCATCGGACAATTACGGGGACTAACGGACAATTGAAAGTCTGTTGGGACAAATGGTGGGAACTGGATGAGGGAATATATGTTTGTATGTGGGGATCGAAATATGTTTGCCCCAAGGGTATATCCATATTTTTCGTACACCAGTGGCAGGATAACGGGAAAGGGATGAGGTGGGATGTCAGCACAAAGGGGTGCGGAGCTCCATTCTCCCCGATCCCGGTAAACGCCACTGAACTCATCACGCGCCCACGCAAGGCTCCGCCCACGATTCCGGTGGTTTTGGCTGAGGAGGAAGGGTGCCCTAAAACCACTAAGGGGCCCGGGAATGGTTTGGTACTGGTCCCAACAGACCAGATACTATTTCAGGGGGTACATTACGCGGTGGCCTCGGTGATTCTAAATCTCACCGAGGTGCGTTTACCAGAGTGGTGCCCCAAAGAGATGGAACAATTGTACCAGGTCCTGTTGACAAACATGTTCAGACAATTCTACGAGTTTGATTTTGCAGAGATTGACAAAACAAGCTTGTACACCACACCACACGAAGTTTTGGGTCAGGTGGGGAGACAAAGAAGGGGTATTGTGAACGATATGTTCACCGCCTTTAATACAGGAACATCTGTGGTCAACGCTCTAGACAACGTGGAGCTGCAGACCCAGATCAATGGTTTAAAAACACAATTAAAAAGCATCCTCACAAGCGAAAACAAGGTAGTAGGGTCTGAGTTACATGAGGACCAGGCATGACACTACACTTAAAGGAGATTATAGCAGAGCTGGAGAAGCATGCGAGAACGGTAAATGCCCTGATTAGGGAAGATCGGAACACATTCGATCAAGCTGCGCAGAACGAGGTGTGCTTACTATACGGGGCGTGGTTACTGGGCGAGGGCCGCAGTAATTTGGAGGATTTAAAACAAGGTTTGGTCCCGTCCTGGATAAGTAACAAACACCTGCAGGCGCTCCACCCTTTTCAGAACGCATTAAGCCCGTGCCAGCTCAGGCTAGCCTCAGAGGCATACCCAGTCCCCGTGGACTGCGGACGGTCAAACCATACCATCATGGGTATAGTACTACGTATGCCGGTTTTGGGCGACACAGCAAAGCCCGCCCCAGTGTATCAGGTAGAGAACATTGGTGTCATTCAGGAGGGAGCCCACATTCGCTACGCAGCGGTCCCACCTTACGTCATCCGCTGGGAGCAAACGATGACAGGTACCGATCTCTCGGGTTGTCGTGGCCGGGGAGCACACATCATACTGTGTCCCCAGCACTTGAATGCCTTTTTAACACCACAATGCGGGTTCAGAACGGCTGGCGCCAAGCCCATGAATTGCACCATGGAGGCAATGACACAAGATCATGTGCCTCCGCAGGTGGCATACATAAGGGGTGGAACATATTGCGTTACCACTGCAGCGCAACACTACCAGCATGGAAACCACAGCCGGTGTCCGGTGAGTGACAGCAGTTTCTGTTTTAAACCCAGGGCTGAAGTTCAAGTGGCACAACAGCGAATTGTCCCGATCCCTGAAACATCCACTGTTCATCTCACAGTAAAAGAGAATTTCACCGACTTGCAGCGATTCGTCGCGCATTTTGGATACATCATTCCCCCTCTCCCTGAACACCTCACCAAGCTTTTGAAAGCCGTCGCGGTATCACAAAAACATTTTTACACCCTGGAACAAAAGACTGTAGAAATAGGGACAGAAATTTTGGAAATAGTAATCCCACCGTGGTGGGACCTATTCACCAATATTGAAGTTCCTTCATGGATCAGGATAGCCTCCCACATTTTAGTAGTGTGCCAAGTTATAATAGTAGTGTACCTATTGGTCGTGCACTGCAAAAGAGGCAAGCGCCTCACAAAGCAGGAGAACACAGGAGAGTGGAGAGAACGTTACGTGCGCGTGAGCGAGGAAAGTACCGCGTAACCGGCCAGGATGACGCCGCTCCATTTTACCATGTGTGTTTTTGTAATTGTTATTTAGTTATGAGTATGTGTAACTAAGTTTGGAATTTTGTATTTTTAAAATGGTTGTTTTGATTATTTTTTCCTTATATAATAAAAACATGCATATACAGGTGGTGCGAGAGGCATCGGCCTGTTGCACCTGGAAGGCGTATACGCAATGTAAGTTTAAAGGCAATACTGCCTACGTTTTGTCCAAGTCCAAACAATGTAATTTCCCTGGGAAATGAGGACGGCATGGAGGCCATAGATAGTTTAAGTTGAGGGAGTGTTTGGATGTGGAGAATCGGGATAATTTTGCTCACCACCACCTTTTAATTGATACGATAAGCAGAGTTATTCGCATCAACAGGAGGGACTGTAAAGTTTCGCAATTATCGCGATTCGAAATAACGAGATAGAAGCAGATTCGTTTGATCAGTTTATTTAAACGAAATGCTGTCATGATTAAACAGGACACAGAAGCCTGTAAAATGGCCGCTGCGCATCGTGGCAGAAGTTTCCAGAAGTACAGTGGGCAGACAAGAAGGAGTTCGAATAAACATTTTCGATAAGCACTGATAAAGACAGGATGCAACCTGTTTGCATTTGTGACAATAGCAAAAGATATGAGTGCTGGAATCGTTTTCCATGCACAAGTAAGGACCATTGTACTGGGCAATCGAAGGCCCATCCAGACACATCAATACGCAAATACCCCCACGGCTCTACAATGAGAGAGCCATTCTCGGGTGATTAAACAAGTATTCGGGGGCCCCCAAAACCCAGCCAGGGAGGCTCCGAGCTGGTTCAACAATGGGGAAAACATTAACGGGTAGTTGGCCAGTCTCAGGTGCTACCGAAACCCATTAAAGACAAGAATCACCCCATGCTGGGAGTTTTGAGCGCCAATATTTCACAAAGGACAAACATTAAGATTTGAGCGGGAGATAGGGGAACACAGCACTATAACTATAGACAACAAATGTCCATCGCTCTCTTATTCTCTTATCTCGGCTGATGCTCTTGATTCGACTCTTATTCGCTTGATTCGTGCTGTTGTTTCTCTGGACTGTTGACTCTGGACTTTTAGCCACACTGGACGGTTATTCGAATGTTGGGTGGAGCTCAATCGGGACGAGCCGCCTCGAAGAAGGGCGAGTAACCGGGTGCACCATCCCGAGTGTCGGTAAACGGTGTTTTGGACCCGAAGAGACGAGACGAGACGAGATGAGAAGAGAAGAATCCACGTGCCGCCGCGGTCAGTAAACCCCGACCGCGCCGAATTTATACGAACTCTATCAGTTACTGCACGAACTGGTCATAGACTCTTCCTCGAATTTTATCGACAACTGGTGTCGATACAGGAAGACTCTTCTTTGAATTCTACCGGCAACTGGTGTCGGTCCAGGAAGACTTTTCTTTGAGTTCTACAGCCGGGCCCGAGCACTGTCGAGTTCTTCATGACAACGGGGAGCCCGGCCTGCTTGCAGCAGCAGCGAAGATAAACAAGTGGGGTACAGAGACCCCTCCAAACACGTGACAGTCAGGTGCTGCAGCGAAACGAGCCGAGTGCCTCACTTTAAAATTCTCCGAAGTATCACGAGTGGTGAGCATGTTTCCCGATCCTACAAATCTAGATGTAGTGTAGGTATTGATAAGGGAGGGTGGTTTTATTAAGGATAAAGTATAATGTGTTCCCCTTTTTACGATGTGCCGTGCGTTCTTCATTACCATAGACCAAGCTTTATGAATGTATGTATACTTGTACTCTCGTTAATTTGCGCCTATGACATGTACTTCATGATCTTGGACGCTATGCAATAAAGATTTCCATTTCGTACTATTCAACCAGGGTCTATTTGAGTTTTTCTCTGCATTACTGCTCTCGCACCTAAGTCCAGTGTTAGAACCGTAAGGGCGAGTGGGTCGAACCACTCACAGGTGCTTATTGCAACAAGGCTGGCCGGAGACCAGAGCAAGCAATAGTATTAGGCAACGAAGGCCTAACCCCACACCAGCACCGTCTGCGATACAAGCACGACACAAGACCCCTTACAATTATTATAACGGAGGAGCAGCACAGCATGAAAGAAAGGAGATTCAGGCAACGTTTTAGAAGGATAAACCCCACCAGATATTATCACCCATAGAATATACAGGCAACAGAGGATATATGAGGACCTTAGTGAGGAGCTATGTATAAGAACAGAGCTATACAGCTCCAACAACACTCCAGAAGCTCAACATGAGTGTGTACCATCTACAAGATGCACTGCAGCACCTCGCCAAGGCTTCTTCAACATCACCTCCCAAACCCGCGACCTCTACTATCAAGAAGGACAAGGGCAGCAAGCGCATGGGAACAGCAACACCTCCAGGTTCCCCTCCAAGTCACACACCATCCTGACTTGGAAAGGTATCACTGTTCCTTCATTGTCACTGGGTCAAATAGGTGAGGGAGGGGATCTGATCTTCCGGTCGCCTTTCATTTCAGTGGGGAGCCTGGCTTGTTAAAAGCACATATCAAAAATTCAGGTACTGCTTGTAATGTATTATCACATGGTTTGTCACATGGTTTGGTATGAGCAAGCTCAGTTCGCTCTGGCCTAATAAAGCAAGCACATGGAGTAGCAACTCATCCTGTTTCTGTCCTTCATTTATTCTACCCACATATATTACATTTTGGCAATGACAATGGGATCCCAAAGCCACTTTTAGGGGTCATTGAAGGACACAGTGTTCAGCCTTCGAGTGGACAAATTTAAGGTGAATTTGTGACACCTAAATTGAATTTTTCTGATATTTTACTGTTAATGCTCGTTAAATAGTGTCCGTAATAAAACAGGGGAGCTGGAGGCAATCATGCGTTGCGAGGAACCAGACATAGTAGGGATTACTGAGACATGGCTGCAGAAAAATCAGGACTGGGAATTAAACATTGCAGGGTATAACATATTTAAAAAGATAGGGAGGGAAAAAGGGGAGGTGGAGTAGCTGTACTTATTAGGGATAACATGATGGCTGTAGAAAAAAGTGACGCAGATATCAATAAGACAAAAATAGAATCTATATGGATAGAGATAAAAGAAAATAAGGGATCAATCACACTAATTGGCATAGTCTACAGACTACCTAATAGTGGAAGGGAGGTGGAGGAAGAAATATGCAGACAAATTAGGGAAATGAGTCAAAAACATAGAATAATAATCATGGGGGATTTCAAATACCCCGATATTAATTGGACAGAAGAGGTAGGTAAAGGGGATAAAGGAATGGAGTTCCGACAATGTGTACAGGACTCCTTTCTAACCCAATATGTAAAAAGCACAAGGGAGGATTCGCTATTGGATCTAGTAATAGGGAATGAACCAGAGCAGATAAGAGAAGTAAAAGTAGGGGAACATATAGGCAATAGTGACCATAATATAATACGCTTTAAGATGATAATTGAGAAGACATAAGTATGACGAAAACCAGGTTAATAGATTGGAGAAAAGCTGATTTCTATGGGGCTGAGAATAGAACTTGGGGGAAAAAAAGACAACAATATTGGCAAACAATGATGTAGAACAGCAATGGGAAACATTTAAAATGGTGTTCAACAGAATGCAGGAAAAATATGTTCCGCTAAAACGAAAGAACAAACGAAACAATAATGAGACTCCATGGATGAATAAAGCCATAAGGGAACAATTGAGGGTAAGGAAAGAGGCATACATTAAGTACATAGACAGCAGGGGAGTGCATGATAAGGGAGAATACAAAAAGATTAGGAGAGACGTTAAAAAAATAATTAGGGAGGCAAAGAGGAACTATGAATTTAAATTATCAAGGAACATAAAACAAAATAGTAGAATATTTTATAGGCACATCAATAAAAAAGGAAGGTTGGGATGGGAATAGGGCCATTAAGGGATAGACAGAATAATACCACAGGTAAAGATAGAGAGATGGCAGAAATATTAAATAATTATTTTGCTTCAGTATTTACCAGGGAGATAGAACAGTTGGACATGACATTGGATGATGGGATTAGTAATGAGATAAGTGCATTTAAAATAAAAAAGGGGATATATTAAATAAACTAATCAAACTCAAAGTGGATAAAACCCCAGGTCCGGATGGATTGCATCCACGCATTTTAAAAGAATCTAGGGAAGAGATAGCAGAGGCATTACTACGCATATTTAATAATTTGTTAGATAAAGGTATAGTGCCAGAGGACTGGTGGATAGCTAACGTAATACCAATATTTAAGAAGGGGGATAGAACATGTCCAGGGAATTATAAACGAGTCAGCTTAACACTGGTGGTAGGAAAAATAATGGAATCCCTACTAAAGGAGAAAATAAAAGAACATCTAGAAACCAAAAATATAATAATGAATAGTCAACATGGATTTCAAAAGGGAAAGTCTTGCTTGACCAACCTTATTGAACTTTTTGAAGAGGTAACAGAGAGAGTAGACAATGGTACAAAAGCAAAATACTGCGGATGCTGGAAATCTGAAATAAAAACAGAAAATGCTGGAAATACTCAGCAGGTCAGGCAGCATCTGTGGTGTGAGAAACAGAGTTAACGTTTCAGGTCGATGACCCTTCAGTGTAGACAATGGTAATGCAGCAGGTGTAATTTATCTAGATTTTCAAAAGGCCTTCGATCAGGTACCCCATAATAGACTGATGAACAAGGTCAGAGAATGCGGAGTCAGCGGACAAGTAGCAGAATGGATTGCTGGCTGGCTTCAGGACAGAAAGCAGAGAGTAGGAGTAAAGGGTAGCTATTCACAGTGGCAGAAGGTGGGTAGTGGTGTTCCACAGGATCAATGCTGGGACCACTGCTGTTCACAATTTACATTAACAATTTAGACTTTGGAATCAAAAACACAATTTCTGAATTTGCAGATGACACCAAATTGGGGGGGATAGTCAATACTGAGGCGGACTGCAACAAGTTACAGGAGGACATTAATAAACTTGCAGAATGGGCATATAATTGGCAAATGAAGTTCAACACAGATAAATGTGAGGTATTAAATTTTTGTAGGAAGAATATGGAGGTCACTTATCACTTGGAGGGTGCGAGTCTAGGTGGGGTAGAGGAACAGAGGGATCTCAGGGTACAAATACACAAATCACTAAAAGTTGCGACACAGGTTAGCAAGGCCATAAAAAAGTAAACCAAGTACTAGGGTTTATTTCTAGAGGTATAGAATTGAAAAGTAAGGAAGTTATGCTAAACCTGTATTAAACCTTGGTTAGACCACGTTTAGAGTACTGCGTACAGTTCTGGTCGCCATATTATAAAAAGGATATAGAGGCACTGAAGAGGGTGCAGAGAAGATTTACAAGGATGATACCAGAAATATGAGGGTATACCTATCAGGAAAGGATGAACAGGCTGGGTTTCTTTCTCTTGAAAAAAGGCTGAGGAGTGACCTAATAGAGGTCTTTAAAATTATGAAAAATTTTGATAGAGTAGATACAGAGAGAATGTTTCCACTTGTGGGGAAGAGAATAATTGAAGGCCATCAATATAAGATAGTCACCAAGAAATACAATAGGGAATTCAGAAGAAACTTCTTTACCCAAAGAGTGGTGAGAATGTGGATCTCGCTACCACAGGGAGTGGTTGAAGCGAATAGTATAGATGCATTTAAGGGGAGACTAGACAAGCATATGAGGGAGAAGGGAATAGAGGGTTATGCTGATAGATTTAGATGAGGAAAGATGGGAGGAGGCTCGTGTGGAGCATAAACACCGACATGGACTGGTTGGGCTGAATGGCCTGTTTCTGTGCCGTATATCCTATGTAATCCTATGTAGAATCATCTGTGCTTCGCCTTTGCGTGTATATATACACAGCAACAGCAGCGTTGATTCTCACAGGTACACAGGTAGCGTGCTGAGTCACTGTTTGACGGGATCGGGACAATCATGGCTGCACCTATGGGATTCATCGGAAGCCTCGGCATGTATGATCGAGCTCGTGAACCATTCAGTTCTTACACTGAGCGGATGGAGATGTTTTTTGGGGCCAATAACATTACTGAGACCAAAGGTGCAGATAAGAATGTTCAAGTTCAAAATAAAGTAATTCATGAATGAAAGAAAGCTACTTTTCAAACAGAGATCGGGCCAGATGTCTGTGGAACATTGACAAGCCTACTAGCACCAGAGAAAGCAAAGGATACGTTGTTTGAAGACATTGGGCTCGATTTTGTCAATGGGGACGTGATGGTGGTGGGACTCCCACTTTTTGGGTTGTAGTCCCACCTCCATCGATTTGTGGCCAACCCAAGCTACTTTCCCTTGATTGACCTTGTTAAGCCCGCCTAGCGGGCTCAGCAGGCCAATTGAGGGACACCTGGATACTGGTGACGTCAGCGATTGACATTTCATCTGTCAAGAGCTTTTGACAGATGAAATATCAGCGTTTGATAGCTCTGTGAAGCTGTCAAACTCTGACAATCTGTCTTCTAACTTGAGTCCTTCTACTCAGACTCAGTTAGAGAGCTCTCCAGACCAGAAAGCAGAGGCTGCAACTTTTGACAGCTCAGCGGCCATTCTGCTTTCTGTGCCGGTGAGCTGAGGGACTCCCGAGAACTGAAGGGAGGAAGCCTGGAGGAGAAAGTAAAGGTAAGTAAAACTACTCAAAACACTTTACACACACCAAACACACTTACCTCTGCACTCATGCACCCATCACTCACCTGTATACTGGACATCTCGACCCCTCCAAGCCCTGCAGACTAACGGTCCGCCTCACTAACTTGGCGTGGTTTGGAGCCGTCGGGCAGCCCACACTTCAGGGCTAAAAACAGGGATTAGCCAAAAAACTGCCTGTTAACTACCTGTTAACAGGCAGTTAATTGGCACTAATCCCCTTCCCGCCTCAGGGAGGCGGCTTCCAGCAAAGGTCAGGTACCCGCCTCCTGGGACATTGGCATGGAGGCGGATTGGGGGCGGGATGGGTACGTGCTCCCCAAATCTGCAATTTTCCCACCACTCCCGCCTCCAAACCCGCCTCCACGGGGCTTGGAAATTCGAGCCCATTGTCGAGAAACTCGCGGACCATTTCGACCCAAAGCCGTTAGAAATAGCAGAGAGCTATAACTTTGGTACCAGAAACCAAAAACAAAGTAAAACCATCAGTGAGTACATTGTAGCTCTTAAGAACCTGTCTTTGCATTGTAAATTCGGCACATTTTTGGATCGTGCGTTGCAAGATAAGTTTGTGTGTGGACTGGTAGATGAGCGCACATAGTCCAAGTTACTGAACACACCGAACCTAACATTTGACATAGCATGCAAAATTGTCCTATCTATGGAGGTGGCTTCTAAGAATGCTAGGGAGCTCCATCCAACTCAAGTGACTAGTGTAGCTGAGGTCTACAGTCACAAAGCCACTGCCGAACCTAAAGCTGTGAGACTGAGTGAAAAGCATGTCGGTGAGAGCAGTTCAGTGAATTGTTATTGCTGCAATGGAAATCACTCACCACAGTCCTGCCAATATAGAAAATCTAGAAGTGTTAGATTTAGTGCTTCAAAGGTTGAATTCCCACAATGTCAAATTGAAAAGGAGCAAATGTGCTTTTGTGCAGCCCGAGGTTGTGTACCTTGGTCTGAAAGTTGATGCAAATGGCTTGCAACCAGTTAAGAAAAAGGTTGATGCTGTCATCAATGTTCCAAAGCCACAGAACGTGTCTGAGTTAAGATCTTTCCTTGGAATGGTCCAGTACTATGCACGTTTCTTACCTGAGTTAGTGACCATGTTAGCTCCAGTGCACGAGCTCCTCAAGAAGGATGTCCAGTGGAAGTGGACGCAAGCACAACAGGAAGCTTACGACACTTGTAAGAGAAGTCTCTCTAGTGATGCTCTACTTGTGCACCACGACACAGAGCGTGAGCTTCAGTTAGCGTGTGATGCTTCCAATTATGGTGTGGGAGCTGTCATAAGCCACGTAATGGATGACGGCCAAGAGAAACCAATCGCATTCGCATCGCGAACTCTCACAAAGAGCAAAAGAAACTACGTGCAAACTGAAAAGGAAGCACTCACCATAGTGTTTGGAATCAAGAAATTCCAACAGTTTCTGATCGGCAGAAAGTTTACCCTGATAACCGATCACAAACCGCTCCTAGCAATATTGGGGCCCAAATCTGCCATCCCTGCAATGGCCACATCAAGAATGCAATGTTGAGCAGTGTTGTTGTCACAATATGACTGCACGATTGAATATCGCACTTCAAAGCAATACGCAATCGCAGATGCCTTGTCCAGGTTGCCACATGAGGACTCGTGTGTTGGGAGTGAAGGTGCTATTTACACGCTAGGTGTAGTTGACAAAGGTTTTCCTGTGAATGCAACTGAATTTGCAGATGAGACTCAAAAGGACTCAGTACTGAAAAGAGTGCATGAAAACACCGTGAATGGATGGACTGATCAGTGTCTGGACACCTAATTGAAACCATTCCATAACCGTCGTACTGAATTGTTCTGTGAGCAAGGTTGTATCAAGTGGGGAAACAGAGTGGTGGTACCTACTTCTTTGAGAGACAGGATTCTGGCCGAACTTCATACTGAACATCCAGGGATCGTCAGCATGAAATCAATTGCAAGAAGCTTTGTTTACTGGCCTGGATTGGACAGTGATCTTGAACCACTTGTCAGCAAATGCAGTGTTTGCCAAAATTGCAGAAACAAACCACAGAAAACTCCATTACAACCCTGGTCATGGCAATGTAGACCTTTTCAGAGAGTACATGTAGACTTCTGTGAGAAAGCAAATGATTATTTTCTAGTACTTGGAGATAGTCACTCAAAGTGGATTGAAGTGAAACACATGGGTTCAAATACTACAACTGAACGTACCATAGATGAGTTGAGGTCTATCTTTGCATGTCATGGCTTACCTGAAGAGCTTGTTTCTGACGATGGCCCTCAGTTCTGTTCTGTTCTATTCCAAGAATTCATGAAATGGAACAGTATCAAACACACTCTCGTTCCACTATATCATCCAGCTTCAAACAGAGCAGCCGAAAGGTCAGCCAGAATAGTGAAAGAAGCTCTCAAAAAGCAAGTGTTGCAGGGTTGTTCGAGACTCAGCATGAAGCAAAGTTTGCAAATTCTTTCTGAAGTACAGAACTACTCCGCACGCTACAACTGGATATACCCCAGCAGAACTCTTGATGAAGAAGAGATTGAGAACACGATTGAGTCTTGTTCAACCAAATTTGGCCTCAAGAGTTGAACAGAAACAGTTGAGTCAGAAACGTTATGACAGCAATCAGAAAGAACGCAGTTTCAAACAAAATGAATGTGTTCGTGTTCTCAGTCCCCCTGGAAAGTTGAGTTCACACAAGTGGGATATAGAAACCATAGTAAAGGTTGGTGGATGCAAGAGATATTTGGTTGAAATTGGTGACAACATCCGAAGTGTTCATGTGGATCAAATGATCTCTGCTAGAGATGAATGTGATCTTGAACCCCTTGATCATGAACTCATACATGAGTTTGACTCAGTTCAGACTTCAGTAACTGAAGTACCAGGTTCAAAAAAGTCTGAGATAGAAACAGGATCATCTTTGAGTTCGGAACCAAAGCAAAACAGCCTGAAAATTGGTTCAACACCAAAACCTTCTGTAAGGAGATCAGGAAGGCTCCATAAAATTGTTATTAAACTGGATTTGTAGTTCATTAAAAAAAAAGCCAGGAGTTTTTGTTATGTGGTGCATGTAATGCTGGGAAAGGTGGGACCATAGTTTTGTTGTATTTGAGAGGGGAATACATACTTTTTTTTAAAAGGGGAAAGCAGTGTAATGTATTATCAAACTGTTTGTCACATGGTTTGTCACATGGTTTCATATGAGCATGCTCAGTTTGCTCTGGCCTAATAACGGAAGCACATAGAGTAGCAACTCATCGTGTCTCTGTCCTTCATTTGTTCTACCCACACATTGCTGCACACGATTTTCCAACAATTTAAGATAATTTCCACACGAGAGTCATTTTGCTTTTTGAATTAGACAAGAAACCAAGGCCATGAAATTCAGCACCTTAGTGGTTAAGGCCGGTTTCAGGAAAGAAAATGGTGGCTGCCTTGCATACGCCCACTTCCAGTGTGGCCCGCGCTTGTCGCCACCTTGGTGAAGGCGACAGCGTGGCCAGGACACGCATGCACCGGCAGTATGCAGAGTAGGCACACTGATTTGACGCAGCACCTGCCATTTTGGACTTTGCTGTTCCAAACAATGCCCTCTCCTAAACATGCACAGCTGCACGAGGGACCCCCCCACCAAGGGATCCATCCAACTTGTAGGTGAGTTGATTATTTCTCTTGTACTTAATCTTGCAGTGTTTAAATCAATATTGGCTTGCTGGAATACATTTATAATGTTGTTTAAGAATGCAGGGAGTGCTGCTGGAGGTTGGGAAGGCGTTGGATGCCACTGGAAGGCCTCTGACTACACCACTTGCTCCCAGTCATGGGGGCTCTACTTGCAGTCCCTCTTGCGCTGCAGCATGACAGGGAGATGCAGCAAAGACAAGCTGCTCGCAGAGGGAGGAGGAGGGCTCTCAGCAGGACGCTTCACCCACCTAGGGTCTTCAGGGAGCACTTCTCCTACCTGACCTAAGCCAGGAGCAGTGTGTTCGGTGGCTCCGCTTCACCAAGGAGGTGGCCACAGAACTCAGCCACCTCTTGCAACCAGACCTGCAGCCTCAAAGCAGGGCAACAACAGCGCTGCTAGTGGTGCTCAAGGTGAGTATAGCCCTGAATTGTTTCGGCAGCGGATCCTTTCAGGCTGGAACAGGTGACATAGCAAACACCTTGCAGTTTTGCCATCCATTGCTGCATCCGGGTGGTCACAGAGGCTCTGTACTCTCGGAGAAGGGACTCATTGTCTTTTCTCTAAACAGAGAGAAGCAGGGGGAGTGCACACGTGGCTTAGCCAGGATATCGGGCTTCCCCATAGTGCAGGGCGCCATTGACTGCATGCATATGGCTTTGCAGGTGCCGCATATCAATGCTGAGAGGTACTGTAACCGCAAAGGCTACCATTCACTCAATGTGCAATTGGTGTGCGACCACGTCCAGCATATCATGATGGTGAATGCCCACTATCCTGGCAGCAGTCATGATGCCTTCATTCTGCACCAGTCCGGTGTGCCAGCAATCTTCCAGCCACCACTTCGAACCCAAGGGTGGCTGCTGGAGACAAGGGCTATCCACTCTACACCTAGCTGATGTCTCCGCAACCCCACCACTCGTAGCAGCAATCATATAATGTCAGCTATGCTGCCACGAGGAGGCTCTTCAAGCAGACCATCGGGGTGCTAAAGCAATGGTTTCGCTGCCTTGACCGCTCGGGAGGAGCCCTCCAGTACACATCGGAGCGAGTGTCCCAATGCGTGGGGGTCTGCTGCATCTTCCACAACATGGTCATCATGAAGGCACAGCCCTTGGCACCATGGGTTCCACTACCACCTCAGGAGGAGGTGGAAGAGGAGAAAGAGGAAGAGGAGGAGGAGGAGGAGGATGAAGGGAGGAGGCAGCCTGTAAATCCCCGTTCCAGATAGGCTGTCCGTGAGCGCATCATCAGACTTTGCTTCCCCTGAATGAAACCCCAGATCCTTGTTGCTCAACACTTCCCCACCTTACCATTTCTCTGTCACAGAACATCACAGCATCCTCTTGGGCATAATGCTGAAATGAAAGCCACCACAAAACAAACATTCCAAACATAATTAATAAATGATTAATTCCAATATTATATTACAAAGTCAACTAATCACCTTGTGAACTCCCTTAGGCTGCGATTTTGCCAGCGCTCAGAGGACGGGTTTGGAGGCGGATCAGAGGTTAAATTCGTTTTGTTTAACGGTGGGTTCCGAATCCGTCATCAACCCGCCTCCAAACAGCTTTCCCAAGTGTCGGGTCCCCGATTTGCGAATGGACCCGACACCTAGCGGCGGGAAGCGGATTAAAGGCAATTACCTCCCTATTAACAGGTACTTGCCAGTAGTTTTCAGCCTGTTTTTGGATTTTCCCGCTTCTGGGTCGGGTTTCCCAACATCCGGACACCACACCAGGTAAGTGTGGCGTGTTGTGAGTCTGGTGTAATGTTTGTGGAAAGATGACAGCTGCAGAAGTGGTGTGAAGGATCCAATGTTGCACATGGTGAGTTTCAGAGCAAAGAAAATGTTGGGTACTGCATTTTTAAAACATTTACATATTTCTTTAGCTTACAAGGTTTTAAATCCAACTATATGTCCAGTGCCACCTCATTGGGAGAACCTCTCTCACCAGTGACA
Organism: Squalus acanthias; assembly: GCA_030390025.1. Lineage (NCBI taxonomy): Eukaryota > Metazoa > Chordata > Chondrichthyes > Squaliformes > Squalidae > Squalus > Squalus acanthias. The sequence continues at coordinate 28,349,531 of CM059438.1, read as the reverse complement.
GATTGCTTCTGCCACCTCACCTGCAGCTGCCATCTATTCCAGCATATGGAGGGAGCCATTGGAGAGCCTGGGTGCAAGAGGTCACCTTTGTGCAGTGATTGTCAGTGTTTTCAGCACCTCAATGCTGTCAAACACTGAGAAATCAATTGTCAAAATAAAATTGTTTGTGGTCACTTTAAGGTAACCGGCAGATGACGCGTCATCAAATGACGTCATCAGACCCGCTTCATGTTAATTGGCCGGCAAGCCCACAGGGCGGGCTTAACAAGGTCAATCAAGGTAAAATCACGTCTGTGGAGCAGATGCAGCTGGGGGCAGGACTGGAAGCCGGAAACCAGCTGTCCCGCACCCAACCCGACACCGATGACAAAATTGCGGCCTTAGTGTCTGTCTTTCATGTGCCTTTGCCTATTCTAGAGCTCCTACAAAGTGCTACCCTCAAAGTGGCTGCGGCATGGCTGGTGAAAGGCTGCTGACTTTCCTTGGGGGACATTGCAGATGGCCTTGCAGGACAATCTCGAGCAGCTCTAGGCCTAGAAGGCCCGGCTGTAGACTGCACCACCTCGACATGGGCGGCAGCAGTCTGGGCTGGCTGGCTGACAGGCAACTACAATGGCACTGGCTGAGTGGCAGTGGTGGAAGTACAAATGCTGTCACCCTGAGAAAGTACAGCAGGTTCTTACTCCACAGAGCCAATGCCACTCCCCCGGGGCGGTGCCTCAGCAGTCCTGGCCATCTGTTGGAGGACAGATTGCTGGACTGCTGTGACACCCTAAAAGCCCCTTTCCACACTCATAAACTCAGCCAGTGAGTGTGGTGTAATGAGTTTGGGTGATGTGCCTGCCATAGTTAAATAGCTGACATTGTGTGCAAGGTGTTAGATGTGGGTGTGAGGCTTGCTGCAGTGGTAAGTGTGTGAGGGTGAGGTGAAGCTATGATTGGGAGGTATGAGACGTGATTGCTAGAAGATTATTGGTAGGTGAGTGATGGGGGTGTGGTGCATTGAGCAGTGTGTAAGGCTAGTGGTGCAGTTTGTGGGCTGTGACATTTGAAGATGCATTCACTGACCTTGACCACTCGTGTGAGGTCATTAAACTCCTTCCGGCACTGGATCCATGGGAAAGACTGGTGGACCTGACGGCTTCAATGATCTCCTCCCACTGCCTTCGAACAGTGTGTCTGGACGGCCTCCTGCCCCCCTGTGGATAAAGGACCTGTCTCCTCCTCGAGATCCGCTGCACCAAGGCCTCCAGTGCTGCATCGGAGAACCGAGGTGCCCTTTCTCTGCCCTGTTGAGACATTGCTCCAGCTCCAGTCAGAATGAGGTACTTCTCTCACAAAACACCTCCCCTTTAAGAAGTGCAGACGACCTTTCACTCTGCAGGCAACCTTTAAATACAGAGCAGACTTCCCACGATTATAGGCCCCCCGTTGAGCACTGAGCCAACTAGCAGCGCGTTTAGCATTGGGCTCAGCGCTTCAATCATGTTAATGAGCAGGCAGCACAGTTTTCACATGCTGCCTGCCCTACTTTCAACTAGTGCGAGCAGATCACGCAACGTGATCCCCGTGCCCGTTTTTGGACCTTATCCAATTTAGCCCCCAAGTTCTTAATCGTTTTTGCAGTTTTATGAACTTGAATTTTTGGGTATGAAACTATTTTCAGGAGCAGGGTATCACTGACAGCAACTTCTGGATTTCCGCGTTTAACTGCGCATGTGCGACACCAGATGTTGCTGTCAGTTTCACAATTGTAATGATGGCGAACGCTGACAATTTCGCCATTATTACAATCACAAATTCATATAGAATGTCATTTTTGACTTTGATAAGGGCTGTTTCAGTGCTATGGCAGGGGTGAAAACCTGATTGGAGAGGTTCAAACATGGAGTTGCTGGAAAGACGGGCACAGATTTGGGAGGCGATCAGTGATGCACACCATAAATTTCGTCGAATAGTGTGACGATCTCGCCATTGATAACGTGCTCCTTATTTTGCTAGTTTTCTCATTAGAATACACCACAGCAAGCATAGCTGCAAATCTGAAATGTTGCAGCCATTGGCCATTGAATTGTTATTTTGAAACTATTTTGACCCATTGGGGGTAATTTTGACTTTGCGATTGTGTAAAACAGGTATTCGCGAGTCGGCAGCCGGTTTTACATCTCTCCTGATTTTTATTTACATTGAAGTTAATAAGATTCACTATCACCCCTTTTACACTGTCACACAAAGCATCTGAAAAGTAATTTACTGTGGCGGATCGCCACCTAAACGGGCGCAATCCACTTTTCCGTCCGTGGACAATAAATCGGGCACCTTGCCTTTAAGGCGCATGCTGCCTTTAAGGCATGAAAAAAGTAGTGGGCGTCGCCCTCAGTGTGAACTTAAAAAGAACAGGGCGTTGCCCTCAACCAGTAGGGTTTTGCAGAGAGAAGTTGTAGCAGCCATTTTGCCAAGGAGTATGTAATTAAAAGCCATGTGCTCCACATATTGACTCGGCCTCAATTTGTGCTTCGCGGCAGCCACAATATTACTATGATTAACATGGTAATGAAATGGAAATGATGGGTATTTTCTAATAGCTTGTGTAACAATACAGGCCTTTCCCATCAGTTCCTCTTTGTTCTTTTGTTTACTTTTTTTTTGTAAAGATAATATCACCTCATACATTTCAGCAGCTTACCAATGAAGTCTCAGCAATTTCTTTTAAACCTATAATTGCAGCTCCAAACGTATCTAACTTACATAGGTTGCTGCCTCAGATTCTCAGGAATGTCTTTTTAGAAAGTAAATAGCAGGGCTGGTGGTTGCGGATGAGCTCTATATGTTAATCACAAAAGAGCAACTATTTTCTGAAGGCAAAGTTGGGCAATCCTAATGGAATTGGAAGCAGGCATACACACTGCGGGACTGTGATTGTTCTCAAGTTAATCTCATTATTGGTTTCCCACATTACAACAGTGACTCCACTTCAAAAAGTGCTTAATTGGCTGTAAAGCGCTTTGCGACGTCCAGTGGTCGTGAAAGGCGCTATATAAATGCAAGTCTTTCTTTCTTACAACAGCTGACACTGTATTGCTTAATTTAATGAAATGCATTGCCATGTTAAAATTATGTAAAATGAGGAAACTGATATACACACTCGTTATGCAATACTATATAATGCATAGTGTTGTATAATAAACTATCAGTGTATTACTGTGTAAGTATAGCGCTCTGTAATGTTTAGTGAGGTGCTGCATATAACGTTTAGTATATACACAATGCAAAGTGTAGTGCTGCATTTATAGTGCATAATATAAACATATTTAGTGTAGTAATCTATAGACAAGTTCATAATATCTCTGTATAGATACGATTAGTATCATATTGTGTAAATGTTTAATATAGTGCTATACAGATATGCTTAGTGGTGTACTGTATAGACTGTTTAGTATAGTATCGAATGTAATAGTATAGTATTTTTGAGACTACATATGTGTTACTCACTGTAGTATTTAATGTACTGCTGTACATTTAACATTTAGTGTGTTGTATAGATACTGTTCCGTGCAATACTGCAAGTATAATGCTTAGTATTGTTTGGTATAAAAATTAGCACATCATTTAAATGTAATCATAGAATGCATTTACCATCAATAAGTGACACTGCTGCCAGGCCGCCAACAGCATTATTTTTCACTCTAAGTGGCAGTGGCGAGAAAAATGGATTAAATGCTGGAAAATGGTACTCACCATTGGTTTTAATGGGGAAGGGGGCGCGGAGATGTGATAATTACCTTCTAACTGCTTTCGGCGAGGTTAACGGCGGAGTGGTGCAAAAACCCCACATAATTGGCATAATTAATGGTGTAAGCCACTTACTCCATAATTTCCTCTTCCTTTTGTGTCAAACCATGGTCCCTATGCTGTATTGGGCCATTACAATGGCGCAAGTCTCCAGGAAAATCTGGGCCAATGTTAATACCACCAAGAGTAGGTATCAGTATGGCTGGCAAGAGTGCCAACAATGTCCTGAACTTCTCAGAACATAGGTGAGAGCAGGAAGTTGAAAGTTAAAAGTGGAAGAGTGTAGGTAAATGTGAATGAGCACTGATGACATTAAAGGTAAGCATTTGTTTCAATCAAGTTCTTTTAAAATATTTCTAAACTACAGTATAATATTCATGTAAAATTTGCAAAATCACAAACAAAATGCAAATTTGTTACTTCTGAATCATATTTGGGAGCCATCCTTCTGCTCAAAAACCTCATTGCCCGCCCATAAAATGATTAATTGCCTTTTTACCATTGCACAATTTACAAGCATATTCAGAGCCTGGTCCCTAACTTAGCTTTTCCTTGTGGTCACTTAGCCATATTCAAAAAGATTTGAGCATTTCACAGCTGTATCAACAAACTTTATGACTGGTTATATGTCCCATTAGCTGCTTGAGAAGTATTGAAGGATCATTATTGTGCATGTATTGTAATTGGCTGCTGATTTTTCATCACTGCTAGCAAAATCATATCCTCAAAAGTTGTGTGTATTAGCAGGCAGTAACTTAAAATTGAAATTGGGTATTTTTTTTTGTTTGTTCATGGGATGTGGGCGTCGCTGGCAAGGCCAGCATTTATTGCCCGTCCCTAATTGCCCTTGAGAAGGTGGCGGTGAGCCTCCTTCTTGAACTGCTGCAGTCCATGATACTTCTTTGTAGCAGTTTAGGTACAACTGAGTGGCTTGCTAGGCCATTTCAGAGGGCAGTTAAGAGTCAACCACATTGCCGTGGGTCAGGATTCACATATAGGCCAGGTAAGGATGGCAGCTTTCCTTCCCTGCTTGTCTGACATCCAGTTCTGGATGAGCAGAAATTTCATCCAATTAAATATTGGGAAGACTGAAGCCATTGTTTTCGGTCCCCGCCACAAACTCTGTTCCCTAGCCACTGACTCCATCCCTCTCCCTAACATCTGTCTGAGGCTGAACCACACTGTTCGCAACTTTGGTGTCATATTTGACCCTGAAATGAGCTTCTGACCACGTATTCGCAACATAACTAAGAATGCCTATTTCCACCTCCGTAACATCGCCCGTCTCCGCCCTTGCCTCAGCTCATCCACTGCTGAAACCCTCATCCATGCCTTTGTTACCTCTAGACGTAACTATTCCAACGCACTCCTGGCTGACCTCCTACATTCTACCCTACGTAAACTTGAGGTCATCCAAAACTCGGCTGCCCGTGTCCTAACTCGCACCAAGTCCCATTCACCGATCACCCCTGTGCTCGCTGACCTACACTGGCTTCTGGTTAAGCAAAGCCTCGATTTCAAAATTCTCATCCTTGTTTTGAAATCCCCCCATGGCCTTGTCCCTCCCTATCTCTGTAATCTCCTTCAGCCCCACAACCTCCAACGATATCTGCGCTCCTCAAATTCTTCCCTCTTGAGCATCCCTGATTATAATCGCTCAATCATTGGTGGCCGTGCCTTCTGTTGCCAAGGCCCTAAGCTCTGGAATTCCCTGCCTAAACCTGTCCGCCTCTCTACCTCTCTTTCCTCATTAAGACGCCCCTTAAAACCTACCTCTTTGACCAAGCTTTTGGTCACCTGCCCTAATTTCTCCTTATGTGAATCGGTGTCAAATCTTTTGTCTTTTAATACTCCTGTGCAGCGCCTTGGGACGTTTTACTATGTTAAAGGCGCTAGATAAATACAAGTTCTTGTTGTAAGATTGCCTGGAGAAATGGTGTAAATGCTGGTTTACATAGTTTATCTAGGGATTCTGCCATTCTTCCATTGAGCAAAGTTATGCAGAGCAAAGTTAAACAGCATACAGCAAACCACTATCATATGGCTCTTTCTGGGCTGTAGTGATGGAAGTCATCCGACCTGTCTAGGCAGTGGGATTGTGGCATGAAGATTCCAATGGTCTACTTAATGAGAGTTCAGCCATGATTGTAGCATAGATCGGCCACAATGGGCTGGATTTCGCCAGCCCTGGGGAGGCGGGTTTGGAGGCGGGACTGCCAGGAAAATGGCAGAATCTGGGGGCGGGTGCCCAACCCGCCTCTGTGCCATCTTGCCAGGAGGCGGGTAGCCGTCCCGCGCCGGGTCCCGTCTCCTTGGAGGCGGGAAGGGGATTACAGCCACTTAACTGCCTGTTAACAGGTAGTTAACCGGCAGATAAGAGGATTATCCCAATTTTACCCACACAAGTGCGGGCTTCCCGAAGGCTCCAAAACCCGCCAGGGTCACAGAGGCAAATAGTGGGTCTGCGGGGGTCTGCGGGGTGCAAAAGTGCGCTGTGAAGGTGAGTGATGGGTGCAAGTCTGGAGAGGTGAGTATGTGAGGTAAGTGGAAAGTGTTAGAAAAAGTTTACTTACCTTTGTTTCGTCCTGCAGGCTTCAAGAGTTGGGTATGCGGAGAGTCTCGCACCTCCGTGGCAGAGATGACAGATGGCCGTTGCATTCTCCAATGCAGCAACCATCTAATTTCTGCAGAAGAAAGAGGTTTGATGAGTCTTGAATTCAAGAACTCATCAAACTACAGAGAATATCAGTGTTTGACAGCTTCACATAGCTTCACAAATTTTTGACAGATGAAATGTCATACACTGATGTTCTCTGAAACTGGCTTTCCCTTAATTGGCCTGCTAAACCCGCTGGGCGGGTTTAACAAGGTCAATCAAGGGAAAATAGCGTGGGTTGGCCAGAAGTTGATGGAGGCGGGATTGAAACCTGAAAAGTGGGAGACCTGCCTCCAAAAGTTCCCCATTGGCAAAATCCAGCCCAATGTGTGGGTTCCTGAGAGGATTCATGAGCCAAGTGTGCAAGGAATAGCCCTTATCCCCAAGAGGCTAGCCAAGGGCAAAGATAGGGGCATGGAGGATTGCTGCAATATAAATGCGCCGTGGCAGATACTAGGAAATCAGACACCGACCTGCAAGAAGCACTGCTGATAATCACACACCAGTTGCACATTAATGGAGCGCAAGCCCTTGTGATTCATGATGGCAATGGGTTCATCTGAAGGAGCCTGCAGGACAACTCTGGACTTGTAGGAAGCCTACAGTCGTAACAAACATCAGAGACCTATCCTGCTGTTTCTGGTTGTCCATGGGGATAGTAATGAAAGTGTCAGTCATCTTCTTAATGCAGAAATGATCTTCTGACTTACTGATGTTCCTGATACCCTCTGTGGCAGCCTTGAAGGGGCTGGAGGCAAAGAAGTTCAGGGCTGCAATTCACCTTGACTGCAATAGGCAATGCTGTGCCAGTTGTGAGTCTTGTTGCAGGAGCTGACAACTCTGTAACAGCCTCCCTAGAGAATCGCAACCTCCTTATGCACTGCTCCTCAGAGAAGTGCTGTCCTGCTCCTATACACTATATTGGGAGGGTAAGGATTCCTGCGAGCACGCCTCCTTTATCTAGTCTCCCTGAAGCTGCAGCTGTTTGCTCCTTCATCCTCTTGCTCCTCCTCTTCTTGTAGCTGAAGTAGAGTTGTCAGAAACACTCTCAGGAAGAAATAAGTGTGTTGCTAGAAGCCCCTGAAGAATTCAGAACATTATACAGCCATGAGACACGCTTTAAAATCATCTAAGTAGCAAAATAATCACTATCTAATACAAGAAAAATGTCTCCCAAACCTTTGCAGAGTTCCACCTGACAGCAAGTAAAGATCTCATTTAAAACCACTGGCGGTGGCCACCTCTCGACCTGCACTGCCCATGGTTTGTAGGCAGATTGAGGAAATAATGATGGCAGTGTGGATTGAGACAAAAATAACATTGGAGGTCCTGACAACATTAGTTGGCCCTAATTTGCATATGTTTAGTAGGCTTCCGCCTGCTTCTGGCATTTTGTGTTGCAATTTTCACCTGCTATCATCCTGTTTACAGGCATAAACAGGACAGCAGCAAGATAAAATCAGTTCCCATGGAGTTCGAATGCTAGGTTTATGTTGAACAGGACACTGAGGTTGTATATCATTGAGTAGATATCCGAGAAGGGGGGAGGGGTGAAACCAAAGGCTAAGGCTAAGTTTCTGATGGAGATCGAACAGGATGGTTTTGGCCTGGCCAGTGTTGAGCAGCAGAAAGTTTTTGGCTCATTCACAACTTCATGTCAGACAGGCAGTCATCCAACATAGTGACAGTCATGGAATCAAGGGGTAGTGGTGGAGAGATAAAATTCGGTATTATCAGGAAACATATGAAAGCTGGCTCCATGCTGATGGATAATGCTGCCAAGTGGTACCATTTTGATGAGGATCAGGAAGGAAACCAAAAATGGATCCTTGGGGCACACTATAGGTGACTGTGTGAGCGTGGAAGGAGAAGCTATTGCAGCAGATAACCTGGCTAAGTTAAGACAGGATGGAATGAGACCCTGTGCAGGGGTGAACCATAAAGAAAAGACAGCAGAGAAGGATGGTGTGGTCGACTGTGGCAAAAATTGCAGATAGGTTGAAGGACAAGAAGGGATGGATTTGTGCATTCAGAAAGAATGTCATTGGTGACTTACACAAGACTAGTCTCAGTGTTGTGGCCCAGTGGAAGGCATTCAAATAAGGAATGGTGGGAACGGTTGGCATGGGGATGGGTGGCAAAGACATGTTTCAAAACCACAGGGAGAAGGGTAGGTGGTAGCTGGTGAGGACAGAGTGTTCAGTGGGTTCAGTGGTAGACTTCTTAAGGAGCAAGGTGATTGCAGTAGGTTTGAAAGGGGTGGGGTCAGTGCTTAAGGAAAGAGAGCAGCTGACTAAGTCAGTACACATTGGGCTGAGAAGGGGTAATTGAGTTGTCAGTTGCTGAGTTGGGATGGAGTAAAGGGAAGAGGTGCGTCTCATGGAGAAGAGGAGTGTGATGAGCACTGGGATGGAGATAGGATAGAAATTATAGAGTGCTGTGAGATCAGAGCTGAGAGTTTGATCAGAGCCAAGTTTGATAGTCTCAATTTTGAATCCAAAAAAATAAGCTCCTCGTAACTGGCACCAGAGGTGAAGGTGGAGGGGGCGGGGAAGGAGCCCCAAGGAGATGGTTAGTAGTAGAGGAGTTTTGGATTTCCCTTGACTTCCAGTATGATCCTGGCATAGTAAGATGATTTGGCCATAAAAATAGAGAGGACAAGAGGTTGCACAAGCTAGGGTAGAGGGAACAGTGGTGGATGAATTTCCTTTGGGGTTTTCCCAATCATCTGAAACTTGAAGCCATTTTTCTAGAATTTCCATCGCTCTTCTACCGAAGTTACTGCAGATAAGCAGTAGAAACCTCATGGAAATTTACCCACTGGAAATTTAGATGTAGGTTGAAACATTAAAAAAATGTGTTTGGAAGGCACAATTATTACTGTGCTATGTGGGTGGAAGATTTATATGCTTCATTATGACATTTAACCTTAAGGAATAGCATGGCATCATAAAATAGGTCTTGTGAAATTAGATGCTTTATTTGAACAGTGATTTATAAGAGTCCTAACTATTCAGTTATCTGCATATATCATAACACTTCCTGGAATAAAGATCTTTCAATTTAGGACCATCATTTATAACTAATGAGGATCAAAAATAAATGCAGACTAAGTATCAGGGGGATTAATGTAAATCTATGACGTGACCCTACACATTAACCTAGTATAATAGATCATGAAATGCCAGTGATACTCTTTAGATTATGTAATTCCACTTAATGAGATACAGTGGACCATACTTCTCTCCTGAGGCAGGTGTTTGATCTGTACAATGTTTCCTGTGACCTAACCTTTGTCTGTTGATTATACAAGTGCAAAGTTTAAGGATTTACAAAAATCCGCTATATATTGTATTTGTATGTATTGTGTTATACCTGTGAATCTCTCAAAGGAATTTTTAAAAATGTATATTGTATTGGGACATTTATGACATGCAGAAAAAAATACAATTTGCAGTATAAATTTCATTTAAATTATGCAGAAGCTAAAATAAATTTGAACCTCCATAAAAATAAATAGACTATTAACTCAAGGGACTCTCAGTCAGAACATATCAACCAGCGGGCAGTCATTGTTTGATAGATTTGCAAGATCAGCAAAGCTGGTTCAATGGATAAGATGTAGAGCCATACTTATATTAATAGAAGGATTGTATTGGTCAAAAAACTGAAAAAGAGGAACTCTGGTCTACTCATTTATTTGGAACAAATGAGGAAAACATTTTAATTTTAATAAACTTTAATTTTCACTTTAAATATAGATACACTGACCTGCCTGCTGATTGGCTGCAAAGAAGGAATAGAGGATATTTTGAAAGGGTGAGAGGAAGTAAGGTGGGAGGAGGCTCATGTGGAGCACAAACATCGGCATAGACCAGTTGGGTCGAATGGCCTGTTTCTGTGATGTAAATTTAATGTAATTCTATGAAGGATTTGCTACATCAAGCCATCCAGAGTTAAAGGCAGCCCTGATTAATCAGTAAGATTAAGGATATAAATCAGGAAGAAAGCACAAAGGTAAAGTGGGGCACGGCCATAGAGAGATTTGAAAACAAGGACAATAATTTTGAAGTCGACATGATGGGTACATGGGAAACCAGTGGAGTTTGGACAGAAAGCAGTAATGAGAATGTAAGTCTTAGTGCAGATGAGGACTATGGCATTTTGGATAAATTGAAGTTTGTGCAGGATTATGGTGGGGACACCAAATAGAAGGGGGTAGAGAAGTCAAGTACTGAACTAATAAAGGCATGGTCTTGGGTTTTGACTGTGGAAGGGGATAGGCTGGAAATGGGCAACATTACAGAGATGGATGAAAATGGTGCTGGTAATGGAGGCAATATGGGGGAGAATGCTCAGCTTGGGATTGGGCAGGACACAAAGGTTCCACATCTATTGACTCTGCTTGAGATGACAGACAGGAAAGAAAGAAAGACTTGCATTTATATAGCGCCTTTCACGACCACCAGACGTCTCAAAGCGCTTTACAGTCAATGAAGTACTTTTGAAGTGGAGTCACTGTTGTAATGTGGGAAACGCAGCAGCCAATTTGCGCACAGCAAGGTCCTACAAACAGCAATGTGATAATGACCAGATAATCTGTTTTTGTTATGTGGGTTGAGGGATAAATATTGGCCAGGACACCGGGGATAACTCCCCTGCTCTTCTTAGAACTTGTGCCATGGGATCTTTTATGTCCACCTGAGAGAGCAGACGGGGCCTCGGTTTAACATCTCATCCAAAAGACGGCACCTCCAACATTGCAGTGCTCCCTCAGCACTGCACTGGAGTGTCAGCCTAGCTTTATGTGCTCAAGTTCCTGGTGTGGGACCTGAACCCACAACCTTCTGACTCAGAGGCGAGAGTGCTGCCCACTGAGCCACAGCTGACATAATAAAGTTGGTATAATCGAGGCCAGAGGCATGGAGGTGCTGATGGGAACCAAAAAGGATGGCCACAGTTTTTCTGACATTTAGCTGGAGAATGTACAAAACAGTATATCATCCACCCTACCATGAGCAATGCCTTGGCACCCATGATAGGTTGGATGATATACTGTTTTATACATTCTCTAGCTAAATGTCAGAAAAGGAGCATGATGTACATTACATGCTATACGAGAGAATGATTGAGACCGGAATTATTCATTGATACCTACTTACTGGCCTTTGATAATCCAGTTGGTAGAAATGTAAATAACTACTCTGATCAAAAGTTAAATTATAGACATGATGTTTAACAATAGGCCTTGGATTTGCTTGGATTTTTCATTAACTTAGAGGTTTAAAAAACCCATGCACAGTTGTTAAATTAATGTTAGTGATACAAGGATTTGCCCATAATATAGTTATTATAAATTTGACCTAATTTAAAAATGATATTTTGGGGGTATATATAAAGGCATTTTTCATTTAGTCCCATGCATTTGAAAGTGTTTTATTAATCACACTATCACAGGCCTACATTTTCTCACGTCGGCATCGTCCTTCAACTCCCAACAATAGTATAAATCTCTCTGTTACTTGTTTGACAGGTGATAATCTGATAATCCTCTGGTCTCTTCAGCTCTCGTGGGTCTAATATCTTGTACATATTTGACTAATCTGGTCATCCCCAGACCTTTATCCGTATTGAAGCTTATACTGTTTGGTCGCACTTCATTTTAAGTACATCTGAGCAAACACTGGCCTATGCTATAGAATAATTATGCTGCAGTACACACAAAACCCCCAATAGTTCTTTCATTTTGTTTTCATACTGAACATTTCTAATCCTGTAATGTCTTTGTATAAATCATGTAAAATAAATAAAGAAATGTTAATTTTAATTATTTTCACTTTATTGTCAATACTAATAAGGGAGAAATGATGATGCCTCTCACAGGGTAGATTGAAACTCGAACTGACTTCCTCCTCCCTAGCCCAGTGACAGTGAGTACCTGCTCTACCATCACCCTGATTGAGACCAGGTTCCTCAGCACAGACCAGGGAATGAACTTCAGACGGTCCTGATGTGCAAAGCTCAGCTATTCCCTTACATTAACCAGCTGAGCCACTGGAGGAGTAGAGAGGAAATTTCAGTTTAATAGAGCATCGATAACTCGACTTATTCATAGAAATCATTCTAATCTTAAATGAGTTGGGGGCTAGCTGCTGCTGAAGCTACTATTCTTGCTAAAGCTGATCATGCCTCCCTCCACCACGTAGCCAGCTCCGTGGAGACTAAACAAAAAACTCGTCCAGGAGAAACCTTGCATATGCATCCTTAAGAAAGAACTTGAAGACTACATGTCCCCCAGTGATGCCGTAGAGGTTTGCATAGTAATGTTCTGAGAACTAATTAGAGTAACCTTGAAAGATTGGATTATTGCTGGAATATCCAGCCAACAGAAACAAAATAACTAAGCCCAGAAAAGTTGAACATCAAAATAATATGGCTAAAATACAGAAACAAGTAGAGAAACTCCCCTAACTTTGGTATCCCTTGGCAAAAACAGCTGTAATAAAATGCCTTGATAAATCAAACGGCACCTTTACTGAGGACCGTGTTCATAGGTATTAGGCAGGATATGTGCTGGTCCATTCGTTAAAGTACATGCAGAATTCCAGAAGTATTCCAGTTATCAAAACATGGATGGAAATTTCTATGAACATATCACTGAAATTATGTAACATGTTTCTTAGTAACTGTAAATATCATAACATGATATTAAAAAGGAATACATTTCACATAATTTACAAATTTCGTAATCTTGGATTGCCCACAATAACATTCGGGGGCTTGATTTTCGTATGTGGCATTCATCGGGCTGGCGATGGGCTAGTAACCCCTCTGCCTGATGATGTCGGCGGGAGGCCTGAATAATTTTTGTGACCGGGTCTCATTTAAATAGAACAGGTGAGCTGCTAGCACTAATAGCGCTGAATATAGGCAGCTCGCCATTTGAGAGGGTAGGGAATCTGTCAGGGCACAGACTGCTGTGGGCCTGCAGTAGCACCATAAAGGGGAGGGCAGAAAAGATCGGGGGATCAATGGAGCAGCAAATTTAAGCTGTAGGGAAAAATAACAAGTGCACCAAGCAGTAAGGAGTTAAACTTAAGGGGTCTTTTAAGGTGTAAAAGTCCCATAAACCATGAAGTAAAAGTCATTGCCAGACCTTTACCCAACTGTAGCTTATGATTCCTTTGAGTTGCGCTACAAATGGCCGCCTCCTGATTTGTACCACTCATGGCTTGTGGGGAGGTTAATGAAGCAACCTGGCACCACCGATTGACACCAAAACTGCATCGGGGTCCTAACTGCCTCATTGATCCCTACTTGAATATATTAATGAGGCCCCCATCTGTTGCTGGCGGGAATGCTGGCCATTTAAATTGAGGTCCACGTGAAAATTCTAATGGGCAGATCTCCAGCAAACTTTTTTCTTAATTTGTCCCATTATCGCCACATTTATGCCTAAAACAGGGCAATAGCCTCGGCCCCTAGGTCTTTTCATTGTGCTCAGAGGGGTAGAAAAGCACATGGGTTAGATTATTGTTGAGAACCCTTTTATAATTAACTGAACAGTTACTTTGCCCTCATGCTGCTAGAAATATACTACAATGCACTAAAGTCAACTCCACTTCAGTACATTCTGTGACATTGGCCCAGAAATTAAACATCGATGGTTCCCGCGGGGGTAAGGATTCCCCGCGATATCGCACTCCGCGCCTACCTTTTTGTTTGGGGCCCACACGAACTTTAGTTTCAGAGCCTCTCCCTGTTGCAACCGTGCAGTGCTTGCGTATCCCAGAGGCGCAATTAGTTCGTGCGAGCTCTGGGATCACGTGATTCAGTTGGAGCCAATGGCAGCACACCATCTTTCATTCATAGTTTTGACAGCAAGGGCTGTCAAAGCTATGAATACTACAAGCCCCCAAAAGAACAGCTAAACCTCAATTAAATTTTTTTTAAAAGCCATCACATTAATAAAATAAGTATAGTTAAATAAATTAACCACTTTGAACAAAAAATTAAATTTTTGAAAAAATTTTAAATCTTTTTAAAAGTTATAAAAATAAACTTACCTTTCTTTAAAGTCTCTAAAAAAGATAAACCTGTTGAAAAAAATTTAAAATAACACTTAATTAACTACTTACCTTGTTAAAAGGGGGTCCTACACCTGCTTTCTTTATGTGTAAAATATCCAACACTTACCTGCGCGTTCAAACCTGAAAAAAAAACTAAGTGCACTGCGTGCGCACAACCTGTAGCGCGCACGCGGTTCACTTAGGAACCGCCCCCTTTGCAATACACGAAGTGCCGGTTTCCCGCGCATGCGCAGTGCATGCAGGAAACCGGCAATTCGGGACCTAATACGCGAGAGTACACAGTGCGTACTCTCGCGTATTAGGTTTAATTTTCGGGCCATTACGTTGATGATTTCAAAGCTTGAAAAAGACCTGCAATCTCCCTCATTGACATGTACTGTAAAATTCTAGCTAAATTTTTTTCCCAAAAGATTCAAATCAATACTACCACAATTGAGCAGAAATGGCCAAATAGGAGTGTTAACAGCAGTTTTTGGGCAGATATTGGCCAGACATTTCCTTTTCATCATTTTAGTGTGCAGTGAGGCAACTAACAACATAATGGCTGCCAGGTTGCCAAAAATGCATTTCACAGAGTAAAGTGTACTATTCTACATCACATACTTTAGTAGGACTGCTGTGTTGTACATTTCTATTCAATTATATCATTTTTAATGTAGAAATAATTAGTTAATAACTTTTAACATTTGTTAACATATATATATATATTTGACTTTGTAGAAGGTGTGGTTTAAATAAAGCTAGTTTCCCTGCATACAATCTTGCTTAGTTTATTGAATAGTGATTTGCTACAGTCTTGCTCAATAGTAATAGTGTTACCCCTTTAAACCATGCAATACGTATAGCGGGCAAATTGTGTTAGCATTTATGTGCCCGCTGTAAGCAGCGGGGACTGTATGGGAGCCACATATTCATCTGAGCGTGAGATGGACAGGGTTAAAATCAGCCCTTATAATAAGCCACTTAAATGGATGTAATGAAGAAAGAAGGAGCTAGGAAGTCTCTTTGAGCTCTTCTAGGGTCTAATGTTGAAACACACTTTAGATATGTCAAAATCCAAAATGTAATAACATTATATTTGGTTCCCATATAAACATGCCAACATATGATGACCTTGTAAAATTCAAGAAGACCTCCGAGACACAAGAATATCTGGTATCAAAAACTTCATTTTTTAAACAAGCTGTGACTATTCCATTGTACAACAATGGGGCCAATATCAATGCTACCCACCGGCGGAATCCAGGCGGGTGGGCAGTTAAAAGCGAGCAGGTTACTTACCCGCTCAGACCACGACCATTTCTGATATTAATCTGCAGGGTTGTGCAGGCAGTTGAAGTGCCCAACTAAAGGAGGTGGGAGCCTAATAAATTTATGCAAATCAGAGTCCTATTACGTCAATAGGACCGTAAAGCAGTTTTAACTGGGTGCTGAGCAGGGAAGCAGCTGTGGCATTCCCACTAGGCAGTAGCAGATCTGTAGCTGGTCTGAAGCCAGAAAGGGTCTTACAGGTAAATCCAAAACTTTCCTTTGTGGAGCCCGGAAGAACAGGAGTGATCCTCTGGGCCCCACAAGGAAAGTCGTGGCCTCCCCTGCATCTGGGCTCCCCTCTTCCCTCTTGAACCCCCACTCCACCACTTACCTGCTGGGCGGCCAATGGCTGCCCATTCTTCGCCTACCGCACTGGTTAAAATCACCGTGGCCTCCTGCGGCCTCTACCAGGTGGGAAATCAACTTGACAGAATGGTTTCCCGCCACACTCCCGGCAAGATTACGGCAGCGGAGCGGAAGCAGCTCCGAGGAATTTCCTGGCCTACCTCAATTCTTGAAGTTCCAAATTTGAGGTTGCCATTTTGCAACATTCAGTGAGGAGATTTAAAAAAATTGTTTGAAGCTGATGCAGACAAAATTCCTTAACAAGCACTAAGAACACGCCCATCTAGCTATTTTACATGGGAATGTATGTATTAGGGTAATGCTGGTAAAACTTTTCTAGAAATAGCGCCAAAGTCTATTCAGCTAAAATCTGTATCTAACTATATATTTCACCAAACTCCAATATGTATATCTTGGGGATCTTTCTTATTGCCTCTTTTCATAGCCTATTGAGAGCTTAAATTTCTTTGAAATAATAATAATCCACCCTACAAGCCCCTTACCAACCTGCTTTCTATAAAGATAGTAATTATGAAAAACTTGGAAAAGATAGCTTCTAACAAACATAAACAACTGGTCTCAAGACATTTTAACTGTCATATTATTTGAGAAATCATTTGTAACACAGAAGCCAATTCAAAAGGCTTCAGTGGTGCCTGGGCCATTTTACGACATAAGAAAGAATGACTGATACCAGTGATCTAAATGTAGATGCCATGGTTTTATTATCTAGTCGAGCCCCAAATAATAATACTATCGAAATTTAAAGCTCTGTCTGTCTCTTTGATGGCCCATGCTGTCACAGACTCTACCTCAGAGATGTCTGTGATAGTTAAAGTATACTGTTGTTTAAATTATGCTGTGGGATAATAGTATATAGTAATAGTGTGTCACCCATGGCTCAGTTGGTAGCACTCTTGTCTCTGAATTATGAAGGTTGTGGGTTCAAGTCCCACTCCAGAGACTTGAGCACAAAAATCTAGATTGACACTCTAGTGCAGTACTGAGGGAGTACTAAGGCTCTGTCTGCTCTCTCAGGTGGAAGTAAAAGATCCAATGGCACCATTTCGAAGAAGAGCAGGGGAGTTATCCCTGATGTCCTGGCCAATATTTATCGCTCAATCAACATTAAAACAAATTATCTGGTCATTATCACATTGTTGTTTGTGGGAGCTTGCTGTGCGCAAATTGGCTGCCGCGTTTCCTACATTACAACAGTGACTACATTTCAAAAGTACTTCATTGGCTGTAAAGCACTTTGGGGGGTTTGGTGGTCATGAAAGATGCTATATAAATGCAAGTCTTTCTTTTTATATACAACAATAACAACTTGCATTTATAGAACGCCTCTAACATAGAAAAATGTCCCAAGATGCTTCACAGGAGCGTAATCAGACAAAAATTGACACCGGGCCAAAGAAGGAGACATTAGGATAGGTGATCAATAGCTTGGTCAAAGAGGTAGGTTTTAATGAGCTTTTTAAAGGAGGAGAGAGTGGTGGATAGGCGGAGAGGTTTAGGGAGGGAATTCCAGATCTTAGGGCGTAGATGGCTTAAGGCCCAGCTGCCAATGGTGGGGCGAAGGAAGTGGGGGTGTACAAGAGATCAGACTTGAAGGAACACAGAGTTCTTGGAGGGTTGTAAGACTGGAAGAGGTTACAGAAATAGGGAGGGGCGAGGCCATGGAGGGATTTGAACACAAGGATGGTAATCTTAAAACAAAGCTGTTGGTGGACCGGAAGCCAATGTAGGTCAGCGAGCACAGCGATGATTAGTGAATGGGACTTGATGCGAGTTAGGATATACAGGCAGCAGGGTTTTGGGTGGTCTTAAGTTTATGGAGGGTGAGAGTTGAGAGGCCGGCCAGGAATGCATTGGAATAGTCAAGTCTGGAGATAACAAAAGCATGGATGAGGATTTCAGCAGAAGATGAGCTGAGGCAGGAGCAGAGATGGGTGATATTACAGAGGTTGAAGTTGGCGGTCCTAGTGATGGAGAGGATATGGGGTTGGAACCTCAGCTCAGGGTTAAATAGGACGCCGAGGTTGCGAACAGTCTGGTTCAGCCTGAGACAGTGGCCAGGGATTGCTTAACACATTCACCTTAAATTCCTCTGTCCACTATTTTAGGGGAAGGGTTTAACCCACTTAATTTAAATGAGTTAATGCCTGTGCTAATATAGTGGAGAGAAAATTGCAGGCAATACAGATCAAATATTCAAATACTAGTATTCCACAACATAATTTCAAGGCCATTGAAATTGTTGTGTGAATAAAGAAATGTCAAGGATTTATACTAATGATTGGCTAGTATACCAGGGCAATCGTCACAGTTTTTATGACTAGGTAATACATCTTGCCATAATCTCTATCTAAAATGTAACAACTTGTATTGTGTATTTTGTTTCCTCAAGAGCATACACTAATACTTCTGTTTAATCAAAAAAGGGGACAGCTAGTGGTGATATTCTACTAATATATTGTTGCTAGATGCTATTAAAACAACATCAGAAATAACATTGGTAATCCCAGCTACTTACTGAACATATCAGGAGTAAATTTATCTTTAGCAATGTAAGAGAAAAATTAGGAAAGGTCACACAAGATGCTAACTCATTCTACCATTATCTTTCTGACACTAGCTCCCGACCATCTATACTGGAAGGAAGGGCAAAACAGTAAATTTTGCACATTGTGCTATCACTGAGTGCAACCTTTATACTTTGTACTAGCCAGTGAAAATTAGACCATTAAAAATAGGTTTCCCTGTTTCTGGCAACAATAAATTGTTTGTCACTCCAGTAATGTTTTTCTTTGTTTCATTAAAAGCAAGTTCTGAAACACAAAAGGAAACCAATATGAACATACAAAACTGATGGACAGGAAAAGGCCAGCTAGTTCACTGAGCCTGTCCCATACAATCATGTTGCAAGTAAGCATCTTGGGGGTTATTTTGGCCAAGGGGTGAAAACAGGTGCGAAATGGGCGCAGTGCTAATAAGACTAGCTTGTTTGAAAGCCTGGATTTAACACACAATTTTGGTCCTAATTGCTGATTACCATAGTTTGACCGTGTCTGGAGGTGCTAACCAGAAACCTGCAGGTTTAGCATTCAGGTGTTCAAAAGATGCAATTTTCATGGAACAATATGTGGGCTCCTCGCACCCACTTCCACTGAAGGTGTGGAGTGCTCTGGCTGGCACACAGTGGCATGTTGCAGGATGGCTCAGGGACCGAAGCAGAGGCCGCACAGGTTCTCAGATGCGGCGCTGGAGGTCCTGGTGGAGGAGGTTCAGAGGAGGAGTGATGCCCTGTACCTGCAGGGGGGGAAGGACGCCACCTCGCCCTCGCCTTGCCCTCCTGTCCCTCTCTCCTGCAGCAGCTGGTGCTGCTCTGCCTGGCCTCATGTCCTCCTCCCATTCCTCGTCCAGACCATGGGGAACCCCCTAGCAAGATGCCCATGACCAAGCACCCCATTTCTCCTGGTGACTCCTATAAGTTGGAGTAGTACAGCACTTACTCTTTTTAAGTGAAGTCCTCAGAGGATTTCTGGAATAAATTTTGCTCGAATGTTGAGGAAGTCTTAACAAAGTGTCCCAGAAAGCCTCCTGATGTGTTTCAGAGGTCCTCTTCACAGCTCCAGCAACAATGACCATGAAATGGTGAGTATCCCTTTACTTAGTGAGTATTCCTTTAAGTAGCGCTTAAAATCGACATCAACGGCGTGTTTACTCCCAAATAGCTGGTCACTGTTAGGCGAGGGTGTTAGTTGAAGCGCTAGCCACCAAAATGCCGTGCAGCCTCTTTAATGAGTGATAGCAGGCATTTTAAGTGACATTCAGCTGTTTAACTGTGAAGGAATAAGCCTATTCAGAAAAATACACTATCTTATGAAAGAATTTTGACCTTATTAAAACATGACAAACTGGGTTTGGAAATTTAGAAACCTAACTATGAAATAGCTATGAAAGCATTCTGGCTATTGAGATAAGACAGTTGTTGACCCTGAATAAATAACCTTATTGAAACAGAAGGTGCATGGCTCCGACAGGCTGACTTTTTGGGAACAAAACAATGGTTCACCCTGGATAAGATGTTCTAATTTAAACTTTGTAAAGATGGCACATAAGATAAGGAACATCTGCCCTCGTAAAGATGACATAAAGTAAGGAACATCGGCCGTCACACCGTTTTTATATGGTAAACTCAGAACACCTGGAGATGAGACAAGATTCTGTAATGCCACAAGCTGATGTAGCAGTGGAGAATTGCAGAGGTCAGCAGAAAAATGACTAGGGATAATTAACTTGCATCAGCAGAAAACCTTAAAGGAGATACCACTGGTAAAGGGTATAAATATTGAACTCTCAAATGGGATATTAGATTCGCTTTAATCGGGCAAAGCGATTCTCAGCTTCAGAGGCGGCGCTGTAGTCTACCACTCTTTGTACCTCGGGGATCAAAGGTATTTGATATTGATGGATATCCTGTATAAGAGAACTTTAAGAACTGTAATACTGTAGCAAAGTTAAGATTTAAAAGTAAGATTCTCTGTTAAAAAGATCATATGTTTTCTTTTTTTAGAATTGTTAATGTTGCGATTGATTGATTCACCAACTGTAAATTGCATGTCAGTTCTTTAATAAATCTCTATATATTTTTAGAATTGTCTCGAATAAGTCTTCTGCATCAAAAACTCATGAACTCAATCTCTGTACACTCTTTGGTGGAGAGTTACATTTCTGGGGGAGCTTTCCGGACCCTCATAATATCCGGGACGTTACAGTCTAGCTAAACTTATTAAAAGCGCTATCAGGAGGACGGTAACATTCTCGGGTTGTTCCTTTACTTTAGGAAGAGATAGCCCGGACCTTTAGACCCAATTAAGCGTCTTTAGGATTCAGCTACCTCAAACTTTAGTTGAAAGTGAACGTCTGAGAAATACGCTTGATCCGGGGTAGCCCTAAAGGGGCTAGGACTAGTAAATATCCCTTCATAACAAGCCTCTGGGCAGCCGTTCCTAGCACTGCCTTTTACTCCTTTACCAATATGGAGTCTTGCGCTAAACACGGGCTAAACCGGCATTTCCGTTTAAGACCCCATCTTAGCCATCTCTTTAGTGCCTAAAGTATACAGCGAAAATCTCCCCCCATGACTCCCAATGCTCCCCTCCTACCAGCAGCCATGTAATCACCTGAGCGAGGCAAAAAATACCTAGGCCAATTCAGGTTATAAAAAATTCGGGGAAATTCCTCTACATCCCCGAAAGGCAATCAAAATGAATTCCAGGAGACCACAGTGACCAAGAGGCACATCACCCAACATCCCACCTACCTTTTGTATGCAGCAATACCAGCCGTAGCCAGGAACTCGTTCAGCTCCCTTGTGAACACTAGCAGTGAAGCTGCACTCACTGCGCCAATTTGTTTCAAAAGTGGATGACCCTCTGCGAAAACAAAAGCCTCCTGACATCTAACCATTTTTATGCTTACATAACATATGCACATGTCTCCTCATTCTCTGTAACCTATCTAATTCAAATAGTCTATCCCTATGGACATAATCTAGTCCCTTCATTATTTTAAATACTTCAACCAAGTCTCCCCAAAGCGTATGCATTTCTGGAGTAAAAAGATCCAGATCTCTAAGCCTATCATAATAACTAAGGGCTTCTAAACTAAGTAGCAATCTATTGGCATTCGTCAGAACCTTCTCCAGTGCCTCTATATCAACCCCCATGTGAGGGGACCAAAACGAGACATACTATTCTAAATGATGCCTAGGCAAGCTCTTGCACAGGGACACTTTGTTACTTTTAGTGTTATATCGGATCGCCTTAGCATTACATCCTAATACTCTATTTGCTTTTGCTATAGCCTTGTGGCACTGTTAGTGACCTTTAGAGCCTCATGCATGATAACACCTAGGTCTCTTACCTGCTCAGCACACTTTAGTTCAGAGCCCTGCATGGGATATACATGACTGGCGTTAGCAATACCCATGTGCATAACAATACATTTATTTACATTAAATGCCATCTACCAGATGTGGACCCAAATCACACTGCATCTGGATCTGATTGTACTTTTTTTTTCGCATCCAAGGTTCTAACACAAAACTTTGCTTCATCCACAAACTTGTAGACAGTTCCCCCAAGGCCATCATCCAGATCATTAATATAGAAACTGAATATAAGAACATAAGAAATAGGAGCAGGAGTTGGCCATTCGGCTCTTCGAGCCTGCTCTGCCATTCAATAAGATCATGGCTGATCTTCTACAAGAGCAATGGTCTTAACACCATTCCCTGCGGGACTCCACTAGTCACTGATCTCCTCACAGAACCACTACCACTACCATCAATAACATTAATAACAACCCTCTGCCTACAAGAATGCAACCAATTCCTTATCCAACCCAGGATGTGCCCTCCAATCCTTACAAAGTAGTCTTTTGTATCGGACTTTGTCAAAACCATTTTAAAAATCCAAATATATTATGTTGACTGGGCTACCTTCATCCACCAACCTAGTAACCTGCTGAAAATATTTAATCAGGTTGATAAGACATGACCTTCTTTTTCAGAAGCCATGTTCAGAGTCTCTAATGATCACTTCTCTATCCAGGTGTTCATACAGAGTATCTCTAATGATCCCGTGTAGCAACATGGGGTCACACGGGGTACGGTAGTGTAGTAGTTACGTTACTGGACTAGTTACTGACTAGATACTGACTAGTTGCAGAGGCCTGGACTAATAAACCAGAGAACGCAAGTTCAAATCTCACAATGGCAGTTTGAGATTTTGAATTCAGATTTTAGAAAATCTGGAAATAAAAAAATACTGGTAAAAGTAACCATGAAAATCCATACTCCCATATTGTCATAAAAAAACAACTGGTTCACTAACATCCTTTAGGGAAAGAAAGCTGCTGTCCTTACCTGGTCAGGCTCCAGTCCTACTCCAGCATGGTTAGTCTTAACTGCCCTCTGAAGTGGTCTAGCAAGCCACTCAGTTGTATCAAACCGCTACACTGCAGCAGTTTAAAAAGAAGGTCCACCACCACCTTCTCAGGCCACCCAGGGATGGACAATGAATGTCGGCCTTGCCAGTGACACCCATATCCTGAGAATGGTTTTTAAAAATGGGCCTATAATTTCCTGGTTATGACTTGTTGCCCTTTTTGAATATTGGTACAACATTTGCCTCCCTCCATAACAGAGCAGCGGCATTTTGTGCACAATTAGCGAAACAGTAGCTCTTTAAAGGAACAGCATTAAAAATGGGTTAAAATGTGCATGTGGAGTTTTAAAATTGGCATGAGTTGGTGAAAGCTATTAGAGAAGTGAACTAATACAAAACCTCCCTAGCTTCTAGAGTATTGCGAGGCAAATGTAAACATTTAGAATAACTAGAACAGTTAGTATAAAGATTTATGCCACACTTCAGACTGTAGATAAGCTGTGTTTGTAGGTCTGAGGTTGCTGAAGGATATTTATAGAAATAACAAGCTGCTTAAGTTATTCATATCCCTGTACCGAAAGCAGGGCATTGAAAACCACTCTTTAAATCATGTTTGAAACAGCCTCCACTTTATGTCGAGATGTGACACTATTTAAACTACAATTTTTCAAGCCTGACATGTAATCCATAGAAATAAACCATTGAAAATAGAAAAATACCTAAACTTCGCTGTTGGTAATTGTGCGATGAAAAATTAAATGTTCCAATAGTAAAATTAAGTCTTTACATATTGCATCTCACTCTTTAATATATCAATGTTACTTGTAAAAACTGAGCACTGGTTTCCAAATTGTTACCTAATGGTGTTCTCACAGGACAAATATTCTTAGAAAATACATTCCCTTGAGAAGTTTGTTTGCAACGGCCAGAAACAAGATTAATGAATGCTACCTAAAGTGGTTCATAAAAGCTATGGATTTGGGTATGATTTTACTTTCAGCTCCAAAATTGCTGGCAGGAGCACATTTGATACAGCAATCTATACAACTGGTCACAAACCTTTCTTTTAGAGCTATTCTTTTCTCACCATTTTAATCTTTGCTGATTTGTTATTGCCACACATCTGCACCTGTACAAATGGTAGACCAATCTGATCCATGGACTTCCGGATAGATGGACTTCCTGACTTCCGGATGGATGGACTTCCAGATTTCTGGATTGACAGACTTCCTGACTTCCGGATGGACAGACTTCCTGACTTCCAGATGGACAGACTTCCTGACTGTCTGACTGACTGTCACTGTTGACTCTATATGATTGTCAATCATGATGTGATTTGAGTGGAGATATGGAGAATACCATTTGATGTCTATTTTCCCCCTTGTCCCCTCAAAATGAATCATGTTTTGTATGAAACTAGAGGCCTGTCTGAGAACAGAACATTCACAAATTGAGACAAGTGTCTTCAAAATGTTGGAACCAACATAACTACTATTGACACAAAAAGATTACTGGTCCTATTTAAGAAGCAATTATCATGATATTTATATTCAAAATCACTTAAGCCTCATCAAATTCATATATTTATGTCAGTGTCTGTAAATAGCACAAAACATCTTTTTATGGTTTGTGCTGATCTTGTGGTTAATGCTTGGCATATCAAATGACTCTGATAAACCTGTCACTTGTGACTGAATGACTCCATCAGTTTGATTCTGTACAAACTGCAGAGTAATTTAGCTTTGTCCATACTTTCTCATGGGCTATAAACATGTCATTTCTTTTAGATTTGCCTGTGCTGCTGCTGCATCATCTATAAACAAGTATCACTGCAATGTGCTGTACAGATAATTGTGGTGCAACCTGATAAAATGTCATTTAAGAAACTCAAGACATCACCTACTATTTCAAGATGAGCTTCGTTGTGCATAGTCTTTACTCAGGAGATTCTCAGTTTAGAATCTTTCCCAAGCAAAATATTAATATCTTGCTTCCATGAACTTATAATCAGTGTTTAACATGAGAGACTGGTGGGATTGATAACATTTCAATGAAACATATTAATCTTTTATCCAAAGTCAGCTTTGAACTTTTTGCAAATTCAGACTGGGCCAATACAGATCATTTCATACTTTAGAATTTATTCTTTCCTGACAATTTCAATGTTAAGCATTACACCTTCATTCAAGATAACTCCAATTACAGGTTTAGAAAAGATCTCCAACTGCTTTTAAAACCATTTGGACTATCAAAAATTGCAAACCTAAATTTGGACTCAGTCATCCAGTTACACTGCTTTTGCCTTGCTAGTATACCTGTCATGAATGGAAAAATCAACTATTTGAGACAGAGGTGCACGTCGCGCTGCGGTACTGCAGGCCGTCCTCCCCTTATTAAAGGGAGGGGCCTGGCACAGCGCGTCCCGGCGCCCAGCTGGGCCACCAGGGATCGGGAGTGCCGGCAAACGAGCCCGGCACTCAAGAGGAGTACCAGGCTCACGGAGAGCAGCCAGCACCCCGTGGAGGGGCTTCATGCAGGCCAGGGACAGCAACGGGGGCAGGTGCTGGCAGCCAGCCAGCAACAAAAATGACCGCCCGCCGCCTCCCCTTTAACAAGCGCCGCCCCGGCCGCAGGTAGGCCCTCCTGATCCGGCGGACATAGCGTCCGGACATAGCGTCAGGCAGTAAGTCGGGGGGCGCCACCCAATATTACAGCTGGGGCGCGAGCGGGGCGCTGCGCACGGCGATGATGTCATCGCCAATGGCGCAGCGCCGCGTGACGCTAACGGTTAACACTGCCGCTAACCTCCCGCTGAATTTCACGGGAGGTGTTAGCAGCGCCGCGCCCAGGCGCTAGTTGATTTGCGCCCCATTAGCGCCCTCTTAGGGCGCTCATGGGAGGCGCAAATCAACCGAATTTAGCCCCCCAAAAATCTTTCGATCTCAGCCTTGAATATACTCAACAACTGAGCATCCATAGCACCAATCAAAACTGTGTAACTATGAGCAGTGTGAAAACGTACCAATTACAAAAAGCAGTAACTGAAAATGCCAATGTTGAAATAGGGGTTGTAATATAATAAGAAATAAAGAGATACATATTTTAAAATAATACAATTACATTTAGCTATAAAATTACATTTTCTTTCTTTGAGTACCTTTTTAGATATATTACTGGGGGCCCTCAGCTTCTCTTAAAAATCTAGGATTTATTTTGGTATTCTTACCAGACCTATCACTCTGTCGGTGTCTGCAGTCGCTAAGTTGCTACAGTCTGAAAGGGTGCTGTGTGGTGAATCTCCCAGAATGTATCAGTATAGTTTTCACAACCTGAAGTGTGCCATTTCTTTTACTGTAGCTGTAATTATGAGTGTTTTTCTAAGTGATTTTGAAACAAGCCTTCAAACCTTTTGAGGAAAGGTTGGCAGGAAAACTATTTTCAAGTGTACTTTTTTTTTTACTTCAAAAGAGAAAGGTTGATTGAGAAAGACAGATGGAGAAAGAGTCCAATTTTACTAAAGAAGCAAAAACTCTTAAAATGATGAGTGCTTCTTGTGCTGCAGCCTGAAACTGCAGCCTAGTCTCCAAAATTCTCTCATCAGAAAGCAATTCAACTCTTGAGCAATTTCAAACTGCTTTTGCTTATAGACATTCAACTGTTTGGCCTTAAAGACACAGGTCAATTTAATCACAGCTCAACCTTAGTGGGAAAAGTATACATTGTGCCATAAATGGTATAATATTCTTATCATTATAAAACACCGTCTACATGCAAATTTCCCTGTCACGCTTTCATACGATTAGCTCAAATGTCATATTCATAAATCAGCAACAAATCACAACTCCGCAGGTAGACACCATATCAAACAGCAAGAAACAACAAGAATGCCAAGCTCCAGGGTCCTCTCCCAGTGCTGCCATATAGCAGGACTCCCAAACCCCATGAACTCCCAGTGCTGCTAAGCCCCTTAACGACAACCCCAACCCCAACCCCAGTACTACCAAAGCCCAGGAAACCTCCCCCGTCCCAATCTCAGACCTACTAAATTCAAACCACACAAAGCTGGTACTGCCAAAGCCCAGGACCACCTGCCAACACTTCTAACCCCACCTCCTCAATGCGGCTAATACTAAGATACCTGCCTTCAACCTGGTATATGTTGCCTACCACTTTGCAGTGTATCCTGGACTTTAAAAAAATACAAGAAAGAAATATTGAGGATATATATATATATAGGTAAATGAGCCTATAAATCAAAAGTATGCTTTTTGATAGCAGCTACCAGTAAAAGGAGAAGAAAAACCAATCAAGTCACTCAAAATATTTTTTGAAGACTTTTTTGGCTGCTATCTTTTACTATCAATGGCTGAGAAAGTGATTACTGGAAATAAGGATTATAACATAATAAAGAAAAAAATGCTAAATTCCTAGAAAAATTAAACTTATGTTAGGAATAGCGGGGTAGTGTTTCCGCTTTGAGCCCAATCGGGAAACTGGGTGCAAATTACGGTTGAAATTGTGAAGGTTTTCCGAAGTGAAGTTATGGTTCAAATTTCTGCCCAAGCTCATTTGCATAATCACAAACGTAAAATCTTCCATGAACCAGCGCAATTGGGCAGTGTAATAGAACGTAATTATTTATTTTGTTTTCTTTGCATTAAATTTTTTATTGATGCATTTAAGAGTGGTAATTCAAGACAGAGATCGATGGATTTGTGAATATTAAGGGCATCAAGGGATATGGGGATAGTGCAGGAAAGTGGAGATGAGGTAGAATATCAGCCATGATCTTATTGAATGGCGGAGCAGGCTCGAAGGGTCAAATGGCCTACTCCTGCTCTTATTTATTATAAAACCTGGTGCAGTTTTATTAATAGCGCTGAAAATGGGTTTATCACAAAAATAAGCGTTTTTAATAAGTGTGTCCAGTCCTCAACTTGTGACTAACCTGATTTTAAATCACTGAAAATGACTTAAAAATAACTATACTGAATCATTTAATAGTTACATAGAAACATAGAAACTTAGACGATAGGAGCAGGAGTAGGCCATTCGGCGCCTCGAGCCTGTTCCACCATTTAATGAGATCATGGCTGATCATCCAAATTCAGTACCCTGTCCCTGCTTTCTCCATATCCCTTGATCCCTTTAGCCTTAAGAAATATATCTAACTCCTTCTTGAATATATTTAATGAATTGGCCTCCACTGCCTTCTGTGGTAGAGAATTCCACAGGTTCACCACTCTCTGGGTGAAGAAATTCCTCCTCATCTCAGTCCTAAATGGCTTACCCCTTATCCTTAGACTGTGACCCCTGGTTCTGGACTCCCCGGCCATCGGGAACATCCTTCCTGCATCTAGTCTGTCTAGTCCTGTTAGAATTTTATAAGTTTCAATGAGATCCCCTCTCATTCTTCTAAACTCTAGCGAATATAAGCCTAATCGACCCAATCTCTCTTTATACGTCATTCCTGCCATCCCAGGTATCAGTCTGGTGAATCTTCGCTGCTCTCCCTCCATGGCAAGAACATCCTTCCTCAGATAAGGCGAGCAAAACTGCACACAATACTCAAGGTGTGGTCTCACCAAGGCCCTGTACAACTGCAGCAAGACATCCTTGCTCCTGTACTCGAATCCTCTCGCTATGAAGGCCAACATACCATTTGGCTTCTTAACCGCCTGCTGCACCTGCATGCTTACCTTCAGCGACTGGTGCACAAGGACACCCAGGTCTCCCGTTGCACTTCCCCTTTTCCCAATCTATTGCCATTCAGATAATAATCTGTCTTCCTGTTTTTGCCACCAAAGTGGATAACCTCGCATTTATCCACATTATACTGCATCAACCATGCATCTGCCCAATCACCCAACCTGTCCAAATCATACTGGAGTTTCTCTGCATCCTCCTCACAGCACACACGCCCACCCAGCTTTGTGTCGTCTGCAAACTTGGAGATATTACATCTAGTTCCCTCGTCTAGGTCATTAATATATATTGTGAATAGCTGGGGTCCTAGCACCGATCCCTGCGGTACCCCACTAGTCACTGCCTGCCACTCGGAAAAAGACCCATTTATTCCAACTCTTTGCTTCCTGTCTGCCAACCAGTTCTCTATCCAAGACAGTACCTCACCCCCAATCCCATGTGCTTTAACTTTGCACGCTAATCTCTTATGCAGGACCTTATCGAAAGCCTTCTGAAAGTCCAAATACACCACATCCACTGGTTCTCCCTTATCTATTCTAGCAGTTACATCCTCAAAAAATTCCAGTCGATTAGTCAAGCATGGTTAACCTTTTGTAAATCCATGTTGACTTTGTCCGATCCTGTCACTGTTTTCCAAGTGCTCTGCTATTACATCTTTTATAATGGACTCTAGCATTTTCCCCACTACCGATGTCAGGCTTACCAGTCTATAATTCCCCGTTTTCTCTCTACCACCTTTTTTAAATAGTAGAGTTACATTAGCTACCCTCCAATCCATGGGAACTGTTCCAGAGTCTATAGAATTTTGGAAGATGACCAGCAATGCATCTACTATTTCTCGGGCCACTTCCTTAAGTACCCTAGGATGTAGATTATCAGGCCCATGCGATTTATCGGCCTTCAATCCCATCAATTTCTTTAACACCATTTCCCTACAAATACTGATTTCATTCAGTTCCTCCCTCTCATTGGAGCCAGTGTTTCCTGACATCTCTGGGAGGTTATTTGTGTCCTCCTTTGTGAAGACAGAACCAAAGTATGTATTTAATTGGTCTGCCATTTCTTTGTTCCCCATTATAAATTCCCCTGATTCTGACTGCAAGGGACCTACGCTTGACTTCACCAATCTTTTTCTCTTCACACATTATTGAAGCATTTACAGTCAGTTTTTATGTTCCCTGCAAACTTACTCTCATACTCTATTTCCCCCCTTTTAATTAATCCCTTTGTCCTCCTTTACTGAATCCTAAACTGCTCCCAATCCTCAGGTTTGCTGCTTTTTCTGCCCAATTTATATGTTCTCTCCTTGGATCTTATGCTGTCCCTAATTTCCCTTATTAGCCATGGTTGAGTCACCTTTTTTGTTTTATTTTTATGCCAAACAGGGATGAACAAATTCTGTAGTTCAGCCATGCAATC
Organism: Squalus acanthias; assembly: GCA_030390025.1. NCBI lineage: Eukaryota > Metazoa > Chordata > Chondrichthyes > Squaliformes > Squalidae > Squalus > Squalus acanthias. The sequence goes on along the minus strand of CM059438.1, from coordinate 28,319,253 downwards.
TTTAAATGTTTGCCATTGCCTATCCACCGTCAACCCTTTAAGTAACGTTCCCCAATCCATCCTAGCCAACTCGCGCCTCATACCATTATAGTTTCCTTTATTTAAATTCAGGACCCTAGTCTCTGAGTCAACTACTTCACTCTCCATCTTAATGAAGAATTCTATCATATTATGATCGCTCCTCCCCAAGGGGCCTCGCACAACAAGATTGCTAATTAATCCTTTCTCATTACATAATACCCAGTCTAAGATGGCCTGATCTCTGGTTGGTTCCTCGACATATTGGTCCAGGAAACCATCCCGTATACACTCTAGGAATTCCTCTTCCACAGTATTGTTACTAATTTGGTTAGCCCAAACTATATGTAGATTAAAGTCACCCATGATAACTGCTGTGCCCTTATTGCACGCATCTCTAATTTCCTGTTTAATGCCATCCCCAACCTCAGCATTACTGTTTGGGGGTCTGTATACAACTCCCACTAACATTTTCTGCCCCTTGGTATTTCTCAGCTCTACCCATACAGATTCCACACCATCAGAGCTAATATCCTTCCTTACTATTGTGTTAATCTCCTCTTTAACCAGCAATGCTACCCCACCTCCTTTTCCTTTTTGCCTGTCCTTCCTGAATATTGAATACCCCTGGATGTTGAATTCCCAGCCTTGGTCACCCTGGAGCCATGTCTCCGTAATCCCAATTATATCATATCCGTTTACATCTATTTGCGCAGCTAATTCATCCACCTTATTACGAATGCTCCTCGCATTAAGACACAAAGGGGGAAAAATTCAGTTGGTTGCGCCTCCCATTAGCACCTTAAGAGGGCGCTAATGGGGCGCAAAGCAACTAGCGCCCGGGCGCGGCGATGTTTGCGCCGGTTGCGAAATTAACTTGACATTTTGCGGCAACGCTAAACACTAGCGCCACGATCTCCTGCGCTGGCAGATCGTGACGTCAGTCGAGTGCGCAACGCCGCGGTAGCACCCCGGAGCAGATATTGAGTGCCTTACCTCCTGCCACTAGCAACGACAGGTTGAGGGGAGCGTTTTGCAGTCAGGAAGGGACTGGGGGAGCGCTATTTAAAGGCGACTGCTTTCTGCCTTTTATTGTTGGTGACATTTTTGAACAACACATTCTGAGAGAGAGAGAGAGAGAGAGAGAGAGAGAGAGACTTCTGGAGAGATTCAACGCTGTGTAAAGGAATTTTGGGTACTGAGCAGCACTTTGCAGGTTCATTTTGATTTGCCCTTCCTTGTATCGATTTAGAGGAGATTGTGGGGGCTGCACTCTGAGCTCTTTCCTTGGTTCTCTCCATTGTTCTTTCCAGCAGATTTGATGTACAGGTCTCTCCAGGCCGAGATTCAAGGCTGCAATGAGCAGGATGTGGATGGAAAGCAAGATCAACCCTCCCCTTTAAGAACCGGCCGGCGCCATTGTGTCTGTGTTCCATTGCTGACTGACATCACATGAGCTTCGCCAGCGCTCTGCGTTAGCGCCTCACTCCTCGGCCTTTGCACATTAAGACAGGTGTGAAGCGCCTGATTTAGCGCTCCAATCACCTCCAGGGGCGATAAAAGTCAAGTTTGCAGTCGGAAGCGATAATTAGCGCCAGGCACTAATCTTTGCGCCCGGCCGATAATTGCGCCCCAAATGGGGCGATACTGAATTTCTCCCCCAAAGCCTTCAGGCTTGTTTTTTTAACACTCTTAGTCCTTTTAGAATTATTATTTACTGTAGCCCAGTTTGATTTACACCCTTGATTTCTCTGCCTTCCACTTTTACTTTTCTCCTTCCTGTCTTTTGTTTCTATCCTTGCTTCCCTTTCCTCTGTCTGCCTGCACAGGTTCCCAACCCCCTGCCATTTTAGTTTAAACCCTCCCCAACAGCACTAGCAAACACTCCCCCTTGGACATTGGTCCCGGTCCTGCCCAGGTGCAAACCGTCCAGTTTGTACTAGTCCCACCTCCCCCAGAACCGGTTCCAATGTCCCAGGAATTTGAATCCCTCCCCCTTGCACCATTCCTCTAGCCACATATTCATCTGAAATATCCTTCTATTTCTACTCTGACTAGCACGTGGCACTGGTAGCAATCCTGAGATTACTACCTTTGAGGTCCTATTTTTTAATTTACCTCCTAATTCCCAATATTCAGCTTTTTGGACCTCATCCCATTTTTTACCTAGATCGTTGGTACCTATATGCACCACGACAACTGGCTGTTCACCCTCCCCCTCCAGAATGCCCTGCAGCCGCCCCGAGACATCCTTGACCCTTGCATGAGGGAGGCAACATACCATCTTGGAGTCTTGTTTGCGGCTGCAGAAACGCCTATCTATTCCTCTTACAATAGAATCCCCTATCACTATAGCTCTCCCGCTCTTTTTCCTCCCGTCCTGTGCAGCAGAACCATCCATGATGCCAGGAAGTTGGCTGCTGCTGCCTTCCCCCGATAAGCTATCTCCCCCAACAGTATCCAAAGCGGTATATCTGTTTGAGAGGGGGATGGCCACAGGAGACCCCTGCACTATCTGCCTGTGCCTACTACTCCGCCTGGCGGTCACCCATTCCCTTCCTGCCTGTGCAGCCTTTACCTGCGGTATGACCAACTCATCAAACGTGCTATCAATGACATCCTCAGCATCGCAAATGCACCAGTATATATCCATTTGCAGCTCCAGCGCCGCAATGCGGTCTGCCAGTAGCTGCAGCTGGATACACTTCCCGCACACATGGTCGTCAAGGACACAAGAAGTGTCCCTGATTTCCCACATAGTGCAGGAGGAGCATGCCACAGGGCCAAGCTGTGCTGCCATGACTTACCCTTTAATTAATTTAAATTTAAATTAAATCAAATCAATACCACTAATTAAACTACAATTAAATGATATACTCAAGGGCCCTTGTTTACTAGCACTCCCCGCTACACAACAGAGACCTTAGAAACTATAACCACAACAATTAAGACCTTGTAAACTTTTATAAACTATTAACCTTAACTGTCAAACTATAGAGTAGTATAAGTACTCACCCAATTAGTGTACATTGGTGTACACTAATCAGTTTCTTCATAAATTAAGTATCTTTTAACATGTAAAAACTTTTAAAAACGTGCTTACTAGTGCCTGTGTGCCCAAGAAAATTAACTCGATTTAAAGAGCCTCCTCGAACATGTGCAATCGGCGGAACTCTCCATCATCATTATTTCGATCGGGGGTTGGGGGGGGGTGGGGGGCGGGGATGGCCAGTTTTGCGGGCGGGTCATCTTCGGGCGACATGATTTTTTAAACCAGCATTAAAGATCGCGGAAACTCGATTTACGCTTGGCATAACTTACATTTCAAATTCCACCATCTTTTGCTTTGGTTCAGCTGATTTCGCCTATTTTGCGTTGATAACACTAGCGCAAGCTCTGTCCCAGCATTTTTTCTATTTTGGCAGAGGCCTCAGCCTTTCTAAGAAGCTTGGGGTTTGAGGTCATATTCTACCCAGAGGCATCCCTAGCAGCTGATGAAACTGAATTACAACTCCCAGAAATCACCTATGCTTACAATTCCTAGCATGCTGAAGTGTGATTGTGTGCTCATCAAGAAGATTATGGGCTCAATGTATGCCCAATGATTGTGGGGCTGAGCAGATCAATTATAGCAGCATAATTCCTAGGACTTGTCTGCAATGAAGGAATAAATTTAATGAACTTATCAGGATTACCAAAGTAAGCCTCCTCTTCACGTCTCTCTTACTCTCGACACAGCTCTGCAACACCCAACCTGAACCCAGAAACTAGAAATCCTTCCCTCCCCTGCTTCACTAGCCTCTCCTCAATCACAATAGGACACTTACTACACCTCTTTCTGCTTGCACTTACTACCTCAACATTTGCTGCTGCCCTCACAACGACATTTGCTCTTGCCCACACTTGCTGCTTCCTCCTTTCAGCGTACACACTGTGCTAAGCGGTCTCCAGATCTTCAGAACCCTTCAACAAGGCACACACTAACTCACTTCTATTATTCTTGCAGGAGAGGCTGCCACACAATCGAAGCAAGACTTCAATAACAGGATGAGGTCCCATTACATTGCAAACTATTTTTGTCCCATTATGCTCTTGTGAAACACCTTGGGACGTTTTTACTGCATTAAAGGTGCTATATAAATCCAAGTTCTTGTTGTAAGTTGGTTGCTGTGACAACATCTAATTCTGCCTCCCTCTTATATGGTCAAGCTTCACCTCTGGGAATACCTATGGCAGGTCCTCATCTGTTTTCATTGTCGACAGCGGGGGAGGAGGAGCCTTTCTTTCTTTCTCTCTCCCACAGAGCGGTCGGCAGCGGGGAAGGAGGGGCGGACCTGGTTGGAGCGGCAGAGGCCTGAGGTGAGTCATTAAACTCACCTACGTGGCCTTTTTCCCCAGCGGGGAAAGAGCTTCGCGGGCTTTTTCAAAGGCAGGGGGCGGGGCCAATTCATTGGTACCCGTATATAGGTGGAGCGGTTGCTAAACCCGAGACACTACACTAGTAGTGACTCCCACCCTCCCACCTCCTCTAACCTTTAGGGGTAGAGGGAATTTAAAAGGTAGGTTCGATTTTATATTTTGTTTTCAGGGACTTAACTCCTGGACCTAAGTTAAATAAGTTTAAATTTTAGTAATAAAGTAACATAAGGGTTAAGTCATGACAGGAAGTCTCGGACCCGTTTCATGCTCCTCCTGTGCCATGTGGGAAACCAGGGACACTTCCAGTGTCCCTGACAACTACGTGTGCGGGAAGTGTGTCCAGCTGCAGCTCCTGACAGCCCGCATGGCGGTGCTGGAGCTGCGGGTGGACTCACTCTGGAGCATGCACGATGCCGAGAACTCGGTGAATCGCTCATTTAGTGAGTTGTCCACACCGCAGGTAAAGGCTAGGACAGACAGTGAATGGGTGACCAAGAAGCAGGGCAATATCAGGAAGGTAGTGCAGGAGTCCCCTGTGGTCATCTCCCTCCAAAACAGGTATGCCGCTTTGGATACTGTTGGGGGAGATGGCCTACCAGGGGAAGGCACTAGCAGCCAGGTTCATGGCACCATGGCTGGCTCTGCTGCACAGCAGGGCGGGAAAAAGAGTGGTAGGGCTATAGTGATAGGGGACTCAATTGTAAGGGGAATAGACAGGAGTTTCTGTGGCCGCAACCGAGATTCCAGGATGGTATGTTGCCTCCCTGGTGCAAGGGTCAAGGATGTCTCGGAGCGGCTGCAGAACATTCTGAAGAGGGAGGGTGAACAGCCAGCTGTCGTGGTGCATGTAGGTACCAACGATATAGGTAAAAAGCGGGAAGAGGTCCTACAAGCAGAATTTAGGGAGCTAGGAGCTAAATTAAAAAGTAGGACCTCTAAGGTAGTAATCTCTGGATTGCTACCAGGGCCACGTGCTAATCAGAATAGAGAGAACAGGATAGTGAGATTGAATACGTGGCTTGAGCAGTGGTGCAGGAGGGAGGGATTCAAATTCCTGAGGCATTGGAACCAGTTCTGGGGGAAGTGGGACCTGTACAAAAGGGACGGTCTGCACTTGGGCAGGACTGGAACCGATGTCCTCGGGGTAATATTAGCTAAAGCAGTTCGGGAGGATTTAAACTAATATGGCAGGGGAATGGGAACCTATGTAGCGAAACAGGGGGAAGTAATATGCAGTCAGAAACAAATGTTAGAAGGGTGAGAAACAATAGGGGAAGGCCGAGTAAACAAAGGCAAGAAACACAAAGGGCCATACTAAATCAGAAGTCTAAAAGGACAAAGGATGTTAATAAAACAAGCCTAAAGGCTCTGTGTCTTAATGCAAGGAGTATCCGTAATAAGGTGGATGAATTGACTGTGCAAATAGATGTTAACGGATACGATGTGATTGGGATTACAGAGACGTGGCTCCAGAACAATCAAGGCTGGGAACTGAACATCCAGGGGTATTCAACATTCAGAAAGGATAGAATAAAAGGAAAAGGGGGTGGGGTAGCATTGCTGGTTAAAGAGGAGATTAATGCAATAGCTAGGAAGGACATCAGCTTGGAGGATGTGGAATCAATATGGGTTGAGCTGCAGAACACCAAAGGGCAGAAAACGTTAGTGGGAGTTGTGTACAGACCACCAAACAGCAGTAGTGAGGTGGGGGAGGGTATGAAACAGGAAATCAGAGGTGCGTGCAAAAAAGGCACGGCAATTATCATGGGTGACTTTAATATGCATATAGATTGGGCTACTCAAACTGGAAGCAATACGGTGGAGGAGGATTTCCTGGAGTGTTTAAGGGATGGTTTCCTAAACCAATATGTTGAGGAACCAACTCGAGGGGAGGCCATCCTGGACTGGGTGTTGTGTAATGAGGAGGGACTAATCAGCAATCTTGTGGTACGAGGCCCCCTGGGGAAGAGTGACCATAGAATGGTGGAGTTCTACATTAGGATGGAGAAGGAAACAGTTAAGTCAGAGACCATGGTCCAGAACTTAAATAAGGGCAACTTTGAGGGTATGAGGCGTGAATTGGCGAGGTTAAATTGGCAAGCAATATTTAAGGGGCTATCAGTGGAAGGGCAATGGCAGACATTTAGAGATCGCATGGATGAACTACAACAATTGTACATCCCGGTCTGGCGTAAAAATAAAAAAGGGAAGGTGGCTCAACCATGGCTAACAAGGGAAATCAGGGATAGTATTAAAACCAAGGAAGTTGCATACAAATTGGCCAGAAGTAGCAGCAAACCCGGGGACTGGGAGAACTTCAAAACTCAGCAGAGGAGGACGAAGGGTTTGATTAGGGCAGGGAAAATAAAATATGAAAGGAAGCTTGCAGAGAACATTAAAATGGACTGCAAAAGCTTCTATAAATATGTAAAAAGAAAGAGGTTAGTAAAAACAAACGTAGGTCCCCTACAGTCGGAAACAGGGGAAGTTGTAATGGGGAACAAGGAAATGGCAGATCAATTGAACAAGTACTTTGGTTCGGTGTTTACTGTGGAGGACACACACAACCTGCCGGAAATAAAAGGGGTCAGAGGATCTGGTAAGAGGGAGGAGCTGAGGGAAATCCTTATTAGTCGGGAAAAGGTATTGGGGAAATTGATGGGACTGAAGGCTGAAAAATCCCCGGGGCCTGATGGTCTGCATCCCAGAGTACTTAAGGAGGTGGCCTTGGAAATAGTGGATGCATTGACGATCATTTTCCAACATTCCTTAGACTCTGGATCAGTTCCGATGGAGTGGAGGGTGGCCAATGTAACCCCTCTTTTTAAAAAAGGAGGGAGGGAGAAAGCAGGGAATTATAGACCGGTCAGCCTGACATCGGTCGTGGGTAAAATGATGGAAGCAATTATTAAAGATGTCATAACAGACCATTTGGAAAGTGGCGACATGATAGGTCCAAGTCAGCATGGATTTGTGAAAGGGAAATCATGCTTGACAAATCTTCTGGAATTTTTTGAGGATGTTTCCAATAGGGTGGACAGGGGGGAACCAGTAGATGTGGTGTATTTGGACTTTCAGAAGGCCTTCGACAAGGTCCCACACAAGAGATTGGTGAGCAAAGTTAAAGCACATGGGATTGGGGGTAATGTGTTGACGTGGATTGAGAACTGGTTGGCACACAGGAAACAAGGAGTAGGAGTAAATGGGTACTTTTCAGAATGGCAGGCAGTGACCAGCGGGGTACCGCAGGGTTCGGTGCTGGGACCCCAGCTGTTTACATTATATATTAATGATTTGGACGAAGGGATTAAATGTAATATCTCCAAATTTGCGGATGACACTAAATTGGGAGGCAGTGTGAACAATGAGGAGGATGCTAGGAGGCTACAGAGTGACTTGGACAGGTTGGGTGAATGGGCAAATGTATGGCAGATGAAGTACAATGTGGATAAATGTGAGGTTATCCACTTTGGTGGTAAAAATAGAGAGGCGGACTATTACCTGAATGGTGGCAGATTAGGGAAAGGGGACGTGCAACGAGACCTGGGCGTCATGGTACATCAGTCACTGAAGGTGGGAATGCAAGTGCAGCAGGCAGTCAAGAAAGCAAACGGAATGATGGCCTTCATAGCAAGGGGATTTGAGTACAGGAGTAGGGAGGTGATGCTACAGTTGTACAGGGCCTTGGTGAGGCCACACCTGGAGTATTGTGCGCAGTTTTGGTCTCCTAACTTAAGGAAGGACATTCTTGCTATTGAGGGAGTGCAGCGAAGGTTCACTAGATTGATTCCTGGGATGGCCGGACTGACATATCAAGAAAGATTGGGTCAACTGAACTTGTATCCTCTGGAGTTCAGAAGAATGAGGGGGGATCTTATAGAGACATTTAAAATCCTGACTGGTTTAGACAAATTAGATGCGGGCAGAATGTTCCCAATGGTAGGGAAAACTAGAACCAGGGGTCACAGTCTAAGGATTAAGGGGAAGCCATTTAGGACTGAGCTGAGGAGGAACTTCTTCACCCAGAGAGTGGTGAATCTATGGAATTCTCTTCCACAGAAGGTTGTTGAGGCCAGTTCGCTAAATATATTCAAAAGGGAGTTAGATATAACACTCACAACTAAGGGGATCAAGGGGTATGGCGAGAAAGCAGGAATGGGGTACTGAGGTAGCATGTTCAGCCATGAACGCATTGAATGGCGGTGCAGGCTCGAAGGACCGAATGGTCTACTCCTGTACCTATTTTCTATGTTTCTATGTTTCTATGTCATTCTTCTTTCCTTTCTAGTTTTAACTGACCTTGGACATACTATAATTCTACGTCTTGTTATACTTTCTCTCTTTGCTTAGAAACTCATCTAATACATTAACTTTTGTGACACACTTTACATTCTTAGGTTCTATTTGGCTAAACAACTTCCACTCTTAAAACACCCTGTCAGCCTTTGAAGAACTGCTTTAAAGCTCTTTACAACTTTAACCTTCAAGCACATGAGAACCTTATACTTTGGGTGGGCAAAGCAGGATTTTATATATCTTAATTTATCACCAAGAAAATGCAACTTAGTGACCAACCAAGATGATCATAGAATCATAGAATCATACAGCACAGAAGGAGGCCATTTGGCCCATCGTGCCTGTGCTGGTTCTTTGAAAGAGATATCCAATTAGTCCCACTCTGCTGCTATTTCCCTATAGCCCTGCAAACTCCTTTCCAAGTATTATATACAATTCCCTTTTGAAAGTTACTACTGAATCAGCTTCTGCCACCCTTTCAGGCAGTGCATTCCAGATCATAACAACATGATCAATTCAATCAGGTGAATCTTTTTCCAGGATGCCATTCAACTGAACAGACAAATTGCAGGAACTATGTTGTTAATTTTAATTAGTTTGACATAACCCTGTCTTCTCATATAGATGCTACATTCCTTTCCACTTTGCTACTATCTAAATCTTGATAAGAAGACAGGTATCTGATATCAATTGTTGTTCCAAGGCTCTTCCTAAGTTGTTAACCTCATCTATCAAAGGACCATAGCAAATGAATTGTTCCTTTGGGCTGCACTTTTAGTCAGGCCCAGTTTAAGCACAAGAGGTTTAATTGGAAGCATCTGGCGGTGCTATGATGTATAAGTCCTTTTACTAAGAGTATTCCAGAATCCGGTGGTATGTTAAGAATGTCAATAGTTTTCTGACATGCTGCACCATTATCCTGGCAATAACATAAGAACATAAGAAATAAGAGCAGGAGTAGGCCATACGGCCCCTCGAGCCTGCTCTGCCATTCAATAAGATCAAAAGTACACTACAGAGTTACTGGCAAGAAGGTGAAACCTTCCTCTCAGGGTATAACTGACCAGATTGCCTTCATTAGAATTCACCATTTAATTGATAATCTTCAAATGTTCTTTGATGTCATCAATGGCACTTTTAAAATGAAGACATTGTATTTTGACAGGGTCAAGTGGGGCCTCCTGTTTCTGGGGTTATTAAGGTTTGATTCGGGTGATGAAAAGTGGACTTGTTTTCTACATTTCAGCTAGGTTTCTCATAAGAAAAAAATATTAGAGTGCGTATGTTCTAACATTCTGGGGTCATCCCACATTTCAAGTTCACAGCAAGTTCCAGACCTGATTGAGCCTGCTGTTCGGAGCTTGCCAGAGGGTTGGGAAATCCGACATATCGTTAGCCCTTAAAGGGCTGCAGGCCAAATTTAAAGGAACATGGCCACTTGAAGGAAAATGGTTGCATATGGGAATAACAATTGTTGTCAGCCATTCCAAAGGCTGCCTGTGGCATAGACCAGTGGAAAGCAAAACAAATGCAAAGGCAGGAAAGAAAGGATGTGGGCAAGTGAGAAGAGGATGCAGCACTCAAACTCTTGTTTATTCCCTGGCATAGTAGAGTTGCAGCTACATCACATATGTGTATATAAATACAAGTTGTTGTTGTTGTGTGATGAGGTTTGCCCCATTTAACACTTCAAAGCACCCTCTCCAGAGAACATTAGTGCAACATGCCTGGCAGGAAGTGGCAGCCATGATCAATGCTATATGCATGGCCCTCCAAACCTGGAAACAGGGGCGCAAGGAGATGGCACACTATCAGGAAGCTGCCAAGGGCTGCACAATAGTACTCTTTTTCAGCCTGATGGTCCTAATCAGTATTCCAAAAGTGTTGCTTATCAAATCGCTGCACATTTACTACTGACCCATGCCAAGCCCTCACACAACTTTACAGCTCTTTCACTGCTTACCATGCAAGTCAGTACTCCAGCAGGACACACATTAAAGCTGCAATTTATGATTGAAAGCCTTGGCACACTAACATTTTAAAATGGCTTCATATAAAAACCAGCTGCAGGATGTACAGTCTTAGTGATGCATAGAATAGGCTGCAGGATGCACACATGTCTATCACTGCACATGTGTTCTTTCTGCTTAGAACAGGTCAAGACTACTTTTTTGCTTTCATGATAAGATAGCAAATACCTCAATGAAACAGAGCTGGCCTGTAGGAGGGCTCAGAAATTACAAGCCCTTGGTTTCCTTGGAGGAGTCCACCTAAGACATCTTTGCAAACAAGAGCATGAAGGGAGTAGGGGAAAGCTTCCCCTAAGCTGAGGCCTATAATCCTAATTGTGATCCTGTTCTTATGTCTTGTCCACCTTCTCACTCACTCCCACAAAGGCATACACACGCAACCACACAATGCAATGCAAGCTCTGTTTGAAGGTGTCTCTTGGAGCCAACATTCGGACATTTGGGCCAGAATTTTGTGAGGTAAGAGCGGGTGGGTTGGAGGCCTGGGGGGAAGTGAAAGTTCAAAAAATGTGAACCCCCACCCCAACCTGCCCACTTTCACCTTTCACTCAAGCGGGCTGGGGGTTGGGCTACCAACCTGCTGTCAAGAGGCGGGTTGGCAATTTAAGTATTATAATGAGGCCTGAAGCCTCTACTTTAACCTGCTTTGCAGGTTTTACTGCAGGCGGTCGGGGATCCCGGGGCTCCTGGGACTCAGGATTCCCGGTGCCTGCAACGAGGCGGCCTCAGCTTTGGGGAGCAATGCTTGTGGGCTGGGAGGAGCAGGAGCATCAGCCTGGCCCTCCCTGGGGTTGGGGATCCAACGCCCCCAGGGTTCTGACCCCCCTTCCCCGCCCCGGGCCTGGAACACCCAACTGGGATCGCGACTCGGCCCCAGGGTCAGGGATCAGACCCCCCCCCACCCCCGGGGGATTGGACTCCCCCCCGGGGTAACGGATCCCCAGGCTTGGACCACTCCCCCAACATCATGGGCCCTGCACTTACCTGTTGCTGCGGCCTCCTTCTCTGAGTTCCCTGCACAACTGGAAGCCAGCCTGTCAATCAGGCTGACCTCCAGGTGGGGAACCCGCCTCTGATTTTCCACGCACCTCCACAGCGTGTCGGAAAACCCGACCTTCCGAGTTACCCGCTGATTCCCGGGTCCCTCCGCACCGTGCAGATGGGACCCGGGAAAATCTAGCCTTTGTTCTTTTTCTGTCATTGTAAGCCTGGAACAGCAGCCTCCCAGTAATGCAGAGCAAGACAGCACCATGCATTTCTCTCCAATGTTTGAAAGTGTCAGTACAGCTAAACATTTCCCAGAGACTGCAGCTAGTCAGCTTCAGGAACGAGCACCAGGTGAGTCTTAGTACACAGATGAACAGGAACAAGTGATGGTAGCAGAGGAAGAGTAGGAGCATGAGGAGCTGATATTCAGCTAGTTGCCATTATGATCGTCTTTACTTTGGGAAATATATCAGTGCGGTGTTATTGGACGGCCAAAACATGTTCCTGCTGCTATTCAGTTCGGAAAGAAGATGAGAGTGCTGGCCATGCTGACCATTGTATCACATTGATACTGCAAAGATCCCACTGCTAGACTGGAAAGAAGCAGGGTTATAGGCAAAATCATTGAGGGCAATGGTGGCCTTGATTGCCACTCATAGTGGCATCCTTATACTACAGGCTGTCACAGCTCTGCAAACAGTCCCTCTCAGCCATTGCCAGGTAGGTGTGCCAGGGCCTGAAGATACAGTTGGTGATATAATGCTGTATGTGGAAAGTCCAGCTCTGTGCCTAATTATCTCCCTAGCTTGCCATTTTTCATCTTTAAAACTTCAAGCATGAAATCATAGAATGATACAGCACAGAAGGAAGCCATTCAGCGCATCGTGCCTGTGCCGGCTCTTTGAAAGAGGTATCCAATTAGTCCCATTCCCCATTTCCCTTTCCCCATAGCCCTGCAAAATTTTCCCTTCAAATATTTATCTAATTTCCTTTTGAATGGTTATTATTGAATCTGCTCCCATCACCCTTTCAGGCAGTGCATTCCAGATCTGAACAACTGGCTGCGTAAAAAAAAAGTTCTCCTCATCTCGCCTCTAGTTCTTAAATACTATATTTAGGGTGCTTTACAAACAACCACCATCATTAATTTTAACTTGACTTGACGACTGCCTCAAGACTTTGTAGATTGCATTTAGATAGCTTGTCACTCCAGAGCTCCAGTGATATTGTCAGAGTCCCTTTTCAAGTCCCTTTTTAACAATTCTTGTTCTGCTGAAGTCTTGTAAATGCTTCAATTACAATCAATTTTCCACTGATATTGCAGACAATTATGGGGCAGGTTTTGTTTCTATCAAAACATCCCCTACCTGTTCTGTAACCAAAAAAAAATGAATGAAAAAAGACATGGAAAAATGATAAAAACCAGCAGTAAAAATGAATACAAAAAAAGGCCTTTGGGGGAAAAATTTGGTTGCTTTGCGCCTCCTGTTAGTGCCTCCCTAAGAGGGCGCTAACGGGGCGCAAGGCAACTAGCGTCCGGGTGCAGCGCCGCCAATGCCTCCCGTGAAATTCAGCGGGAGGTTAGCGCCGGCGGTAACCGTTAGCGCCCCGTGGCACTGCGCCGCCGGCGATGATGTCATCGCCGTGCGCAGTGCCCCGCTTGCGCCCCGGCCGCGATCTTCGGTATCGCCCCCTGACTTACCACCGGACACTATGTCCGACAGGGTCAGGGGGGCCTACCTGCGGCCGGGGTGGCGCTAATTAAAGGCAAGGTGCCGGGCGGCCATTTTTGTTGCTGGTCGCCTGCCAGCACCTGCCCCCTCTGCCGTCCCGGCCTCCTCAGCAGCCCCCCCGCGGAGTGCTGGCTGCGCACCGTGAGCCTGGCACTCCTCGTGAGTGCCAGGGTCTTTTGCCAGCACTCCAATCCCTGGTGGCCCAGCTGGGCCCCGGGTCGCGCTGCACTAGGCCCCTCCCCTTTAAGAAGGGCCGTGATATTCCCTCGCAGCACCCCAAGAGGGAGGCGGGGCGCTTCCAGTAGTGCCCCGCTTCCCTTTTGGGGCGCTACCAATGAATTTCGGCTGCGGGGGTGCTAATTTTTTCGGAGCGCTAAAAGTAGTGCCCTGGCGAAGTTAGCGCCCCAAAGGGGTTGCGACTCAATTTTTCCCCTATTTTTAAGAGCTTCTTTGCGCGTGGACTTTTATGCCCATTCAAGATGGAAAACTACACATCACAATATTTATATACTTTTAAATTGATTTTATTCTTGCGCATTGCCTAAAAGGCTCTCTGGATTGTTGCACACTGTGCTAATTGGGCAGGAATCTCAGAAAAAGGATACCCTGTCTGAATTTCTGGCCCCTGCTTGCACATACCTTGACAGCAGAACCAATCTTGCCGGATGGAAAATTTCCCCTTACAATTGCTGATGGAGCAGTGCACATCAGTCTCACTTTATATTATCAAGCAATACATTACAATTTCCCACCTTTTAGTAGATTGAGGTTAGCTACATAACAACCTTTGTAGTTATAAAATCTGGATAAACCTGAGGTTCTGCCACTAGACATGTTTATGTCTTCTGAGATTTGCAAGTCTGCACTTTTTACTCGTACTCATCCGAACTTAAAGATTGAATCACATTACTACATTCATTGACAAGATGTTATTAAGCCAAAGAATGTTAGGTTTTACAGGTTATGAAAGATGGTCTAGACCAGTGGCTATCCATTCCCCTCAGTTTAATTGGCAGGTTTAATGTATTTAATATTAATTTTGCTGTACTTATATGTCTCTTGTACGTTTCCTGTTCACCGCTCAGGTAATTCTTAAATCTGTATTATCAAACTTTCTATGGAATAGCAATAAATCCATGTTAAATTAGAAAAGTTTGGCTTGACAAGGAGTTTGGCAGTCTAGATTTACAAAATATTAAATGTTATTAATGGATTGCTCAAATATGGCACATCCTTATATGGAGTGGTTACCCATGAGAATGTACTATCAGTTGAAAAAACTGGTGTCGATTTTAACTATTAAGCGGCCAACCAGTGGATCATGTCAGACACCTGCCCTATAGTGCCGGCAGGAGCCCAGTCCATTTTGAGAGCCAGGACTCATCAAGGTATATGTAGCAAGATGCTCGCCCCAAATGGTTGTCCTGATACAGTTGGTCAGCTATGGACCGCTGCAATATCAGCCGGTCCAAAGGCTGACCCAGTTGGGGAAGAGGTAGGTCGGAGGGAGGGCGGGGGGTGAGGGAGATGTTGGTTGCGATCAAGGGGTGAGGGAAGCCCAGGATGGTGGTGGCCCATGTTATTCTTGTGGAACCCGAAGGAGCATTCCTGTTCCTCCTGGCCCCAAAGAAATAATTTTGACACATACCTTTTCAGGCCTCTTCTGCTAACGCCAGGTTTTACCGGACAGGAGCTCACACAGGGACCTTTGCAGCTGCACAAGTTCCAGGATCCGCTCCCTGAGGTCTCCACTCTTTTCCCCAGAAAGGCAAAACTAGCCTTGTCAGATTCTTGTACTCTGACACCCAGTATATCCAGAGCAGCTGTGTGCAGGTGCTAAATTTGCATATGCTGGAGCTATCCTTTCAGATTGAAGATGCACCATGTCTGCATGCATCTGGGAGAATCCTTGCTTCATGGCTCTAGTCAGTTATATTTTTGCACATTGGGGTGATGCACTCCTGCGTAGAACCTAGACAGCACTCAGACTGTGCTCCATGGAGGTGAGTGACCTGCTCAGGTCAACAAAGAAAGGAGAACCAACTATGACCTACCATTAATGCCATGTACTAACCATGAATTGCACTTATAATTACCTTCCCCTCACACTCTCGTCAAGTCCTTTCAAACATCACCATGAGTGACAATGCAATGAGTGCCCTTTACATCCCCAGCTTTCACCTGGAAGTATCTTTCCATTCACAACCTTACATGCAATCAGCCTGAAAGAATCCTCCCATCTAATGCAGCTGACTGTTGCATGTACATGCTATCCTACCTACTGTGGATTGCATGCTGATGTTTGAGTACTACTGCACGTCATATTATCAATTGGAACTTCACATTTCTATTCATCTGTTTGCAGGAGAATACAGCCCATAACAGCTGTAAGAGAACTTACATCTTTAACCCTGTACCAGGAATAGGGTTGTAGAGGGTTTACTCCAGCCCAGGGTTTGTTATGAACTTTTGCTGCTCTACCTTCTCATCCTATTCCCTAAATCATTTACAGTCATTTACTTAAATCCTTTACCATCTCACTGCTTCTACTGAAAGCTGTATGTGTAGTCTGCTCATCAGGATATCACTTTACCTTCTTTTCCTTTTCTCTTTCTGCCACAGGAAGGTAAGCCAGGCCTCACTACATCTGACCATGCCAGTACTGCACAGCACACACCTTCACTTACCCTAGAAAGTTAGTAGAATCATAGAAAGTTACAGCACGGAAGAAGGCCATTTCGGCCCATCGTGTCCGCGCCGGCCAACAAAGAGCTATCCAGTCTAATCCCACTTCCCAGCTCTAGTTCCGTAGCCCTGCAGATTAGAGCATCCCAAGTGCACATCCAAGTACTTTGTAAATGTGGTTAGGGTTCCTGCCTCTACCACCCTTTGAGGCAGTGAGTTCCAGACCTCCACTGCCCTCTGGGTGAAGAAATTTCCCCTCAAATCCCCTCTAAACCTTCCACCAATTACTTTAAATCTGTGCCCCCTGGTTTTTGACCCCTCTGCTAAGGGAAATAGGTCCTTTCTGTCCACTTTATCTATGCCCCTCATAATTTTATACACCTCAATAAGGTCTCCCCTCAGCCTCCTCTGTTCCAAGGAAAACAGACCCAGCCTATCCAGTCTTTCCTCGTAGCTAAGATTCTCTACTCCCGGCAACATCCTTGTAAATCTCCTCTGTACCCTCTCTAGTGCAATCACATCTTTCCTGTAATGTGGTGACCAGAACTGCACGCAGTACTCTAGCCGAGGACTAACTAGTGTTTTATACAGTTGAAGCATAACCCCCCTGCTCTTGTATTCTATGCCACGGCTAATGAAGGCAAGCATTCCGTATGCCTTCTTAACCACCTTATCTACCTGGCCTGCTACCTTCAGGGATCTGTGGACATGCATTCCAAGGTCCCTTTGTTCCTCTACATTACTCAGTGTCCTACCATTTAATGTGTATTCACTTTCCTTGTTAGCCCTCCCCAATTGCATTACCTCACACTTCTCCGGATTGAATTTCATTTGCCACTGTTCTGCCCACCTGACCAATTTATTGATATCTTCCTGCAGTCTACAGCTTCCTGCTTCAGTATCAACCACACAGCCGATTTTAGTATCATCTGCAAACTTCTTAATCATACCCCCTATATTCAAGTCTAGATCATTGATATATACCACAAAAAGCAAGGGACCTAGTACTGAGCCCTGTGGAACCCCACTGGAAACAGCCTTCCAGTTACAAAAACACCCATCAACCATTACCCTCTGCTTCCTGTCTCCGAGCCAGTTTTGAATCCAACTTGTCACTTTGCCCTGGATCCCATGGGCTTTTAACTTCGTGACCAGTCTGCCATGTGGAACCTTATCAAAAGCCTTGCTAAAGTCCATATATACTACTTCAAATACACTACCCTCATCTACCCTCCTTGTTACCTCCTCAAAAAATTCAATCAAGTTTGTCAGACACGACCTTCCCTTAACAAATCCATGCTGACTATCCTTGATTAATCCGTGTCTTTCGAAATGAAGATTTATCCTGTCCTTCAGAATTCTTTCCAATCATTTTCCCACCACCGAGGTTAGGCTGACTGGCCTGTAATTACTCGGTCTATCCTTTTCTCCCTTTTTAAACAAGGGTATCACATTAGCTGTCCTCCAGTCCTCCGGCACCACACCTGAAGCCAGAGAGGATTGAAAAATGATGGTCATTTACCTCCCAAGTATTGGCTCAGATATATCCATCCTGGGGCTACCTCAGCTACCGGGAATCCATTAAAAAAATTCAGGTACATACGGCCCACGATTTATTGACCAGTAATTTTAACTGGTCAGAAAACTGTCATCTGCGCACAGTGAAATTTCTGATAGGTGCTCTGAGCAGACAAGGCGTCAACTGTGAGCATGAAGTTGGAAGGTTAGTTGCCGAGAGTCACACTTTTATGCCTGCAGATTGCTACATATTACGGGAAAGTCATTTCTTGCACTTGTAAACTTGTATAAAGGTAGTTGGATTTGTCCCTACAGCCCTCCTTCTGGATGCACCTTCAAATCCGCCATTGCATAAATACCAGCTTTGACTGTTGGAATGGAAGTTTATATATATCTTTGGAGTTGAGGTGGCTCCAAGACGATATGCCCACCAATGGAAGTTCAAAACCAAGTCAACCCTCTGTGGGAGATTCGGTAATCCGATACCTGAACTAAGCAGCTTTGCGGTACTCCAGGGCACTGTTGACGATTGGCCAACCAGCTCACTGGAGAGGTAGACCTGTCACAGGGGGTGAGAGTCTTACCACTCATCTCCGGAAAACAATGCAAGCCATGTCAATGAGTAAGTGATGCTGGATAAGCAATGGAAAGTTTACCACTGCTCTACACTGTGTACATGATGTGGACTGGGGTGGACAAATGTGAGAAGTCGCACAACACCAGGTTATAGTCCAACAGCTTTATTTGAAATCGCAAGCTTTCGGAGCGCTGCTCCTTCGTCAGGCCACTTCACCTGACGAAGGAGCAGCGCTCCGAAAGCTTGTGATTTCAAATAAAGCTGTTGGACTATAACCTGGTGTTGTGCGACTTCTCACATTTCTGCACTGTGTAGGTTTAGCTGGTTAATTTGCAGTGGTACCCCTGCATACACTTGGAAGCATCTAAGCCTTGGCTCTGCCATCACACCCGAGCTGTTTCTAGACTTGTAAGCGGAGGTGCGCCCCGGCAGGGAGAGTGTGCATTCCATATCAGGCAAGTTCTATCTCTGTGGATTTAGTAACTTGGTTTAGAGATTCTTAAATGTGGTAATGGGTTTCTACTCATATCAGTCATTTGGCTGACCCCCAAAAAATTGTTGGCCTTTCTATCTAAAATAGAATAATATAGAGGAGGAGGACACTTAGTTAATAGTGAATGCTTTTTTTCCCAGTAGGATGTATGTTATCCCTTCACTCCTGGTACATATTTTGGCAATATTGATCTATGTACATTTGGATGTCCTTATTGTTTCATACATTTTGAGTAAATTGCACCAATATCCAGATGACACATCTCTTAATATGAGTCTTAACTAATGTCCACTTTTTAAAAAATGGAACAGCAATTCCATAAAATTAAAAATATGCAACAAAAGGCCAGGTATGTGTCATCTAATAACATCTCAATATATTCAGCACATCAGCTTTAGATAATCCACCCAAACTGTACTAAAATACATATTTTAGATCAAAACCCATAGGCTAAGTATTCGTACATTCGTGATAGTTTCTAAAAATAAGCTCCTCAAGCTGCATGTGATGCTCATGAGTCATAAACCTCTGCAGATTATTTCTTTAAAATCACTGTTGCCCAATGTACATAACTTTTGTGTATAGAATGCTCTGGTTTGAATCTTCTTTTCGGAAAATCAATTAATCAAGATTCTAAGCATCTGTGGTTTTGTAATTTAAACTATGTATGTATAAATAACATTGTGGAAGCTAATTCCTAGGTTGCTACACAATGACTTTAATCTATTAAAGTCCCACTATATTAACAATTAGAAACATTTGGCGTTAGTTCATGGGACCTCCATAAACTATGAAGGTAACTATAAGGGCAGGTAGTTTCAGAGTGTAATACCTTTCCCATTAGTTACTTCCTTTCAAGACATTCAACAAGAAGGCTTTAAAACATTTTGAAACATGAATGTAGCTCCCTGATTCACATAAATATCAACTACAATGAGATCAACATTACTACAATATCAGCGATGTTTTCCCATCAAGTTAGATCCATTCTGACAAAAGAACTCTATTAATAACAGTTACCCACTAAAGTGATATTTTTTTACAGTTTTTACTCTGGTTCACATTACAAAGCTCTTACTGAGTTTCAACAACAACAAATTGCATTTATATAGCGCCTTTAACATCCCAAGGTGCTTCACAGGAGCGTTATCAAACAAAATTTGACACTGGGCCACATTAGAGCAGATGAGGTAGGTTTTAAAGATTATCTTAAAGGAGGAAAGAGAGGTAGAGAGGCGGAGAGGTTCAGGGAGGGAATTCCAAAGTTTAGGGCCTCGGCAGCTGAAGGCATGGCCGCCAATGTTGGAGCGATTAAAATCGGGGATATGCAAGAGGCCAGAATTGGAGGAGCGCAGATATCTCGGAGGGTTGTGGGGCTGGAAGAGGCTACAGAGATAGGAAGGGGCGAGGCCAAGGAGGTATTTGAAAACAAGGATGAGAATTTTAAAATCGAAGCGTTGCTCAACCGGAAGCCAATGTAGGTCAGCAAACACAGGGGTCATGGATGTACGGGACTTGGTGCGAGTTAGGATACGGGCAGCAGAGTTTTGGATGAGCTTAAGTTTATGGAGGGTGGAAGATGGGAGGCCAGCCAGAAGTGCATTGGGATAGTCAAGTCTAGAGGTAACAAAGGCATGGATGAGGGTTTCAGCAGCAGATGAGCTGAGGCAGCAGCAGAATCGGGTGACGTTACAGAGATGGAAGTAGTCGGTCTTAGTGATGCCACGGATATGTGGTCGGAGGCTCATCTCGGGGTCAAATACAACAGATTGGTTGTCACAGTCTGTTGACACAGACTCTGACAAAAGTTCAATGACTTGAAACGTTAACTCTGTTTCTCTCCACAGATGCTGCCTGACCTGCTGAGTATTTCCAGCATTTTCTGTTTTCATTCCAAATTTCCAGCATCCACAGTATTTTGCTTTTGTATTAATGCCTAATTATATGAAGAATTTCATATTTTTTAATGAGTTTCTCTTTTTATTTTTAGTATTCAAGAGGGCAAACAATGCTGACAATGAATTATTGGCTACTTACCATTTATTTTACCTATATTTTTAAACTTTTTGGTGCTTTTTTTAACTATCATTTTGTCCCTTTATTTTAGATATCTCCAACTCACTCACCATTCTCCAGGTGAGCTTAACAGGCCCAGGCTTCTGCGAATCCTACGATCTAACCAGCTATTAAGAGATAAACAAGAGCATTGCAAGTGAATCAGCCTCCAATTTTCCCTTGTGCCCAGTGGGGAAGTACCTGCCATCTAATTGCTAGCTTTCCCGACATCAAGCTAAGACTGCATATTCACTGGGGTGAATTTTCACTTTTACTGCTAGTGGGTTGGCTGCCCATTTTATACACTGTCCTATTTTTGTTTCCATTGACTTTGCTGCAAACAATATTCGGGAGGGAGGTAAACTGCCGGCCAATCCGCTAGCGTCCATTTTCCGCTCAGTGGTAAGAGCGAAAGTCTGCCCTACTCTGTGGGAGCATGTGGGGTAACCTTTGTTCTACCGATGTAGCCAAAATTACTTCAATTCAAAGAATAATGACCATTGCTTGTAAGCTGTAATGTATTTACAGTCAAAAAAAACCTCATTGTTTATTTGAAGATAAAAATGTTTTATCAGCACAATTTAGAAACATGAAGGATTTTGCATTTCTTGATGTTACCGTATGCACCAAGGTAAGATACATTTCTGATTACCAGCACACTTGGTACATACTGAAGTCCCAGTCCCAGAGCACACCATCGATTTCTCCAGGTAATATTTTTATTCTTCACACATTTTAACCTTTACATCAGGTAATGGAGAACAGCTAAACCTAGCCTATGAACTTCTCTTGAATGTAAGCAAAGAGCTCTTTTTATCCCCAGTTGAAATCATTTATAACCTGAATTTAGATTTAATCTCGTCGCTAAGTGGTGAAGAGCAGAACTATGGATCGACTTAGACGATTGTGTGACGCAACCTCCTGAACATACATTTCTTCATTAATTCAATGTTAATATGCTCATTTAATTTTGAAATACAAGCTCTTAGCCCTGTCCTAAGTCATTTGTAACACTTCTGTGGCAACAAATGAATCAATTTATTAATTTATTGCTCTAAACTAGAGATCCCTCAGGGTTTACAAGTCAGAAGAATAGATTGCCATGTGCCCTGATTGGGAGTGGGGTGAGCTACAAGTCAGTGCGGAATGTATGTCAGCAAAACCTGATTCCCATATTAAACTAGATAATGTGAAACGCTTCACACCAATGTTACTGTAGAGCAATGGGAAAGTGTTTTATGGCTTTGTGTTCAGGGGCAAATTAAGGAGTAGGAGGAGTAAGTGCTGACATCAGCGACAGCAGCAGATAAGTTTGCATGTTTTTATTAATAACTCAATATGTGTCTGGTCTGAAGCATAATGGGTATATTAATCATCAGAAAAGAGACAAATCATGCTAATTGGACCTAATTTGCAAAGGCAAATTACAAAACAGACTGTCCTTTATAACTTAAAATCTGCTGGGTCAATTTTGCGCCCCATTACACCTTGAAAATGGGCATAGACACAAACCTTACCACGATTTTACTAACCTCGGTGGGTCCGTTGCGGGCGATGTTGGTGGTGGGTCCCGACCCCGCTGCCGGCTCCATTCCACTGTCTGAAATTAATTTCCCTTGATTGGGCTTGTTAAGCCCGCCCAGCGCGTTTCCCGGCCAATTCGAGGAAGCAGGTCTGTTGATGACGTTTGACGCGTCATCAGCCGGTTTCCTGAAAGGGACCATATCCACATTTATTTTGACATTTGTGCTGTCAGTGTTCTACAGCATTGAGGTGCTGCAAACACTGACAATGACTGCACAATATGCTTATGGAGGGAGTCACAGCACACAGGGAGGTTCTCTTCCCTTCCCATGGGTGGAAGAGACCTCCCCAGGAGATCAACACAGCCTGGTTGCACATTGCACAGGAGGACACAAGCAGGGATGTCATCAGGAGGACCTGGCTGCAGTGACGCAAACCTTTCAATGATCACAGTAGATCACGAAACGTTACTGCAAAGCCACACTCAACCTCATCCTGCTGTGCCTCTCATCACATCCCCATCACTCTGACTTCCCTACTCTACTCCTACACATCCTTACTCACACCAACATACCTTGCACCTCCACCCATCCCTCTCTATCTACATTATCACTTCCCCATCTCACTAGCCACCCCTCACACTCACCCTCATCCTAGTCCAATCATACCAACTAACAACACACAAGGGTAGGCACTTGGGTGTTTTATGCAATGTTCATGTAAAGTTTCTGTTAATGTGGTGTCAAACATTGAAACCTTTATTTTCAACACTTTGCATTCTTAAAAAGATTTGTGTGCACCTTTGGAAGTATCTTAGTGAGTTGCAGTGAATGGTGAGACATAACGGTACCCCCCCGCCCCCCTCCACAATGGTGATGAGTGTGAAAGGAATGGCTTGGGCATTGTAGGGATGCTTTATGGTGTTGGTGTGGGGTGGTGCCAACCTGGCGCATCATGTGGCAACCAGGGTGTACAGCATCAAGTGAAGTAAATCTGGCCATGGTGAGGCCAGCCCTGGTCTCCCGGGCAGCAATGTGCTCAGGTGCTGATGCCCTGTGTCCTGTGCAGCATCAGTTGATTGCGGAGAAGGTTGGTGTTGTTGTTGGTCCTGCTGGTGTGCCTGTTGCTACTGGTGTTGGGGCTCATCGTGATCAGATTCTGAGAGTGTAAATGGTACCCGTATTGGGGGAGTAGATAGCAGTTGAGTTGAGATGACAGAAGCAATCTGTCAATGGTGAGAGAGGTTGCTGCAATGAGATGACACTGGCTGGAGAGTTTGCTCCAAACACTTGCAGCCTGCATAAAGCTCAATCTCTCTTCCAAAGGAAGAAAGCAACAGCCTCTGCACTTGGAATGTGAACAGGTGTGAAGTGGGGCTTTTATACTACATTTCAAGCTGTCACTCATCAGCTGATTCAATAGCCACTCAACTTCCACCTCAGATTAACAGACAGGGTCCAGGAGCAGCGTGGAAGCCGTGAGCGAGCTGTTAAAGTCAAAAGGTAAGATTAAATTCACTCTTAAGGGCTTGTCAACAAGCCAATAATTGTTTAAATTAGGTCCCCTGCCACTGCCGGTTGGGTCTGCTCAGCGCTGGCAGACCCAACATTGGGAAAGGCAAGTGTGCGCAATCTGACATCGGGTTCCCGACTCGCTGTCAATCAAATCAAATTTCACTGCCGATCTGCCACCAATCCCATCTGCTGAGTACCGGCAAAATTCCAGCCTAAGTTACAGATCAGGAAATTGGATGGGGATCGGTTCTTGCAGAAGGAGATGCTGGACAGCAATCAAAATGGACACCTTGACCACTATTACCCTCTTGAACCCAGAAGTACGAGGGCCAATTATAGCACCCTACTGACATTTGGTGGAGATCAGCTAACTCAGCACAGACCAGGATCAAACTTTCAAATTCCTCCTACATATGACTTACCTGCTCACTGGAAAAACTCTCTGAGCCATTGGGTAAGGTGCTTCTTGTCTTTATCTTTAAAGTTATTTTAATTTTTTTTTTAGTTTAGAATTTTTGATTTCAGTTCTCTTGTCACATGAAACCTAAAGCTAAAAGGCCCTGAAATTATAGTTCTAGTGTAAGAATGTTTAACGAGTTTGCCTGGAACTTCTCTCTCTGCTATTTTAATGAAGACATTAATAGGCTAATGCCTCTGCTAAAATAGTGGATAGAAAAATTTGAGACAAACACAATGGCCCGGATTTTGCGTTCAGCGGTGAGCGAACGCCGACCGCCGTTCATTACACTTAAATTTGCCCACAGACTCTCTTTGGGCTTTTGCACTGCGATGTGCAGTAATTAGAGAACCAAAACAGCAAGGCGCCCTCTACAGGGCATCTGGGACTTATGTGTACAGGCAAGCCATGGTGTATCTCCTCAACCAATCAGATTGAAAAATCCTTACTGAGACACTCAATGGTGAATTTGAACCCCGAAAAAACATGTGGGCTGGGGTCGGGTGAGATGTAAAAAAATTTTAAATCTCAAACCTGACCCCAAACCTCCTCCAACCTGCCCACTTCCGGGTTTAATGGAGGCAGGACAAGGGGCGGGCAGCCAACCCATTCCCAGGAGGCGGGTTGACCATTTAAATAATATAATGAAGCTGTGAGCCTCACATTTAACTTCCTTTACAGGTTTAACCCAGCAGCTCAAGGGAGGAGAGGACAGCTTCGGGGAAAAGTTAAGTGCCCTTACAGCACTGCTTGTGGGCCAGGAGGAGCAGGAGTGCTTCCCCCCAGCCCACCAAGTGTACCTGCTTTCCTGGGATCGGACTCCCCTTATCAGACCCCCTCACCCCAGCAGACTACCTCTCATCAAAGGCCTCCCCCCCCCGCCCCAAGATTGGGGATTGGACCCCCCAGGGATAGACTTTGGTTCTGTCTTCATGAAAGAGGACACAAATAAATTCCCAGAAATGCTAGGGAACCAAGGGTCTAGTGAGAAGGAGGAATGAAAGGAATTTAGTATTAGTAAAAAAATAGTGCTGGAGAAATTAATGGGACTGAAAGCCGATAAATCCCCAGGGCCTGATAATCTGCATCCCAGAGTACTAAAAGAGGTAGCCATGGAAATAGTGGATGCATTGGTTGTCATCTTCCAAAATTCTACAGATTATGGAACAGTTTCTGCAGATTGGAGGGTGGCAAATGTAACCCCACTATTTAAAAAAGGAGGGAGAGAGAAAACAGGGAACTACAGACCGGTTAGCCTAACATCAGTAGTAGGGAAAATGCTAGAGTCTATTATAAAGGATGTGATAACAGGACACTTAGGGGTAGAAATTAGGTCGCGCCCCATTTGGGGCGCAAATATCGTCCGGACGCAAATATTAGCGCCTGGCGCTAATTATCGGCACTGACAGGAAACTTCACTTTTACCGCCCCGGGAGGTGAGTGGAGCGCTAAATTAGGCGCTGCACACCTCTCTTAAGGCGCAAAGGCCAAGGAGTAAGGCGCTAACTCAGCGCACGAGCGCAGCGCAGCTGCTGCCAGTTAGCGAGGGAACACAGACACAATGGCGCCGGACACTTCTTAAAGCCGGGGGGGCCACTTGCTCCTCAGCCACACCCTGCTCATTGCAGCCTTGAATCTCAGCCTGGAGAGACCTGTAATCCATTTTGCTGCCAAGCATGGAGAGGGTGAGAGAACGCGCTCATCGCTTCACCGAGCGGGCCTTGGATGCTCTGGTTGGCGCAGTGGAGCGCAGACGATGCATGCTGTTCCCGGAGAGTGGCAGGAGGCCTTTGCCACGCGAGTTCAGAAGAGTGTGGAGGGAGGTGGCTCAGAGCGTCTCCTCCAGGAGCATGGTGCCCAGGACCCATGTTCAATGCCGCAAAAAGTTCAACGACCTCACTCGGGTCGTCAGGGTGAGTGGCTTTTTCTCAATACCTCTCCATCCCTCCATCTCAACCTCACTCTATGGCCAGAGGGTCTTAAAACCCCAATGCACAACAGTCATCCAACACCTATGGCCCTTTCATCAAACACACACACACATTCCACACTTTGCATACAGTAAGGGCTATTCACCTATGGGAGGCACATCAGGCAAGACCATGGCTGTATATTGTAAGGGCTATTCACCTATGGGAGGCACATCAGGCAAGACCATGGTTGTATATTGTAAGGGCTATTCACCTATGGGAGGCACATCAGGCAAGACCATGGCTGCATACAGTAAGGGCTATTCACCTATGGGAGGCACATCAGGCAAGACCATGGCTGTATATTTACTCAGATGCTGTCCTTTTTCTTGCAGGCTAAGCTGGCTCATAATCGGAGACAGCAGCAACGGACGGGTGGAGGGCGGCTTCAGCTGCAACCCCTCAGCGATCTGGAGGAGCGCGTCCACAGGATTGTGGCAAGCCGGGTGATCGGTCCCGTCGCCACTGGAGACGCCGACCCCGTTGTGGACAGCAATGGTAAGGTCATCACCTTTTTGTCCTCTGTCCTTCCACTTGTCCCTCACAATACCAGCCTTTGACACTTTCAATCCAACTTGCTAACTCGCTGCACTTATTCCTCCCTTACTGCCACATTGTCCTCACGCTAAAGCCACTCTTGTACCTCCCTGCTTTCAGATGGTGATTCACCAGCTGAGGAGACGGGCCCTGAAGCTGCCAGTGGGAGTGATGCTGCAGCTGAGGAGGAAGAGGAAGCCGGAGCATCAGTGCCACCCTCTCCCGAGGAAGCCCATGCCCACACTGGGAACACGCCTTCCCCGGAGGGGAGCAGGGGGGAAGGGGCTGATGATGGTGAAGCTCCAGGACCCAGCGGGCTGCAGCAACGCCATGGGGGGGGTAGGGAAGAACGGGGGCCTTCTCCCCAGAGGGAGAGTATGCCAGACACTCCTACTGCAACGGACGCAGAGGAGGAGCGGCTGATTGCAGAAATGAACAGCCAGGCGGTGGGCATGCACACTGAGCTCATGGGTGCAGTGGGAAGGGTGCCCGAATGCATTGAATCACTGGCAAGGAGTGTGGAGCACTTCGCTGTAGCACAGGCGGATGCCACACTAAAGCTTAGTGCTGCAATTCAGTCACTGGCTGCCAGGAACCCATCTGAGACTGCTCTCATGCAGACTCAGATTGAGGCCACGCGAGCACTGACTGCTGCCATCCTCGATGGTTCGTGCACATGTCCCCAGGGCTGTCACCGCGCCGCAGCAGGCCAGCAATCTGTTCTCCGGAAAATTGCTCCGGATGCTGAAGTGCTGCCCCGTGGGAGTGCCAGTGTGTCGGGCGAGCAGGGAGTTGCTGTCCTCTCTCACGATGACAGCATTTCTGCTGCCAACACTGTCACTTCTCCACTGCACTTGCCACCGCCTGTAGGACAGACTGCTGCCGCCCATGCAAAGTTGGTGCAGTCTGCAGCCGGGCCCTCCAGGCCCAGAAGTGGTCGAGGCCGTCCTTCAGGGGCATCTGCAGTGTCAGGGTCTGACGAGCAGCAGCCTTCCACCAGCCTTGCTGCAGCCACTGAGGTCCCATTACGGAGGAGCAGGAGGGTTAGAAGGGGGGAAGTGCGCAAGGGAAGGAGATCACCCTCGAAGGGCAAAAAGTAGGAGGTGTGCCAAAATGCTGGTCATTTTTTTATTAAAGGCCGAGGTTCATGGTCCAACTTTTGTTTAGTGTTTTGGACATTATCTCCAGGTTGTGAGAACCAGTTATGTTATTGACTGTTTTTTTGTGTTTATTTCTATGAGTTTGTCATGAGGAATTGACACACACAGAGTTTGTAAAATAAATAAGTTTCTGTATTCAAAATATACATGGCTGGTGGTTGGAATTATTGGTGCCTTGGCCGGCTTAGGGGTTGCGTGCTGGGTTGATTAGTGTTTGTAGCAATGGCAGGGGCCCTAGAAGCGGCTTGCTATTAGTCGTTGACGGACGGCCCTTGCAGTTTGACCATTGTGGGCCGCCCTCCTGCCTTGGTGCTGCTGATGATCATCATCCTCGTCCTCTTCCTCCTCTTCCTCCTCCTCCTCTGGTGGTGCTACAAGGCCTGGTGGCATTGGCTGGGTCCTGAGGATTGCCATGTTGTGCAACATGCAGCACACGACTACGAAGTTCGAAACTTGCTCAGGCGAGTACTGCAGGGCTCCTCCGGAATGGTCCAGACAGCGGAACCGTTGTTTCAGCACGCCGATTGTGCGCTCAATAATGTTCCTGGTTGCTTGATGGCTTTCATTGTACCGCAGCTCAGCAGGGGTGTTTGGCGTACGGAGCGGTGTCATCAGCCAGGTGCTCAATGCGTACCCCTTGTCCCCCAGAAGCCAACCAACTGGCTGATGCGGTGCCTCGAAAACTTCTGCCACAGTAGTCTGGCGCAGGATGAAAGCATCATGGCAGCTGCCCGGATAGTGGGCATTGACAGCGAGTATCACCTGTCTGTGGTCACAGACCAACTGCACATTCAAGGAATGGAACCCCTTTCTGTTCCTGAATTCCTCTGCATTCTCTCGCGGAGCACGCAAAGCCACATGCGTGCAGTCAATGGCGCCCTGCACCATGGGGAAGCCCGCTACCCTCGCAAAGCCCAGAGCACGGTCACGCTGCTTGTCTGGGGTCATAGGGAAAGAGATGAAGTCTCGTCTCCTTCTGAAGAGGGCATTGGTGACCTGCCGGATGCAGCGATGCACCGCAAACTGGGAGATATTGGCGAGGTCCCCAACAGCAGCTTGGAATGAGCCAGTGGCGTAGAAGTTCAAAGCCACTGTGACCTTCACTGCCACCGACAGAGACGTCCTGGACCTCAGCTGAGGCTGCAGATCTGGCTGCAGCAGGTGGCAGAGCTCAGTGACCACCTCCTTGCTGAATCGCAGCCTTCGCAAACACAGCTCCTCGGACATATGGATGTAGGAGAGCTGTTCACGATATACCCTGGGAGGGTAAGCTCTCCTGTACATGCGCCTGATGGCCCTCCTCCGTCTGGCCATCATTGCCACTCTCTGTCTGCGTCTCACTATCCTCCGATTCAGCTGGAGCAGGACGACGCCCCCAATCATTGCAGCCCCCATATTCTCTTTGCCAGAAAAGTAATGAGGTACAGCAACTAAAGTAGCAACAAAGTTAGGATGAACTAGGCAAAACTACCTCACAAAGCGTTGAGTCAATGTAGAAGTCTCTCTCTCTCTCTCTCCGAATCTCTCTCTCTCTCTCAGAACGAGTGGTGCATAAATGTCGACCACAGAAAAAGACAGGAAGAGGCCCCCTTTAAATAGCGCCCCCCCCCCAGCCCCACACCGATTGATAACGTTCCAGTCTTCCGGTCGTTGGAAGCGCCAGGCGGTAAGGCAGGGGGCGCCACTCAATTTCCGCTCCGGGGCGCCCCAAGGGCGTTGCACCATGGAATGACGTCACAATCTGCGCGCGCAGGTGGTCGCAGCGGTAAGTTCTTAGAAAATATCAATGGGATTAGACAAAGTCAACATGGATTTATGAAAGGGAAATCGTGTTTGACAAACCTACTGGAGTTTTTTGAGGATGTAACTGGTAGAATAGATAAGGGAGAACCCGTGGATGTGGTGTATTTGGATTTTCAGAAGGCCTTTGATAAAGTCTCACATAAGAGGTTAGTGTGCAAAATTAAAGCACATGGGGGTAATATACTGGCATAGATTGAAAATTGGTTAACAGACAGGAAACAGAGAGTAGGAATAAATGGGTCTTTTTTGGGGTGGCAGGCGGTGACTAGTGGGGTACCGCAGGGATCAGTGCTTGGGCCCCAGCTATTCACAATATATATCAATGATTTGGATGAGGGAACCAAATGTAATATTTCCAAGTTTGCTGACGACACAAAACTAGGTGGGATTGTGAGTTGTGAGGAGGATGCAAAGAGGCTTCAAGGCGATTTAGACAAGTTGAGTGAGTGGGCAAATACATGGCAGATGCAGTATAACGTGGATAAATGTGAAGTTATCCACTTCGGTAGGAAAAACAGAAAGGCAGAGTATTATTTAAATGGTGCAAGATTGGGAAATGTTGATGTACAATGGGACCTGGGTGTCCTTGTACACCAGTCCCTGAAAGCAAACATGCAGGTGCAGCAAGCAGTTAGGAAGGCAAATGGTATGTTGGCATTCATTGCAAGACGATTTGAGTACAGGAGCAAGGATGTCTTACTACAGTTATACAGGGCCTTGGTGAGACCACACCTGGGGTACTGTGTGCAGTTTTGGTCTCCTTACCTAAGAAAGGATATACTTGCCATAGAGGGAGTGCAGCGAAGGTTCACCAGACTGATTCCTGGGATGGCAGGACTGTCGTATGAGGAGAGATTGGGTCGACTAGGCCTGTATTCACTAGAGTTTAGAAGAATGAGAGGGGATCTCATTGAAACGTATAAAATTCTGACAGGGCTAGAGAGACTGGATGCAGGGAGGATGTTTCTCCTGGCTGCGGCCTCTAGAACGAGGGGTCACAGTCTCAGGATACGGGGTAGGACATTTAGGACTGAGATGAGGAAACATTTCTTCACTCAGAGGGTGGTGAACCTATGGAATTCTCTACCACAGAAGGCTGTGGAGGCCAAGTCACTGAATATATTTAAGAAGGAGATAGATAGATTTCTCGACGCAAAAGGCATCAAGGGGTATGGGGAGAGAGCGGGAATATGGTATTGAGATAGAGGATCAGCCATGATCATATTGAATGGCAGAGCAGGCTCGAAGGGCCGAATGGCCTACTCCTGCTCCTATTTTTCTATGTTTCTAGATAACCCCTCCCCCGGGTCGGGGATCGGACCCCCCACCCCCGCTCCCACTAGCAGCTGCAGGCTCCCTACCTGCTCCGGAGTGCACCTTTCCCAACTGGAAGCCAAGCCTGTCAATCCAGGCGAGGATCCTGCCAAAAAAAAATACGCACGCTGTGGAGTCACAGCATGCCCGTCTGAAACTCTGCCTCCCCGCTCGGAAAACCCGCCCCTGTCGATATCAGGACCACAGAGTCTAAACCAGGAAGCGTAAGTTAGAATATTTAATTCAATGTAAAATCATGCATAGCAAACAAAATAAAGAGAGGGAAAGAAAGATGGTATTAAGAGAGAGAGATATAAAAGACCCCTTTGGGGGAGAAATTCAGTATCGCCCCATTTGGGGTGCAATTATCGGCCGGGCGCAAAGATTAACGCCTGGCGCTAATTATCGCCACCGACTGCAAACTTGACTTTTATCGCCCCTGGAGGTGATTGGAGCGCTAAATCAGGCGCTTCACACCTGTCTTAAGGTGCAAAGGCCGAGCAGCGAGGCGCTACCTCAGAGCGCTGGCGAAGCTCATGTGATGTCAGTCAGCAATGGAACACACACACAATGGCGCCGGCCAGTTCTTAAAGGGGAGGGTTGATCTTGCTTTCCATCCACATCCTGCTCATTGCAGCCTTGAATCTCGGCCTGGAGAGACCTGCACATCAAATCTGCTGGAAAGAACAATGGAGAGTACCAGGGAAAGAGCTCAGAGTGCAGCCCCCACAATCTCTTCTAAATTGATACAAGGAAGGGCAAATCAAAATGAACCTGCAAAGTGCTGCTCAGTACCCAAAACTCCTTCACACAGCGTTGAATCTCTCAAGAAGTCTCTCTCTCTCTCTCAGAATGCGTGGTTCAAAAATGTCACCAACAATAAAAGGCAGGAAGCGGTCGCCTTTAAATAGCGCTTCCCCAGTCCCTTCCTGACTGCAAAACGCTCCCCTCAACCTGTCGTTGCTAGCGGCAGGCGGTAAAGCAGGGGGGCGCCACTCAATATCTGCTCCGGGGCGCTACCGAGGCGTTGCGCACTCGACTGACATCATGATCTGCCGGCGCAGGAGATCGTGGCGGTAGTGTTTAGCGCCGCCGCAAAATGTCTACTTAATTTCGCGTGCGGCGCAAACATCGCCACGCCCGGGCGCTAGATGCTTTGCGCCCCATTAGCGCCCTCTTAAGGCGCTAACGGGAGGCGCAACCAACTGAATTTTTCCCCCAAAGTTTAAAAAAAACATTTTTAAATTTTTTTAATTTTTGAAAACCTCCAACAATAATTAAAATCTGAAGGAATGTGATTCCACACTTGTAAAAGTAAATTTTCAGTGCCAGAGAGGTTGTTTAGCAGTAATTAAGACTTACCACACCATTAAAGATTCACTGAACACGTTAATGGACTAACTTTTTCTGGCGTGTTCAGTGGGTATCTAGTGGGTAAGTACCGCAACTTCACGCCGTTGCATGTATGTGGATGCCGAGTCTCGAGGTGAGGTACCAGTATAGCAAAACTTGTGGAGGTGCAGGGCAAACTGGACAGCAACTTCTTGATATCCACGTTTAACTGCGCATGTGCAGACGCCAGAAGTTGCTGCCCGATTTACTCCTTAATAACAGTGACCGCTGATGGCCTCACCGTTATTTTTATGGCAAAATCCAAGCCATTAGCATTCTTACATTACTATCCCATGGTGAAATTTCAGAGTCAAAGGGCTGAATTTTCTCAGCCCTGAGGAGGCGGGTATGGAGACGGGACTGCCGGTAAAGTTGCAGAAAGTGGGGGCGGCTGGCAAACCCACCCCCATCCCACCTCCGTGCCCTTTTGCCAGGAGGCGGGAAGCCGTCCTGCCCCGGATCCCGTCCCCTCGAGGCGGGAAAGGGATTAAATCCTTTTAACTGCATGTTAACAGGTAGCTAACAGGCAGAAAAAAGGATTAGTCCCATTTTACCTTACCAACTGCAGGCTTCCTGACCTCGGAGAACCCCGTCGGGTTGGAGGAGTCGTGAAGGAGGTCTGCGGGGGTTGGAGGGGTCTGAAAGTGAGATGTAAAGGTGAGTGATGGGTGCAAGTGTGGAGTGGTAAATATGTAAGGTGAGTGTAAATTGTTAACAAATGTTTACTTACCTTTGTTTCTGCCTACAGCCTTCATCCGCTCTAGATCGGGAGTCTCGACATCTTCCTTGTAGATTTCACAGACTGGATCCTCCGAACCAACAGTCATCTGAAATCTACAAAGTAGAAAGGTTTGATGAGTCCTGAACACAAGAGCTCATCAAACTACACAGAATGTCAGTGTTTGACAATTTCACAGAGCTGTCAAACGCTGACATTTCTTCTTTCAAGAAATCTTGACAGATGGCACGTCAGACGTTGACGTGCTCTGTCAGTGCCTTCCCCCTAATTGGCCTGCTGAGCCCGCAGGGCAGGCTTAACAAGGTCAATCAGGGGAAAATCCCGCTGGTTGGCCAGAAGATGATGGAGGCGGGACTTAGACCCGACAAGCAGCAGTCCCGCCTCCAACTCGTCTCCATTCAAAAAATCCAGCCCCGAATGTTCAAATATATTTTGTCGACAATGACTGGCCTGACTTAAAGAATATATATTGAAACAATTGCAACATAAGCAAATAACAATAACCTGTCTTATAAATAGTCCGAATCCCTGTTCTCAGAGCAAATACATTACAGCAGTTAAACCTTAAAGCTCAGTTTACTAATGGCGTGAAAGAAGTTGCAGGGAGCAAAGCAACCAGATTGTTCGGGTAGGTTCTTTATCTCAAAGGGTTGGATTACAATGGGGAGGAAGTTATGCTTCAGTTGTACAGAACCTTGGTCAGACCCCATCTAAAGTATTGCATTGTTTTGGGCATCACATCTCAGGAAGGACATTTTGGCCTTGGATGGGGTGCAGTGTATATTTACCAAAATGATACTGGGTCTTAAAGAGTTAAAATATGAGGATAGGTTGCATAAACTTGAGTTGTATTCCCTTGAGTTTAATAGGTTGAGGGCTGATCCATTTAACATGCGTAACATTGTATCAGTATTCAATAGAGTAGATACAGAGTGGCCATTCAGGAGTGAAATCAGGAAGCACTTTTTGCACACAAAGGGTAGTGGAAATATGGAATTCTCTTCCCCAAACGGCTATGGATGCTGGGTCAATTGAAATTTTCAAGACTGTGAGCGACAGATTTTTATTAGGCAAGGGTATCAAGGGATATGGATCAAAGGTGGGTAAATGAACTTGAGGTATAGATCAGTCATGATCTAATTGAATAGTGGAACAGGCCCGAGGGGTTGAATGGCCTACTCCTGTTCTGACGAAAGGTCATCGACCTGAAACGTTAACTCTGTTTCTCTCTCCACAGATGCTGTCTGACCTGCTGAGTATTTCCAGCATTATCTGCTTTTATTCCTGTTCCTATGTTAACTTTCATCTTTTGTTGCTAATATTTTACTCAACTGTTTAATAAATATCCTGGGGCAAAAGTAACTAATTACCCATGTCAGTAATTTAAATATAATGCAAAAAAGGTTTTATCAGGTTTCAAATCCTAGTCAGTTTCTAACACAACAAAATACTCTGAATCTTTTCAATTATTTTCTACCTAATGCTTTATGAGCCCTGCTGATTATATTAAATGTGTGATGTACTGTGACAGTAAAATATATGCGTGTTAATTATTTGTGTCTGATATGTTAAGGTATATCATTTTGAATACATACCCAAATAGTAAAAAAGAAAAACTTGTTTTAAACAAAAAGCGGGGTGGTGGGGAGGTATTTCCTAGTCGTACCTCATAGGGCTAATTTTATATCTGCCAGATAGACCTAGTTATCTCCCCACACAGGAATGTTCAAGCTCATCCAAGCCCCACATGAAACAGAAAGGGTTTGACAGATTCCCAATTAAGTTTGCCTGCCTCTGCTCATCAGTGTACAACAGCAGTATGTAAGATGGTTTTCGAGCATCTTAAATAACCTTTGCCAAAGCTTTAAAAAAGCTGAATCTCCTGTGGGAACTATGTTTGTGCAAAAATGAATTATACAAATCAAAAGCTAAATCAATCCAATTAGCATAACTAAGCCTGGTGATACAGTGCCTTGCAGTTTTCCTTAAGGCTGAAATTACACTGAAGGAGTTATTCATAGTCCCTGAAAAGTACAAGCACAGCAAAAACAAAGAATTCACTTTGCCTCCCAAGAACCACCACTGTACTCTTTTAAGCACTGGAAGCTGTCTCAGGTGAATTAAATCTTAAGGTGACAATTTATGTTTTTGAATGTGCTCGTAAGCTTACTTCAAAGTTATTTCAAATCTACAGATTTTCAACTGCCTGCCACAAATTCATGAGTTCAGATTTGAGAATTGCCTGTCCTTCAGACCTACCTATCTTATTGCACAAGTTTATCAGCTCTCGGCTAGGTTCCAAAATGGATTACTTTGTAAAGGTGAGGTGTTCAGTTAAAGGAGGAAGAAAAACCGACGTGAAAAATTTCACTCATTGGGATCGTGGGATCCCAGGTGATCCTGAAGCAGCCTTGCAAACACTCAGGGGGACACTTCCGATCAGACCACCTCATCCTTCTGCCTCAAAGAGGATCAATGGTGACAAGCAGCTTGCAAGAGAAGCCAGGATTAGTGTTAGTGCGCCTAAATAATTAAAAAAGCAAGTGTACATTAGATGACTTGAGCAAAAGTCATCTACATTGTTATCAGTTTTTCATCAGGCAAAATCTCAATAAAATGCATGGCACTCAATAGTCTCCCACTATTTAAAAAAATGCTTGTTCACTGATGGCTCCATGTTATTCTACACTGGTATGAGCCTTATTGCTGTTTATACAAAATGTAATCAAGTGAATCTATTTTGGAGTGTAGTAGTGTACTGTGTACCAAAAGGGAAACAAAGGGGGCTAAATTCGATAACCCCCAAAACGGGCTTCGTGCTGCCTGCTCATTTACATGATTTCTGCGTGCAGCCAGCGCATACCGTGCTGTTGATTGGCTGCACGCATCAGCAGGAGGCCCAAAATTGTGAGAGGCTAGCACCAGTTACAGCTAGCCTGCACTGCTTAAAGCCAGCCTGCAGCTCTTAAAGGGGAGGTGTATTGTGGCTGGAGAAGGTGCTGCAAGTCATTCTACAATTCATTCTGACCTGGAAAACACTCAATAATGACACAACCTGAGAGAGAGCAGGCTCCAATGTTTACCGATGCTGCACTGGAGGCCTTGGTGAAGGAGGAAAGATGCGCTATATCCACAGGGAACCAGGAGACCCTCCATTCACCCAATCAGAAGGCACTGGGAGCAAATAATCGTGACAGTCAATGCCAAAAGTCAAGCCTCGAGGACCTGGATGCAGTGCCACAAGAAGTTCAATGACCTCACACGAGTGGTCAAGGTCAGTGAATGCATCTTCAAATGCCATATCCCACCAACTGCACCACCAGCCTCAGCCACTACTCAATGTACCACACCCCATCACTCACCTATCAACAATCTATAATAATCAGGACTCGTATCTAATATTCATAGCTTCAACTCACCCTCACATATTTAGCACTACTGCAAGCCTCACACCCACATCTCACAGCATGCACACACTGCCAACTATTCAACCATGACAACCGCATCACCCAAACACATTGCTTGACACTCACTGATACACTTCCCTCTCTCTTGCAAGACAAGGTGGTGTACAACTGGAGGCAGCAGGAGCTAACTAGCGGTAGACAGGCGTCTGCATGTCCTATCCCCCATGGAGGAGATGGCTGGCCATTATAGGAAAGGCCATTGTTGAGAGGCCATAGCCAGTGGCGGGGCTGAAACCATAGAAGATGACGGTATCCTCATACCTAATCCTCCTTCTCACATCCCAATTCCCCCTCATCCCACAATCTCTTCTGATTTACAAGCTGCAGATGGTGCAATCATGCACCTCTTTCCCCCCACCACTCCCCTCACCACAAGCTGACCCTTGTGCCTTTCTCCTTTCAGATACCCAAGAACTGCAACCTGCCCAGGCAGTGCTGGAAGAGCAACAAGACCGTGATGATGAAGACGCACCATCACTCGATTTCACACTCGCAGCCACCAGCTCAGATACTGACACTAATTTAGAGGATAGCACAGATGCGGGATCTGCACGGGGTGAGTCACCGGGCACGAGTGGCCTGCAGCCAGAGCAACGGACAAAGATAGCACAAGTGCCTGCTCACCAGAGGGCGAGGTCGCACGCGAGCGAGTTATGCTGCAGAGGACTCAGATGAGCACTTTGATGGGGTAGATTACAGAAGAAGACTGATGGGTATGCACAACAAAATGCTGGGCGCATTGGCAGGCCTGCCAGAAAGCCTGCATGCATGTCAAGGAGCGTGGAGGAGACTGGCATGAACTTGGCACAGGGCTTTTCACAGAGCATGGAGCCAATTCTTTCCAGCATGGAAGTGGTGGCCAACTCCATCAGCACAATTGTGGACCCAACCATGATGCAGCATCTGATGGCCGATGTCTCAGCTTCCATTGCAGCACAAGCAGCAGCCACCCAACGTCTGAGTGCTGCAGTGGAAGCTCAGACTGCTGCTATCATGGATCTGTATTCCAGTGTTCAAAGGGGCTTGCAGGGTGTCACAGCAGTCCAGCAATCTGTCCTCCAATAGATTACTAGGATTGCTGAGGCACCGCCCCGGGAAGTGGCAGTGGCTCCATGGAGCATGAACCTGCTGTCCTCTCTCAGGATGACAGCATTCGTCCCACCACTGTCAGCCAGCCCAGACCTGCTGCCACCCATGTCGAGATGGTGCGGTCTGCAGCTGGGCCTTCTAGGCCCAGAACTGCTCGAGGTCGTCTGCAGTCTCCTCCACTGAAAGTCAGCAGCTTTCCACCAGCCATGCTGCAGCCACTGGGTTAGCACTGTGTAGGAGCACTAGGACAGGCAAAGGCACATGGAATGTACAAGAGTGATTAGTTTACTTTTGTATGCAATATGGCATGCTTTCACTTCTAAATTTGGTTTGGAATGTTTATTTTGTGGTGGCTTTTATTTTTACATTGTGGCCAAGCAGACGCTTTGATGGTCAGTGACAGAGGAAAGGGAAGGTGTGGGACTGTTGGTGAATGGGGAATTGGGGTTGTGTTTACTGGTATCGTACTCGGATGAGTTCTTCATGGACAGTCTGGCCAGAAAAGGGCTGTCTAGGTTGCCATTCCCTTTCTCTTCCTCCTCCTGCTCCTCAGCTGCTCGGCATATAGCTGGTGGCAAAAGCTGTGCCCTCATGATGGCGTAGTTGTGCAGCCTGCAGCAGACGGTGGCATAGTGGTTAGCACTGGTGCCTCACAGCGCCAGAGACCCGGGTTCGAATCTGACCTCGGGTGACTGTCTGTGTGGAGTTTGCACATTCTCCCCGTGTCTGCGTGGGTTTCCTCCGGGTGCTCCGGTTTCCTCCCACAGTCCAAAAATGTGTGGGTTAGGTTGATTTGGCTATGATAAATTGACCCTTAGTGTTAGGGGGGATTAAATATGTGGGGTTATGGGGATAGGATGGGATATGTTAGGGGGAATTAAATACGTGGGGTTACGGGGGTAGGGTGGGATATGTGTACTGTGGGGATTAAAGCAGGTGACAGGGTACTGGATTTGGATGATCAGCCATGATCGTATTGAATGGCGGAGCAGGCTCGACGGGCCGAATGGCCTACTCCTGCTCCTAGATTCTATGTTTCTATGTTTCTATGTAGACCACCATGAATCTTGACACGCGCACACCAATGGTCTGCTCCATCAGATTTCATGTGGCAGCATGGCATTAATTGTATGCATGCTGCCCACGTATGCATGGGTTGCACACTGGAGTCATGAGCCATATCGTCAGTGGATAGCTCTTGTCGCCCAGTAGCCACCCTTTGGTTTGCCATGGTGGCTCAAATGCAGATGGCACAGCGGACTGCCGCAGAATGAAGGCATCATGACTGCTGCCAGGATACCGGGCATTGACCTGCATGATACGCTGCCTATGATCACACACCAGCTGAACATTGAGGGAGTGGAATCCCTCTCGGTTCCGGTACATGGCAGAGTTCACATGCGGCATCCGCAAAGCGATGTGCATGCAGTCAATGGCACCCTGCACCATGGGGAAACCTGCAATTCTTGCTCCACCTGCTGCTCTCTGGCAAGAGTGAATGAAATGTAGTCAGCTCTCTTTGAATAGAAAGCCTCAGTGACCACACTTACTCAACAGTGGACGGCAAACTGTGAGGTGTTGCAAATATCTCCAGCTCCAGCCTGGAAGGAGCCCGACACAAAGGTAAATTGCCACGGTCACCTTCACAGCCACAGGCAATGTGGTCCTCGCCCTGCTCTGAGCTTGCAGTTGTGGCTGCAGCTGGTGGCAGATTTCAGTGAGGACGTCCTTGATGAAGCACAGACATCTCACACATTGTTCCTTGCTGAGGTTCAGGTAGGAGAATTGCTCCCTGAACACCCTGGGCGGTTATGGCCTCCTGCTCAGAGCCCTTCTCCTCCCTCTTTTAGCAGCCTGTCCTGCTCTGCGTAGCTCCTGTTCATTTGCCAAGTCATGCAGTATTCCTCGGGGAATTCCTACTAGTGCACCCATGTCTGTCAAGTGGTTTGTGCAGAAGCCCTGAAATCAGGAAAAAGTCCTTCAGCACCTGCCACACCACTCCCTGTAGACATTTGCAACTTGAAACAACTCTACAAAGCACCAAACACTTGTAGAATTATACCAACAGCCAGAAGAAACCAACCAGCAACTAACCTGTAAGTAGTTGATGATCCTTTTAAATAGCACTGGTGGGGGGTCCTTCCTGCTGCTGAACGTGTTCAGCTGTGTGAGCTTCAGAGAGGGCGTTAGCTGGAACATTGAGCTCCAAAATGGCAGCGCTGGCGGCAAATCAGCGTTGCACACTGATTGACGTCATGATCTGCCTGCTCTGCATACTTCCGGCAGACTCTCGCTGCGAGCGCTAACGCCCTCACCAATATGGCATCTGCCGCATTTTGCTCTACAAGTGTTCACACGCGCACTGTGGGCGACATTTTGGACCTCTAAGGTGCTATGGATCCAAATTTTGTGCCGATAATGTTTAATCTATTTTAACTCTCGAGCAGTTTTTGACGGATGAGTAACGATGTGAGTTACAAACTCACCCGCTGGTCCGGAAAAGAAGCCTGGGCCTCATTTAAATCCAGCCGGTGAACTTCCCACCTGTTCTGGGTCGGAAGCGGTGGAACATCGTGCAGCCTGGAGACTGCCTGCCGACAGTAGGTATTCATTGGGAACAGTTGCTGAGGTCGACCTGTGGGGGCCCTGCAATTGGGTGGTGGTGCGAGTCCACAGTAGGAAGCCCTAAGCTTTCCTTGTGAGGCCTGGAAAAGTACTCCTGCTCCTCCTGGTCCCACAAGGAAACGGAATTTTCTTTTTTAATTTACTTCTTTGGGCCTCTTCCGGTCCTGATGCTCTTCGCTGCTAGCTTGGCCTGGCAGGAAACTCGCTACCGTTCCCCCCTCAGGCTGCCAAGTTAAAATTGCCGTCGGGTCCTGATGACGTCATTGAGACCCAACCTACATATGTAAAAAGAACCTCCGCCACCTTGGATAAGTATTCTTGCCGTCTGCACAGTTGAGCAGGTTAAAATTGGGAATTGTTGATTTTGGCAGCTCCAGCACTGGCCTGTAATTTGGGCGATTTTAACTGCCCACCCATTCAGTTCCCACTGAGCGAGTAGGATTAAAATCGTCCCGATAGAGTCTGCTTATATTCAGTGGTCATGATGCGGAGATGCCGGCGTTGGACTTGGGTGGACAAAAATGAGAAGTCGCACAACACCAGGTTATAGTCCCAACAGATTTATTTAAAATTACAAGCTTTCGGAGCT
This sequence comes from Squalus acanthias, assembly GCA_030390025.1. NCBI lineage: Eukaryota > Metazoa > Chordata > Chondrichthyes > Squaliformes > Squalidae > Squalus > Squalus acanthias. The sequence continues at coordinate 28,278,262 of CM059438.1, read as the reverse complement.
ATCCTGCTCCTTCTTCAGGAAGGAGCAAGATAGCTCCGAAAGCTTGTAATTTTAAAAAAATCTGTTGGACTATAACCTGGTGTTGTGCGACTTCTCATTTATATTCAGTGGATTCACTGCAGTTTCTACATCAATCTATCTTATCTGAAACAAAAACTCTGTGACAAAAATGAAGCGTTTTGTCGATGATGTCCCATGTTATTTGCTTCTTGCTTTTTGTCATGGTACATAAGGAATTAAAAACCACAGTCAGCCACAGAAAATGGCCCACGGTGTTTTGCTACTCAACAGCCCCAAAACAGACTCCATGGGTCCATTTTTGGGCCCAGATGCAACACTGCGGAGGCAGCACACGCTCAAAGCAAGAGGCCCGAGGATCGATAGAAATTAACCTGACATCAGTAGTAGGGAAAATGCTAGAATCTATATTATTAAGGACGTGGCAACAGGGCACTTAGAAAATAATAATAGGATTGGGCAGAGTCAACACTGATTTATGAAAGGGAAATCATGTTTGACGAATCTGTTAGAGTTTTTTGATGTTGTAACTGGTAGAATAGATAAGGGGGAACCAGTGGATGTGGTGTATTTGGATTTTCAGAAGGCATTCGATAAGGTGCCATACAAGAGGTTATTAAACAAAATTAGGGCTCATGGGATTGGGGGTAATATACTAGCATGGATTGAGGATTGAATAACGGACAGAAAACGGAGAATAGGAATAAACGGGTCCTTTTTGGGTTGGCAGGCTGTAACTAGTGGGGTACCGCAAGGATCAGTACTTGGGCCTCAGCTATTCACAATCAATATCAATGATTTGAATGAGGGGACCAAATGTAATATATCCAAGTTTGCTGATGATACAAAGCTAGGTGGGAATGTAAGTTGTAAGGAGGATGCAAAGAGACTTCAAGGGGATATAGACAGGCTAAGTGAGTGGGCAAGAACATGGCAAATGGAATATAATGTGGAGAAATGTGAAGTTATCCATTTTGGTAGGAAAAATAGAAAAGCAGAGTATTTTTTAAATGGTGAGAGATTGGGAAATGTTGGTGTTCAGAGAGACCTGGGTGTCTTTGTACATGAATCACTGAAAGTTAACATGCAGGTACAGCAAGCAATTAGGAAAGCAAATGGTATATTGGCCTTTATTACAAGAGGATTTGAGTATAAGAGTAAAGATGTCTTACTGCAATTATATAGGGCCCTGGTGAGACCACATCTGGAGTATTGTGTACAGTTTTGGTCTCCTTACCTAAGGAAGGATATACTTGCCATCGAGGGGGTGCAACAAAGGTTCGCCAGACTGATTCCTGGGATGGGGGATTGTCCTATGAGGAGAGATTGAGTAGTCTAGGCCTATATTCACTGGAGTTTAGAAGAATAAGAGGTGATCTCATTGAAACATACAAAATTTTAACAGGGCTTGACAGGGTAGATGCAGGGAGGATGTTTCCCCTGGCTGGGGAGTCGAGAACCAGGGGTCACAGTCTCAGAATAAGGAGTCAGCCATTTAGGACTGAGATGAGGAGAAATTTCTTCACTCAGAGGGTGGTGAATCTTTGGAATTCTCTACCCCAGAGGGCCGTGGAGACTTGTCATTGAATATATTCAAGACAGAGATCGATAGATTTTTGGATATTAAGGGAATCAAGGGATATGGGGATAGTGCAGGAAAGTGGAGTTGAGGTAGAAGATTAGCCATGATCTTATTGAATCGCGGAGCAGGCTCAGGGGGCCGAATGGCCTACTCCTGCTCCTATTTCTTATGTTCTAATCCTTGGGCCTCATCTTCATACTCGGAGCATACCAAAATTAATGGGGAACCAAGGAGCTAATGAGCTTGAGGAACTTAAAGTCATTAAGATCAGTAGGGAAAAAGTACTTGAGAAACTAATGGGACTAAAAGGTGACAAATCCCCTGGACCTGATGGACTACATCCAATGGTTCTAAATAGGTGGATGCAGAGATAGTGGATGCATTGGTTGTGATATTCCAAAATTCCCTAGATTCTACAATGGTCCCAACAGATTGGAAGGTGGCAAGTGCAACCCTATTATTCAAGAAAGGAGAGAGAGAGAAAACAGGGAACTACAGGCCAGTTAGCCTGACATCAGTTGTCATAGAAACATAGAAGATAGGAGCAGGAGCAGGCCATTTGGCCCCTCGAGCCTGCTCCGCCATTCAATGAGATCATGGCTGATCATCCAAATTCAGTACCCTGTCCCTGCCTTTTCCCCATATCCCTTGATCCCTTTAGCCTTAAGAAATATATCTAACTCCTTCTTGAATATATTTAATGAATTGGCCTCCACTGCCTTCTGTGGTAGAGAATTCCACAGGTTTACCACTCTCTGGATGAAGAAATTCCTCCTCATCTCCGTCCTAAATGGCTTACCCCTTATCCTTAGACTGTGACCCCTGGTTCTGGACTCCCCGACCATCGGGAACATCTTTCCTGCATCTAGTCTGTCTAGTCCTGTTAGAATTTTATAAGTTTCAATGAGATCCCCTCTCATTCTTCTAAACTCCAGCGAGTATAAGCCCAATCGACCCAATCTCTCCTCATACGTCATTCCTGCCATCCCAGGTATCAGCCTGGTGAATTTTCGCTGCACTCCCTCCATGGCAAGAACATCCTTCCTCAGATAAGGCGACCAAAACTGCACACAATACTCAAGGTGTGGTCTCACCAAGGCCCTGTACAACTGCAGCAAGACACCCTTGTTCCTGTATTCAAACCCTCTCGCTATGAAGGCCAACATACCATTTGCCTTCTTAACCGCCTGCTGCACCTGCATGCTTACCTTCAGCGACTGGTGCACAAGGACACCCAGGTCTCGTTGCACCTCCCCTTCTACCAATCTATTGCCATTCAGATAATAATCTGCCTTCCCGTTTTTGACACCAAAGTGGATAACCTCGCATTTATCCACATTATAATGCATCTGCCATGATTCTGCCCAATCAACCAACCTGTCCAAATCATACTGGAGTTTTTCGGCATCCTCCTCACAGCACACACGCCCACCCAGCTTTGTGTCATCTGCAAACTTGGAGATATTGCATCTAGTTCCCTTGGGAAAATGTTGGAATCCATTATTAAAGAAGTGGTAACAGGGCACAAAGAAAATCATAATGGCCCAAAAATTAGTGCCGCTACGCGAGAGTACGCACTGTGTACTCTCGCGTATTCTGTCTCCAATTGCCGGTTTTCTGCATGCACTGTGCATGCGCTGAAAACCGGCACTTGGTGAATGGAAAAGGGGGCGGTTCCTAGGTGAACCGCGTGCGCGCTACAGGCTGCGCGCACGCAGTGCACTTAGTGGTTTCAACGCGCAGGTAAGCATGGAAGATTTTACACATAAAAAAAGGAGGAGTAAGACCCACTTTTAACAAGGTAAGTAGTGAATTAAGTATTATTTTGAATTTTTTTTAACAGGTATATCTTTTTTAGAGACTTTAAAGACAGGTAAGTTTATTTTTATAACTTTTTAAAAGATTTTTTAAAATTTCAAAAATTTAATTTTTTATTTAAAATGGTTAATTTATTTAACTATACTTATTTTATTAATGTGATGGGGTTTTTTTTAAATTTAATTGAGGTTTAGCTGTTCTTTTGGGGGGGTATAGATTCATAGCTTTCACAACACTTATGTGAAAGTTATGAATGGAAGATGGTGTGCTGCCATTGGCTCTGAGTCATGTGATCCCACAGCTCGCACGAATTAACTACGCCTGTGGGATACGCAAGCCCAGCACAGCAGCTGTCCAGAACATCAAGTTCGTGTGAGCTGGAACTGAAAAAGCCAACGCGCAGTGAGAGATCGCGGGGAAGCCTTACCCTCGCACGAAGGCTTCCTCACGAATTTTTGGGCCAATATGATTAGGCAGAGTCAACATGGTTTTATGAAAGGGAAAGGGAAATCGTGCTTATCAAATTTATTAGAGTTTTTTGAGTATTTGACTAGCAGGATAGATAAAGGGGAACCTTTACAAATAGTATATTTGGATTTCCAAAAGCATTCTAGAAGGTGCCAAAGAAAAGATTGCTATGCAAGATAAGGCTCATGGGGTTGGGAGTAATATATAAGCATGGCTAGAGGATTGGTTAACGGACAGAAAACAGAGAGTAGGGATAAATGGGTTATTTTCAGGTTGGCAGGCTGTATCTAGTGGGGTGCCACAAGGATCAGTGCTTGGGCCTCAGCTATTTACAATCTATATTAATAAATTAGATGAAAGGACCGAGTGTAATGTATCCAAGTTTGCTGATGATACAAAGCTAGGTGAGAAGGTAAGCTGTGAGGAGGATGCAAAGAGCCTGCAAAGGGATATAGACAGGTTAAGTGAGTGGGCAATAAGGTGGCAGATGGAGTATAATGTGGGGAAATGTGAGGTTATTCACTTTGGTAGGAAGAATAGAAAAACAGAATATTTTTTAAATGGTGAGAAATTATTAAATGTTGGTGTTCAGAGAGATTTAGGTGTCCTTGTACAGGAAACACTGGGCTGGATTTTGAATGACCCGTGGAGTCGGGTTTGGAGGCGTGTGGGGGGTTAAATTTGCGGGGTCGGGGTTTCCGACCCCATCCCGACTCCATCCCACCTCCACGCAATTTTGACAAAATCAGTCACGGGGTTCCCGACTCCGTCCCGCCTCCAAGAGGCGGGAGAGGCCATTAAAGCCCTTAACTAGCTCTAAATTGGCTCTGTAATGTCATTTTGAAACGTTTTAGCTAGTTTAACCCTTTTCCGACGTGAAGTACGCCTGGTGTGAAACACTCCAGTGAAACCTGGCGGGAGCACAAGTGGACAGCTGACTATCAGCTGCAGGTCCACTATTACAACGGAGATGTGATGAAGGTAGTAGTAGTATTAGGTCTGAAAGTCGCCGCTGCTGCATTGAATGTGTTCAGAGACTGCCTGGCCTTTGCTGTGAGAGGACTTGGATGCAAAAAAAATTCTCATTCTCTCTCTCTCTCCCCCCCCCCCATATTTTGCATCCAGGTCCACTCACATGAAAAGCAAGCCAGGCAGGTCCTCTCTCACCAACAGTCTCTGAGACTAGGCAGTCAGCAATGATGACATCATCAGAGGCGACTTTCAGACTGAAACCACTAATTGGTTCATGGGTTCCCACATGCTGGAACTCAATTGCCCAATTAAGTGAAAATTGCATCATTCATCCACATTAATCTGGAGTCGGGGGGGAAACACGAAATGCGGATTACACGACCCCAACCCGACCCCAAGACAAAATCCAGCCCTTGAGAGTTAGCATGCAGGTACAGCAAGCAATTAGGAAGACAAATGGCATGTTGACCTTTATTTCAAGGGGTTTGGAGTACAAGAGTAAGGAAGTCTTGCTACAATTGTACAGGTCTTTGGTGAGACCACGCCTGGAGTACTGTGCACAGTTTTGGTCTCCTTATCTGAGGAAGTGCAACAAAGGTTCACTGGATTGATTTCTGGGTTGAGTGGGTTGTCCTATGAGGAGAGATTGAGTAGATTGGGCCGATATTCTCTGGAGTTTAGAAGAATGAGAGGTAATCTCATTGAAACATTTCAGATTCTGAGGGGAATTGACAGGGTAGACGCTGAGAGGTTGTTTCCCCTGGCTGGAGTGTCTAGAACTAGGAGGCATAGTCTTGGGATAAGGGGTTGGCCATTTAAGACTGAGATTAGGAGGAATTTCTTTACTCAGAAGGTTGTGAATCTTTGGAATTCTCTACCCCAAATGGCTGTGGATGCTGAATCGTTGAGTGTATTCAAGGCTCAGATAGATAGATTTTTGGACTCTAGGGGAATCAAGGGATATGGTGATCGGGTGGGAAACTGGAGTTGAGGTCGATGATCAGCCATGATCTTATTGCATGGCGGAGCAGGGTCGAGGGGCCGTATGGCCTACTCCTGCTCCTAATTATTATGTGCTTATGAACTGCCAGTCAATGTTCCCTGTAATTTTTTTTGACCCTGCGTGGCCCCTTTAAGGGGCTGTGCGGGCCATTCAAAATACTGCGCATGCGCAGTTTTTACATTGAAAAACCGGAATACCGGCTGTGTGGGTTCCATGGAGCACTACACAGCTGTCGCCCCTCCACAGGCAGCTCTCCTAATGGGAGAAGCTAATTTCAAACTCCTGCCTCACCTTGGCTGATCAGAACTGGTTTCCACTGGATTTTTGTTCCTCTACCATCTTGCTACCATCCAAAATCAGGGCGGTAGCAAGTCGGAAATCACCCTAACTGTCCACAAATGTAAACTGAAGAAAGATCATCTGAAGCATTTCTCCTAAAACATTTTTGTATCTATAAAATGCATGAACATTTCTGCAAGCTCAGTTAGCAACAATCGGATATTATCATTAGAAGGCAATTAAACTCCCAACCTATTTTGGTTCTGTAACATTGTTCAGCTGTGCCGGGAGACCACTTTAAACATAGGTATTAATTATTTATAGATACTTCAGAACGAATACATATTAATTACTTCACCAGAATAAACCTACCTTGAGGTTTGAGCAGAATGACTCTGATTGTTGTTAACTTTTGAGTGGAATGACATTCGCAAAGCCTATCAGTTCAAATTACTGGCCACATGAGTTGCACTGGCTGAAACTAAATAGACGCATCAATTTTTCTGCACAGGTACAATGTTGCTTGTTGAAGAAATGTGCAGATGCCATTTATAACAGCAAATGCAATCATCTTTTCTGGAAATTCAGACAATAGTTACACTGATTTCTGTAAACTAAGCATTTCAAATTAATTGGAATTCAAGCACAACCTGAGCCAGCTGTTCATTAATTACTCACCAATCTCTCTCCATCATCCAGTTCTTCTCTCTTCACATAAATTGATTATTCTTCTGCCTACTTCTTAAACTGTGCTGCCTTTAACCTTCATCTAACCTTCACTGGGAGATTTTTAAGAGAATTTCCAACTTACCGTTCCTTAGCACAAATAAAATATATTTTTTACCCCAAGAAATTTGTATGAGTCCTTTTTCAGGCAGATGGCTTGACAGCATGATGCATATTTATTAGGTAAAAGCCATAGCTATTGCTTTCTTATCTTAATCAATAATCATCATATCCAGGTAGTAGTTCTGACATATAACATTGAGGAGGAGAACAAATCATGCTTTTTTCAAATAATACCTGTCACATAAATATTTAATCAATCCTACCAGCTTGGTTGTCTGAGAAATCAAGGGAAGTCTTTCCTGACCTGTAAAGAGGAGGGCGGCACTAGTGTAAGGCAGAAAAACTGCACTGAGGACCACTACGAAGGAATTATCATCCAACATGGTGGTTACAGGAGAATCCTCAATGATTTGTGAATTTGACAACATACGGAAAAATTGCACACTACTCTGACTACTTTTGGCTACACTAGTGCCACCCTCCTCCATTTGAGGCTGTGAGGAAGGCACAGCTGGAGGTGAAGGAAAGGTTACGAATATTTTGCAGTAGTGCACATTAATAGTTATATAATGAAGCACTTCAGAACAATGAGGGGAAGATGGTTGTAAGTGTAAACCAGGCTAAATACAATGCATTATTAGAATGTGCCACTAACTGCTAGGGCCTCCTCCCTCCATTGTGTGTTTACACTCCTTTTAGATTGCCGACTGAGCTCATTGCCAAAAAGTAGATTTTTCTTCTGGCAGATAGGTGATAGGACCAGATTCAACTGCAATTCCACCCTGATATTTCTATGCAGCCATTTTCCAGCTGGAGGCCATGGGAAGATCTTCCACCCGCCCCATCTCCCACATCAAGAGGGAGTCTCTGAAGCAGTTCCCAGGCTACCTGAAGAGTTATGCCCAGTACACCCACATAAACTGTCAGCAGATTCTTGCCAGCTGTATGCTGGTGTTATTCCACTGAAGCCCCAAATCTTTACAAAGGACAGGTCATTGACCCTGTGGGGATCAATTACCTTTCTGAGCTCTCAAAGTGACTCCCTTCAGAGCTAACGACTTCCTTTTTCTTCAGCCCAGGAAGGGTCCTGGGCAGCTCAAGTGGAACTGCCGCAACTATAAAGATGACCCTATTTCCACAATATGGGATGGGGTCAGCATCTTGGACCTTGGGTATGCTAAGGTCCTGTTCTATCTCACTTCAGCCAGTGGGACAATCAGAATTTTGAGCCCGAGTAATTTCCTGTGATGTTGCTTATAGGTAGTTTGGGGTCTGGAGCATGGTTGTATTGTGTATTAGCTATCCTGACTTGTTATTTGTGGGGAACTGGTCTAAGTGGGCCTTGAGTTTAAATAGATTCTATTGTTGTTGGAATTGGTTGTTTCTTGGCTCCTTCCTTTGGTATGTCAATAATCTTAAGGTCAGAAGAGACTGCAGGAAATAACTGATTTTCATTGCTTTTATTGAGATTATTTATTGAATTGTTCAATTATAATTTGTTGGTGCTTTATATAAAGGGGCCTGGATTCTCCTATGAATACCATTTGTTTTGGAGCAGTTTTGGGGCAGACTGAAATACGTTTTCAAAGGCTACTGCCTCAAATCCACTACAAAGAAAACTGTGCCTGCATTTCCCTCAGAAACAACCGCCAGTTCCCTTTACGACCTGACAGAAGCCTCATTTAAATGTGGTCAAGGGGGCATGGTACACCCCGCTTCCCCATTCCCCTCCATTTAAACCCCAAATAATGAACTCCATAAAATCAGTGATAGTGAGAGCTGCTGCATGATGTCGCTGAGGTGGTGATGAAACTGAGGAGACCATTTTGTATGCCGTTATTGAAGGATGGAATTTCTTTGCCTGCATAGCGATTTTCTTATTACTTTGGGAGTCAGAACTTTTGCTGTTACTTTTACTCAGCTCTACTCAAAGTACTGCTCTAGATTCTGGGCATGGATTTCCCAATGGGAATAATTTTATTTTGATGTTACGAAGTGGAAGAAGATAAAGACATTGAAGAGGCTAGGTCGAAGGCTCTTGGAGTCAGATATCACCAAAGATATATCCTCCCTACACATAGACTGTCACTCATCAGGGTGTGCAGACCAATAAAATCTTTCTTGGGCATCTCCACAGCATAAGGAGGATGAAGAAGATGGAAAGAAGGTGGAAAAAGAGAGGCAGAAGCCTGCCACAGAGCAAAGATAGCATAACTGATAGCCTAGAATGTTCAATAAATAAAGGGTGACTCACCAAGTAAAGTCACTTCACACCTGCCTGTTCTTTCCCACCCCCCAGACACACTCTCACAAAGTCCATCACACTCTAAGGTCCTTTAATAAGACAGAAGTCTACATTTCCCTAATACCTTCAAACTCCCAAAAGCTGAAAGCATACACAGAAATCAACTGGTAACTCTGTATGATCAAGCTGTCTTTACTTTAAACAACATTCACTGGGAAGTGGCGACAAAATCTCTTTTCCCTTTCTACAGCTTCTTCTTAACAACATGACTAAGCTCTGTGCCAGTTAACTTACTCTAGTTCCTAATCTACTAGTCCTACAAAGGGCTCCCTGAGTGAGATGAGGTTGAGCTGTGGGTGGCTGGAATGGTGACCCTGGAGCCTTATAGATCTGAGGTGACTCTCGATTCAGGGTAGCTGTTGTCCCAGAGGGACCAGCTTCCAGTAGCCTGGTGCGTGCAGTAGCAAGGAGTCCCAGGACCAGGTCTTAAGCTCCCTTATGTGAAGATGTGATGATGTGGAGATGCCGGCGTTGGACTGGGGTGGACAAAAATGAGAAGTCGCACAACACCAGGTTATAGTCCAACAGATTTATTTAATTTTACAAGCCTTATGTGAAGGCATTGGAGGGGGGCATTAAGTTCATTGCTGCTCTCTGGAGAGACAGCAACATCTGTGCCTACGCCTTGCAGCTACTGATCAGAATCATCTCAGACCGACTTGTCCCAATGAGGTCTTGGCAGCCTTGTGCAAGTGTGGCATTCAGACTGACCCTCAAGGCATCTGTTGAAGCATTGTTAGCTGCCACTCTAGAAGTCAACAATGTCCTTTAGAAGCACTTCCTGGTGTCCTGAGGCTGCAGAAATCTCCTGGAATGTCACAGTCTCCAGGGTGTTCTGCATGTTGTGAGAATCTTCCTGCAATGTGTTGCAGATGCAGGTGTTCGGCTCCTCCCACTAATCCATCATCTCAACCAGGTGCATGAAAACTGTCTTCACTGCCTCCACATGAGATCGATATTCTCAAATCATTATCTTTTGAAAATTAGGTACTTCAGATCTGGAATGCTAGTCTCCATGGAAGAGCAACATGCTCTTCCATTCCCATTTCCTCATTCTGACTAGTGCCCAGTGATTCATCCGGTGACAACCCTTCTGACTGTCTAATTCTTCACGAGTAAAAAGAAAGAAAGAAAGACTTGCATTTATATAGCACCTTTCACAACCACCGGACATCCCAAAGCGCTTTGCAACCAATGAAGTAATTTTTTGAAGTGTAGTCACTGTTGTAATTTAGGAAACGGGGCAGCCAATTTGCACACAACAAGCTCCCACAAACAGCAATGTGATAATGACTAGATAATCTGTTTTTGTTATGTTGATTGAGGAATAAATATTGGCCAGGACACCGGGGATAACTCCCCTGCTCTTCTTTGAAATAGTACCATGGGATCTTTTACGTCCACCTGAGAGAGCAGACATCTCATCCGAAAGACGGCACCTCCAACAGTGCAGCACTCCCTCAGTACTGCACTGGAGTGTCAGCCTAGATTTTTGTGCTCAAATCTCTGGAGTGGGACTATGAACCCAAAACCTTCTGACTCAAAGGCGAGGATGCTACCAACTGAGCCACGGCTGAGTATGAGTCTCTGCATTGGTGTTTGTGCAGGCAAGATGCCAGGATGGAGTAGATGAGGATGAGGCAGCAGCCATGGATCTGAAAGTACCTAGGCAGTCATTGGAGTGACTAGCCTCTTCCTCCAAGGCACTCCCTATGATGTGAAATACAGAAAAGCTTGTTTAGCTGTGCACACAGTGACATTTACCCTTGGAAAATTTGGGGTGAGTGTAAGGGCATTGGAACACTTTGAGAAACACATGAAATGGAACCTTATCCAGCATTTATCAACCTTTCCTTGCCAGCTTACCTTCAAGCTTGCCATCTCCTGCCAGCTCTCCTGTACATCTGCCTAGTAAATCTAATGCTTCCTCTTTCTACGGACTCAGGGCTTTCAGCGATGGTGGTCCTTCCCAAGTTGTTTTTCAGTTGTACTGATTATATACCATGTCTTCCTTTGGAGGGAGAGAAGACAATGTTACAGGTCTTTGAGTGTCCTGGAGACTACTCCCATATAGGTCATGCATGCCGTGATGATAAGAGGTGAAAATGCCTTGTCCCTTTAAATGCCTTTGTGAAAGGCAAAGTGAGTGGACACAATGGTTTTGAATAAAGAAGGTACTTGGGTAGATTGCTGTTTGCAGAACTGACACCCAGGTGCCGAGAAAGAAAGATTATGAGAGGTAAGGAGGTGAGTGAAACTGTTTGAGTGGCAGAGAATGTATATTGTCACCAGACCCTAATTTGCCTTGACCACCCTTGTGAGGTCATTTAACTTCTTTCTGAAATATATGGCAGTTCTTGGGCTGATGGAGACTGCACTGCCTCTGCCACCTCCCTTCTGACAGACTGCACCACTCTTAATGGGACCTCCTGTCCTCAGCGCCCATTAGATGGTCTTTCCTGGCCCTCACTTCTGCTAGCAGCACCTCCACAAATGCATTGGAAAATCTGGGGACCCTTCCAGTTGCTGACACCCCAAAGGCTGCTGCTCCTTCTTCTTGCTGAAAAGTAATGTTTCCCCTTTAAAGGCAGTACCAGAACTCTCTTTCCCTGCCTCCCAGCAGTGGTAAGCCAATGAAGTGAGGTTTTCTGGCCACCAAACAGTGCTGCATGGCTTATGAGGGTTCTGGGAGGAAACTACAGTGGGGTAGTGGTGGTTTCACAGAAGCAAGCATTATAATCAGCCCCCCGCAACCCCCCTCCCCGCCACCCCCCACCAACAGGAGGAGAATCCAGGCCAGTGTGTTATCAGAAATGTGATTGTCACTCAAAACTTTTATATAAATGGAGGCATGCATATTCTGGTAATTATGTAAGGTAATTTTCTATAGCTTGCTAATTTAGGACCCAATAACTAAATGGTTCATATGCACTCATTGAACAAACACTATCAAGGTTTTGTAATTGCTCTGCTTAGGTGATTTCAGCAATCAACAGAATGAGGCCAGTGAAGGCACTAAGGACTTTTTCTCAAATTACAGTTGTTTATTACTCCTGGGCGATGTTTAGTTTCCTTTGTGTTTTTTTTTACACTTTATAGCAAAAGTCGTCTCATGACAGCTTGTGCAGCGCCAAAAATCAAACATGTCATTCATACAAATAACAGGATTGGACTGTTTGACATTATGAAAACCATGCACCACAATATGGACCTTGGAGATCATTCATATTTTTTGGCAATTTATAGGTTTACAAACACTGCCTACATGCTCTAGGATACATTGGCAACAAGTGCAAAATATTAAAACATAATTCATGGTAAAAATAAAAGTAAAACACACCAGTTTCACAATGAACAAAAAATTCCACAGCAAAACTTAATGTGCAACACAAATCAGTTATTATGCATCAGTCAATCTGTATGAAATACTGTACTGTGGCAAAGAAATACACAAGTCTAAACTGAATAGCAGTCAGTCTATACGAAGTACGAGAGCCACAAAATAAATCAGTTCACACATGATTATTCCTCTCAAAATAGCCAAGACTAGCTAACTAATCAGCAAACTAAATGACAGAACTAATATGGAGCTGTAAGAACTAATCACTAGAAATCATCAACAAAACTAATTGACAAACTAATCCACAGAATTACAGTAATGGGGGGAGGGGGGGAGAAAGAGTATAGAGCTGTAACTGTAATCAGCAGGGCAAGTAGACTCTAAGAACTAATCCACAGAAATCATTAACGGAAGCTAGGACTTTGAACCGGTCCACAGAATGAGTCAACAGAACAAGACAGCAGAACTAATTGACAAAAGCGGATAACAAGATGGAAATGTGTAGCAGAATTATGGAACTGAAGTATTTAACAATAATAGATTTGTGACAGATTAAATTGAGAAGTGATAAAAGATATACAAGAACTAGCTTATTGAACAAAATGATGGAACTAAGTGACAGAGCTATGTAATGGAAATAGGTGAAATTGTTAAAAAAAAAACTAGATTCATTTTCAACTTCTCTTGCATAACATGCCTCACATACCCATCATATAAGGCAGTGATGGGGTGTGTTGTGAAATTGATATTTGTTTTATATTCTCATTTTTGATTTTTACACTTCTCGGCTAATGTATTAGTACAAGGCAATTTCTTAACGTCTTGCTTTAGCCCTGCAACAATAGCTTGAAGTTAAAAAAGCACAAATGATCAACATATGTCTTAATAGAATAGAGTAAAATTGTGCTTTGTTTCCGCATGGCACCATGCAGGAGTGTAAGGGTAATTAACAAGTAAACACTACTGATTGACCAAACAATAAAGAACTGTAGAGATTAACGATGGTGGTGTGATAAAATGTGAAAAACAAGTCTGGTGATGTGATAAAATGTGAAAAACAAGACAAAACCTAATTATATACGTGCAAAAGAATAGTCACTGAGCAAATGATTAAATCACAAGGGAACTAAGGAGTGCAATTCATGGATAGAGACCCCTAACATTAACAAATAGTGTGACTAGCACGTGATATTTTGTAATAGCTTGCATAAGCAATAACAAATGTATATAAGTAAATGAAATGAGAGAGATCGGGGGAGTCCCACTTGAAGCGGTCAAGTGAGAATCTCCCCCTGCATATGCTTGAATAAAGATCGTTGTGAACCAATCTACCATCGTCTGTCTTGACTGAGAGGGAGGAAATCGGAGTCCCCTCTAACAAATTGGCGTAGTCGGCAGGATACCGAAGCACCCAGAGTGGCAACAATGAAGGGCAATCAAGGCTGAGTACATTTATATTACCACCCATAATTAGTGTCCGTAATCATTGTTGGCATTTTTCTCTGATAAGACTTGGTATCCGAACAAAACAAATAGACAGACTTGGCAGAGGGTGCGATTGAGTGTGTCATACGTCGTGTAGAGCTGTATAAGTGTAACCCGAACCGCGGATAGGATCTGAGTGAGTCAGAGTTACTAACCGACAGCCAAAACAGAGTAGACAACTTACTAGACAGAGACTGGAAAGTCCCTGCTAGCGATCTTTATAATGGCCAAAATGGATTGGGGCTTGGAAGAGTCCATAACTCACTATTTAACAGAAAAGAAAGATAAAATGATTAATAAAATGGAGAAAAAGGGATGGGATCCGAGAGATGACCCAGACAGACAAAAAACATAGTGGTTAAAACAGACCAAGGACAAGGAAGAAACTGCAAATATCATTGTCATGGCTTGTTACGTGAATCAATGCCAAAACAGAATCAAACACAAGAGAGAGCTGAGCTCAAGGGAAAGATAGCAGCTATTAAGCTGCCCAGGAAGAAGTTAGCTCCATTAAAGGGATTTAGAGATTCCCGAGAAACAGACCTCCCCCTCCCAACAACAAATAGTTGTATCAAAATCCAAGGAGTAGGAGGGAAAACCCTTAAAGCATATAAAATTGAAACAGTATTATTGGAAACGAAAGATGTAATGGTCCCTGTATGTATATGGGTATGTAAAAATCCCGAGGGAACCATTTTGGGCATAGATATCCACAGAGAATTAGGAGGAATAATCAACCCTAAAGAGAATACTATAATCTGGCCAGACAAACATGAAACACGCCGAAAATATGGTGAGCCAGGAGACAGTGTGGTATAGATAGGATCTTTAAAGTTGATAGATCCCGATTGGAAAGGTAAGGGAGCCTGGGGAGTACTATGTCAACAGTACCCTAAATTGTGGGCAACCCATAAAAATGATTGCGGCTTAGTAAAAATGGAACCATTGAATATACCGGGACCTGAACACGAACCCCATAAACAGTATCCGATTAAGGTAGAGGCTCAAAGGGCAGTGAAACAAATTGTGAAAGAATTAGAAGTACAAGGTGTGGTACGACAAACTAGCACCACAACCAACTCGCCGTTAGAGGGGTCAGAAAGGTGATGGGATTGTTTAATTACTGTAGGAATTTTATTGACAACTTCTCCCAAAAGGCGGAGCCTTTGTACGAGTTGATCAAAGGGGGGAGGGCATCAGATGAACCTGTTAATTGGGAAAGTAAACACGAACAAGCATTTAGGGAATTAAAACGAGCATTAATCTCTGCCCCAGGACTGGGTCTGCCAGACCACAGTCAACCATTTCACCTCCACTGTCATAATAAAGGGGGACATTTTACAGCTGTACTGACCCAAGAACACAGTGACCGCATGAGACCGATAGCCTATTATTCAACCAAGAGGGATCCTGTAGCAGCAGGAATGGCAAACTGTGTTGCTGCAATAGATTGTGCAACATGGGCAGTCAGGGTTTGTGAACCACTGACACTGATGGGTGTGACAATTTTACACAACCCCCCATATTTTAGTAGAGCTACTAAATACAGGAAAGCTGAGAGCCGTATCAGATAGCCGAAGGGCAACATGGGAAGCAATTTTAATCCCAAAAGATAAGTCAGTACAAATTATACGAGACATAGGAAGGAACCCTGCAGCAATGATGATGCATGAAGGGGAGGAACATATCTGTGCAACAGAAGAGGGAGAAGAGGCAAGTAGCTTGATTAAAGAACAACCTCTACCAGAAGTAGATATGACTCTTTATGTGGATGGATCCCGTAAATATATTGATGGGACACCAAGGACTGGATGGGCAGTAGTAGATGAAATAGGACAAATAAGAGACCATTAGATGGAGGACACTCAGCTCAAGTAGCGGAATTAGTAGCATTAACTAGAGCTTTAGAAATGGCAGCTAACCAGAGAGTAATTATATATACAGACAGTCGTTCTGCCTTTGGTGTAGTGCATGACTATATGACGGCGTGGAGTAGAAGAGGATATGTAACTTCAGGGGGAACACCCATATAGCATGAAAATAGGATTAGGGACTTGGTAGAAGCAGCCAAGAAACCAAGCCAAGCTGCAGTAATCAAAATAAAAGCTCACCGTAAAGCAGACAACCCAGAACAGCTGGGGAACCAGTGGGCAGACGAAGCAGCAAACCAGGTAGTGGAGCAAGACTTAAAGCCAGAAGAGGTAAACCAAGTAGATGTAGCTATAAGTGCCATAGGACCCGAGGAAGTGAATGTGCATAAATTACATCAAGAAGCCACAAAGGAAGAAAAGGCTTTGTGGTATAAATCAGGGGCGAAAGAGGCAGATGACCGAATCTGGAGAAATCCGGGAGGTAGGGTAGCTGCTCCCGAATGCATAGAACAGCAGCTGTTAGAACTATACCACGGCCGCCAACACCAAGGGAGAGACAACATGTTATACAACCTGAGGAGATGTTGGTGGTGGCCGGGTATGGGAAAGGATGTGGCAAAATATTGCCATAGATGTGTTATTTGTGCACAACACGACCCAGGAAGACCTGTAAAAATCAGAATGAGTCATCAACCCAGGCCCAAAGGACCATGGGAGAATTTACAGATTGATTTTATTGGCCCACTGCCAAACAGTAGGGGAAAACCTATTGCCTAGTAGTAATTGATCAATTTACTCGTTGGGTAGAGGCATTTGCAACACGAGATTGCTCAGCCACTACAGTAGCCAAAAGTATGGCAGAGGAAATCGTGTCACGATGGGGTGTACCCCTACAAATTGACTCAGACCAAGGCACGCACTTCACAGGAAAGGTGATTAAGGAAACTTGTAAATTACTGGGTATCAAACAGAAGTATCACATACCATACCACCCACAGAGCTCAGGGATGGTAGAAAGAATGAACCGAACCCTAAAGTTAGCATTGGCCAAAAGCATACATGAGTCAGGAAAAGGATGGGCTGATGTATTACCTGGTATCTTGATGCGATTACGCGCAACACCGAACCACACGACAGGTCTAACACCATTTGAGTTAATGACAGGAAGGGCCATGAGACTCCCTGAAGGAGTCATCACAGGAGGCACGGATCATATAGGACCGGTAAAAGATAAAGTAAGGGAATTTGTCAGACAATTATGTGTGGGATTGCACGAACTGAAACAGGAAGTACGAGATCAGCAACTAATTAGGGACATGGAAAATGATAATAAAGTGCAAAAATCCGAAGTACCACAGGTAGGTACTCAGGTAATGGTAAAAATAATCCCAGAAAAACCAGGTCTCGCCCCGAGGTGGGATGGACCATATGACGTCATTATGTCAAGTGACACCTGTGCATGTGTGGATATGAAAAAAAGAGGAGGACGGTGGAAACACTGGTCTCAGTTAAAAGAGCATAAAAATCACTAATACGTCCGGTGACGACTGGACATTTTGTGTTACAGATTACTCCTGAGCCTAATATGTATTGGGGTCGGAACGATCCTGACACCAACAGAGACCACTTCGGATGGAACAAGTCCGGATAACAGTCATAGCGTAACAAGTAACTGTATTAGAACCCAAAGGAATGAGGAAAAGATGAATACTGGGATAGCAGGTCCGGGGATAACGACTGGGGAAAATAAAATAAAGAATGAGACCTAATACGGGTGGTTAGTAAGGGCCCGAGACCAAAACCCACAACTCCCAGTACCACTACAGAGATGCCAACCACCACAGAAATCCCTGACCCAGTGTGCCCTCGTGTGAGGCCTGGAGTAAAGGGAGGTTTGGTCTACGAAGATGACGAGCTACTCGTCAACTTTGGAGTATCAACCCGATTGGTGAAAATGTATATCAACCTAACTGAATTACAACTACCAGAAATGTGTCAAGAAAATATCAGAAATTTATACAAAAACCTGACAAAGCGCCTGATAGCAGACCCGAATCATGATATGTTAACGATAGAACTAAAGAAGGAACAAAAACCCTCTAAGCGGAGCAAACGAGTGATAATAGAAATGGCAGGAGCAGGGTATGCAGCAGGAGTAGCCACTGTAAATACCATAGACCAAAGAAATATATATGATTCTGTACAACAAATGGAAAAAATAATTAAATAAATCATGAGTAAAGAAACCAATGTGTTAGGGTGAAAATTATAGGGCTTAAAGCAGCAACGTAAAGAGTTAAAGAATGTGCTGTAAAAGGTGAACTCGTAAATAAGACAAGACAGAATGGCTTCGCTGATACAGTGCGATGAGTAATGTCTATGGTCAACATGTGTACGTGCGAGACAACTTGAGGCCCACCAAGGAGGAACAACGACTACAATAATAGCACAACGGTTACACTTGAGAACCAATCATCGCATGACCAGCCAGTCCGGCCAGACAGATGTGACGCAACACTCTGTATGTTTATAGTTTTGGAAGGGAAGTAACAAGAAAATCTAGCTTAAAGTGCAGATTATAATTAAGTCAGTGGTGGAGATATATGATTGGGTAAGGGGATTGTTGCTAGGGGAATGTGATTGGGTGGAGACATTTGTATGTAATGAATTGCATATCCGACCCTATAATGTATAAAAGAAGTTCCGATACCACTGTAACGACGAGAAGTTGATCACTAGACCGCAGGGTCTATGGCTTTTCTCCCAGAGCGCTCTGTTAAATAAACTGTGATCTTCTGCTTTGAGACAGACTCCAGTGAATTCATTTTTCACCAACAAATGTTACCAGCCAAGTGAGCGAACTAGGAAGTGGAACTAATGAGGAACTGTTTACAATAAATGACATTTTAAAGTAACATGCCAGAACAATTAATAAATTAATAGGTGCAGAACATAATGGAACTAAAGAGCAAAACAAAGCTAATATATGTGCAGCTTACGGGGACTGGATATTAACAGAAGTAGCTAAGAATTTAGAACAGATGCAGATTCACCAAGTGCCTGACTGGGTGAGTAATAATGTACTGACACAATGGACTAAGAATAAAAATAAGTCAAAAACATGTAAAATTAGAACCCTGTGTACGGCATGGGTACCTAAGATATAATGGCCCGAAAATTAAACCTAATACGCGAGAGTACGCACTGTGTACTCTCGCGTATTAGATCCTGAATTGCTGGTTTCCTGCATGCACTGCGCATGCGTGGGAAACCGGCACTTTGTGAATTGAAAAGGGGGCGGTTCCTAAGTGAACCGCGTGCCCACTACAGGCTGTGCGCACGCAGTGCACTTAGTTTTTTTTCAGCTTTGAACGCACAGGTAAGTGGTGAAGATTTTACACACAAAGAAAGCAGGCGTAGGACCCCCTTTTAACAAGGTAAGTAGTTAATTAAGTGTTATTTTAATTTTTTTCAACAGGTTTATCTTTTTTAGAGACTTTAAAGAAAGGTAAGTTTATTTTTATAACTTTTAAAAAGATTTTAAATTTTTTCAAAAATTTAATTTTTCGTTTAAAGTGGTTAATTTATTTAACTATACTTATTTTATTAATGTGATGGCTTTTTTTTAATTTAATTGAGGTTTAGCTGTCCTTTTGGGGGTTTGTAGTATTCATAGCTTTGACAGCTCTTGCCGTCAAAACTATAAATGAAAGATGGTGTGCTGCCATTGGCTCTAACTGAATCACGTGATCCCAGAGCTCGCACGAACTAATTGCGCCTCTGGGTCACAGCAAGCACTGCACGGTTCCAACAGAGAGAGCCTTTGAAACTAAAGTTCGTGTGGGCCCGGAGCAAAAAGGTAGGCACGGAGTGCGATATCGCGGGGAATCCTTACCCCCGCGGGAACCATCCATGTTTAATTTCTGGGCCAATGTCTCACAGGACATGAGGCTATTATTGGAGTTGTACTAGCAATACCACAAGTAGATATAGATAAGGCTAGTAAACTACTGAGAGTCCACAATATAGGAGAAATTAAAAATAAAACAAGGACAAAATACCATGAAGTACCAGATTATGCAGTAAACGTAGGAAGAGATAACAAACCCTTACCTCAAGCACAGGTCGACCAAACTTTACCAAACAAGGAGTGAGAACCGAACAGTGTGCCTGGAAGAACAAACATCTCTTGTGCCCAAAAGAATGGACAATGTCACGGAGAGGCTATTGCGGAATAAGTCTGACGGAGGGATGCATGCCAAAGGTCACATCACTGGAATCCGGAGAAATAACCAGGATGGTCCCGTTGGGACCTGGTAAACGGACATGGTGTGTGAGCACTAAAAAGAACAGTTACACATATGGGACAACCACCTGTAATATTACAGTGACAGACTTTTGTTTTGACCCAAAAGAAAAAAACGCAGATCGGAGATCAGATTATCTCAATGAGGTTGAAGACATTGAGATCAATGTCACTCTCGATGATACAAAATGGTCAGAGAATTTGGAACAATTTCTACCTAAAGAAGGACCAACCATCCCATACATAGATGAAGAAGATAAGAAGCTGCAACAGGCACTTGAGAAACAACACGAGGCATACATAAGGTTGAGCAAGAAGATTAATGATCTTAAGGAAGAGGTCGCTGAAATCTGGAAAGCAACTCCATGGTATACAAAATTATGGAACTGGGGTATGAATGTACAGGTCCCCTCCATGGATCAGAATAATATCCCATGTATTAGTAGCAATCCAGATGTGTATGATATGTTATTTGTTACTAGATTGTTGTTTAAAGTATAAACGTCGCAAAAGACAAAGACTAATTAGTGGTATAGTTGAAGAAATCACACCGCTGGTAAATGATAAAGGGAAAAAGAATCTGGAGGAAAATTGGTATGAGATGCCAATTTAGATGGGAGTGACTGGAGGACCCTACGACCGAAGGCTGGACACCGACGGGAAAGGGAAATCAGATACTAACATCTCAACTACTAACAAATATACTTATGTTGGCCTGTATAGGCTTAGCCAAGGGCCAAAAGGGGGGAATTGTAAGGTAATTAACAAGTAAACACTACTGATTGACCAAACAATAAAGAACTTTAGAGGTTATGTTAGGTTAACGAGGGTGTTGTGATAAAATGTGAAAAACAAGTCAAAACCTAATTATATACGTGCAAAAGAATAGTCACCGAGCAAATGATTAAATCACAAGGGAACTAAGGAGTGCAATTCATGGATAGAGACCCCTAACATGGACAATGTGATAGCATTATCAAATAGTGTGACTTGCACATGATATTTTGTAATAGCTTGCATAAGCAATAACAAATGTATATAAGTAAATGAAATGAGAGAGATCGGGGGAGTCCCACTTGAAGCAGTCAAGTGAGAGTCTCCCCCTGCATATGCTTGAATAAAGTTGTGAACCTATCTACCATCATCTGTCTTGACTGAGAGGAAGGAGACCGGAGTCCCCTCTAACAAGGAGGAATTGTTTTAGTTGCTATGGATTGCACTATTATGATTGTACTCAGAAGTTTGTTCGGTTGGTATTTCCAATGAAATAATAAACATTTATGATTTTGACAGAAATGACTGATTAGAGGAAATCTTCAGGAACACCTTTACAATGTTGCTGCATTTAATGACCAGAGCAATCTTCCACACATTTATTATTTCTTTAAATCAAATTACTACTGTTTTGAGATCAAATTCTGGTTTTCAGTATGCCATGCATCAGCGCTCAGCGTATACATGTTCAGCTGTTTTTGTGTCGGTGTATTCAGTAAGGTAAAGGGAGGGCGCTCAGTAACTGACAATGTTCACACTTTTGCATCCAAGTTCTCCCAGGTCGGGTTTGGCACAGGTTAGATCCAATGCCAGCATACCCCTGACAGCATGCCAAGCTCTCTAGTCTCAGAAAAAACATGCTCTACTGAACCAGTGCGACATTTCAATTTTCCACACCATCTGTCCTTATAATCAGAATGAGATTGCTGGTTTAGTGCCAAGAGTGGCAAATCCGAGGGCAATATTGGGCTGAGATAGCTTCAAATGATCCCACTTAGGAGACTTAACAGCTGTCAGAAGTAGAGCAGATTTTCATTCTGTCTGCAATGAACTGCAAATCAGTTCACGGGGAAAATGGTCTGCACTGACATAATTCACTGACCCACATTTGCTTTAAATTAACTATGCTAAGATTAACAGGAATTCATTTCCACTGCCACTAACTTACTGAAAAGCAATACTTAGTGATATATTGCCCTCAACTTGTTTTTAAACGGTTTCCAGAAAATAGATGACTAACCTTTTTGTTGTGTGCAGGTCCTGGCTGCTGATATTATAGCAACTTAAATTGTAGTGAAGTTTGCAATCGGACTGAAGTCAATGGAAAAGAAAATCAGGCATGTTGTAAAAAGGGCTGCTGATTCGCTATGAGCCTGTTTTGCACTACTGGCGTAGCCCAATTTCGCCCCGGTTACCAACCACTAAGTGTCAAATTATACTGCAAATTTAGCATTGGTGCAGAGCAATTTTGGCTTTGCACCAACGTTAAACTGTTAAGCAGTACAAATCCAGAGTCAGAGCTTGCCCTGAGCCTGAAGTGAACCAGAGTGAGACTCCCTGGAAGAAGTGGGCCCCTGCCACTTCAATTTGACAAAACATGCCATATAAATCCAGTCCCCTGTTTAATGTGGTTCACAAAGTGCCCAGTTGGACCCCCGGGCTCTCTTTAAACTTAACTCAATTTAAGGCCAGAATTTTCTGTACCTGGGCAGGTTGGGTGCGGGCGGTCAGCGTGGCGGGTCGCGACCCCGTTGCTGCTTCCATCCCACTGCAGAAAACAACTTTCCGATAATGGGGGCCTATTAAGCCCACCCTGCGCGTTACCTGGCCCAATTAAATGGTGCGGGTCTGATGATGCCATCCATGACGCGTTTTCAGCTGGTATATTTAAAGGAGCCATGGCCACATTGCAGTCGAAGGTTCATCTAGGAGTGTGCAAGCAGCACACTGGAGGATTTCATTGCTCCAAACAGTTGGAGAGATGGCTGCACAGAGGCAGAGGGCTGCACCCAGGTTCTCTGATGACTCCCCACATATCCTTGTGGAGGGAGTAAGAGCAGGCAGGGAGGTCCTCTTCCCTTCCAATGGGCAGAAAAGACTTCCCCAGGAGACAAAAAGAGCCTGGCTCCAAATTGCAGAGGAGGTCAACAGCAGGGATGTGGTCAGGATGACCTGGGTGCAGTGCCACAAATGTTTCAATGATCTCATTAGATCTGGAAAGGTGAGTACAAAGCCACACTCAACTTCATCCTGCTGTGCCTCTCATCACATCCCCATTACTCTGCCTTCCCAAACCTACTCCTGCACATCCTTACTCACACCAACATACCTTGCACGTCCACCCATCCCTCTCTCGCTATCTACATTATCACATCCCCATCTTACTAGCCACCCACACTCAGCCTCATCCTAATACAATCATACCAACGAACAACACACAAGGAGCCCACTTGGCATTACCAATCCATCATAGTCTCCCTCTAAAGATGTAACCCATCCATTCCTTACACTTATTCCTTCACTCTCACACAACCTTCTCCTCTTTCCCTCCTTGCAGGAGAAGAGAGCCCAAAATAAGAGGGAGAGGGAGAGAACTGGAAGTGGGCCTCCATCATTTGCGACACTCACAACAGCAGAGGAGGCTGTGTTGAAAGTCTCAGGAGTGGCCAAGCAGCTGGAGGTGGGAGACGGAGAGAGGGGGACATCTCAGCAACCTGGTGACAGAATTACATATCATACAGCTACATGGCATACATCAGTCACATATATGGGGACTGATGTCATCAGCCACTAAATGGTCATCGTGTGCATAATGGTATGTGCACCCATTCTTCATATGGCATATCTAACTCATCTCTTTACTCTCCCACAGGTCCATCAAGAGCCCCCACCCCCCGCCACTGTCCAGGAGGAAGAGGAAGACAACTCCTCAGAGGAGTCTCCAGCTTCTGAGGGTGCAGCATCACCAGACATGAGCACACCCAGCATAAGCACCAGGGACACACACCTTGGTGGGTCCAACGTGAGATAGAGTAGTGTTGTCACCGGGTCCCTCACAAGTCACAAGTGAGCAAGAGCATTTGGTGGAGTCAGGGATAGCAGTGGAGATGCCTCACCGGAGGGCACAGGACACTCTCAGCTCTGCTCAGCTGCATGCAGACGCTGAGCCTCAGGGGCCATCCAGAAAGGGGGTGATCCTGGAGGTGCAGCAAGAAGTGCAGACGGGCTCTGACAGGTTTTGCGAGTGTGATGTCTGCAAATGTTCAGAGAATGGAGGAGTCCATCTCCAACACAAGCACCACCGTGTCGCAGGCGATGGTGACTGTAGGCTCTTCCATGGATAGGATGGCCACCTGCATGGAGCAGTTAACGCGCCACTCACAGGAGCACATGCTATCTATGGAAAATAGATGGTTATCTATGGAGCATAGATGGCAGAGGCTCATAGACCTCCTCTCTAGGAGGGATGTCAGCATAGACGTGGGTCCTCATGACCCCACTAATGTGCAGCAAGGTGCTCTCCAGCTCCTTGCTAGTTGGGAAGTGCGGATGGCCTATGAGAGGGATGACGGTGAAAGGGGAGAGGGAAGTGTGGGCTCCTCTCAAAGCGCTTACATTTCTCCCCCATTGCCATCCCCTCAGTCAGAGTCCCAGATGGCTCCTCGGATCGCGATGGCCAAGTCTGCCCCTGCACAGTCGCAGGAGGAGCAGACTTTGGTGGGGCCATCACAGGCTCCAAAACCAAGAGGACATCCGCCAAGACTGTCTAAGCAGTCGCAGCAGGGAAGTGAGCGGGCTGCCTCGACCTCTGCTGAAGCCACAGGGATAGCACCTCATAGAAGCACGCTTAAGAGAAAGATGACACACAAGTAGATTCACAAGGGTAGCCACTTGGGTGTTTTAGTCAATGTTAATGGCAAGATTCCATTAATGTGTTGTCAATCGTTAAAATCTCTATTTTCACCACTTTCCCATCTTGGACACATGTGTGTGCACCTTTGGAAGTGGCTTAGTGAGTTGCAGTGACTGGTGAGACATAATGGAACCCCCCCCCCCCCACAATGGTGGTCAGTGTGAAAGGAATGGCTTGGTTATTGTAGGGATCCTTTATGGTGTTGCTGTGGGGTGGTGCCAACCTGGTGAAGCATGTGGCAGCCATATGGGTGTACAGCATAAAGTTAAGTAAATCTGGACATGATGAGGCCATCCCTGGCCTCCCGGGCAGCAATGTGCTCGGGTGCTGAAGCTCTCTGTCCTGTGCAGCATCAGATAGCTGCGAGAAGGCTGGTGGTGTTGTTGTTGGTGCTGCTGGTATGCCTGGTGCTGCTGGTGTTGGGGCTCATCGTGGTCAGATTCTGAGGACCAAGGTGAGACAGTATAAACAGCACCCATGCTGATGGAATAGATGACAGGTCAAGTATAGTTGACAGAAGCAATCTGTCAATGGTAAGAGAGGTTATTCCAATGCGGTGACACTGGATGAAGACTTTGCTGGAAACACTTGCAGCCTGCAGAAAGTTAAGTCTGTGCTGGCAATGTCGTCAGCAACAGCTTCTGCCTGAGGAAAGTGATCAGCTGTGAGGTCGAAGTTTTTATGGTACATTTGATGCTGTCAAGTAATCAGCTGGAGCAATGGCCACTCAACTCCTGCCTCAGGTTGACAGACCTGGTTCCCGAGCTGCGTGAATCCCGTGGCCGTGCAGGGAAATTTGAAATGTAGGGGGAAAAGGCTTAAGTGTCTGACAACAAGCCTAAAATGATTTCAATTAGGTCGCCCACCTCTGCCGGTCGGGTTGCTGCTGCATCGGCAAATGCGCCTGAGGGAAAGGCACGTGGGGACGGGATGACGGTGGGTTCCCGACCCGCTCCGACTTTTTTCAAATTTCCCGCCCGACCCGCTTCCGTTCGCGCCCGCACGGACACCAGAAAATTCCGGTCTAAATGTTTAGAGAGCAGGGATTCTCCTGTTCTCTCGCCAAATATTTAAATGTCTAACTGTTGGGAGAGAGCTCTGCGCACATGCATGTATCCAGAGCTCAATCCTAAACAGGACAGTAAAAGTTGCAGCCACACAAGAGCCAAGCAATATGACCATGATTCTGGCTAGAACCTGAACTGCAACTATTATTCTCAGTCTGATGGTTGCACTGTAAATGCACCCTAGGGGTGACTATGTCCAACCTGTAGTTCTTCCAGAAAGACTAGTATAAATTTGATAGCTGAATTGCCAAACATCAACATGGATAAGCAATCAAAACATTTTGTTACTGGCACCATAAACAGATGGGACTGATCAGAAGCACTACACACAGAAAAAGTTGTCAAATCACTAAGAAATAATTGGCAAGTACTAACTAACCAAGAAAAGTTGATTTTCAAATTATCATCCTCATTTTCTAATCCCTCCATGGCCTCACCCCTCTATATCTCTGTAATCCCCTCCAGCCCCACAACTCTCCGAGATATCTGCACTCCTCTAATTCTGGCCTCTGAGCATCCCCAATTTTAATCGCTCCACCATTGGCAGCCGTGCCTTCAAAGGCCTTAAGTTCTGGAACTCTCTCCCTAAACCTCTCCGCCACTCTACTTCTCTTTCCTCCTTAAAACTACCTCTTTGATCAAGCTTTTGGCCATCTGCTCTAATATCTCCTTATATGGCTCGGTGTCAAATTTTGTTTTATTACGCCCCTGTGAAGCACGTTGGGATGTTTTACTATGTTAAAGGCGCTGTATAAATACAAGTTGTTATTGAACGCCATTTCTTGCACCCTCGGCTATAAACTGGGATTGGAGGAGTAAATTTACATATGCTATCACCAGGTACTCCCTATATTGATGTCAAGGCACGATTTTCTGAGAGACACTCTTATTAGGAGCAGTTGGCCTAAGAGCCACCTAAGTGCAATTGATTGGATTAAGGACATTTAAGAAGCCTATTTTGCAGAAATCATGTGGGAAGAGTGGGAAGTAATGCAGTCCAGGGAAATAGTCTGATGTGCATCATTATAGCCTGTGATGGCCTTTGGGCTGTCATGTTGGACTAGTTCTGAGCCTGATTATGAAAAGTAAATTCCCAGGAGCAAAACTACCAGACAAATTGTTAACCTATTTAAATATAGAGCTGATGTTATATTCAAATGGGTTTACGGGCTGCCTGGCACTTTTCTCATAACAATTTTTTTTTTTTACTTTTTAGCTAAAATAAGAGTGTGGCTGGCAGGGCTGCAACACTCCAGATTTCATCTCAGTGGAGTTATACATGTTGAATTGCTAAAGGCAATGAAAGAACTGGCTAAATAACTTCTAATGATGTGCAAAACTAATTAAATGTCAGGCTGCAGACTGAGTACTAGCAAACTGTCAGGTAGCTGTTATGACTAAGTGCAGATAATCATAGTTCTCTGAGTTCTGATTATTTAATTCTGAAAGACTAAACTAATTTTGAGAATATTTGATCCATTTAAGTAGATTGCTGGGAAAAAGAATTAAGCTCACGGCATTTTTGATGCAAACTTTTGACAGAACATTCAGCCCAGTACTGATGGAAGTATATATAGATGATCCTGGTGTGATTGAAGTCTGCCACCAGGGAGTTATGCATTTTTAGTATTAATAAAGAACACCAAGCCTGCTCTTTCAATAGACTAGGTACACTTATTATGGACACTACACCAAAAAGTTCTGCATAAATGCTCGCTGATTTCTAAAAGTTATTAAACAGAACTCCACAATATCCATTTATCCTCACCACAATTCAGCCATAGCCTGCTGCTCTACTCACACTATATCACATTGTGGGAGTACCTTCACCACATGGACTGCAGCGGTTCAAGGCAGCGGCTCACCACCACCTTCTCAAGGGCAACTAGGGATGGGCAATAAATGCTGGCCTTGCCAGTGACGCCCACATCCCATGAACAAATATTTTTTTTAAAATCTGCTCCTCCACCCCAGCAGCACTGGAGTCATTGCTTCTCATGGAGTTTCCAATCATCTTGTACTCAAATCTTGAAAGGCAGTTTTGCTATTAGTTTCTTTTTCTTTTAAACTTAGTTACACAAAGTTATGATTCGCTGTGAAATACTTTTCTTTCTATATTTCCAGCTGAGTTTTATTACTTAACCTGTGAAAGTTGGTGGCATCATTTTATAATTGGCTTGAAGGACTCAACAGAGTGAGAGAGTTGAATTAATATCAGCACAGATGTAATCATTAACCTAATGTGCTTCAGCAGTTGTATAATTTCCCTGCGTATGTTAATGTTGCACACTAGCATTGTCATGCTCAGTAATTATTTCAGGTCAGTACACTGAAATCAGCACTCGCTATTTAAATATTTAGTGTAAAATAATTAATACTGGGAACAGTAGCATAGTGGTTATGTTACTAGACTAATAATCCAGACGCCTGAACTAATGATCCAGAGACGATGAGTTCAAATCCCACCATGGCAGCTGTGTAATTTAAATTCAGTTAATTAAATAAAAATCTGTAATAAAAAGCTAATATCAGTAATGGTGACCATGAAACTACCGGATTGTCGTAAAAACCCATCTGGTTCACTAATGTCCTTTAGTGGAAGAAATCTGCCACCCTTACCCTGGTCTGGCTTATATGTGACTCCAGACCCACAACAACGTGGTTGACTCTAAACTGCCCTCTGAAATGGTCTAGCAAGCCATTCAGTTGTAATAAACCACTAGAAAAAACAATGGCCCAAAATTTGCAATCGGAGGCTTCCCGCGGACGGATACCTCCGACCTGTAAAAAATCTATGCATTTACCTGGTGGCCCGGGAGGGATGGAGACTTGCGATCCTGGGCCTCTGTGGGTACGTGCGGGCAGAGGCCCTCGTATCCCAGGGGCGCATGCAGTTCGCCCCTGGGATCACGTGGGCCGGCCCAACCAATAAAAGAAGGGAATCCCCATAAGTACGTACGGAACTCCCATAAGTATGAATGGGGATCACTTAAAAAATACACGAACACATGAAATTAAAAAAAAATTAAATTGCATATTTAAAATTAATCAAAATGCCATTTAATTAAATATTTTAAACAAAATGTGATTTTTTGGGGGGGGAAATGTATATGTTTTAACGGGGTTAAAAATAAACTTACCTTATTGGACAGGGTTTTTAAATGTATAAATAAGTGATAAAATTTTAATTTTCTATATTTTAAAACTCTTGTGCTGGTAAAGCAGGCCTTACGCCAGGCGTAAGAATTGCACGGGCATTCAGTGGGTGGAAGTTGGGCAAATAGCGCAACTCTCCACCCGCAGAGGCCCATCTCCCGGGGATACAGAGGATCTGTCAAGAAGATTCATGACAGATCGCAAGTTCCGGGTTTTAGCGCATGCGCTTTGCATGCCTAACCTGGAACTTGCGCGGTCCCTATGGGCGCGTTCACACCTCGTACGCACCCGTAGGGGTCGCAAAATACGGCCCATTAAGAATAAAATCAGACGGTCACAGACATGGCAAAAGCACACCCAGTCCAGTCGACCCTGCAAAGTCCTCCTCACTAACACCTGGGGTCATGTGCCAAAATAGGGAGAGCTGCCCCACAGACTAGTCAAGCAACAGCCTGACAAAGTCATACTCACAGAATCATACCTTTAGCCAACATCCCAGACTCATCCACCACTATCTCTGGGTAAGTCCTGTCCCACCGGCAGGACAGACCCACCAGAGGTGGCGGCACAATGGTGTACAGTCGCTCAGGAAGGAGTGGCCCTCGGAGTCCTCAACATTGAATCCGGACCACATGAAGTCTCATGCAATCAAGTCAAACATGGGCAAGGAAACCTTCTGCTGATTACCACCTACCGCCCTCCCTCAGCTGATGAATCAGTACTCCTCCATGTTGAACATGAAGAAGCACTGAGGGTAGCAAGGGAACAGAATGTCCATCACCAAGAGTGGCTTGGTAGTACCACTACTGACGAACTGGCCGAGTCCTGAAGGACATAGCTGCCAGACTGGGCCTGCGGCAGATGGTGAGAGAACCAACATGAGGGAAAAACCTACTTGACCTCGTCCTCACCAATCTTCTGTCGCAGATGCATCTGTCCATGACAGTATTGGTAGGAGTGACCACTGCACAGTCCTTGTGGAGACAAAGTCCCGTCTTCACACTGAGGACACCCTCCATTGTGTTGTGTGGTACTACCACTGTGCTAAATGGGATAGATTCAGAACAGATCTAGCAGCTGGGCATCCATGAGGTGCTGTGGGCCAGCAGCAGCAGCAGAATTGTATACAACCACAATCTTTAACCTCATGGGCCAGCATATCCCTCACTCCACTATTACCATCAAGCCAGGGGAGCTATCCTGGCTCAATGAGGAGTGTAGAAGAGCATGCCAGGAGCAGCACCAGGCATATCTAAAAATGAGGAGCCAGCCTGATGAAGCTACAACACAGGACTACATGCATGCTAAACAGCGGTAGCAGAACGCGATAGACAGAGCTAAGCGATCCCACAACTAACGGATCAGATCAAAGCTCTGCAGTCCTGCCACATCCAATCATGAATGGTGGTGGACAATTAAACAACTAACGGAAGGAGAAGGCTCCATGAACATCCCCATCCTCAATGATGGTGGAGGCCCAGCACATGAGTGCAAAAGATAAGGCTGAAGCATTTGCAACCATCTTCAGCCAGAAGTGCCGAGTGGATGATCCATATCGGCCTCCTCCTGAGGTCCCCACCATCACAGAAGTCAATCTTCAGCCAATTCGATTCACTCCATGTGCTATCAAGAAACAGTTGAGTGCAATTGGATAGAGCAAAGGCTATGGGCCCGACAACATCCCGGCTGTAGTGCTAAAGACTTGTGCTCCAGAACTAGCCATGGCTCTAGCCAAGCTGTTCCAGTACAGCTACAACACTGGCATTTATCTGAAAATGTGGAATACTGTCCAGGTATGTCCTGTCCACAAAAAACAGGACAAATTCAATCCAGCCAAGTACCACCCCATCAACCTACACTCAATCATCAACAAAGTGATGGAATGTGTTGTCGACAGTGCTATTAAGCGGCACTTACTCACCAATAACCTGCTCACCAGTGGTCAGTTTGGGTTCCGCCAGGACTACTCTGCTCCAGACCTCATTACAGCCTTGGTCCAAACATGGACAAAAGAGCTGAATTTCAGAGGTGAGGTGAGAGTGACTGCCCTTGACATCAAGGCAGCATTTGACCGAGTGTGGCATCAAGGAGTCCTAGCAAAATTGAAGTCAATGGGAATCAGGGGGAGAACTTTCCACTGGCTGGAGTCATACCTAGCACAAAGGAAGATGGTTGTGGTGGTTGGAGGCCAATTATCTCAGCCCCAGGACATCGCTGCAGGAGTTCCTTAGGGCAGTGTCCTAGGCCCAACCATCTTCAGCTGCTTCATCACTGACCTTCCCTCCATCATAAGGTCAGAAGTCGGGATGTTCGCACAGTGTTCAGTTCCATTCACAACTCCTCAGATAATGAAGCAGTCCATGCCTGCATGCAGCAAGATCTGGACAACATTCAGGCTTGGGCTGATAAGTGGCAAGAATCATTCGCGCCACACAAATGCCAGGCAATGACCATCTCGAACAAGAGAGAGTCTAGCAACATCCCCTTGACATTTAGAAAGAAAGACTTGCATTTATATAGCGCCTTTCACGACCACCAGACATCTCAAAGCACATTACAGCCAATGAAGTACTTTTGGAGAGTAGTCACTGTTGTAATGTGGAAAACACAGCAGCCAATTTGTGCACAGCAAGCTCCCACAAACAGCAATGTGCTAATGACCAGATAATCTGTTTTTGTTATGTTGGTTGAGGGATAAATATTGGCCAGGACACCAAGGCTAACTCCCCTGCACTTCTTCAAAATAGTGCCGTGGGATCTTTTACATCCACCTGAGAGAGCAGATTGGGCCTTGGTTTAACGTCACATCTGAAAGACGGCACCTCCTACAATGCAGCACTCCACTGGACTGTTTGCCTAGCTTTATGTGCTCAGGTCCCTGGAGTGGGACTTGAACCCACAACCTTCTGACTCAGAGGCGAGTGTGCTACCCACTGAGCCACAGCTGACACCTGTTTTCAGGTATCAGGTATCTGTTTTCAGGTCTGTTTTCACCATTTAACGGGATTACCATCACCAAGTTCCCCATCATCAACATCTTGGGGGTTACCATTGACCAGAAACTTAACTGGACCAGCCACATAAATACTGTGGCTACAAGAGCAGGTCAGAGGCTGGGTATTCTGTGATCAGTAACTCCTGACTCCACAAAGCCTTTCCACCTTCTATAAGGCACAAGTCAGGAGTGTGATGGAATACTGCCCACTTGCCTGGATGAGTGCAGCTCCAACAACACTCAAGAAGTTCGGCATCATCCAGGACAAAGCAGCCCGCTTGACTGGCACCCCATCCACCAGCTTAAACATTCACTCCCTCCACCACCGGCGTACCGTGGCTGCAGTGTGTACCATCTACAAGATGCACTGCAGCAACTCGCCAAGGCTTCTTCAGCAGCACCTCCCAAGTCCGCGACCTCTACATCCTAGAAGGACAAGGGCAGCAGAAGCATGGGAACACCATCACTTGCAATTCCCCTCCAAGTCACACATCATTCTGACTTAGAAATATATCGCTCTTCCTTCATCGTCGCTGGGTCAAAATCCTGGAACTCCCTCCCTAACAGCACTGTGGGAATACCATCACCACACGGACTGCAGCGGTTCAAGAAGGCGGCTCACCACCACATTCTCAAGGGCAACTAGGGATGGGCAATAAATGCTGGCCTTGCCAGCGATGCCCACATCCCATGAATGAATAAAAATAATAGATTCAAACAAACGGTGCTGATAATAAGTTCACTCTTTAAAAAATCAGAAATGAATTGGTGTTACTCAGACCTATTAACAAATTGCAACAGGTTCAGTAATTTATCACCAAGTCTTGTACATCTGTCTCTGCCTCTACTTTTATCCATTACGAAAATGTAATTTATTTTTGTCAAAAGCTGCAAAATAATTTTAGCATTCTGCTGCAATTATTATTTGATTGAAATGACAGCACAATATTTTTTGTATATAAATTGTGCCAGCCTTACCACAATGTCCTCCAAAGTGTGATAAGCTATCAGATGAGTGCAGTTTTTAAGTGGAAATTGCTGTCCTTACTTGCTTGTCTTGATGTACTGAACTGAGTAATGAGAGAGGGAATTGAGTCAGTACAAACGATTTTCATTCAAGTCTATTCACACACAGGGTTTCTTTTTCTTATTAGAAGAGAAGATAAGAAAATATTGGGGGAGAAATTCGTGTTCGCCAGCAAAGTTGCTGGTGTCAGCGGCAACCGGAGTTAATGGCAGCTGAAAATGTCCGCAACGCTAATGGGGCAAAATTGGTCTGGGGGGCATGGAGATTGTTGGAGCAGCATTTACCTTCCATGCAATACCGTCCTGGTGGCATTGCTGGAGGCATCCAAGACGAAGTTCCTGTCCAGGTGCGGTGGAAGCAAGGCTGTGGAGCTCACAAGGAATTGTGAGTAATGAAGAGGTCTGAGAATTAAAGGGGCCATGCACACTGAAGCAATACAAATTAAAATGAAGTGGAACAATGCAGTTTTCAGCCCTTTCTGCCTTTTAAAAAACATTTAACATTAAAAAGAAGTCCCAAGTGTGAATATTCAGCTCTTAAAGCCAAAATACCTTCCTAACCTCAACAAATGGAAAAACTGCCTCAGCACTAACACAAATGGTTCAGCAAGCTAGGGAAGGCGCAACCAGGGTCTCGCACACAGCACTCCAGCTTTGTGCAGGGGGTCAACACTGCGAGACAGGCCCTCTACCCACAAAGGCCAGGTCAGCAGAGGCCCAGAAAGGTACAATTTTTAAAAATGTTTGAGTTTTCTTGTGAGCCATGTGGTAGACTTACAGCAAGCATGCAGGTGAGGCCCGGATGTTCAAATCTCCCAGGCCTCATGCTGCGGGGGGCGGGCAGTTTGCCATGCAACTCGACCCATTGTTAATAAAGGGATAGACTGAGTAATTACAGGCCAGTCAGCCTAACCTCGGTGGTGGCAAATTGTTGGAAAAAATTCTGAGGGACTGTGTTAATCGTCATTTAGAAAGGCACAGATTAATCAAGGACAGTCAGCGTGGATTGTTAAGGGGAGGTCATGTCTCACTAACTTGATTGAATTTTTTGAGGAGGTAACAAGGAGGTTTGATGAGGGTAGTGCATTTGATGTAGCCTACATAGATTTTAGCAAGGCTTTTGACAAGGTCCCACATGGCAGACTGGTCAGAAAAGTAAAAGCCCATGGGATCCAAGGGAAAGTGGCAAGTTAGATCCAAAATTGGCTCAGTGGCAGGAAGCAAAAGTTAATGGTCGACAGATGTTTTTGTGATTGGAAAGCTGTTTCCAGTGGGATTCCGCGGGACTCAGTACTAGGTCCCTTGCTTTTTATGGTATATATCAATGATTTAGACTTCAATGTAGGGGACATGATTAAGAAGTTTGCAGATGATACAAAAATTGGCTGTGTGGTTGATAGTGAGGAAGAAAGCTGTAGACTGCAGGAAGATATCAATGGATTGGTCAGGTGGGCAGAAAAGTGGCAAATGGAATTCAATCCGGAGGAGTGTGAGGTAATGCTTTTGGGGAGGGCTAACAAGGCAAGGGAATACACAATTAATGGTAGGATACTGAGAAGTGTAGAGGAACAGAGGAGGCTGAGGGGAGACTTGATTGAGGTGTATAAAATTATGAGGGGCATAGATAGAGTGGATAGGAAGGACCTATTTCCTCTAGCAAAGAGATCAATAACCAGGGGGCATAGATTTAAAGTAATTGGTAGAAGGATTAGAGGGAGTTGAGGAGAACTTTTTTCACCCAGAGGGTGGTGGGGGTCTGGAACTCACTGCCTGAACGGGTGGTAAAGGCAGAAATACTCATCACATTTAAAAAGTACTTGGTTATACACTTAAAGTGCCATAAACTACAAGGCTACAGACCAAGAGCTGGAAAGTGAGATGAGGCTGGATAGCTCTTTTTCAGCCAACACAGACATGATGGTTCGAATGGCCTCCTTCTGTGCCGTAAATTTCTATGATTCCATGATCCCCCACCTGATCCGTGCCCCCAGTTAAAATTGGAGCCTAACTGATTGTTCATCTCTTTACTGTTTGTGGGCCCTTGCTGTCAGAAAATTGCTGCTACATTTACCCACATAACAACAGTAGCTGCACAATGCAATGTATTCTTTGAGAAGCACTTTGGGATGTTTCTGAGAGATATGATAAGAAAATTATTTCAATTCTCTTCAAAAGGTATTGTGTGAGCTTATACATGCATATTATTGGTGAACGTCTATGGGTGTGTGTAAAGTGTAGAGGGCTAATCTTCCAACTTTGTGCTGCCAATAGGAAACCTCGCTACCAGAAAGCATATTGGATAGTGGAGATTGCACTGCACATGGCTTTCCAACCATTCATTTAAACAATTAACTGAAGTTTAATGGTCAGAATAGCTTGCACAGACTGCCTGCAAGTTTCCAACATGCACCCTGTGATGCACAAAGCCAGAAAATGTATGTGTAATCCTGCAAGTTCATGTGAAAATAGCAAATATTGGTAAGAAACTTATGGACATTTTAACAGCTTAAATTACAAAAAGAATTGATTTATTTAAATATTCTTTCAGTTGAAGAAAAGGGATTGTATATTTATCCAAATTATAATTCTATCTGTTATTATTATTATTATGCTAGTTAAGACCCACAGAGCGTAGAGGAGCTGCTGTCTCCAGACATCAGGGAGTTGGGACCAGACAGGCACAGTACTGGATGAACGGATAAACTGAATATTCTTGTGTTTGTGGTATTAAAACTCAATAGGTTAATTACTCAACACGTCTGACTCTGATTAAAAGAACTCACTACACCACAACCCTTAATCCTATACTGAGGTACATTCATTTTAAATTAAACTTTTGATATTCTCCTATTAAAGATGAATCTTTACTAATTAATTCTCTGATGTTTTACATTAAAAATATTATTCTCAGCAGTTTAAAAAAATGATAACTAATTTTTTTTGACATGGAGGAGTTGTAGTATAAATTCTAACTTTGTTGAGGGAATACCTATTTTCTCCACTGTTACGGCAGCAGTAGATATTTATGACCAAGCGAGTTTGATAGATCCATAGAAAGTATTCCATATTGAACAGCCCTTTGGAATATCAGCAGTGGCCCTACAGTGCATCTCTAATGATCCCTTCGAGCAACTTCACCTATAACTGAAGTCAAGTTAATGGTGCTGACATATTGCCCTTTGCCAGACCCTAGAAAGCTGCTAAATACATCAGCAGGGGGCTCACGGAGCACAGCTTCCGTTGCTTTGTGCACCCTTGCGTGAATGTCATCAGGGCCAGTAGCCCGATCTGTTTCACATAGTATTTACAGAACAGAAACAGGCCATTCTTCCCAACAGGTCCATGCCGGTGACTCCTTTTGAGACTCCTTATTTAGCCAGGATGATATCCGCATCCACTTTGACAATTTCAACTTCAGCATCAACCCTACGAATTATTGATAACTCAGCATCGTCTTCTGTAGTGACGACTGATGCAAAGTAGCTATTTAAAACCTCTGCCACATCCTGGGACTCCACCTGATTCTGTCCATCTTTTATGCTCTCTCTCTCTTTCTACCTTAGTTAGGCACAGGAGTCAGCCAAATGTGATTAAAAACAATTTGTGTTTGCCATTGAAGTGATTTCATTGAGTTGCTGACACTATAAAAATGGGTCAAACAGACTCAGAAAACAAACTGTTTCTAAGCAAACCAGATATTAAATAATCTGTTATAAAATTAATTTCATGTTTCCTATGTATTGGTGGTCACTTACCAGCTGCACACTGGTGGAGTCTCTTCTGTTCATGTATACCACTATATTGTGTCTTGGGGCTTGGATGGCCATATGGTTCAGTCAATCACCCACTCTATTTTGGGGAATGCAGCAGTGCAGTGAAATTGGACAATTCTGTCACGCTGCTGTTGCAGTTAGGTGGGAAAGGAGATGATGTGTTGAAAAATGCATCGGTCATCTGTTTGCTACATCTGTGGATAGCAAATTGGCCGATACTGCAGCTGCCCTCTGTGCGAACCAGGAAGGAAACAGAGACATAAAAGTTAAGACTTATTGCCACCTGCTACTAGCATGCCATCCTTAAAGCTGCAGATCTCCTCAAAGCAGGTAGCACAGCTCTGTAATTGCCTTGCACCTTAATCTGCAGAGTCAGTGCTCCTCAGCATTAGCAGGTAGCCTGTAGAAGAAATGCATGTCAGATTGGCAAGTTCAGCAGTTGCAACTAGAAAGGGTACCCTACTGCAGTATGGGTATGCATGTGAAGCTATGAAAGGCCTGTGTGATGGGTTCAGGGGAAACACTTTGTGGCATGCATACTTAGCCCAACTACTTGCACGAGGAATGTTGGGTAGTTTTACAGCAAACCTCCTTCTAATCTGCATCAAGGTCCTCTGGATATTTTGACGCAGCACTCACCCTTCTCCAATGCAGCCTGTACTGCTCTCCTGTAGGGAAGGTGCCCTGGAGTGCCGCACAGAGTAACCATCTTTTTGCTTACTTCTCAACAGCTGCACTAATAAAGCATAGGGTCGCTGTCTTCCCCAAAATTGGCTGCTGTAGCCCCTTTAAGAGCTGGGCAGTGCTGAAAATTCTTCACTCCATTGAGCAAACTCCTAATGAAAGGCCCAACCCAAGCCAGGAACTGCCATAAATAATTAGGGAGAACACTTGAAGATCTTCAGAGTTAGCTGTACACTGTATGTTTGGACTCTAGGGGAATCAAGGGATATGGGGATCGGGCGGGAAAGTGGAGTTGAGGTCGAACATCAGCCATGATCTTACTGAATGGCGCAGCAGGCTCGAAGGGCCGTATGGCCTACTCCTGCTCCTAATTCTTATGTTATTATGTGGGTGCAAAGCCAAAGTATGCTGTTCTCACTCAAAGATTGCAGTCACAAATTTGACCCTTATTTTCCCAGGAATATCTGAGGAAGCAATTTGGACTTTTCTAGATGTGGTGATGGCATCATCACATATAAAAAGGTACAAACCATATGCTCCATGTTTTCAGTTACTTCCCAGTTGTACAGCTGTCATGTTGGAAGTAGGACAACACTGCTGTGTAATTGACAGCCTTAATCTGAAAGGAAGATAAGCCAAGTTGTAACAAGGAACTTACTTACAGAATGAAATCTCATTTAGCTTCTGAATATCACTGGAAATAATAGATTAGAAGACAGGCTCTTATCATTTCAGCGAGTTTTGTTTGCCTCAGGGAAGTCTGAGTACAGATTAAAATTATGGGAATTAGCTATTGAATAATTGAACAAGAATCATCTTTGGAAAGTTTTCTTAATTAACAGTCACTGTGCGGTCTTCCATCGTACAAAAGTATGGAGCTAGAAAATTATTAAAAATAAGTGGCTTTCACATGACATTGTTTATGGTGCATTGGAGGATACACTGTTTTATAACAGGAACATTATAACGTGGTTAGTGGTTAGGATTTGGAATGCACAGCCTGAAAAGGTGGTGGATACAGATTCAACAGAAGTGCCGAGTGGATGATCCATATTGGCCTACTCCCGAGGACTCCACCATCACAGAAGCCAGTCTTCAGCCAATTCGATTCACTCCACGTGATATCAAGAAACGGCTGAGTGCACTGGATACAGCAAAGGCTATGGGCCCCGACAACATCCCGGCTATCGTGCTGAAGACTTGTGCTCCAGAACTAGCCGCGCCTCTAGCCAAGCTGTTCAAGTACAGCTACAACACTAGCATCTATCTGGTAATGTGGAAAACTGCCCAGGTATGTCCTGTCCACAAAAAGCAGGACAAATCCAACCCGGCCAATTACCGCCCCATCAGTCTACTCTCAATCATCAGCAAAGTGATGGAAGGTGGCATCGACAGTGCTATGAAGCAACACTTACTCACCAATAATTCACAATATATATTAATGATCTAGACGAGGGAATTGGATGTAATATCTCCACAGACGACACAAAGCTGGGTGGGAGTGTATGCCGTGAGGAGGATGCCGAGAAACTCCAGTATGATTTGGACAGGTTGGGTGATGGGGCAGAAGCGTGGCAGATGCAATATAATGTGGATAAATGCGAGGTTATCCACTTTGGTGTCAAAAACAGGAAGGCAGATTATTATCTGAATGGCAATAGATTGGGAGAAGGGGAAGTGCAACGAGACCTGGGTGTCCTTGTGCACCAGTCGCTGAAGGTAAGCATGCAGGTGCAGCAGGCGGTTAAGAAGGCAAATGGTATGCTGGCCTTCGTAGCGAAAGGGTTCGAGTACAGGAACAAGGATGTCTTGCTGCAGTTGTACAGGGCCTTGGTGAGACCACATCTTGAGTATTGTGTGCAGTTTTGGTCGCCTTATCTGAGGAAGGATGTTCTTGCCATGGAGGGAATGCAGCGAAGATTCACCAGGCTGATACCTGGGATGGCAGGAATGACGTATGAAGAGAGATTGGGTTGATTGGGCTTATACTCGCTGGAGTTTAGAAGAATGAGAGGGGATCTCATTGAAACTTATAAAATTCTAACAGAACTAGACAGACTAGATGCACGAAGGATGTTCCCGATGGCCGGGGAGTCCAGAACCAGGGATCACAGTCTAACATTAAGGGGTAAGCCATTTAGGACTGAGATGAGGAGGAATTTCTTCACCCAGAGAGTGGTGGACCTGTGGAATTCTCTACCACAGAAGGCAGTAGAGGACAATTCATTAAATATATTCAAGAAGGAGTTAGATATATTTCTTAAAGCTAAAGGGATCAAGGGATATGGGGAGAAAGCAGGGACAGGGTACTGAATTTGGATGATCAGCCATGATCTCATTGAATGGTGGAGCAGGCTCGAGGGGCTGAATGGCCTGCTCCTGCTCCTATCTTCTATGTTTCTATGTTTCTATGTAATAAACTGTTCACTGATGCCCAGTTTGGGTTCCACCAAGACCACTCGGCTCCCGACCTCATTACAGCCTTGGTCCAAACATGGACAAAGGAGCTGAATTCCAGAGGTGAAGTGAGAGTGACTGCCCTTGACATCAAGGCAGCATTTGACCGAGTCTGGCATCAAGGAGCCCTTGTAAAACTGAAGTCAATGGGAATCAGGGGGAAAACGCTCCACTGGCTGGAGTCATACCTAGCACAAAGGAAGATGGTTATGGTGGTTGAAGGTCAATCATCACAGCTCCAGGACATTGCTGCAGGAGTTCCTCAGGGCAGTGTCCTAGGCCCAACCATCTTCAGCTGCTTCATCAATGACCTTCCCTCCAACATAAGGTCAGAAATGGGGATGTTCGCTGATGACTGCTCAGTGCTCAGCGCCATTCACAACTCCTCAGATAATGAAGCAGTCCATGCCTGTATGCAACAAGACCATGCTTGGGCTGATAAGTGGCAGGTAACATTCGCGCCACAGAAGTGCCAGGCAATGACTATCTCCAACAAGCGAGAGTCTAACCACCTCCCCTTGACATTCAATGGCATTACCATCGCCGAATCCCCCACTATCAATATCCTGGGGGTCACCATTAACCAGAAACTTAACTGGACCAGCCACATAAATACTGTGGCAAAAAGAGCAGGTCAGAGGCTAGGTATTCTGCGGTGAGTGTTGCACCTCCTGACTCCGCAAAGCCTTTCCACCATCTACAAGGCACAAGTAAGGAGTGTGATGGAATACTCTCCATTTGCCTGGATGAGTGCAGCTCCAACAACACTCAAGAAGCTCAACACCATCCAGGACAAAGCAGCCCGTTTGATTGGCACCCCATCCACCACCTTAAGCATTTACTCCCACCACCACCGGCGTACCGTAGCTGCAGTGTGTACCATCTACAAGATGCACTGCAGCAACTCGCCAAGGCTTCTTCAGCAGTACCTCCCAAACCCACGACCTCTTCCACCTAGAAGGACAAGGGCAGCAGGCGCATGGGAACACCACCACCTCCACGTTCCCCTCCAAATCACACACTATCCTGACTTAGAAGTATATCGCCGATCCTTCATCGTCGCTGGGTCAAAATCCTGGAACTCCCTACCTAACAGCACTGTGGGAGTAACTTCACCACACGGACTGAAGCGGTTCAAGAAGGCAGCTCACCACCACCTTCTCAAGGGCAACTAGGGATGGGCAATAAATGCTGGCATTGCCAGCGACGCCCAGATCCCGTAAACGAATAAAAAAAACAGTAGCCTTCAAAAGGGAATTGGATAAATACTTCAAGGAGCAAAAATTGCAGGGATATGGGGAAAGAGCGAGGGAGTGGGACTAACTGGACTGCTCTTCGAAAGAGCTGGCGCAGACTCGATGGGCCAAATGGCCTCCTTCTGTGCTGTACTATTCTATGATTCTATGTAATGTAGAATGTAGTGGAAGGACTAATAGTTTCAATTCAAAAAAGTGAAAATAAATTAAACCTTTGGATGGAGAAAGGCACTGGTTCAGTGATGTAATGTGTTCTGGATCAAGTTCAAAAGGAGTTGTGAAATGCAGGTTAATGAGGAATATAGAATCACAAGAAATTAAAGGAATATGTTTGAAATTGTTCATAATTTTAAGAAACCCTTGACTCTGAACAGGAATCAGCAACGCTAGCTATTAAGAGAGACCAAAAGAGAGATTCAGACATGTCAGCCCTGAATTTTCTGTCTTTTTTATGCCGTGACAGCAGAATGCTGTGGGCGGGCAGGTGCACACATGGGGCAGGAACCCATGTAAATAATGACAGGATGGTGTCACAGATCCAATTTCCTGTCCTTTACACCTCATTTGCTCCGCAAATCAATGTACACCTATATAAAGCAGCTGCACCAGCTAATCCTGTCCACTATGCCCCCTAACTACCAAGATGGCATTGATTCCCTGTAACCTTAGAAAGAAGAGGAGGATGAACAGGAAGATTGATTGGTTTTAATACTGACTAGATTGCAGCTAGATAGGCTCCAATACAACAAAATAAAACAAGTAGTCATAAAGGATAGCCAGCAATATACGCAACCTGAATGACTGGCAAGAACTTTAAAATGAAAGATGAAAGAATTCTACCTTTAAGACAGAGTGGATAGTAGAAACACATATATTTCAGAACCTTCTCCCATCTAGAAAGGATGAAAGGATAACTGTCAAACATCGTTAAATGAAGGTTCATCAAGGACCCCAAAAGAATTTAAGTTGGGGACATCCTCCTCGTGTGACTGGAGCACCTAAGTTGTGCTCCAGCATTAGTGCCCATTGGACCTAATTTGTGTTAAATTTGAAATGCCCTGGCTGGTGTCCCCCACCAAAATCGTTACCCCTGACCCATCTACCCATTGTCTCTCCTGCCCAGTGCCACCACTATCCTTTCCCCCAAGCCACCTCTGCTACAATGCCCTATGCCCTCCCCCCATGGTGGAAAACACTGCCGGCATTCTATGGACAGCCAACAGCCATGCTAGCACCCAAAAGTACTGCCTGTGCTTCCCTTCCTCCCTACTCCAGGCCTCCCAGAGCACCAAAAATATTCAAATGAGTCAACCTCATATTATGAGGTGAGGTCAGCTCATTCTTGCATGCAGCAGTGAACAGTGGTTGTACTGGTAATGGTGTATGGAGGCTGCGCTACCATTTGATGTATGAAAGAGTGAATGATATACAACTGTCATTTTATGATGAAGGTGTGAGTTGGGAAGAGACAAAAAGAAAATGTGCAACTGCTGGAAATCTGAGATAAAAGCAGAAAATAATGGAAATGCACAATAGGTTTATCAGCATCTGAAATAGAAAAATAAGGTCATATTTAGATTGTGGCTCTTCAGTGAATTGTGAGGGTATGGAGGGGGGAATTTTTCGGGGGGTCAGCGGGCGCGTTCGGTGGTGGGATGGGTGGGAAAAAAATTTTGACAGCGGGTCTTTCCCAGATGTCGGGTCTGTCGGGTTGAACAGACCAGACACGCAGCGGCGGGGGAGGCAATTCAGGTCATTACGGCCTTGTTAACAGCCCATTGAGAAGTATTTTGAGCTAACCTTTATATTTTACGAGGTCTCCCACGGGGTCCACACTGCTCGGGGATCACGTCAGGTAAGCAGGTCGGGAGTTGTATGAAAATGGAATCATCTCATTACTTGACAGCTGCAAATGTGCTATAAAAGCTCCGATCTCAGAGCTGTTCACTTTCCAAGCTCAGAAGCTGTTGCTTACTGCATTTGGAAGACAGATTGAGTTTTATGCAAGTTGCAAGTGTTTGGAGTAAACTCTATATCCAGTGTCACCTCATTGGAACAACCTCTCTCACCATTGACAGATCGCTTCTGTCATCTCTACTTCACCTGCCATCTATTACATCAGCATCGAAGCCCTTGAAACTATCCCACCTTGGTCCTCAGAATCCCACCACGATCAGCCCCAACACCAGTAGCACCAGACACACCAGCAGCACCAACAACAACACCAACCTTCTCTGCAATCAACTGATGCTGCACAGGACACAGGGCATCAGCACCCGACCACATTGCTGCCCAGGACGCCAGGGATGGTCTCACCATAGCCAGATTTACTTCACTTGAGGCTGTAAACCTTGGCTGCCACATGATGCACCAGGTTGGCACCACCCCACACCAACACCATAAAGCATCCCTACAATGTCCAAGCCATTCCTTTCACACTCATCACCATTGCGGGGGGTACTGTTATGTCTCACAATTCACTGCAACTCACTAAGCCACTTCCAAAGGTGCACACAAATCTGTCCAAGACCAGAAAGTGTTGAAAATAAAGGTTTCAATGTTTGACAGCACATTAACAGAAACTTTACATAAACATTGGCTAAAACACCCAAGTGCCTACCCTTGTGTGTTGTTAGTTGGAATGATTGGACTAGGATGAGGGTGAATGTGAGGGGTGCCTAGTGAGATGGGGATGTGATAATGTAGATAGAGAGGGATGGGTGGAGGTACAAGGTAAGTTGGTTGAGTAAGGATGTGCAAGAGTAGAGCAGGGAAGGCAGAGTGATGGGGATGTGATGAGTGGCACAGCAGGATGAGGTTGAGTGTGGCTTTGCAATAACATTTCGTGATCTACTCAGATAATTGAAAGGTTTA
This sequence comes from Squalus acanthias, assembly GCA_030390025.1. Classification (NCBI taxonomy): domain Eukaryota; kingdom Metazoa; phylum Chordata; class Chondrichthyes; order Squaliformes; family Squalidae; genus Squalus; species Squalus acanthias. The sequence continues at coordinate 28,234,051 of CM059438.1, read as the reverse complement.
CGCCACTGCAGCCCGGTCCTCCTGACAACATCCCTACTTGTGTCCTCCTGTGCAATGTGCAATCAGGCTGCTTTGGTCTCCTTGGGAAGTCTCTTCCGCCCATTGGAAGAGAAGAGGACCTCCCTGCGTGCTGTTACTCCCTCCATAAGCATATGGAGGGAGTCATGGGAGAGTCTGGGTGCAGCTGTGCACCTTTGTGCAGTGCTTGTCAGTGTTTGCAGCACCTCAATGCTACAGAACACTGATAGCACAACTGTCAAAATCATTTCGCGCACGGTCCCTTTAAGGAAACCGGCTGATGACGCATCGTCCAATGATGTCATCAGACCCGCTTCCTTCAATTGGCCGGCAAATGCGCTGGGCAGGCTTAACAAGCCCAATCAACATAAAACCATCCTACAGAGTGGGCTGGAACCAGCAGCGAGGTCGGGGCCCACCCCAGCGATGTTAGCGCCCCATAATGGGCGCCACCCAATTTTTCCCCCCACATTTCTTGGTAGCATTTATTGCTGCAAATAGTCAGAAACTAACTGGCCTCAGTGGTAAACCTCTATGCTGCCTCAATTGAACAAAAATGTTGAAATCAGTTGCCTTCATCTGAGATAGCAATGGAAATATGAATAATTAGTCACAAGTTCCATTACCCACTTGGAATAGCCATCTGCATTTCCATATTTGAGATTTATCATACCAAAACTCAATTTCAGAGAACCAGGTGATGTTGCAACAACTGATTAGGATTGATTTTTTGTGTGTGTGCGCTTATATAAATTGGAATTTTAACAGCCTTGTTATGTTTAATTTGCAGTTTTATTACTGGTGCCAATCCCTATTCTCATGACATTGATTGTACTTGTAGAAATTCTGCCTCAACATGTTTGAATGTTTTTTAATGTTAATTGAATTGTTCTTAGGTTTAACAAATTAATTATTGAGGTAACTATAGTTGACTATCTTTATGGTTTGTTCACTATTCTTTAAAAATGATTTTGGAAGTAATTGTTAAGGTAGTGCTGTCAGAGTGGAGGGAAATACTGATTGGCGTATCCCAGGGGTCCCCACTGATTCTAAACTGTAGTTACAAATTGGATTCAGAAACCCAATAAAAACTGGTAAATTTGGAGAAAAAAGGGTAACATCATAGAATCATAGAATGATACAGCACAGAAGGAGGCCATTTGGCCCATTGTGCCTGTGCTGGTTCTTTGGTAGAGCTATTCAATTAATCCTGTCCTTATAGCCCTGTAAATTTTTTCCCTTCAAGTGTTTAGCCAATTCTCTTTTGAATGTCACGATTGAATCTGCCTCCACCACCCTTTCAGGCAGTACATTCCAGATCACAACAACTTGCTGTGTAAAAAAAAGTTTCCTCATGTCACCTCTGGTTCTTTTGCCAGTCACCTTAAATCTGTGCCCTCTCGTTACCGACCCTTCTGCCACTGGAAACAGTTTCTCCTTATTTACTCTATCAAAACCATTCATGATTTTGAACACCTCTATTAAATCTCCTCTTAACCTTCTCTGCTCGAAGGAGAGCAACCCCAGCTTCTCCAGTCTCACCACAAAACTGAAGTCCCTCATCCCTGGTACGATTCTAGTAAATCTCTTCTGCACCCTCTCCAAGGCCTTGACATCCTTCCTAAAGTGTGGTGCCCAGAACTGAACTTCATACTTTAGCTGAGGCCTAACCAGTGTATATAAAGGTTTAGCATAACTTCTTTACCTGGTGTCCTAGCCAATATTTATCCCTCAATCAACATAACAAAAACAGATTACCTGGTCATTATCACATTGCTGTTTGTGGGAGCTTGCTGTGCGCAAATTGGCTGTCGCGTTTCCTACATTACAACAGTGATGACACTTCAAAAGTACTTCATTGGCTGTAAAGCGCTTTAGGACGTCCTAAGGTCGTGAAAGGCGCTATATAAATGCAAGTCTTTAATTTTCTTTTTTCCGGAAGGCTGTTAAGTGCCCAATTAAAAGATGAGGTGACTCGAGTTGATGTTGAGCTTCATTGGAACAGTGTTGGAGGCCGAGGACACAGAGATCAGAGTGGGAGTGGGGCGGAGAATTAAAATGACAGGCGACCCGAAGCTCGGCTCACGCTTGCAGACTGATGGAAGTGTTCGCAAATCAGTCACCCAATCTGCGTTTGATCTCCCCAATGTAAAGGAGACCGCATTGTGAGCAGCGAATACAATATACTAAATTTGAAAGAAGTACAAGTAAATCGCTGTTTCATCTGGAACGAGTGTTGGGGGCCCTGCATGGTAGGAAGGGAGGAGGTAAAAGGACAGGTGTTGCATCTCCTGTGCTTGCACAGGAAGGTGCCGTAGGAAGGATGTTGAGGGTGATTGAGGCGTGTTGCTGAGGCAACGGTCCCTTCAGAATGCTGAAAGGGGAGGGGAGAGGAAGATGTGTTTGGTGGTGGGATCACACTGGAGGTGACGGAAATGGCGGAGGATGATCCGTTGAATGTGGAGGCAGGTGGAGTAGAAGGTGAGGACAAGGGGAACCCTATTGTGATTCTGGGAGGGAGGGGAAGGGGTGAGAGCAGAAGTGCGGGACATGGAACGGACACGGTCAAGGGCCTTGTCAACCACAGTGGAGGGAAATCCTCGGTTGAGGAAAAAGGAAGACTTATCAGAAATATTGGTATGGAAGGTGGCAAAGTCAGAACAGATGCGACAGAGATAGAGAAACTGGGAGAATGGAATACAGTCCTTACAAGAAGTGGGGTGGGAGGAAGTTTAGTCAAGGTAGCTGTGGGAGTCAGTGGGCTTCTAGTGGATATTGGTCAATCGCCTATCCCCAGAAATGCAGATAGAGAAGTCAAGGAAGGGAAGGGATGCATCAGAGATGGACCCTGTGAAGGCGAGGGAAGGGTGGAAATTGGAAGCAAAGTTGATGAAATTTTCCCGTTTGGGATAAGAGCAGGAAATGGCACCGGTACAGTCATCAAGGTACCAGAAAAAGAGGTGAGGGAGGGGACCCTGAGTAGGACTGGAAACAGAATGTTCCACATATCCCACGAAAAGGCAGGTATAGCTAAACCTTTTATTTGGTGTACAGGTTCCCATAGCAACACCTTTTATTTGGAGGAAGTGAGTGGAGTCAAAGGAGAAGTTGTTCAATGTGAGAACAAGTTCAGCCAGGCGGAGATGGGTGATGGTGGATGGGGACTGGCTGGGCCGTCGTTCAAGGAAGAAGCGGAGAGTCCTCAGGCCGTCCTGGTGAAGGATGGAGTTGTAGAGGGATTGGACATTATTTTAATATGTTTAGATAATACATTATTGGAATTAGTTTCCAACTTTATAATATTTTTTCTGCAATAGAAAAGCGAAAAAAACACTCACGACTACTTTGTATGATGTTTAAACTCACTGCTGTGTCACAAGATGACTTTAATACTTAGACCACTGCTGACATAGCTTTGTGAGACTTTTTCCTGAAGTACCAAACTGAGCTTTTCTGTCCAACTCTGTTTGGATCCTTTCAGATTGCTGACCTTGATCTGTCAGTATCCTTAATACATCAACTACTCTTTTTTTCTCTTTACACTTCCAGCAGTATTCTTATTAGATTCAAAACTATTCCCAGTCACCTTTGTGTTTCACCTTCGTGATTTAGTTCTCTTGTGGCAGCAGTAAAAATCAAACATCAAACTAATTTTTTAAGTAGGCTCCAGAAAGTCCCTGCATGTTTTCAATAATTTTCTTGTCATTTGCTCTGTCTAGCTCTATTTGGAATTCATTTTAGTTTTAGACAGAACTTGTTTTAAGTGCCAAATGTAAACTAAATTATGGAACAAAGTAAGTGTAGACACCGTTAATTTTAATTTTTTTATATATTTAGAAGGGAAAAGTTTCACATAGTTTAAAGAAATATATCAGAAGCCATATCTCGCTTCCAAATTCTGTGTAAGTATAAGATAGCAGATACCTCTGAGTGATTTACAGAGCATGTACACAATACAATTGAATAGTTCAAGTGACATAACAGATTGTGACAATGAAAACAGAGTAATTTATAGACATCAACTAAATTCCTAAATTGGATATGTGACTTTGGTTTACTTTTTAAAATGTTAACAGAGATCTCTAACATATACAGGCTATGCTATTCTTCTGTAACTATAGGGTTGCCAATGTATTCAAGAAGGAGAAAGGGATAAACCTGGTAACTATACATCATTGAGAGGTCGCACAACACCAGGTTATAGTCCAACAGTTTTATTTGAAATCACAAGCTTTCGGAGCTATCGATTGCTCCTTCCTCAGGTGAAGTAAATTAGATACAGAATCGCCAAAGCATATATAGATAGAGAACAAAGCATGTGTACCTTACAATTGCAGACCACTAAATTAAATCATCCTGACTATCTGCCGAGGTGTGATAAAGTTAATCAAGTCAGCCAGGAAGGTACCACATCAAAGACATAGCAAGATACAACTGAGACAATGAGGTGTAGTCGCAGGGGTTCTAACGTGTCAAAAGCTGCCGTCTGTATGTAAAACGAAAAGCTTTAAAATTTTTACTTTTTTACTGGGAAAATTTTTACTTTTTTACTGGGAATCACATCTGTGAACAAGCCAGCGACGACTCGAGTCCGGATCACGTCATGTATCGTGACATAAACCCAAGATCCCGGTTGAGACCGTCTTCATGAGTGCGGAACTTGGCTATCAGTTTCTGCTCGATGATTTTGCGTTGTCGTGTGTTTCTAAGGTTGCCTTGGAGAACGCTTACCTGCAGATCCGAGGCTGAATGTCCTTGACTGCTGAAGTGTTCCCCGACTGGGAGGTAACAATCCTGCCTGGCGATTGTTGCGCGGTGCTCGTTCATACGTTGTCTCAGTGTCTGCATGGTCTCGCCGATGTACCATGCCGCGGTGCATTCTTTCCTGCAACGTATGAGGTAGACAACGTTGGCCTGAGTCACATGAGTATGTACCATGTACCTGGTGGGTAGTGTCCTCACGTGTGATGGTGGTATCTGTGTTGATGATCTGGCATGTCTTGCAGAGTTTGCCATGGCAGGGTTGTGTGGTGTCGTGGTCGCTGTTATCCTGAAAGCTGGGTAATTTGCTGCGAACGATGGTACTTCTGAGGTTAGGCGGCTGTTTGAAGGCAAGTAGTGGAGGCGTGGGGATGGCCTTAGCGAGGTGTTTGTCGTCATCGATGACATGTTGAAGGCTGCGAAGAACATGGCATAGTTTCTCCGCTCCGGGGAAGTACTGGACGACGTAGGGTACCCTGTTGGTTGTGTCCCGTGTTTGCCTTCTGAGGAGGTCTATGCAATTTTTCGCTGTGGCCCGTCGGAACTGTCGATCGATGAGTCGAGCGTCATATCCCGTTCTTACGAGGGCGTTTTTCAGCGTCCGTAGGTGTCCATCGCGTTCCTCCTCGTCTGAGCAGATCCTGTGTATTCGCAGGGCTTGTCCATAGGGGATGGCTTCTTTAACGTGGTTAGGGTGGAAGCTGGAGAAGTGGAGCATCGTGAGGTTGTCCGTGGGCTTGCGGTAGAGTGAAGTGCTGAGGTGTCCGTCTTTGATGGAGATTCGTGTGTCCAGGAATGAGACCGATTCTGAGGAGTAGTCCATGGTGAGTTTGATGGTGGGATGGAACTTGTTTATGTTATCGTGTAGTCTTTTCAGTGATCCTTCGCCATGGGTCCAAAGGAAGAAAATGTCGTCGATGTATCTGGTGTACAGCGTTGGCTGGAGGTCCTGTACATCATCAACTATACATCAGTCAGCTTAATGCCAGTAATGGGTAAGCTTCCAGAGGCCATTGTATAGCATAAAATTAATACTCATATAGACAGACATATTTAATTAATGGCAAGTCATGTCTGACAAATTTATGGGTTCTTTGAGGAATGAAGGGCACATATTGATAAAGAAAATGCAATGGATGTTGTCTAGATGGATTTTCAAAAGGTGTTTGATAAGATGCCACATAGGAGGCTTGTTGATAAAATGAAGGCACATGGTATAAAAAGGAATGTGGTAGCATGGTAGATAAGAAGTTGTCTAATGGATGGAAAATAGAGACTGGTTTGTAATGGATGTTTTTGGGATTCAAGGGATGTAAACTGTGATGTTACTCAGGGGTCAATTTTGAGACCATTGCTTTGGGTATAGGGAACACTGTCAGAATTTGCAGACAGCACAGAAATAGGGAGTATTGTTAATTGCGAAGAGGATTGTGAGTGATTTCAGGAGGACATGTCCAGGTTAGTAGCTTGGGCAGATAGATGTGGAGAAATAAAAGCTGATACATTTTGAAAGAAAGAATAAGGGGAGAAAATATATACTAAATGGGAAAACTTAAAAAAGAGTAGTGGGGCTGAGAGGCTTAATGGTTCAGATATACAAGTCATTAAAAGTAGGAGGATAAGTTGATAAAGCTTAAAGAAAAAGCAAATGGAATCCTAGGTCTTATAAATCAAGGGTAGATCTTCCTGTTCTTGGCCGTATCAGATTGTCTGGGTGCAGGGAATGGAGGAAAATCAGGCAGGAAGGACTGCATGCCTGAGAGATAGTCTGCCTGATGTTCTCTCCATTTAAATGAATGGACAGAAAATTGGGTGAGCTTCTTTAAGCCACTTTCGAAAAAAAGGAAATATGCCCCAATGTTAGATATTTGATCACCAACACTGCCAATTAACAAATGCTGCTCCTTTGGAACTTATCAGGGAACATGGATTAATGTGTCTTCAATTAAATTAGCTTTTTTTCGAAATACAAAATAAATCCTCTTTAGAAGCAAACATCGAAGAGAAAATTTCTACATATAAAAATAAAAGGTGTGAAATTATACCGTTGGATAATAGTGCCTGAATGCTTCACATATTTGTCTGAAATTCTTCTCACTGCTATTTTAGCAGAGACATTAATGAATTTGAAATAAAATAATTTGAAGCAGGTTAACACCTCTGCAAAATAGAAGAATGTCATTTGAACGTGTGATGAATTCATCATTAATATCACCAATAATAACTCCTAGGCTACAGTTCTTTAAAATTCTAATCATTTGTGAATTCAAATATTAACATTCCAAGAGAATATCTACTGCACACAATAGGGTGAATTTTAACACCCCAAATGGTGGGAAAGGAGTGGGCGAGTAGCTAAAATAGAGCGGCTCCATTTCCCACTCCGTTCATGCTGATCCTGGATTTTAATGCAGCTCGCTGGATTGAAGCCCAGCAATATTAGACTTGCCTGACTACCAGTGAGGTAAGTTCGGGGAACGGGTCATGATCGCAGAGTGTGGGTCCCAGGGCGGCAGCGGGCCACATTATTTTGTGGGGCCACGGAGGAACATTCTAAACTTAGCTTTGCTGGGCCTCTTCAGCTCTATTGCCCATGGAACTGATTGGGGCATGCACACTCCAACCAGTTCCAACCTATCAAGGTCTTATTTACATCAGAGGGTCCCGATTTGCATATTAAAAGGGGCATACCACCTGAACTAGCCACGCGCTTTGGACGCCTGGCGATAGGCCCCTTTCAAAATGGAGCCAGCCACATCGGTAGGGTTAACGGGGCGGTAAGACTACCGACCCCATTGTAAGGCTGCTACCACGCCATTAACGCCAGCCGAAGCAAAATCAACCCTGTTATTTTTAGTCTTCTCCTGCAAGTGGAAAGAAAAGGAACATACAATAGAATGAGGAAGATGGGGAAAGATTTACATCACCCAAGGGTGCAGTCCAGCTCATAAGTTATGTGAGTCTCTGAACTTGCAGACTGCAGGTAGCTTGTGTTGGCAGTGTGCTTGCTCTTTGCACCTTGAAAGATTTCATGGGCCATAGGGCAAATGCATTGGCATGGCAGCAATACAGTTTACATGGACATTTCTGTGCATTTGGGAAGTTACTGAACAGTTTTAAGAGTGCCAGTCACTCTGTGATGCTGTACAAAACTTTGTGAAGTTCTGTGAACATGCTTTGTAAGGCAACATTGTAAAATGTGACAAAATGTGATAGCATTCACCATGGCAACCTTTCAGCGCTCTGAAAATTTCGTGTACATCTGCACCTACAATCTCTAGACAGGTAAACAGCATTGACTAGTTTCTTCCAACTCCATGCATGACATTCCATACTGATCGTATTAATAGGATGCCCCTTAGCACCAAAAAGGACACCCCTTCTGGTCAACACCTTCTGCAGCATGACATCCAGAGCTGCATCCTATAATAACATTATTCTACTGTTGGACTTGCTACAGAGGTTTTCCCTCAGTAACACTTCAGCTTTAAGGTGACCAGCAAACCTTTTTGACAGATAATCTGCCCCTTGACACATGTGCACATAATGTGTTAATGAACTTGCAGTACAGTATGAAGTCAGTTCAGTGCATTTCAGGTGCATGCTGCATGTGAAGAGCAGGTGGTACCAGTGCCATTGCACCAAGATCGCATTATCGACCCCTATAGGAAGATGAATTAAAATAGTTTCAAAATGGAATGCCTTCCAAGAGAAGTAAGATGCCAATATATTGTGAGCCATGCTACTGTTGCCTCTGTGTTACTGAGTGAGATCAAGGATACTTACCAGGCAGTGGTATCACACCTCTATGCTCTCCTTCTACAAGTCATTTCCTTGGACGCTGGGCTAAAAAGGTCTAGGGTCACCTCCTCAAAAGAAGACAGTGGTCTCACATAGGGAGGTTGCCTGCTAACGTTGACTGTGGCTGAGAGCAACCATCTCCTGGAATCACACACAAGACATGCAGATGATAGGAATTGATAGAGCACCCAGAAACCACCCTAGTGGCAAGTGCACATCCCTTTTTTCTGTGAGTGTATTCCAAGGCAGATTGGCTCTGCAGCTGTGTTGCTTCACAACACACCTGTGGTATCACTCCCACTTCTGAGTCAGCAGGTCATGGGTTCAAGTCCACCGCAGGGGTTGAGCACATAATCTAGGCAAACACTTCAGTGCCGTACTGCAGAAGTGCTACATTGTCAGAGCTGCCACCTTTCAAACTAAAACTGAGACCCTCTCTGCCTCTTTAGGTGGATGTAAAAGGTCCTGCATCAATATTTGAAGAAGAGCAGAGGAGTTGTCATGGCCAACATTTATTCCTCAACTCATCAAAAAGAATAGATCTTTGATCATTAGCAATTAGTCATTATGAATCATCTATGGGTACAGGCCCTCCCACGTCTCCATTCCCTACAGAATTAGCTGAGTGAGTTCCCAGGATTTGCTTTGCCTGCTCCTCCTGCTATGTTGCTTCCTGTATCCTGTTCTTGTCAGGAACTATGCACAATCTTTTCCTGAATGACAAAAGAATACTTGATATCATCAGTCACAGACTGTTTAATTTGACAACTATTTGAGAAACCTCATCAATTCTCTTATGGAATTCCCACAGTAATACTGAGGTTTCAACAAACTTACATGCAATGCAGAATTTTACATTCATTTAATTGAAAGTCTTTCACGTGCAGGTGTCACTACAGATTATTTAGTGTACAGGGTGATACGCTTAGATTTATGAATGCACTTTTAGGTTAAGTATAGGCCTACTGTCTGAGATATACAAAATATATATTAATGGCAGCTTGCAGCTATCACACTTGCCTTTACTGACCTTGTGAGGTCATTAAACCTAGTCCTGTATTGGAGTGGAGTCCTGGGGGTTAGGGAGTTGACACTTCTTACTTGTGCCACCTCTTTCCACATGTCCCTGGCTGCTGTATTGGCGGATCTCCTGCCAACTACTGCCACTATTCCATTCCTCACCCCATGTCTGTTTTAGTTAGAATAATATTTATCTCACTCTCCAAGAATGCAAATTTGACCAAAATGGGAATTCAGAGTAATGGGGGGGAAGAGGAGCAGAATAGTTTAACTAAATTTTGGAAGATAAGAATATAAACTTAACTATAACTTAACTAACATTTAAAGTAAGAATGACAGCACAGGAAGGGACAGTAATGCATGGTTCCTGCAGTATGTGGGAGCTTCGAGTAGCAGGTGTTAACTTAGACAAACACATCTACGGGAACTGAGGTTACTTGAGATCAAAATCTCAAATCTTGAGGTGGAGTTGGAGAAAATTTGACACATTAGGGAAGGAGAGAGGTTCCGGAAACAAGAGTTTCAGAGAGTAGTCCCCTTGCTGATAGATAGGGAACTTGGACTGTTAGAGGAAGGGCTGATGACTATCCACAGGTCAGGGAAAGTGAGGGGAGACAGGCTAGAGGAGGAATGCCAAGAGCAAATTACCCTTTTAACAAGTTTGAAGCAAGCAGAGAAGATAGAAATAGATGAGGCAATTAAGCAAATAAAAAATTAGTAAAAGAAATAGCATGCAAAAGGAATAAAGGGAGTAGAGGTGGAAAATCAAATAGATCAGGTATAAGCAGGGAAAAGGTTGTTTCTGCTTATGTCAGCCAAGAGACACAGCCATGACCTGTCCCATCACTCAAAGAAATTTTGTCACAAACCTCTTTGGTTGACATCTGACATCTTTCCTTACCACATACACTTTTAATTATTTTTTTAAAAATTTGACCAAATACTGTATAAAGAAGAAAGAAAGATATTTATACACGGCCACCGGACATCCCAAAGTGCTTTACAGCCAATGAAGTACTTTTGAAGTGTAGTCACTGTTGTAATGTTATAATTATCAAATAAGAAAGTATGCTGGAGAATGGAACCTATTTTCCATTTTTGCATTTAGGGTAAGCATTAAGCACTCGCAGATAAGGGTTTGCATAGATTAGATGCATAGTAAAATTACTTTTGCACTGTCCCAACAATGTGCCCTAACTGTACCTCGGAACAGCTTATTTTACTGAATCGACATTGCAATTCTGGCTCCTAAACCAATCATTCTTATTCCTCTCTGGGTGACACTGCCAAATTCAGTTTCCATCGATGCTTAACTATTAACTGTTTTGTGCGCTGGATTGGTGCCCATGAGAAAATGGATTGAGACTATCTAAACTCACTTCCCTTGAAATAATTATAACCATTAGACAAAAGGATGCTGTCATCATATCAACCTGACTGCACTCAGAGGTGAAGTAGAGTGTGCCAGCCACTGTTGGCTATATTCTCCTCTATTCCATTATTTTATCAAAAAAACAGGCTGAATAAAAGGTAGCAGAATTCCAAAAGGAAGTGCTAAGTAACTATGCATTCATGTTTACTGCTGATCAGCAGATTTATACCCTTTCAAAGGTAGCTTAATAAACATTAGTGAAATGTGATTAAAATGTCATGGTTATGATGAACTAATTTGCAGCTGCACAGTCAAGTTGAAATGTATTTTACTCGTCACTGCCATGACAGAAGTAAATAATACATAGGAGGTTTTGTCATACAGCATGACTGTAGTAGCCATTGGTGAGTATATAGTAGTGGAGAGACCACCCACAATTGTAAAAAGTATAGGTGGCACAAGATTCATGACTACCAAAAAAAAGAAAAAAGTTTGCATTTATATAGCGCCTTTCACAACCTCAGGACATCCCAAAGAGCTTTACAGCCAATGAAGTACTTTTGAAGTGTAGTCATTGTTGTAATGTAGGAAATGCAGCAGCCAATTTGTGCACAGCAAGCTCCCACAAACAGCAATGAGCTAATGACCAGATAATCTGTTTTAGTCATGTTGGTTGAGGGATAAATATTGGCCAGGACACTGGGGAGAACTCTCCTGCTCTTCAAAATAGTGCCATGGGATCTGTTACATCCACCTGAGAGGAAAGACTAACCTAGGCAGCGGGTCTACCTGGACATGGAAGGCCAGCAGTTCATGGTGAGGCCGTGGCTCACCGGGGAAGCTGTGATTGAGGCCGGCCACCTGGTTTAAAAATTACAACTTCATCTCCAATGCAATACCAGTGGCAGTAAGGGTCTCTCTCAACCATAATGCCACAGGGTACCCAAAGAGGCCATTTCAGAAATCAGCTGCATTGTTTATTTATCAGGATTGTGACTTAGAACATAAGAACATAAGAATTAGGAGCAGGAATAAGCCATGTGGCCCCTCGAGCCTGCTCCGCCATTCAATAAGATCATGGCTGATCTTTGACCTCAACTCCACTTTCCCGCCCAATTCCCATATCCCTTGATTCCCCTAGAGTCCAAAAATCTATCGATCTCAGCCTTGAATATATTCAACGACTCAGCATTCACAGCCCTCTGGGGCAGAGAATTCCAAAGATTCACAACCCTCTGAGTGAAGAAATTCCTCCTCATCTCAGTCTTAAATGGCCTACCCCTTAGTCTAGTTCTAGACACTCCAGCCAGGGGAAACAACCTCTCAGCATCTACCCTGTCAATCCACTTCAGAATCTTGTATGTTTCAATGAGATCACCTCTTATTCTTCTAAACTCCAGAGAGTATAGGCCCATTCTACACAATCTCTCATCATAGGACAGCCCTCTCATCCCAGGAATCAATCTAGTGAACCTTCTCTGAACTGCCTCCAATGCAAGTATATCCTTCCTTAGATAAGGAGACCAGAACTGTGCACAGTACTCCAGGTGTTGTCTCACCAAGGCCCTGTACAATTATAGCAAGACTTCCTTACTCTTATACTCCAAATTATTTTTACCTACTATCCCCCAGATATTCATGCTTACATACATTGTAAATATTTTATATGTTTATATGTTTATATTTATTTATATATGCCAGTTAATCTTCAATGTATTATTCACAAAAATACAACTGTTTGTCTCTGCTTGACGCTCCTTCACGAAGTTTGCAAAAGCCAATCAAAAGCAACGTATATCAATTCCCCTTTCAAATGCTTTCTCTTACTCTTTGCCCTCTTGTGCACCTTGCTTTTTTTTGCTCTTCATCTCACTCTATGCTTTCCCTCTTCTTCGAGCTTTGCAGCAACACTTGGAGGTTAATCGAGTGTAGCATCGAATGTAATAGAGCCATACCTGAGGCTTTGGCCTTCGGCCTGAGAATGTGTATTGATAGTGTGTTAAGCCATGTGTAGCTTTGTGCAACAAGCAAACTGCCTTCAGAGTACCATGTAAAATATTTTGTATCAAAAATAAAAAGACCTGTTTGTCATGCATTTGCTTAATAAATTGTCTTTACATCATCAGGACCTAGGAGAATTATTTTTTAGCAAATACAAAATCTAAGCATGTGATGAGCACAAAGGTGGGGTGTTCCATTTGACTGTAATTTTCATCAGACGAAGGTTCCATGTGGTTTGACCTAAGTACACAATTTACATACTTAGCTATTGTAATATAAATCACACAGTATTGTCGCACAATTTGCTTTTTGCGTGCCATGAAGTTATTTCAATGCATTTGTTGAACCCAAATGAAATTGTAGCTTTTTTCACTTGCAGTTCCTTATAAAGCAGGAGAATTATTGACAATCAAGTCAGAATCAGTGCTTGTAAACATAGAATATTTAACCAAGATATCTCATGCCGGGGAAGCTGCTGGTGAATCATAACTGCTATCCATCTGTTGCTGCAGAAGGAGGAATTCTGGTATTTTAACTCTTTCATCATTCGTCGAGAACACTTGACAAACTCTGGTTGAAAATCCCGAAACATAAAATCCCGAAACATTATATAATTACAAACCAGAAAGCTGAACATTACTGAATAGCAATAGCTGAAATAAGTGCAAAGCTGAAACCGTTCCAGACAACTTTAAACAATCCAAAAGTAACGTTTTATCCTCAGCCAATTTTGCAGTAAAGTGATTTCATAAACTACCCTCATCCATATCTGCTTTACAAAAGTAACATTTAACAGCATAATGCATATTTATTTTCATCTGGGTTATTTTAACATGTGATACAACTCCACCTGAGATATCCTGCTACTTTTAGTCAAACTGCTCCACGGTTAATTTGTAGGAATTAGCATACAATCCATTCTTGCACTCTTTTCCTAGATTGCACTCTCAATCTATGAACTGAACACCAGACAATTTATCTCACAATGTAATTTATTAGTATATGTAACTATTGGCAAACTTGGGATCAAACCTGCTTCATTAATTCTGATACAGTGCTGCACTGGAAACATACACTACGTACTAGCTAGGGCTGGAAATTCGGTGCATTTGCGCCTCCCATTTGCGCCTTCAGGGGGCGCTGCTAACGACTCCCGCTAAATTCAGTGAGAGTTTAGTGGTGGCGGTAACATGTAGCACCCCGCTCCGCTCCGCTGCACAGGTGATGACGACATCATCACCGTGCGCAGTGCCCCGTTTTCGCCCCACCTGCAAAATTGGCCCACGCCCCCTGAATCTCCGCCGGACAATGACAGTGACCGATTCAGGGGGCGGGAACGGAGTGGCAGGAGGCTCGCGGGGTGGTAAGTAAAGGGGAGGTGGCGGGTGGGGGGGGGAAAAAAATCGTCCTACTTGTTGCAGCCCGTTGTGTCTTTGAACGTGGGGTCCGTGCCGTGATCTGGCAGCCCGACACTCCTCTTGAGTGCCGGTCTGCTGGTACGGCACCCCGCTCCCTGGTGGTCCAGGTAGGGCCCCGCAGAGCTGTGGGCTTGGGCCCTCCCCTTTAATGAGGGGAAGAGCCCTTCCATGTGGCAGCGCTATGTGGCCCAGTGCGTAGCGCTGCAGATATTGGGGGTTAGCGCTCTAAGAAGGAGGTGGAGTGCTTGAATTAGCCCGCCACCTCCCTCTTAGGGCGCTAAAACTGAAGTTAGCGATCGCCAGCGCTATTTTTCACCAGGCGCTAAATTTAGCGCCCAGGCAATGTTAGCGACCCAAAATGGTCACTAACGAATTTTCCCCCCTTGAATTTTGAATTTTAGAAATAGAATCATAGAAGGAGTCCATTCAGCCTATCATGCCCGTGCCAGCTCTTTGAAAGAGCTATCCAATTAGTCCCACTCCCCGGCTCTGTCCCTGTAGCCCTGTAAAAAATATTCCTTTTTTATCCAATTCTCTTTTGAAAGTTACTATTGACTCTGCTTCCACCACTCTTATACAATCATAGAATGATGGAAGGCCAATGAAATTCGTAAACATATATAATAATTCTCTACGTACATTAGATGTGTATTATGCCTGTTAATGGGTTTACCAGCCAGTTAAGATTCTGAATACACTGTCCATTTAAAAGAAGCTGTAAACAACTACACTTTAAAGTTTTAAATATATATAATTTTCTGCATCAAAATGATAATTGAGAAGATCTGACAATGTAAAATATCAGATTAATAAAATAAATAGGATTCTATTGGAAATAATCAGCATTTTAGAATAAAGTGGTAGCAAATTTGAGATGATGTTAGAGGAGGTAACGAGTGAAGTCTACTTGTAATTTCAAGTTCTTTTCAAAGGTAAGTACATTTGTATTACCAGTGATATCAGTTACATCATAACATTAGAAAGTGTCGACTTTGCATATCTGTGCTGCTTAATGCAAGATGCTGGCTGTTGACATATTCTGAAAGAGATTTATACTCCGACATCATCATAACTACAAAGGGAACATGAAGGACACCATTTCCTGAAAAGCTTTCATTATCGTTGACTGCATTGATTTTGAGTCATAGATCGGCACAATCCACTTTTAATTGGTAGCTGTGTAGTTTATTCCTGGATTCAATTATTTATGAGCAGCATATCTGTACTGCCTAAAAGTAATTGACCAGAATGTTGTATAGCCAAATAAAATCAATTGTAATCTTTAAAATTTATATATAAAATGCATTATTTTACTAATATTATGGATGAGGGAACCAAATGTAATATTTCCAAGTTTGCTGACGACACAAAACTAATTGGGATTGTGAGTTGTGAGGAGGATGCAAACAGGCTTCAAGGCGATTTAGACAAGTTGAGTGAGTGGGCAAATACATGGCAGATGCAGTTTAACGTGGATAAATGTGAAGTTATCCACTTCAGTAGGAAAAACAGAAAGGCAGAGTATTATTTAAATGGTGCTAGATTAGGAAATGCTGATGTACAAAGGAACCTAAGTGTCCTTGTACACCAGTCCCTGAAAGCAAACATGCAGGTGCAGCAAGCAGGTAGGAAGGCAAATGGTATGTTGGTCTTCATTGCAAGAGGATTTGAGTACAGGAGCAAGGATGTCTAACTACAGTTGTACAGGGCCTTGGTGAGACCACACCTGGAGTACTGTGTGCAGTTTTGGTCTCCTTACCTAAGAAAGGATATACTTGCCATAGAGGGTGTGCAGTGAAGGTTCACCAGACTGATTCCTGGGATGGCAGGACTGTCGTATGAGGAGAGATTGGGTCGACTAGGACTGTATTCACTAGAGTTTAGAAGAATGAGAGGGGATCTCATTAAAACGTATAAAATTCTGACAGAGCTAGACAGACTGGATGCAGGGAGGATGTTTCCCCTGGCTGGGGGGTCTAGAACGAGGGGTCACAGTCTCAGGATACGTGGTAGGACATTTAGGACTGAGATGAGGAGAAATTTCTTCACTCAGAGGGTGGTGAACCTGTGGAATTCTCTACCACAGAAGGGTGTGGAGGCCAAGTCACTGAATATATTTAAGAAGGAGATAGATAGATTTCTAGACACAAAAGGCATCAAGGGGTATGGGGAGAGAGCGGGAATATGGTATTGAGATAGAGGATCAGCCATGATCATATTGAATGGCTCAAAGGCTCAAAGGGCCGAATTGTCTACTCCTGCTCCTATTTTTCTATGTTTCTATGTTTTCTATTAGTTAATTATGCTGGTTCAAAAAGGGTCTTTCAAGAATAAGCACAAGTCATGTTATTAATATATACAAGACAATTATGTTCTGCAAAACTTGTATATTTGTTTTGTGATGAGAAGTTTTGAAAGGTTAAAAATCTGTTCATCTATTTTCATATAATATGTGGAAGATGATTTGCTGGAAATTTACAATGATAAGTATCAGCTAAAGTAATGATAATGACAAAGTAGAATGAAAGGTGAACTATAACTGAGGATATTTCTTAATTCCTAACATATATGGAAGAAAATAAAAAGGTATAATCTTGGACAGTTTAACGCATTGCTATTTTGTATCTAGTAAAGAACTATAATTCTTCCATATATACAAGATCTTTTTTTCTCCTTCCTGTAATTTTCCACCTTTTTCTTCCCTTATCGCTCATCTTCTGAACACAGGATCTTGTGCTGAGGTACTATATCAGGGGGAAGGGGACTGCCAGCCCTCTGGTATTTCCTTCAAGGGACCATTCTTTACATCTGAATTGGAACAGTCAATATTGGTGGACCATTCTAGAGTCGCAATGCGGATTCTGCCCACTAAGGGGCACAATGGACATGATCTTCACCGCGCGTCAACTACAAGAGAAATGCAGGGAACAGCAACAACCGCTGTAAATGGCCTTCTTTGACCTCACAAAGGCCTTCGACACCGTCAACTGTGAGGGATTATGGAGTGTCCTCCTCAAATTCGGTTGCCTTAAAAGCTGGTCACCATCCTCCGCCTGCTTCACGATGACATGCAAGCCGTGATCCTGACCAATGGATCCACCAGAGACCAAATTCACGTATGGAACGGGGTCAAGCAAGGCTGTGTCATTGCAGCAAAGCTTTTCTTGATCTTCCTGGCTGCAATGCTGTATATCACCCCCAGGTGGGCGGAGGAAATGCTTCAAGGACACCCTCAAAGCCTCCTTGAAAAAGTGCAACATCCCCACCGACACCTGGGAATCCCTGGCCCAAGACCGCACAAAGTGGAGGAGAAGCATCCGGGAAGGCGCCGAACACCTCGAGTCTCTTCGCCGGGAGAAAGCGGAAGCCAAGCGCAAACAGCAGAAGGAGCGCACATCAACCCAAGCACCCCACCCACCCGCCCCTTCAACCACCGTCTGCCCCACCTGTGACAGAGACTGTAGGTCCTGCATTGGACTCATCAGTCACCTGAGAACTCATTTTTAGTGTGGAAGCAAGTCATCCTCGGTTCCGAGGGACTGCCTAAGAGAAGAGCCAATAGGGCTGCTGAAGCTACCTGCATTGTCTCTGCCACTACCACTGCTGAGATTTAACTTTGCTTTACTATACAGCTTAGTTCTAAACTAGATATTGAATTTACCCAATAAACCAGAAGTCGTGGTCCATGTGGGAACCAATGGCATAGGTAGGAAAAGGGTTGAGGGACTAAAGAGAGTTTCAGGAGCTAGGGAGGAAGTTAATGAGCAGGACCTCAAAGGTAGTAATCTCTGGATTACTCCCAGTGCCATATGCAAGTGAGTATAGGAACAGTAGGATAAGACAGGTTTACACATGGCTGGAGAAATGGTGCTGTGTGGAGGGCTTCAGATTCCTGGGGCATTGGGACCAGTTCTGGGACAGGAGGGGCCTGTACAAGATGGAAGGGTTGCACCTCAACAGGGCTGGGACCAATGCCCTCACATGGAGGTTAACTAGTGTAGTGGGGAGGATTTAAAATATTGATGCAGGGGAGAGGCACCAGGATGAAGCATTAGAGAGGCTGATACAAGGTGCACAAAGGACTGGGAGAGATGAACAGCATTAGAATAAAGAATAGTTCAGAAATAAGAGGGATCAGACAGGGTGTCTAAGATGGGTTTGGAGTGCATGTGTGTAAATGCATGTGGTAAATAAGGTTGGTGAGCTGCAGGCACAAGTAGCCACCTGGGATTATGGTATAGTGGCAATAGCGGGGACCTGGCTCAAACAAGGAGAGTAATAAGCATTTAATATTCCAGGCTACAATATATTCAGGAAAGATAGGGAAGGAAAAAAAGGGGGTGTGGCAGTACTGATCAAAGATACTGTTACAGCACTGGAAAGGGATGATGCAGTTGAGGGTTCAAAGACAGAGGGCTAGAAATTCATCTACATACTGCCTCTTCGTAGTGCCATGAAATGGCAATAAAATGGTGACCACCGCTCTTTCGCCAGCTGGTGGTGGGTCCCGCGGTGGCCGCCATATTTGTGTCCCCCTTTGCACTGTCGGTAACTGGTAGCGTCCTGAAAGAAAAAATGGCGGGTCCTACAGGCTGACAGTGGTGATGTCTGCACCTCTTAAAGGGACACACACATCGTTAGGTAAGTTTGAATGTAAGGTATTGGACTGGGTTTTTATAATTTTAGTGGTGGCTTGCTGCAATAGATATGAAAAGTTTTTTTAAGTGTGTAGGGAGTGCTGCTGGATGCTTGCAAGGGGTCAGATGGTAAATGAAGGCCTTTGAGAAGACAGAATATACTGCAAATACTCAGCAGGTCACGCAACATCCGTGGAGAGAAAAACAGAGTTCACGTCTCAGGTCAAGATGCTGCCTGACCTGCTGAATATTTTCAGCATTTTATGTTGTCTTTTCACATTTACAGCATCCGCTTGCAGAGGGAAGAGGAAGGCACAGAAGAGGAGGAAGCAGAAGAGGAGGAAGCAGAGGAAGGATGCAACCCAGACAGCCCCTTTGTGGCCGGGACATCCTGGATGGAACTATCTGCCTGCGGTCCCAGTAACCACAACCCCAATTCCCCTTTCAACATTAGTCCCACATCTTACCTTCCATCTGTTACTAACCATCACAATGTCCTCTTGGCCACGATGCTGAAATAAAAGCCACCACAAAGCAAACTTTCCAATCCACCTATATACATCTAGCCATCCAATGTGACATCAAGAAATGAACTCATCACCCATATGCATTCTCTTAGTGACTGTTTTGCTAGAAATAGCCAAGTTACAGCTATATCTGGTCACCTTAAATAATCAGGTTCGAGTGCAAACCAATATGGTGGGTATATTGTGTTTAATCAGAGTTTAAGATGGAATATAACACATTAGCTATACAGCAAAAACATACGACTGTGACAAGAAGCTGATACCGATCCGATTGGACAGACGATTGGCACACGTGAGCAATTCTCTTCTTCCTTTCATCTAGAGCCTCCTTCCCTCTCTCTATTTCTCTCTCTCTCTCTCTCTTTCTCTTCCGTCTGTCAGTACAAGCTTTTGGGAGGTCACTTTTATTCTACTTCTAGGGGTGGGCCTGAACCTGGATATTGACAAGACCTTTTGACCTATAGAAGTTCCCCTAAAACCTTAATATCCAATGGGACTTCTAGTTCTTTGTCTCAATTCTTGTGTCAAAGCCGGCCCTGAAGATGTAACACATTTTGGCCACATGTCTTTCTCTGTTTATATTTTCCCAGGGTTTCCTTCCTGTGGAATTTGTGTCTTATTTCTTTCTTCCGTATCCTTCTTTGATCTCAAGAGGCCCAGCTAGAAACCTGTTCACTTCAGAGTGTTACCTCCTTTATGACATAGCAAATGTTTACATTAACTTCCCCAAACTTCCTTCCGTTATCTTTGCAAGCAGTTCTGTTAAGCCAACTTCAAATCCTACCTTAGCATTATACATAAAATACATAAACAAGGTTCAAGTCTTAACTTAAAAACAGATAATCGCTTAGCTACAGGGAGGTTGTACCTCCGTAGGAAACCAAAACATTAGCACTTCTAAGTATTTATCTGTCCCAAGGAGACTTTCCATCTGCAATTCGAACATAACCATTTAAACACAGCATTTTTTGCGTCACAGTTTTAATCGCATAACCATATACATTTTTAAGCATCATTAGTTTCTAACAGTCCCCACCTTGAGGGTGAAAACTTTATTTTGACCTCTCATTTACGAACCTCTACCAACCATGCCAACTCTAAATTATTGGTTCGACTGTTCCGGTGTTCCAATTCTGCCCTGCCTGGGGTATCCTCTGTTTCTTCTGTCTTCCTGATATTACCCCGCATGTGGTCTCCTCTACGTTGCCTCTGATTTACGTCCGTCATTAATTCATTAGTATAGTTAGTCATGATTATAGATACACATTTGGCTTATGTATCAAAGTCTTACTACATGGTTTACATATATCAAATACACTATCATTATAAGTTGAAGCACTACCAGAGAGTGTGAAATAATACGAACCTAAGGGTGTGCTGATATATAAACCCCAATATCCTACCAGTGTGAATCATCCCCTATGCTGTCAATTTCACGATCTATTCTCGAGTTGTCTTGCTCCAAAACATAAAATGCTTTAGGGAGGAGTTCAATCACATCACGAGCTCACTGAAGTCCTCAGACAACAGGAGAATGTCGTACCCAAACTGTGCCACATGACTGTGCAGCTCATACGTGATCATACTGGCTTTTCCCACGCTCTGTTACCCACAAAACACAATTATTACAGTCACAGTTATAATTCAGTCTTACAATCATGAGTATGTCGACTAAGTACATACATTTCAAGTGACAATGATGCAGACAAAGAATACAGAAATTGTAAAGAAAGCTACAGTTTAATATCTAACCAGGAATATTTATTCTTTCACAGTTTTCAACTGATTGATAAGGTACCATTTAGCCACCTTGGCCCTCCCCTTTTTCCCAGGGAATTGCACCAGATAAACTGAAGGACTGGCCCTGTCAATAATCGGAAAGGGACCATTCCACTTTGGTTCGAAGTAATGTTGTCTTTTTCCATAGTTTAATACCATTACAACATCTCCCACTTGATACTCGAATGGTCGAACTTTCTTGTCAAAGTATTTCTTTGCCTGGCTTTTTGATTGCCTGTTTGTGTAGCTACAAACATGTTAGTTTGTTCTATGTTCTCTACCACAGTTTCAAACCATTTTAGTTGGCAATTCCCTGTACTAAGGGTGTGGCTGAAGGGGGTTAACAGATGGGCTGGCATCCACATTAGTCGCCCGGTCACAGCCTGGTAGGGTGAGATACCCGTTGTGCTATGTGGGGTGGATTAGACACATTGGCAACATACTGGACCATTTGGTGGGGTGATCTGCACAAAATTTGTTTAACATAGTTTTCAGAGTTTGATTTCCTCTTTCCATCACTCCAGATGATTGTGGGTGATGGGAGATGTGAAGTTTATGCGAGATACCCATTATCCGTTGTAGTTCGGTAAAAATTTGGGCGGTAAAGTGTGATCCTTGATCACTATCAACTTGGATTGGCACCCCCCACCTGCAGATCACCTCACCCAATAAAAGGCGAGCTGCTGTCAATGCGGCGTTTGTTTTACATGGAAAAGCCTCCATCCATTTAGTAAAGTTATCAACTATAACCAGACAATACCGCAAACCAGAAGGTCCTGTAGGTAAGGGCCCTATAAAATCAATTTGAAAGTGGGTCCACGGCCCATCGGGAGGAGAGGAATTACGCAACTGTGCCTGATTAGTGTGGGCACTTGGATTGTGCTGTAAACAGGGCAGACAACGATTCACCCTATGATTAACATCCGTCACACAATCGGGATACCATGCAAATTTCTGTAGCTTCTGAACGGTTCCATCAGCTGAATAGTGTCCTCCTACCAGGTGTGAGTGGAGGAGATCAAAAATTTCGGGTGCCATGGATGGGGGAACACAGACAACCAGGAGAACAGATGATAGCCGCCACAAGCAGGGGTTGTACATTAACAGGGGAGCAGCTTCCCCAGACTGATCCGGAGCCAATTGTGTGTCTGCAGCCCATGGAGTGGGCTGAGGTAACGGACATCCATTCTGATGCCATGCAATAACAACTACATATGGGGAATAACTGGACTGGAGGGAGGGGAGGTCGATGTCCCCACCTGGGATACTCAAGACTGACCTTAAGGTAGGGGTAGGGGCTTGCCAGAGGTCACCGTTAACAGCGGCGTCCTTAACAGCACGATCTGCCTGTGAGTTACCCTGGATATGTACGTTAGAAGAACGTGAGTGGGACTTCACCTTACCAACATAAACAGGGGCTGAATGTGAATGTAATGAGTCCCAAAGGGAAGCAAAGAGGTCTGCATGGAGCAGGGTCATACCATCAACAGTACCAAAATTTATTCCGAGCATACAGCGGTAAAGATAACAAAGTGTTAATCGCATAGGCACTATCTGACCAGACATTAACAGGTATGTCATGGGTAATTTGGATCACTGCCACCAGGGCTGCAACTTCAGCTTATTGAGTGGAGTGGAGAATGCATTTATACTTAAGTTCTCGGTCAGGCATAACTACTGCAAATCCCGTAAGGGGCTTTCCATCCCTGAAATAGGATGATCCATCAATGTAAATGTCCTGGCGCCACTTAACAGAGTAGGAGAGATGGGGTGACGGTCGAACTTCAGTGGTGGAAGTGGGCATTCATGACTTCCCCCCTCGTACAGTAGAAGCTGGGGTAATAGAGTTGTCTGCTTTGGCATTACTTCCAAATCTCTCTGAGTTAACAGAAGAGTCCAATGACTGAGTCGAGCGGAGGAGACTAAAGTGTCCCCTGGTTTCAGTAAAAGATTCAAAGGAGTGTGGGGGCTGTGGATAATTATTTTGTTCAACACGGTAATGAACGTGAAGAGCTAACCGCCCAAAAAGTGGCCAGCAGATGTCGCTCACACAAAGTGTAATTCGTCTCCACGCCAGTCAAAATGCGAAAGGCATACGCAATTGGCATAAGTTTATCATGTACCTCTTGGCACAGAACGGCAGCAAGACTCTGATCGGTGGATCCCACCTCCAGGTGGAAAGGTTTATCTTGGTCAGGACTTGTCAGGCATGTGGCTTGCATAACAGCAGTTTTAAGGAGGGTGGTATGTTAGGCTGTCCAATCACGTGCCACAGAATCCTCTTCGCCCTTTAATAGTTCATATAGGGGTTTGGCCAGCTCTGCAAATCTGGGAATAAATGAGCGCTGGTATCTCACGAAGTGCGGTTTTGGATTCAGGCAATGGTAAACGCTGAATCACATCAATCTTATGCTGGTCCGGACTGAGCCCCTTCGGTCCCACAGTAACCCCTAAAAATATCACTTCTGGTTGTAACAATCGTGCCTTCTTTGGATTAATTTTTATTCCAGCCTTCAGAAGAAGGTCCAGTACCTCCTCCATTAGTTCCATATGAGTCTGTTTGTCAGGTGTAGCAAACGAAAGGTCGTCGACATACTGCAGCAAACAATCAGGTCTCGAGAAAGGTTTAAGTGCCTGAGCCATCCGTTTGTGGAATATAGTTGGGGTGTTGTGAAAACCTTGAGGTAAACATGTCCATGTATAACTTTGATCTTCAAAGGTGAAGGCAAACTTATATTGATCCTCTGCCCGAACAGGA
Organism: Squalus acanthias; assembly: GCA_030390025.1. Classification (NCBI taxonomy): domain Eukaryota; kingdom Metazoa; phylum Chordata; class Chondrichthyes; order Squaliformes; family Squalidae; genus Squalus; species Squalus acanthias. The sequence continues at coordinate 28,209,959 of CM059438.1, read as the reverse complement.
ATACTCCAGAACCCATTTGAAATGTCAAAGGTGGAGAAGTAGCAGCTACCTGGTGGAATCTGGGGCAGGAGAGTAGGGGTCTCCCGATCAACAGGGGCATAAGCTGGGGTTACCGAATTAAGCTTGTGATAATCAATTGTTAGACGCCAGCTATCGTCTGGTTTCTTAACTGGCCAGGTTGAAGAATTAGTGGTAAAAGTGCCAGTGCGGATAACACCCTGCTTTAACAACGAATCAATAGTAGACTGAACATAAGGTTTAGTCTCAGCCGGAATGGAATACTGCTTAACAGGAGAGTGGGAGGGTCCATTAATCTCCTCATCTCCTGACATTCTACCACAATCATGTTTGGTTTCCACCGGGGCAGTTTGTCCTGGATAGGGAGGGGGATGCGCAGAGAGTGAGGGACTATTTTGGCAGATAGGGTTATTAGAAACATAGAAAAATAGGAGCAGGAGTAGGCCATTCGGCCCTTCGAGCCTGCTCCGCCATTCAATATGATCATGGCTAATCCTCTATCTCAATACCATATTCCCGCTCTCTCCCCATACCCCTTGATGTTATTATTGCACTGGGCTTTTCTTGTTAGATCGTCCAAATTAATAATGGGATTCCTGGGTTTAAGGCGACTGACAGCTGCAACAGCCGCCATTTGTCTCCCCAGTATTCCCTTCAATTCCATGATTTGCAATTCGCATTGAGTATGGTTGACACTCGCCAGTGGGGGTTTCTCAAGTAATGCTCTCAAGGCCCCCCTGGCGTCCTCAATTTGTGAGATCAGGGATTCATTTTTAATTTCTAAAGCCTTATTATACTTATAGACCTGATGGTGGCGTCTTGAAGCAAGTCGTGCTTTATCTGCTGAGGCTTGCTCCTGACGTAGAAGGGCACAGGTTGTGACGTGTCTGTCCTGCCAGTCCTGTAACTCCCTTTCAAGTTGTGCATTTCTCTCTTTAGGAGGACAACTTTGCCTCCCAAGCGAATGGCTCATATGCGGGCTGCGTAAGCTAGCCCATTTCTGGCTTCCTTAACTTTACATTTCTTCGCATCTACCTGGGACGCTATCTCGCCCCAAATCTCAGAGTAACTCTTCTCGCTCTTCTCATCACCCTGCACTATCTCGATTACCACTTGGGCCCCCGGGGCCTCTAAATTATCCGAGAGACTGTTCGTAACTTTATCTCTAAAATACGCAGCTGCCATCCCGATAACAATGCCTAGTATCCATATAAACCGAAACCGTCCTCAACTCTTTTCGACCATGTAAGTGTAAAAACTTAATTGTAATAATGTAAGGGCAAATCAGTTGTAATGTTTAAGATTAGTTGAACTGCTTAAAGGACTATAGTAAAGGTCAAAGTATCTCCCGAAGGCTACAAGCCGATGGAGACAGGTGTATAATTAGGTAAAGACCAGCTTGCTTGGTCTGCGGTATAGACAATGCAGACACTGCAGAACAAAAACGTGAATCATTGTTTTCTGTAATAAACTAACCTCGAATAGGCGTAAGAATGAAACCTTGCAGCGCAGATGGCTGACCACTATTAGACAAAAGCAGAAGTAAAGGATGGGTTTCGCTAACATTGTAAGATTCTAATCAGTTGTTTTTAGAGACCCTAAGGGTCGCTCATGATGTAATAACTGTGCTGATGTTTGTATTTTCTGGCTTCTTGAAGTGTATAAAGAAGCTCGGCTGCGACTATTAAATTGAGAAGCTGGTCACTAGACCGCGAGGCTATGACCCTTCTCCCAGAGCACTTTGAATAATAAACTGTGATTTTTGCTTTGAGACAGACTCCAGTGAATTAATTTTTCACCAACAGACCACAATAACCCTTTTGCACTCCTGCCTGACTTCGCCAATTTGTTAGAAATAGCCAAGTTACGGCTATATCTGGTCACTTTAAATAATCAGGTTTGAGTGCAAACAAATATGTTGGGTATATTGTGTTTAATCAGAGATTAAGATGGAATATAACACATTAGTTATACAGTAAAAGCATAGGACCATGACAAGAAGCTGATACCGATCCGATTGGACAGACGGTTGACACACGTGAGCAATTCTCTTCTTCCTTTTGTCTAGAGCCTCCTTCCCTCTCTCTCTCTCTCTCTCTCTCTTTCTCTTCCGTCTGTCAGTACAAGCTTTTGGGAGGTCACTTTTATTCTACTTTTAGGGGTGGGCCTGAACCTGGATATTGACAAGACCTTTTGACCTATAGAAGTTCCCCTAAAACCTTGATATCCAATGGGACTTCTAGTTCTTTGTCTAGATTCTTGTGTCAAAGCCCGCCCTAAAGATGTAACACATTTTGGCCACATGTCTTTCTCTGTTTATATTTTGCCAGGGTTTCCTTCCTGTGGAATTCGTGTCTTATTTCTTTCTTCCGTATCCTTCTTTGATCTCAAGAAGCCCAACTAGGAACCTGTTCGCTTCAGAGTGTTACCTCCTTTATGACGTAGCAAATGTTTACATTAACTTCCCCAAACTTCCTTCCGTTATCTTCGCAAGCAGTTTTGTTAAGCCAGCTTCAAATCTTACCTTAGCATCATACATAAAATACATAAACATCGTTTCAAGTCTTAACTTAAAATCAACAGATAATCGCTTAGCAACAGGGAGATTGTATCTCCGTAGGAAACCAAAACATTAGCACTTCTAAGCATTTATCTGTCCCAAGGAGACTTTCTGTCTGCACTTCGAACATAACCATTTAAACACAGCATTTTTCACGTCACAGTTTTAATCGCATAACCATGTACATTTTTAGGCATTTTTAGTTTCTAACAGTCTTGTGTGTGCCTTTGCCTACCCTACTGATGTCATGCAGTGCTACCCCAGTGGCTGCAGCATGCTGCTGACTTTCAGTGGGGGCCACTGCAAATGGCCTTGCTGGTTGACCTTGAGGAGCTGGTGGCTGGGAGTGTCAAATCAATCTTCTTCTGCTCTTGTTCTTCTTCACTCTCCTCTCCCTCTTCTTGGTCACCCACTGGCTGGGAAGGCTGCATTTCTTGGGTGTGTGAAATGAGGAAGGCACAAGGGTGGAGTTATAGTGACGGGAGGGCAGGAAAACATGAGGTGCATGCCAGAAGGAGGTATGTCCCTGCCAAGATGGCCTGCACCGTCTCTTCCAAGAGGGTGAGGTGAGGTTAGGAATTGGAGATGTGCCTCGTGATTGGTGCAGGTTGTTGGTAGGTGAGTGATTGGGGTCATGCATTGAGCAGTGTGGGACACTAGTGGTGCAGTTGGTAGGAGACGGCTTTTGAAGATGCATTCTCTGACCTTGACCTGTGGTCTGAGGTCATGAAGCTTCTCTGGGCACTGGAGCCAGATGGTGGGTGGCAGTGACGGCCTCGGTTATGTACTCCCACCTCATTCTTTCTGGAGGGCCTCCTGGCCCCTGTGGGTAGAAGGCCTGTCTTGCGGTGTTGACCCCCTGCACAAAGCTAAAGTGCTGCATGCAAGACCCTGGATGCCCCTTCCCTAGCTTGCTGAGCCATCTGTGGTAGTGTTGAGGCAGTTTTCCCATTTTCTGAGGTTAGGAAGGTAATTCAACTTGATACCAAAGTCATAGTGAAAGATAAGGCAGTTGAGATATTCGATGGGATAAAAATTGATAAAGACGATGTAATGGAAAGGCTGGCTGTACTTAAAGTAGATAAGTCACCAGGACCAGATGGGATGCATCCTAGGATGCTGAGGGAAGTAAAGGTGGAAATTGCGGAGGTACTGGCCATAATCTTTCAATTCTCCTTGGACACGGGGGTGGTACCAGAGGACTGGAAAATTGCAAATATTATATCCTTGTTCAAAAAAAGGGTGTAAGGATAAACCCAGCAACTACAGGCCAGTCAGCTTAACTTCGGTGGTGGGGAAGCTTTTAGAAATGATTAACATTAAAATTAACAGTCACTTGGGCAAATGTGGATTAATTAAGGGAAGCCAGCATGGATTTGTTAAAGGCAAATCATGTTTAACTAACTTGATTACATTTTTTGATGAGGTAACAGAGAGGGTTGATGAGGGCAATGCGGTTGATGTGGTGTACATGGACTTCCAAATGGCATTTGGTAAAGCACCACATAATAGGCTTGCCAGAAAAGTTGAAGCCCATGGAATAAAAAGGACAGTGGCAACATCGATATAAAATTGGCTAAGTGACAGGAAACAGAGAGTCGTGGTGAACGGTTGTTTTTCAGACTGGAGGAAGGTATATAGTGGTGTTCCCCAGGGGTCGGTACTAGGACCACTGCTTTTCTTGATATATATTAATGATTTGGACTTAGGTGTACAGGGCAGTATTTCAAAATTTGCGGATGACACAAAACTTGGAAGTATAGTGAACAGTGAAGAGGATAGGGATAGACTTCAAGAGGACATAGACAGGCTGGTGGAATGGGTGGACATGTGGCAGATGACGTTTAATGCAGAAAAGTGCAAAGTGATACATTTTAGTAGGAAGAATGAGGAGAGGCAATATAAACTAAAGGGTACATTCCTAAAGTGGGTGCAGGAACTGAGAGACCTAGGGGTATATGTGCACAAATTGTTGAAATGGCAGGGCTGGTTGAGAAAGCAGTTAAAAAAGCAAACGGGATCCTGGGCTTTATAAATAGAGGCATTGAGTACAAAAGTAAGGAAGTTATGATGAACCCTTATAAAACATTGGTTTGGCCACAACTGGAGTATTGTGTCCAATTCTGAACACCGCACTTTAGGAAGCTTGTGAAGGCTTTAGAGAGGGTGCAGAAAAGATTTACAAAAATGGTTCCAGGGATGAGGGACTTCAGTTACATGGATAGACTTGAGAAGCTGGGGTTATTCTCTTAGAGCAGAGAAGATTGAGAGGAGATTTGATAGAGGTGCTCAAAATTATGAGGGGTCTAGACAGAGTAGATAGAGAGAAACTGTTCCCATTGGTGGAAGGGTCGACAACCAGAGGATACAGGTTTAAGGTGATTGGCAGAAGAACCAAAGGTGACATGAGGAACAACTTTTTTACACAGTGAGTGGTTATGGTCTGGAATGCACTGCCTGAAAGATTGGTGGAGGCAGATTCAATTGTGGCTTTCAAAAGGGAATTAGATAAGTACCTGAAGGAAAAAAAATTGCAAGCCTACAGGGAAAGGGCGGGGGGATTGGGACTAGCTGAAATGCTCTTGCAGAGAGCCGGCATGGGCATGATGGGCCAAATGGCCTCCTACTGTGCTGTAACCATTCTATGATTCTTCTATGAAGAGGTGAAAGTTCACATTTGGGACTTCTTTTTAATGTTAAATATTTTTTAAAGGCAGAAAGGGCTGAAAACTGCATTGTTTAACTTCATTTTAATTTGTATTGTTTCAGTGTGCATGGCCCCTTTAATTCTTAGACCTCTTCATTACCCACAGTTCCTTGTGAGCTCCACAGCCTCGCTTCCAGAGGCAGTGGGAAGCTGCAACACCGCACCTGGACAGGAACTTCGTCTCGGATGCCTCCAGCAATGCCACCAGGACGGCATTGCATGGCAGGTAAGCGCTGCACCAATAATCTCCATGCCCCCAGACCAATTTTGCCTCGTTAGTGTTGTGGCAATTTTCAGCCGCCGTTAATGCCAGTTGCTGGTGACACCGGCAATTTTGCTGGCGAACACGAATTTCTCCCCCAGAATCTATTTGGTTAGAATTAAGGAACAATAAAGAATAAACACTTGCATTTATATAACGCCTTTCGCGACCATCGGACGTTCCAAAATGCTTTACAGCCAATGAAGTACTTTACTTTTTTTAAGTGTAGTCGCTGTTGAAATGTAGGAAAATGCAGCAGCCAATTTGCGCCAAGCAAGTTTCCACAAACCCTCCTCCAGTTGAGTATTTTCACATTTGATTGTTCCTTGTCCTTTTCCATAACTATTCTAAACCTAATGATATTGTGATCACGGTTTCCTAAATGTCCACCCTCCCCCCCCCACCCCCGCCGAAACATGCTCCACTTGCCCCACTTCATTCCTCAGAACCAGATCTAGCACTGCTTCCTCCTTGTTGGGCTGGAAATATACGGATCAAGAAAGTTCTTGTACACATTTGCCCTTAACTCTGTTATTTTCTCAGTCTATATTAGGATAATTGAAGTCCCCCATTATCACTACTCTATAATTCTTATATCTTTCTGTAATTTGCTTGCAAATTTGCTCCTCTATCTCCTTCCCATTATTTGGTGGCATATAATATACACCCACTAATAGGTCCTCTGGCTAATCAAAGGAGAGGTGGGGCCAATTAGGGACCAAAAATTAGATCTTCTTGTGGAGGCAGAGGGTATGGCTGAGGTATTAAATGAGTACTTTGCATCTGTCTTCACTAAAGAAGAGGACACTGCCAATGTCACAGTAAAGGAGGAGATAGCAAACGAATTGGATAGGATAAAAACCAGATAATCTGTTTTAGTGATGTTGGTTAAGGAATAAATATCAGCCAGGACACCAGGAATAATTCCCCTGCTCATCTTCGAAATATTGCTATGGGATCTTTTACGTCCATCTGAGACAGTAGACGGGGCCTGAGTGTAAAGACGGCACCTTCGACAGTGCAGCACTCCCTCAGTACTGCACTGCAGTGTCAGCCTAGATTTTTGTGCTGAAGACAGAGGTAAGGGTGCTACCAACTGAATCATTGGCTGACACACTAGAGGACCTATTAGTGGGTGTATATTATATGCCACCAAATAATGGGAAGGAGATAGAGGAGCAAATTTGCAAGCAAATTACAGAAAGATGTAAGAATTATAGAGTAGTGATAATGGGGGACTTCAATTATCCTAATATAGACTGAGAAAATAACAGAGTTAAGGGCAAATGTGTACAAGAACTTTCTTGATCCGTATATTTCCAGCCCAACAAGGAGGAAGCAGTGCTAGATCTGGTTCTGAGGAATGAAGTGGGGCAAGTGGAGCATGTTTCAGTGGGGGGGTGGACATTTAGGAAACAGTGATCACAATATCATTAGGTTTAGAATAGTTATGGAAAAGGACAAGGAACAATCAAATGTGAAAATACTCAACTGGAGGAGGGTTAACTTCAGTGAGTTGAAAAGGTATCTGGCCCAGGTGGATTGGAATCAAAGATTGGCAGGTAAAACAGTCAATGAGCAATGGGAGGCCTTCAAAGAGGAGATCGTTCAGGTATAGACTAGGCACATTCCCATGAGGGGTTGAAAGGATAATTACTAGTCCTAGCTCTTTTCGGGCCACCCCGGATCATGCATATTCCCCAAACGGTCTAAAAGTTCAGACTATCTCTCCCTAAAGGAAAGGAACGACTTGAAGATGTTACCGTCCTCCAGATAGCACTTTTAATAAGTTTAACTAGACTGTAACCTTCTGGATATTATGAGGGTCTGGAAAACCCCCCCCCAGAATTCTGCAACTCCTCACAAAAGAGTGTACAGAGATTGAGTTTGCGAGTTTGATATAGAAGTACTCTGTGAGACAATTCTAAAAATATATAGATTTATTAAAGAACCGACATTTAGTTAACAGTTGGTGAGTCAATCGCAACTTTAACAGTTCAAAATACAAATAGCTTACAATTCTATTCTCAGAGATCCTTATTCTCAAATCTTAACTTCGTTACATTTTTACATTTCTATTTATTCTTAATCCAGAATATCCACCAAAATCAAATAAAAGTACCTTTTGATCCCCGAGACTCAAAGAGTTAAAAACTTACAGAGCCTGCCTCTGAAGCTGAGAATCGCCTGCCCGTTCCAGCGACTTCTGACTTCCTATCTGAAGGCTCTATATTTTATACCCTTTTTGCAGTGGCATATTCTTTGAAGTTTTCTGCTGATGTAAGCTAATCATCTCCAGTCATCTTTCTGTTGACTTCTTTCTAATCTTACTGTCAGCTCAGCTGTTAACTTGCAGAATTCTGTCTCTACCTTTAGGTGTGTAGAGTTTCGCAATTATCACGATTCAAAATAACATGAGAGAAGCAGATTCAATTGATCAGTTTTATTAAACGAAATGCTGTCCTGATAATAAAGGACACAGAACCTTTAAAATGGCCACCGCGCATCGTGGCAGAAGCTTCCAGAAACACAGTGGGCAGACAAGATGGCGTCGAATATACATTCAATATGAGATTGGATCATACTCGGTAAACATTGATAAAGACAGGATGCAACCCGTTTGCATTGTGAACAATAGCAATGATATAAGTGCTGGAATCGTTTTCCTATGCACAGTAAGGATCATTGAACTGGGCCATCGAGGCCCATCCAGACACATCAATACACAAATACCACCCCGGCTCAACAATGAGAGAGACATTGGCGGGTGATTAAGCAAGTTTTCGGGGGGCCCCAAAACCAGTCGAGGAGACGATTCATACACATCCTGGCTGGCTCTACAATGGGGAAAACATTAACGGATAGTTGGCCAGTTTCAGGTGCTACCGAAACCCGTTAAGAAGATAATCGCCCCATGCTGGGAGTTTTAAGCGCCAAAATCACACAAAGGATAAACATTTAGATTTGAGCGGGAGATAAAGCGGACACAACAGTATAACTATAGAGGACAAATGTCCATCGCTCTCTTATTCCCTTGACTCTTCCTGAACTCGCTTGACTTTTGGATTCTTGATTTTCTCTCTGGACTCTGTGGACTCTTGACTCTTAGCCGTACTGGTCGGTTATTCGAGTGTTGGGTGGAGCTCAATTGGAACGAGCCGCCTCGACAAGGGCAAGTAACAGGGTACACCATCCTGAGTGTCGGTAAACGGTGTCTGGACCCGGAGGCCCGAGAAGACGAGAAGAGAAGAAGACGAGAAGAAATTCTACGTGCCGCCACGGTCAGTAAACCCCGACCGCGCCCGAAAATATAACTACAATAACTTTCCTTTGAATTCTACCGACTTCTACATGTACCGCAACACAGGAAGATCCTTCTTTGAATTCTAAGACGGTTTGCGTCCATCGACTGCTTCATGACAACAGGGAGTCTGGCCTGCTTGTCGCAGCAGCGAAAGTAAACAAGTGGGGTGCAGAAACCCTTCCAAACACGTGACAGTCAGGCGCTGCAGCGAAACGAGCTGAGTGCCTCACTTTAAAATCTCCGAAGTAAACCGAGTGGTGAGCATGATTTCCGATCCTACAAATCCAGACGTAGTTTAGGTATTGTTAAGGGAGGGTGGTTTTTAATAAGGTTAAGGTATAATGTGTTCCCCTTTTTACGATGTGCCGTGTGTTCTCCATTTCCATAGACCAAGCTTTATGAACGTGTGTATACTTGTACCCTCTTTGATTTGCGCCTATGACATGTATTTCATGATTTTAGACGCCATGCAATAAAGATTTTCATTTCGTGCTATTCAACCAGGTCTATTTGAGTTTTTCTCTGCATTACTGCTCCTTGCATCTAAGTCCAGGTGTCAGAACCGTAAGGGCGAGTGGGTCGAACCACTCACAGGTGCTTATTGCAAAAAGGCTGGCCGGAGACAAGAGCAAGCAATAGTATAGGCAACGAAGGCCTAACCTCGCACCAGTACCATTGAAACCCCTTACAGGTGTTCAAATTTGATGCCATTCTTACGAGGTCTTCTATTGAATTCTTAAATCAGTTTAGCTGCTTGTAAGCCAGACTTCGCGTCTCCTTGTGTTCCAAGTTCAATACATAAACAGTGTGATTGCTTGGTACATCTATTGATGTAATATTTACAAAGTCTTCTGTTTGTACCTTTTACAATATGTAAATCAAAAACACTTCAACTGAGTACTTAATTGTTTCCCCAGCCATCTTAATTGGTTATATTACAAACTTATGTTTCCTGTCTTTCATTTGATGTTACTTTTTACAAAGACACATGGTTTTTTTTATGTTCTGTGTTTCTGTTCGAAGTGTTAGTTTTTAACACTTTAAACTGGGTATAGCTAATGTGTTGGTTCCAAACTGCAGACTTCTTGGAACCAACTCTTTGCTTCAATAGGGCCATTGTCTCAGTGTTAACAACCATTTCCCATTTCAAAAGCTTGTATGGTGTTTACAGCTTTGTGTCAACAAGCTCATCTTATCTCAGAAGCCTGTATTTACAGCTTTGTGTCATTGAGGCTTTTAGATCCTTAAACCCAGTTTGTCATATTTTAATAATGTCAGAATTCTGTTCATAGGATGGTGTATTTTTCTGAAATATGGCTATTCCTTTACAGGATAAAGGAAGGGCATCCAAAATTAGAACACCCTGGATGGCTAAAGATATAGAGGATAAAATGAAACAGTAAAAGGAGGCTTATGACAAATGTTAGGTTCATAATTCAGTAGAGAACCAAGCAGAATACAGAAAGTACAGAGATCTGAAAAAGGAAATAAGAGGGGCAAAGAGAGTCTATGAGAATAGATTAGTGGCTAACATAAAAGGGAACCCAAAAGTCTTTTATAAACATATAAATAGTAAAAGGCTAATCAAAGGAGAGGTGGGGCCAATTAGGGACCAAAAATTAAATCTTCTTGTGGAGGCAGAGGGCATGGCTGAGGTATTAAATGAGTAGTTTGCATCTGTCTTCACTCTCTTCTCTTAGGCAGTCCCTCGGAACCGAGGATGACTTGCTTCCACATTAAAAATAAGTTCGCAGGTGACTGATGAGTAGAGGATACTGCTGATGTCACAGTAAAGGAGGAGATAGCAAACAAATTGGATAGGATAAAAATAAATAAAGAAGAGGTGCTCGAAAGGTTGGCAGTGCTCAAAGTAGAAAAGTCACCCAGCCTGGATGGCATGTTGAGGTAAGTAAGCTGGATATTAAAGACTCTACGCACAATCTTCCAATCCTCACTAATATAGGAGTGGTGCCAGAGGACTGGAGGATTGCAAATGTTCAAAAAAGGGGAGAGGGCTAAATTCGGCAACTACAGGCCAGTCAGCCCAATGTCGATGGTGGGGAAACCTTTAGAGACACTAATCTGGGAAAAAAATTAATTGGCACTTGGAAAAATATGCATTAATAAATGAAAGCCAGCATAGATTTGTTAAAGGCAAATCGTGTTCGACTAACCTGATCAAGTTCTTTGATGAAGTAATCGAGAGAGTTGATGAGGGTAGTGTGGTTGATGTTGTGTACATGGACTTTCAAAAGGCGTTTAATGAAGTACCATGAAGACTTGTTAGCAAAATTGAAATGAGAAGTCGCACAACACCAGGTTATAGTCCAACAGTTGTATTTGAAATCACGAGCTTTCGGAGCGCTGCTCCTTCGTCAGGTAAAGTGAGGGAATACAAATCAGCAAAGCATATATAGACAGAGAACAATGTGTTTCTGACTGCCCTCCATCACACCTCGGCAGAGATACAATCAGTCAGGAAGGCATTACATCAAAGACACAGCAAAATACAGCTAAGACAATGAGGTGGGGTCATAGGGGGTCCAACGTGTCAAATGCTGCAGTCTGCAGTTAAGCTTTTTACTTTTTTTAAAAACTGGAAATCACATCTGTGAACAAGACAACGACGACTCGAGTCTGGATGACTCGACCGGGATCTTGGTTTCATGTCACGCTACATGACGTAGAGTCATCCAGACTCGAGTCGTCGTTGTCTTGTTCACAGATGTGATTTCCAGTTTTTAAAAAAAGTAAAAAGCTTAACTGCAGACTGCAGCATTTGACACGTTGGACCCCCTGTGACTCCACCTCATTGTCTTAGCTGTATTTTGCTGTGTCTTTGATGTAATGCCTTTCTGACTGATTGTATCTCTGCCGAGGTGTGATGGAGGGCAGTCAGAAACACATTGTTCTCTGTCTACATATGCTTTGCTCACTTTACCTGACGAAGGAGCAGCACTCCGAAAGCTCGTGATTTCAAATAAAACTGTTGGACTATAACCTGGTGTTGTGCGACTTCTCATTTTTGTCCACCCCAGTCCAACACCGGCATCTCCGCATCATAGCAAAATTGAAGCCCATGGGATTAAAGGAGTAGTGGCTGCATGGATAAGAAATTGGCTATTGTACAGAAAGCAGAGAGTAGTAGTGAACAGTTGTTTTTCAGACTGGAGGGATGTGTGCAGTGGTGTCTGCCAGGGGTCGGTGTTGAGACCACTGCTCTTTTTGATATATAAATAAATGACCTGGATTTGGGTATATAGGGCATAATTTCAAAGTGTGCAGATGACACAAAACTCAAAAATGTAGTAAACACTGAAGAGGATAGTAACAGACTTCAGGAGGACATAGACAGACTGGTGAAATGAGCAGACACATGGCAGATGAAATTTAATGCAGAGAAGTGTGAAGTGATTCATTTTGGTAGGAAGACTGTGAAAAGCAATATAAATTAAGTGGTAGAATTTTAAAGGGGGTGGAGGAAGAGGGAGACCTGGGGGTGTATGTACACAAGTCTTTGAAGGTGGCAGGACAAGGTGAGAAGGCTGGCTAAAAAGGCGTCCGGGAAACTTGGCTTTATAAATAGAGACATTGGCCTAGAAATTCGTGGCCGCCACGAAACCTGCCCGTGCCACTGCGGCCATGGGTTAACGGCCGCCGAAAATGGTGGCGCTGGTAGGACTGAAAAATTGGCGCTGGGGACTAATGATAATTAGCCCAGTGCTAAACTCACCGTGTAACTCCCTCCTGGTGGCGTTCATCCCAGCATCAGGCCCCAATGTGGCATCCACAAGTAGCATTGAAGCTTCGAACAGCCTCTGAAAGCGAGGCTGTGAATTCGCAAAGCATTGTAGGATCTTAAAAAGGCAATGCATTGTCATTTTCTTAAAAGGGCAATGCCTTCTGAAATGATAAAAATAAAAATGATGTAAAAATATCCAGTTTTCAGCCCTTATAGCTCAACTGCCTTCTGACAAAAAATAACATTAAAAATAATTCCCAAATGGAAGTCTTCAGCTCTTAAAAAAATGGGTAAAGTGGTTCAACAATATCACAAATGGTTCAGTAAGCCAGGGAAGGGGCACCCTGGGTCTCGCACGCAGCACTCCAGCTTTGTGCAGGGCGTCAACACTGCAAGATAGGTCCTCTACCCACAGGGGCCAGGAGGCCCTCCAGAAAGAAGGATGTGGGACCAGATCACCGAGGCCATCACTGCCAGCAGTGTTGCCCCCCACTATCTGGCTCCAGTGCCCAAAGAAGCTTCATGACTTCAGACCAGTGGTCAAGTTCAGTGAATGCATCTTCAAAAGCCGTCTCCTACCAACTGCATCACTAGACTCACACACTGCTCAATGCACGATTCCCCCACCCCCCAGTCACTCACCTACCAACAATCTGTACCAACCGCGAGGCACACCTCCCATTCCTAGCTTCACCTCATCCCTTGTAGAAGACAGTGCTGGCCATTCTTGACAGCGGCATGGCTGAGCCCTTGGCCAGTGGTGGGGCTGAAAGGATACATGATGCCGGTATCCTCTTACGTTATCCTCCTCCTCGCATGCACCTCTTGCTTTCCCGCCCTTCCCTCACCACAACTCCACCCTTGTGCCTTCCTCATTTCACACACCTAAGAAATGCAGCCTGCCCAGACAGTGGGGGGAGGGAGTGGGGGTGGGGGAGAGGGAGGGGGAGGAGGAGCAGAAGGAGAAGAAGAAGAAGAAGAAGAAGAAGAAACACCGTCACTTGATTTCACACTCCCAGCCACCAGCTCCTCAAGGTTCACCATCAAGGCCATCTGCAGTGTCCCCCACTGAAAGTCAGCAGCCTTCCACCAGCCATGCTGCAGCCACTGAGGTAGCACTGCATGACATCAGTAGAATAGGCAAAGGCACTCACTAGACAGTCACTAAGAGAATGCATAAGGGTGATGAGTTGATTTCTTGATGTCATATTGGATGGATAGATGTAAAAGTTGGATTGGAAAGTTTACTTAGTGGTGGCTTTTATTTCAGCATTGTGGCCAAGAGGACGCTGTGATGGTCAGTAACAGAGGGAAGGTAAGGTGTGGGACGAATGTTGAAAGGGCAATTTGGGTTATGGTCACTGATAACGCAGGCAGATGATTCCACGTCGGATATCACGGCCAAAAAGGGGCTGTCTGGGTTGCATCCCTCCTCCTGCTTCCTCCTCTTCTGTGTCTTCCTCTTCCCTCTGCGAGTGCATGCTGTAAATCTGAAATAAAAGCATGAAATGCTGGAAAGACTCAGCAGGTCAGGCAGCATCTCGACCTGAGACATGAACTCTGTTTCTCTCTCCACGGATGCTGCCTGACCTGCTGAGTAGTTCCAGCATTTTCTGTTTTTCTCAGAGGCCTTCCTTTACCATCCGAGGCCTTGCAAGTGTCCAGCAACACTCCCTGCACATGTAAAAAAATGTTTAACATGTATTGCAGCAAGCCACGACTTCAATATCAAAAAAATCCAGTTCAAAAGTTTAAATGCAAACTCACCTGCAAAATGTGTGTGTCCCTTTAAGAGGTGCTGACAGTGCTTCTGTCAGTCTGCTGAATGCTGGGTTTTCATGGCAAGCTTAGGACCCAGCACTGAACTCAGCACGAAGGTCCAAGTTCGCCAAGGTGACGTTAAGTTGGCATGCAGTCACCCTCTCTTAATTTACATTTCCAGAGCCAGCGCTGCTATCGGCAGTGCTAAGGCTCTCACCACAATGCCGGCCGCTGGGTCCCACGCCACAGAAGGCACTAGAGTGGCGGCCACCATTTTTAGACCGGCTCGCGATGACTCGTGGCAGTAAGTGGTCCAATTTCTAGGCCATTGAGTACAAAAGCAAGGAAGGTATGCTAAACCTTTATAAATCACTAGTTAGGCCATAGCTGGAGTACTGTGGCCAATTCTGGGTACCACATTTTAGGAAAGATCTCAAGGCCTTAGAGAGGGTGCAGAAGAGATTTACTAGAATGTTACCAAGGATCAAGGACTTCAGTTACATGGAAAGACGAGAGAAACTGGGGTTATTCTCCTTTTAGAGCAGAGAAGGTTAAGAGGAGATTTGATAGGAGCAATAGTGATAGGGGGTTCATTAGTTAGGGGAACAGATAGGCGTTTCTGTGGACGCAGGCATGACTCCAGGATGGTATGTTACCTCCCTGGTGCCAGGGTCAAGGATGTCACTGAGCGGCTGCAGGACACTCTGAGGGGGGAGGGTGAACAGCCAGAGGTAGTTGTCCATATCGGTACCAATGACATAGGCAGAAAGAGGGATGAGGTCCTGCAGGCAGACTATAGGGAGATAGGAAAGAGATTAAAAAGCAGGACCTCAAAGGTAGTAATCTCCGATTACTCCCGGTGCCACGTGCAGGAATAGAAGGATAGAACGGATGAATGTGTGGCTGGACAGATGGTGCAGGAGGGAGGGCTGTAGATTCCTGAGGCATTGGGACCATTTCTGGGGAAGGTGGGACCTGTACAAGACAGACAGGTTACACCTCAACAAAGCCGGGACCAATATTCTCGCGGGGAGGTTTGCTAGTGCTGTTGGGGAGGGTTTAAATTAGCTTGGCAGGAGGATGGGGACCAACATATAGGAGTAGAAAAGAGGAATAAGGTGCATAAAAGTGTGAGTGTGTTGGATAGTACTAGAGAAGAAAGTAGTACTAGAGGCGGAAGTAGTACCATATTAGATAGGAGCAGACTAAGAAAGACTACGAAAAATTCAAAAATAGGTTTAGAATGCATGTACGTAAACGCACAAAGTGTGGTGAATAAGGTTGGTGAGCTAGAAGCACAATTAGCCGTGTGGCAATATGATGTTGTGACAATAACGGAAACGTGGCTTAAAAACGGCGAGGACTGGGCACTTAATATTCAAGGGTACAAGGTGTTCAGAAAAGATAGGGGAGGAAAAAAGGGAGGTGGGGTGGCAGTGCTGATCAAGGAAGACATTGTAGTGTTGGAAAGGGAGGATGTTCTTGAGGGGACAAGGACAGAATCCATTTGGTTAGAGTTGAGGAGCAAAAAGGGTATGATCACACTATTGGGGGTATTCTATAGACCTCCAAATAGTGAGAGGGAGGTAGAGGAGCAAATCTGCAGGGAAATCGCAGAGATATGCAAGAGCTATAGCGTGGTGATATTGGGGGACTTTAATTATCCAAATATCGATTGGGATAATGCTAGGGTAAAGGGAAAGGAGGGACAGGAAGTTGTGAAATGTGTTCAGGAGAATTTCCTTGTCCAGTTTGTTATTTACCCAAGTGGGAAGGAGGCATTGCTGGATCTGGTGCTGAGGAATGAGGTGGGCCAGGTCGACCAAGTGTCTGTGGGAGAACACTTGGTTACGAGTGATCATCAAATCATAAGACTTAGATTAGCAATGGAGAGGAGCAAGGAACAATCTAGAGTGGAACTTCTAAACTGGTTTAGGGCTAACTTCAATGGGATGCGAAAGGATCTAGCCAGGGTAAAATGGAACCAAAGACTGACAGGAAAAACTGTAACGGAACAATGGATAATCTTTAAGGAGGAGCTGCTCCAAGTACAGGTTAAGTACATTCCAACAAGAGGGAAGGGTAAGGGAACCAAAGCAAGGGCTCCTTGGATGACGAGGGAGATAGAGAAGATGATGAAACAAAAAAAGAGGGTGTATGATGCATATTGGGTGAATTCTTCAAGGGAGAACCAGACCAAACACAATAAATTGTGAGGGGAATTGAAGATAAAAATAAGATTAGCAAAGAGAGAATATGAGAGTAGAATGGCGGTTAACATAAAAGGGGACCCAAAAATCTTCTACCGGCATGTAAACAGTAAGCGGGCAGTAAGAGGCGGGGTGGGGCCTATTAGGGACAAAGAAGGTGATATATGCTTAGAGGCGCAGGGCAAGGCTAGAATACTCAATGAGTACTTTGTATCAGGGTATACTAAGGAGGTGGATGCTGACAAAATATCGGTAGAAGTGGAAACTTAGAAGCAATGGAAGGGGTGAAAATTGATAGACAGGATTTACTAGAAAGGCTAGGTATGCTTAGAGTGGATAAGTCGCCTGGTCCAAATGGCTTGCATCCCAGGTTGCTAAGGGAATTGGGGGAGGAGATAGCGGAAGGGCTTGCCATAATTTTCCAATCTTCCCTAGATGTGGGGGAGGTGCCTGAGAATTGGAAAGCGGCAAATGTGACAGGGTGTAAGGACAATCGTAGTAACTACAGGCTGGCCAGTTTAACATCAGTGGTGGGTAAAGTTTTAGAAACAATAATCAAGGAAAAAATTAACAGGCACTTGGAGAGGTTTAAGCTAATTAAGGAGAGCCAACACGGATTTGTAAAAGGCAGATCGTGTTTGACTAATCTAATTGAATTTTTTGATGAAGTAACAGAGAAGATTGATGAAGGGAATGCAATGGATGTTGTCTACATGGATTTTAGGAAGGCGTTTGACAAAGTACCACATAGAAGGCTGGTTAACAAAATTGAGGCTCATGGAATAGGTGGGTCAGTGGTAGCTTGGATAAGGAATTTGCTTAAGAACAGAAAACAGCAAGTTGTGGTAAATAGCTGTTTTTCAGACTGGAGGATGGTAGACAGTGGTGTTCCCCAAGGGTCAGTGCTGGCGCCACTGCTTTTTTTGATATATATTAATGACCTGGATATTGGAATACAGAGTAGAATTTCTAAATCTGCCGATGACACCAAACTTGGGGGTGTGGCAAACAGTGAGGATGATACCAATCGACTGCAACAGAACATAGAAAGGCTAGCAGAATGGGCAGACAAGTGGCAGATGGAATTTAATACAGAGAAGTCTAAGTTGATGCATTTTGGCAGAAGGAACAGGGAGAGGCAATATACACTTAATGGCATCGTTTTAAAGAGTGTGCAGGGACAGAGGGACCTGGGAGTTAATGTGCATTGGTCCCTGAAGGTGGCAGGACATATTGAGAGAGTGGTTAGCAAAGCATATGGGATCTTGGGCTTCATAAATAGAGGTATTGAGTACAAAAGTAGGGAAGTTATGCTGAACCTTTATAAAGCACTGGTTAGGCCACAACTAGAGTATTGCGTCCAGTTCTGGTCACCATACTTTAGGAAGGATGTGAAGGCCCTTGAAAGGGTGCAGAGGAGATTTACCAGAATGGTTCCGGGGATGGGGGATCTTATCTACAAGGGCAGGTTGGAGAAGCTGGATTTGTTTTCATTAGAGCAAAGAAGGTTGAGGGGTGATTTGATAGAGGTGTACAAGATTATGACGGGTTTGGATAGGCTAGATGGGGAAAGGCTGTTCCCACTAGTTGATGGTACAAGGACGAGGGGACACAGATTTAAGGTTTTGGACAAGAGATACAGGGGGGATGTGAGGGAAAACTTTTTTAAGCAGTGAGTGGTGAGGACGTGGAACTCGCTGCTGACAGAAGTGGTGGAAGCGGAGACAATCAATGTTTTCAAGGGGAGACTGGATAGGCACTTGAGGGAAAAAAACTTGCAGGGCTACGGAGATAGAGCGGGGGAATGGGACTGACTGGATTGCTCTACAGAGAGCCAGCACCGACTCGATGGGCCGAATGCCCTCCTTCTGTGCCGTTATGACTCTATGGGCTCGATTTTGCCAGTGTGGGTGGGCTGGGGCGTGTCAGGTGGGATTCGTGTCAGGACCCCGACTCCTAAGTGAAGTGTTGAAAAATTTCGATTTTCCCCTAATTGGGCAATTGATTTCCTGCATGTGGGAACCACTGGCCCAATGAGTCTTTTCATACAAAAAGTCGCCTCCGATGACATCATCAATGCTGTTGGATTTAAGGCTTGCAAGCAGCCATGATTCTTCTGGAGACTGGAAACGCTTTGGACATTGTATGAAGGACTTCATTTACCGACCATGTCCACCAGCAAGCAAAAGTGTGCACCTCGCTTTGATGAGCCCTCCCTCCAAGCTCTGGTGCAGGGAGCAAGATCTAATAAGGAGGTGCTCTTCCCTTCCTCAGGGAGAAAAAAGCCACCACAACAGACTAAAGCTGTGTGGCTGCAAGTGGCCCAGGAGGTCAATGCCATCTCTATGTGCCGCAGTGCAGGAAGAGGTTTCATGACCTTCTCCGCACAGGAAAAGTGAGTATGACTTTCCCATCACCCTCAATCTGATCCCCATTGCCTCTCCTCACCAGCACTCAGCTTTGCCAACCTCTTCCTCCACATCCCACTTGACACTGACATCCCTGCACCCTTACCCATTCCCTCTCTCTCTATGGTCACATTCACTTAACTATTCGACCATACAGCCCTCACACTCCCTATCACTGTGACGCAATGACAACAACTTACAACAAACAGGGAGGGCCCTTTGTCTCCTTCTAAGCATCTATGCTATGGATTCTCTACACTCACTCCTTCACTCTCACTCAAACTCCACTTGTGTCCCTCATTGCAGGAAAAGAGAGCCCACAATAAGAGGGAAAGAGCGAGGAAAGGAAGAGGGCCACCCTCAGTAGCCCAGCTCACCACCTCGGAGGAGGCGGCCCTGGAAATTGCCGGGATCGAGGAGGATTCCCAAGTGGGGGAAGGACAGGCGGGCGCATCACAGCAAGCTGGTGACAGAATAGTTTGGCATCTCTCTCATTGACATTGCATGAGTGACTGATAATGATTCTGATGCTCTAACAGATTGACTTATGATCATCTGCACAATTCAATGTGCATGCAACCTTTACCTCACATCTCGAACTCTTTCCTTTACTCCCCCACAGGACCATCGACAACCCCCGTCCCCACTGTCCAGGAGGAAGAGCCTGAGCTTCCAGACTCCTCAGAGGAAGCTGCAACCTCTGAGGGCACAGCGTCAGCAGAATTAAGCGCACCCTGCACCAGCGCAGACACTCACACCTCAGTGGGAACTTCGGGACATAGAGTTGAGTTGTCACCTGGTGTATCACAGCTCATAAGTGAGCATCAGCAGATGGTGGAGACAGGGACAGCATTGGAGAGTCCTCGTCGCAGTGGAGAGGACGCTCCCAGCTCGGCTCCGCTGCATGTCGACCCTGTGCCTCCGGGTCCATCCAGAAGGAGAGCAGTGCTGGAACTCCAGGAACAGGTGCAGGAGTCTCTGGCAGTTTTTGTCTCCAGGGTCGCTGCGAGTGTGGAGCGAATGGAGGAGTCCATCGCTAACATGAGCAGAGCCTTTGTGGAGGCGTTAGCGCATGAACGCATCACCACGGAAAGGATGACAACCTCCTTGGAAAGGATGGCTACCTCCATGGTAAGGCTGGCTACCATAGAGGAGAGGATGGCTACGGTAGAGGAGAGGATGGCTACGTCCATGGAGGAGCTTAGTCGCCAGGGTATGGAAAACATGGTAATTGTTCAGAATAGACTGACATCTCTTGAGGAGCGATGGTCAGCTCTTGAGCAAACAAACCAGACCTTCATGCAAGTCCGCTGGAGTAGGACTTCCAGTGCAGAAACGGGTCCTCATGGCCCCCCTGAAGTGCAGCAAGGTGCTGTCCAGCCACTTGCTAGCTCTGAAGTGGGGCTGACCCATGAGAGGGATGTTGGTGGCATACAACAAGGAAGTGGGGGCTCCTCTCCAAGTGCTCACACGACCATGCCACTGCAGAGCCCTCGGTCAGAGCCCCACCAGAGTCCTCACCCAACTGAGATGGGCGTCTCAACCCCTGCACAGCCGCAGGAGCAGCAGACTGTTGCCAAGCCCTCACAGGTTCGCAACCCCAGAGGACACCCGCCAAAGGTGTCGAGACAGGAGCAGCAAGAAAGTGAGCAAGGGGCCTCCACATCTGCTGAAGCCACAGGGGAAGCACCATGTAGGAGCACGCGTAAGAGGAAGATAATGCACAAGTAGTCACAAGGGTAGTCACTTGGGTGTAATGTTGTGTTTAATTTTGAAAAGCCATCAGTTGCTTATTGTCATAAAAAATTCTGATGGCAAACTGTTGCAGTTGTGGCGTGTGTCATTTCGCTAATGGGACTTCCACATTGAGGGCTTAGGGCGACTTGCAATTGTCAGTATGGTGGTCAGAGTGATAGGAATCCGCAGGTTCTTGGCCATTGTCGATGGTCTGATAAGAAGGTGTGAGGCAAAAGTGTTTGATTGTGCAGGCTAAGCAAATCTGGCCAAGATGTGTGCGTCCCTTGCATCCCGGGCAGCAATGTGGCCGCGCGCTGGCGCCTTCTGGCCTGTGCAGCTTCAGGTGGGTGAGCAGCAGCTTGGCGCCCCTGTTGATGCTCCTGCTGTTGGTGCTGTTGTTCATGGTTCTGCTGCTGCCACGGCTGGTCTTCGTCCGAATCTGATGTCCAGGAGGAAAGGAAATAAATGGTTCCCATGCTTCTGGTATATGCCTCAGTTGAGGAAGCGCTCAGTCAAGGTGGTGAGAGGGGTTCCCCAGGAGGTCACACTGGAGATGGGTGTCAGGCTCCAAACTTCCACAACAATGGGTATGCCTGCTAAAAGTTCCCCCAGACCTGAGACAACAAAGTTCTGCCACCTGCAAATGATGATTGCTGAAAACTCCTTTTTAATGGTGGAGCTGCAACTGTTAGTAAGCAGTCCACTTGTGAGGCCGCCAGGATTCACTGGCGTGTTCCAGAGGAGACGTGCAGGACGTGGGAAAAGTGGTAAAATCAGAAAGGCCTCTCAAAATGGGATTATAGAGGCACTTAACGGCAAACACGCATTTGGGAAAATTGCTCGGAGGCGGGATTGGGCCCGCCCGCCTTTTTTTGCGATTTTACCACCTCGCACGCCTCCAATCCCACCTCCTCGGGCCTGGCAAAATCAAGCCCATTGACTCTATGACTAAGTGTTCAAAATCTTGAAGGGTTTTGATAGAGTAAATAAGGAGAAACTGTTTCCAGTAGCAGAAGGGTCGGTAACCACAGGACACAGATGTAAGGTAATCGGCAAAAGAACCAGAGGAGACATGAAGAAAATAATTTTTATACTGCGAGTTGTTATGATCTGGTTGCCCTGCTTGAAAGGGTAGTGGAAGCAGATTCAATAATAACTTTCAAAAGAGAATTGGATAAATACTTGAAGGGAAAATTTGCAGGGCTATGGGGAAAGAGCAGGGAAGTGTGACTAATTGGATAGCTCTTGCAAAGAGCCGGCACAGGCACAATGGGCCTCCTTCTGTGCTGTATCATTCTATGATTCTAACTGAACCCAATATATCTTCTGTGATTCTATAAGCATTCAGGGAGCTCTTAAAGAAAAGAAAGAACTTGCAATTAAAGGTTTAATGGCTTTCAACTAATTAACAAGCCAATATTATGGATTATATATTACTACAAATAAAATTATTCTAATTTACATAAAGAATTGTGTAAAATTCAAAGAAAGGAAAACTTAAGTAATATATTGGCCCAAAATTTGCAATCGGAGGTTTCCCACGGGTGGATGCCTCCGACCTGTAAAAAATCTACGATTTTACCCAGGAGGTATGGAGACTTGCGATCCTGGGCCTCTCCGGGTCCGCGCGGGCAGAGCCCCACGTATCCCGGGGGCGCATGTGGTTCGCAAGCGCCACTGGGATCACGTGGGCCGGCCCAACCAATAACAGAAGGGAATCTCCATTCATACTTATGGGAGGTCCGTACCTACGGAAACCCCATAAGCATGAATGAGGATCAATTAAAAAAATATACGAACACGTGAAATAAATGTTTTTAAATTACATATTTAAAATTAATTAAAATGCCATTTAATTAAATATATTAAACAAAAATGGAATTTTTTGAAGAAAAAAAATTATATGTTTTAACAGGGCTAAAAATAAACTTACCTTATTGGACAGGGTTTTTAATGTATAAATGAGTGATAACATTTTATTTTTCTATTTTTTAAAACACTTATGCTGGTAAAAGCAGGCCTTACGCCTGCTTTTACCAGGCGTAAGAATTTCACGGGCATTCAGCGGGCAGAAGTTGGGCAAATAGCGCAACTCTCCACCCGCCGAGGCCCATCTCCCAGGGATATAGAGGATCTGTCAAGAAGATTCTTGACAGATCACAAGTTTCGGGTTTTAGCGCATGCGCTTCGCATGCCTAAACCTGGAACTTGCGTGGCCCCTACGGGCGTGTACACACCTCATACGCACCCATAGGGGTCGCAAAATACGGCCCAATATTCTCAAAAAGAAGTACAGCTTTAATCCATTACTCTGCTGGATAAGTTGAAAGTGATTCTGGTCCAAATAATGAAGTGGATAATGTTATTTTTAATGGGCCAGAAATTCGGTTTTCCGGCTTCCTGCGGGTGCAAGCATCGCGCGCGTACTTACCTACCTGCGCCTGCCGTTGTGTTTTGGCCCCACGAGAACGTCAGGTCCTGGGCCTCCTCCAGCTGCCGGCGCGCAGTGCTTGCGTGTCCCAGGGGCGCAGTTAGTTCGAAGTGTCCCCTGGGATCACGAGGGCCATGGAGAGCCAATCCTAGCAGGGCATTTTCATTCATAGATTTGACAGGAAGACCTGTCAAATCTATGAATTGAAATCGGCCCCAAAACCAGACTTAAACTTCAAATAATTTTTTTTAAAAACATCACTTTTTAAAATAACTATAAGTTAAATAAATTAACTTCTTTAAACAAAAATTTTAATTTTTGAAAAAATTAATTATACTTTTTAACAGTGCTAAAAATAAACTTACCTTTCTTTAAAGTATCTAAAAAAGATAAACCTGTTGAAAAAAAATTTTAATTGTATTTAATTAACCACTTACCTTGTTAAAAACAGGTCTTGCACCTCCTTTTTAAAACCGCAGCTTCTTCCATACTTACCTTCCCGGAGAAACCTGAAAAAAAACCGAAGTTCGCTGCGTACGCGCAGCCTCTCCCGCGCACGTGGTTCACCTCTGAACCCCTCCCTTCACAAGACCAAAAATGTGTGGGTTAGGTTGATTTGGCTATGATAAATTGACCCTAAGACCAGAAGTTCCGGTTTCCCGCGCATGCGCAGTGCATGCAGGAAACCGGCACTTCAAGTGGCCTTACGGGTGAGTACACAGCGCGTACTCACCCGACAAGCGCCGAATCTCTGGGCCAATATATTATTGTATTATGTAAATTGAATAGTTACAAAAACGCTGGACTGGTTAGATTGAACATATCCCCAAAGAAACAAAATCATTTAAACAAATTATGTATTTTTTTTAATCACCCTTAAAGTTCTGAAATATAAACAGAAAATGCTGGAAATACTCAGCAGGTCAGGCAGCATTTGTGGAGAGAGAAAGAGAGTTAACATTTCAGGTTGATAACATTTCATCAGAACCTGAAAATGTTACAGATGTAACAGGTTTTAAACAAGTACAGAGGCAGGGAAAGGGGGAGGGAAGGAAAGAACAAAAGAGAAGGTCGGTGATAGGATGGAAGGTAGGAGTGATTAAATGACAAAATTGATGATGGTGCAAGGCAAAAGGGGGTGGTAATAGGACAAGTAAAGAGACAAAAGATGGGTCTAGAGGAGCTATTAATGGCAACAGCTGAATCATTACTGTAATATATGTGGGTAGAACAAATGAAGGACAGAGACAGGATGAGTTGTTAGTCCATGTGCTGGCTTTAATAGGCCAGAGCGAACTGAGCATGCTCATACTAAACCTATGTGACAAACCATGTGATAATACATTACACTGCTTTCCCCTTAAAAAAATGTACGTATTCCCCTCTCAAATACAACAGAACTATGGTCCCAACTTTCCCAGCAATACACGTACCACATAACAAAAACTCCTGGATTATTTTAAAAATCAACTACAAATCAGTTTAATAAGAGGTTTGCGGAGCATTCCTGATCTCCTTACAAAAGGTTTTGGTGTTCAACCAATTTTCAGGCTGCTTTGTTCTGGTTCTGAACTCAAAGGTGATGCCTGTTTCTATCTCAGATTTGTTTGAACCCGGTACTTCAGTTTTTGAAGTCTGAACTGAGTCCTTTTGAGTCTCATCTGCAATCTCAGTTGCATTCAAGGGAAGGTCTTTGTCAACTGCATCTAGCATGAAAATCTCACCTTCACTCGCAACATGAGTACTCATGTGGCAACCTGGACAAGACATCTGCGATTGCATTTTGCTTTGAAGTGAGATATTCAATTGAGTAGTCATATTGTGACAACAACACTGCCCAACGTTGCATTCTTGATGCAGCCATTGCAGGGATGGCAGATTTGGGCTCCAATATTGCTAAGATCGGTTATCAGGGTTATCACGGTTACCCTGATCGGTTATCAGGGTGAACTTTCTGCTGATCAGGAACTGTTGGAATTTCTTGATTCCAAACACTATGGCGAGTGCTTCCTTTTCAATTTGTGCGTAGTTTCTTTTGCTCTTTGTGAGGGTTCGCCATGTGAACGCAATTGGTTTCTCTTGGCCATCATCCAATACATGGCTTATTACAGCTCCCACACCGTAGCTAGAAGCATCACACACTAACTTAAGCGCACACTCGGTGTCATAGTGCACAAGTAGAGCATCGCTAGAGCGACTTCTCTTACAAGCGTCGTAAGTTTCTTGTTGCGCTTTTGTTCACTTCCACTGAACATTCTTCTCGAGGAGCTCGTGCAATGGAGCTAACATGGTCGCTAACTCAGGCAAGAAACATGCGTAGTACTGGACCATTCCAAGGAAAGATCTTAACTCAGACACCTTCTGTGGCTTTGGAGCATTGATGACAGCATCAACTTTTTCCTTAACTGGTTGCAAGCCATTTGCATCAACTTTCAGACCAAGGTTCACAACCTCGGGCTGCACAAAAGCACATTTGCTCCTTTTCAATTTGGCATTGTGGGAATTCAACCTTTGAAGCACTAAATCTAACACTTCTAGATTTTCTTCCTCACTGCTTATTGTGATCAGCATATTGTCTTGATTGCATAAGCAATTTAGAATTCCTACAAAATCTTATCCAACGTAGCCTGGAAGATTTTGGGGGAGGCCTTTACACCATATGGCAGCTTGGTGTATGAGTACAGTCCCTTGCGTGCGTTGATAGTGCGATGCTGTTGACTCTCTTTGTCAACATTCAGCTGAGCGTAAGCGTCAGACAGGTCAAACTTGGAGAAAACCTTTGACCCAGAGAATGCTGCATACAAATCTTGTGATGTAGGTAACGGGTACTGCTCATCATCAACCGCTTGGTTAATATTAACTTTGTAGACACCTCACAAGCGTACAGATTTGTCTGCTTTAGGTACTATCAAAATCGGGGTAGCCCATTCACTTTTGTCAGTTTTTACTGGCATTCCGTTCTCTGAGTTTCTCTAGCTCTTCCTCCACCTGACTTTTCAACGCATAGGGGACCGGCCTTGCCTTACAATAGATAGGCTTCACATTGAACTTGATGTGGATATGCGCGTCATACCCAGTGATGCCCTCATAACGGTCTGTGAACATGCTTTCGTACTTGGTCAGCATTGTATTGAGTCGCTTCTTTGAAGCATCTACACTGAAGATGTTTTTCCAGTCTAGTTTTAACTTTCTCAACCAGTCTTTACCCATGAGGGTTGGCCTGTTGTGTAGCTCGCTACAATAACAGGCCAGCTTTACTGACTGGCCTATCTACTGAACATTACATTCCATTTGTCCACATGTCTCTAGGATTTCTCTGGAGTATGTTTTTAACTCTACAGTACTCTTTGTAAGTGATATTTGATTAAACTTACTCTCATATGTGCCCTTACTCATGATAGAGCAGTCCGTGCTGTGTCGATACACATATCAATATATTAGTTATTGATCAAAAGTTTTGTATGGAAGTCTTTCTCACAACTGTCAGCGTTGCCGCTAGTGGCATAGATACTGTAGATGCCTAGTTCTTCAACATCAGGTGTGTTCACTTCAATATTGTGAACTCCTCCCTTTTGTTGTCGCTGCTTTGCATTGCCACTAGAATGGTTCTTACTTCCTGCTTTCGATCTAGCTCTGCAAGCTGTTGAAAAATGGCCTTGCTTCTGGCAATGAAAACACTTTGGGCTGGATTTTCAATGACCCGTGGAGTCGGGTTTGGAGGCGTGTGGGGGGTTAAAGTTGCAGATTCGGGGGTCCCGACCCCATCCCGACTCCATTCCACCTCCACGCAATTTTGACAAAATCGGTCGCGGGGTTCCCGACTCCGTCCCGCCTCCAAGAGGCGGGAGAGGCCATTAAAGCCCTTAACAAGCCCTAAATTGGCTCTGTAATGCCATTTTGAAACGTTTTAGCTAGTTTAACCCTTTTCCGACGTGAAGTACGCCTGATGTGAAACACGCCAGTGAAACCTGGCGGGAGCACAAGTGGATAGCTGACTATCAGCTGCAGGTCCACTATTACAACGGAGATGTGATGCTGCATTGAATGTCTTCAGAGACTGCCTGGGAGGACTTGGTTGCAAAAAAAATTCTCTCTCTCTCTCTCTCTCTCTGAGATGCTGCTCATTTTGCATCCAGGTCCTCTCACAGCAAAGGCCAGGCAATCTCTGAGACCAGGCAGTCTCTGACCTGCAATGATGACATCATCAGAGGCGACTTTCAGACTGAAACCACTAATTGGTTGATGGGTTCCCACATGCTGGAACTCAATTGCCCAATTAAGTGAAAATTGCATCATTCATCCACATTAATCTGGAGTCGGGGGGGGCAACACGAAATGCGGGTAACACGACCCCAAGACAAAATCCAGCCCTTTGAATTTCTGTATTGGCAGGACTGTGGTGAGTGATTTCCATTGCAGCGATAACAATTCACTGAACTGCTCTCACCGACATGCTTTTGACTTGGTCTCACAGCTTTAGGTTTGGCGGTGGCTTTGTGACTGTAGACCTCAGCTGCACTCGTCACTTGAGTTCGACGGAGCTCCCTAAAATTCTTAGATGCTATCTCCATAGATAGGGCAATTTTGTATGCTATGTCAAACATTAGGTTCGGAGTGTTCGGTAACTTGGACTGTGTGCGCTCATCCACCAGTCCACACACAAACTTATCTCGTAACACACGATCCAAAAATGTGCTGAAGTTACAATGGAAAGACAGGTTTTAAGAGCTACAATGTACTCACTGATGGTTTCACTTTGTTTTTGGTTTCTGGTACCAAACTTATAGCTCTCTGCGATTTCTAACGGCTTTGGGTCAAAATGGTCTTTGAGTTTCTCGACAATGTCTTCAAACGACGCATCCTTTGCTTTCCCTGGCGCGAGTAGGTTTGTCAATGTTCCGTAGACATCTGGCCCGATCTCAGTTAGAAAAATTGCTTTCTTCCGTTCACGAATTACTTTATTTTGAGCTTGAACATTCTCATCTGCGTCTTCGGTCTCAATAATGTTATTGGCCCTAAAAAATCATCTCCATCCGCTCAATGTAAGAACTGAATGGTTCGCGAGCTCGGTCGCACATGCCGAGGCTTCCGATGAATCCTGTAGGTACGGCCATGATTGTCCCGATCCCATCGAACAGTGACTCAACACGCTACCTGTGTACCTTAAACTTATCCACTCGAAGGTTGAACACTGTGTTCTTCCATGGTCCCTAAAAATGGCTTTGGCATCCCATTCTCGTCACCAAAATTGTAATATATGGGTTGCTAGTCTATGTGCTTGCTTTACTAGGCCAGAGCGAACTGAGCATGCTTATACTAAACCATGTGACAAACCATGTGATAATACATTACAATTACCAACACCTGCTTATCAAAAAAATGGGCACAGTTGTTATGATCTGAAATTGCTGAACTCGATGTTGAGTGCATAAGGCTGTAAAGCGCCCAATTGAAAGATGAGCTGCTGTTCCTTGAGCTTCATTAGAAGAGTGTAGGAGGCCGAGGACAGAGATGTCAGAATGGGAGTGGGCCGGAGAATTAAAATGGTAAGTGACCGGAAGCTCAGGATTTAGCTTGAGGACTGAACGGAGGTGTTTAGCAATGTGATCACCCAATCTGTGTTTGGTCTCCCCAATGTAGAGGAGGCCGTATCTTGAGCAGTGAATACAGTATACTAAATTGAAAGAAGCACAAGTAAATCACTGTTTCACCTGGAAGGAATGTTTGGGGCCCTGGACGGTGGGAAGGGAGCAGGAGAAAGCACTCCTGTGCTTGCATGGGAAGGTGCCGTGGGAAGGGGAGTGGTTGTTGAGGGTGATGGAAGAGTGGACCATGGAGGGAATGGTCCCTTCGGAATGCTGAAAGGGGAGAAACATAAGAATAAAATAAGAAAAGGCCAATCAGCCCATCAACCCCATTCTTTCAACAGATTTCAACATGCACAATTTACCCTATCATAGATTCTACCCCATCCATTTAATCTTCTGAAGAAACTCCTTATTCCCCAAAGATAATTTATAATACGCAGGTGTCAAATCTAGATAGAAATTTGAGTAATAGATTCAGGGTTACTGTAGGTTTTTTAAAAAATTGTCCAAAGTATATAGGCCAGGAATTTCCTCAGAGCTGCTCCCGATCTGCCACTGTAACTTTGCTGGAAGTGCTTCAGAAACTCTATTTACACGTGCAAACGAGGTTCCTGATGCATTTCTCGCAAAGTTACGATGTTGGAGTGGGAGCGGCCCATGGAAATTCCCGGCTATAGACTTTGTAATTGGCAAGATAATAAAGTCCTGTCAGTGATGTTATTGCATGAACATTTAACAGACTTGCATCATATTCCTCTCTCCATTATTTTAATGGACGCATTAATTCAGTCAAATGAACAGGTTTACAGCTCCGTTAAAACAGCACAACACATTAAGTGTGTGCCCAATGCAGCACGAACAGTAATTTCTATCCAATTTTGTCAAAGAATGAATAAGGATGAGTTGAAAAGCATGAAATTAAAGTATGAATTATAATTCAGAAGTGTTTGCAGCAAAACAATACACTGTGAATAAAGTTTATCATAAATACTTAATCCGCTTGCATACCTTTTATTGGCCCCTTATTGTTCAATCTGTTCTTGGCCAGTATTTAGTTTCCGGACAATGCTTGAGTTGGTAGACATAAATGAGATACAAAAAGAAATGAATGGGTTAGAAATAGTGACAGGTAACAGAATGGAGCAATATGTTTAGAGCCTAGGAAATAAAGTATTAATTAATGGTATATGTCTGCAGCATGACAAAATATATCATGCGTAAGCAGAGACATCCTCTGAAGAAATGCCTATTGCTTTCCATGATGCTTTCCAGGTAGACAATCTGAATGTTGTTCACATTTTTTCTACAATTATATTTTATGAAGCTTAAAATGACCAACTGCATCATGTATCTTTTCTCTGAAGTCGCTTTTGTGTTAGAGAACAAGCTAGTTACTTTTTACCAGAAGTAAAACAGACCTGCCGGGTACTAATAATTTTATAATTCTGCCCCTCAGAGGTCAGACTGAGAATTCAAAAATGGCCATCAAGATTAGTTTCTGTGGTACACACTGGCCTCTCCTGGTTTTGCACAGTATTGTAGGCATTATTCTTTTTCTGCCACAGGTCAGATGTTTCAATATCAAAAACAAATCTAAAATGCATGCTATTTTGTACATCTAATCCTTCTAATAAAGGTCAGGGCATTTTAAGTGTAATTGAATAAAAGAGCTTGGTAATAACATGATGAATATGAACAGCATGGCAAGCTTTTTCTCTCAGTCTATAAATAGTTTATAGTGTTTAAAATAATATTTAGAAAGATGCATAATTGAAATACATTAACATACAGTTCTGGTGTTTAATAGATTTAAAACATTGACTAGGAAATATATAAAATGGGATAGAGGCTTTATAAAAAAACAGTATTGTAGCTGGAGATATGGAAATATGATTGAAAACAACATTTTATACCAGAATAATTTAACAGATTAGAGTTTGGTATTGTTGATGAATAAAGAACAAAAATTCCAATTCTGTATGCTCTCACGAAATAATTATGCAATAAAAATAATCGACCACAGTGCTACTCAAAATTGACATTTATAATATAGCAGAATAAATTCTGGCTTATGAATATTGAGCCTTTGAGTATTTTATCATGATCTCCATTTAACAGGTGCTATCAAAATGTAACAGGATTTTGACTTTTTTTAAACTTTATATTGATGTTTAACAGGAAGAAAGGATTTTACTGCAAAATGATGCACTGTTTTGCTGGGATATTTTATATTAAGTTCATAGTCTATTTAACACATTTTATTTGAAAGGGAGCAATTGAATCTAGGGCCGCGATTTCGCCAGCCATGGCAAGTCCGGTGCAGCCGGAGTAGACAGCAGCCTCAAACTCAGCACCCATCTTCATCCCGCCTCCTCCAAGTGATTTTGCCCTGATTGGGCTTGTTAAGCCCGCCCTGTGAGGTTCCCAGCCAGTTAAAAGGAAGCGAGTCTGATGACATCATCTGATGACACGTCATCATCCGGTTTCCTTAAAGGGGCCATGTCCACATTCATTTTGACAGTTGTGCTGTCAGTGTTCTACAGCATTGAGGTGCTGCAAACACTGACAAACACTGCACAAAGGTGCACGGCTGCACCCAGGCTCTCCCATGACTCCCTCCATATGCTTATGGAAGGAGTCACAGCACACAGGGAGGTTCTCTTCCCTTCCTATGGGCGGTAGAGACCACCCCAAGACACCAACGCAGCCTGGTTGCATGCCAGGAGGACACAAGCAGGGATGTTGTCAGGAGGACCTGGCTGCAGTGGCACAAACCTTTCAATGATCTCAGTAGATCACGAAACATTACTGAAAAGCCACACTCAACCTCATCCTGCTGTGCCACTCATCACATCCCCATCACTCTGCCTTCCCTACCCTACTCCTGCACATCCTTACTCACACCAACTTACCTTGCACCTCCAACCATCCCTCTCTATCTACATTATCACTTCCCCATCTCACTAGCCACCCCTCACACTCACCCTCATCCTAGTCCAATCATACCAAGTAACAACACACAAGGGTAAGCACTTGGATGTTTTAGCCAATGTTCATGTAAACTTTCTGGTAATGTGTTGTCAAGCATTGAAATCCTTATTGTCACCACTTCGCCTTCTTGGACAGATTTGTGTGCACCTTTGAAAGTGTCTTACTGAGTTCCAGTGAATGATGAGACATAATGTTCCCTCCCCCCCACCCCCAATGGTGATGAGTGTGAAAGGAATGGCTTGGACATTGTAGGGATGCTTTAAGGTGCTGGTGTGGGGTGGTGCCAACCTGGTGCATCATGTGGCAGCCAGGGTGTACAGTGTTAAATGAAGCAAATCTGGACATGGTGAGGTCATCGCTGGCGTCCCGGGCAGCAATGTGCATGGGTGATGATGCCCTGTGTCCAGTGCAGCATCAGTTGATTGCGGAGAAGGTTGGTGTGGGTGTTGGTGCTGCTGGTGTGCCTGGTGATGGGGCTGATTGTGTTGGGATTCTGAGGACCAAGATGACATTTTTTCAAGGGCACCAATGCTGCTGGAATAGATGGCAGATGAGGTTGAGATGACAGAAGTAATCTGTCAATGGTGAGAGAGGTTCTTCCAAGGAGGTGACAGTGGATAGAGAGATTACTCCAAACACTTCAAAAGTGCATAAAGCTCAAAAGTGGGTTCCAAATCATTAATGCTCCAGCTTCTAAGATTGGGAGGTGAACAGCTGTGAAATGGTAAGTTTTAGACCACTTTGCAGCTTTCACCTAATCACAGCAATCCACAGTCATTGAGAACCCGACACACTTACCTGACGTGATGGCCGCTCTCCGGGAACCTTGTTGAAAACCTGGTAAAATGGTAAATACATGGGGAAATGGTTCTTAACTACCTTTTAACAAGCTTTTAACTATCTAAATTGGCTGACCCGCCGCTTGGTGTCAGGTCTGTTCAGGGATGACAGACCCGACACTTGGGAAACTGACAAGCAGGCGAGTTTACAGCGGGATACCGACCCGCTGTCAATCTTTGTGATTTTGACAGCGGACCCACCTCCAAACCCACACTCTGAGCGCCAGCAAAATTCAGCCCTAGATGTGCACTTATGACTCCCAAGTCAACTAATTCTTGATTTTGCCTGAGCCATCAAGGAGAGGTGCTCAGTGGAATCCAAGGATGAAAAACCAAAGGGCGAATCACCTCAAGTTATTCTTTTGCATTTCTTATAAGCCATTTAGAGACAGAGATTGGCAGAATCCCATGAAGAAGATGAGGAATTGGTATGTGGAATTGGGTGAATTGAATAAAGGAAACGGAAAGGAAAAAAACTAAGAGTGCCATCTAATTTCTATACAATTCTATGAGATAAGAACAGGAGCAGGAGTAGGCCATTTGGCCCCTCGGGCCTGCTCCGCCATTCAATAAGATCATGGCTGATCTGATCTTGGCCTCAACTCCACTTTCCCGCTCGCTCCCCATAACCCTTGACTCCCCTGTAGCTCAAATATCTGTCTATCGAGATGTTTGTCAGCAACCCAGTCCCAATGCTTTGGAGCCTGGAAGATACAGCCTCCTCCAATCTGGCACCCTAAACCTCCATAGTAGCAATCTGAGCATCCATGCAGGAAGCATAGACTACCCTGAAGGCCCTTGGGATGATGACACATACTGCATGGTGGACTGCAGTGGTGCAAAGTCATTCAGCATACTATTACCTTTGCAGGTGGTAGACTCCTCAATGATCTGGAGCACCTTTGTTTTCTTTGTCTATGGGATTTGGAGAGTTCTCTCCTCGTAGGGAGAGGAAGAGGTTTGAGGATCTGCTACCTGTATAAAGGCTGATTAGCATCATTTGTGTTTTGTTGATTGTTAGAAATTGTAAAATTTCGATTTAGTGATAGCTGTGAGAGAGACAGATGCAGAGAGAGACATACAGATACAAACAGAGAGAGGCCCGCATTCAATGACCAGTCACAAAATACTGAATTTAATGTTTGCATGAGATTTATTCGAAATTAACAAATCCATGCTGCCAGACCCAGGAATCCACAATTGACCCAAACCCTATATTCCACCCCTCAGTTCTGTTAAACCTCAGATTCCCCCCCCCGCCCCCGCCCATAGTTTTACCAAAAGCCAGACTCCCCCTGCACATTGATGCCAGATGAAATTACTGCCAAACCCTACCATTCCCCCCACAGTGCTGTCAAACATTAGGCCCTCCAACCGAGTTCTATTAAACCACAGGACCATCTCCCAGAGCTATAAAGCCCAGGACTGCCTCAATGCAGCTAAATCCCATTCCTTCTCCCAGTACTGCTAAGTATGAGATACCTATCTTCAACTAGTACATCTTGCAAACCATTTTGCTGTGTACTCTCAACTTTAAAAGTGCTAAGGGTAAAAATTAAGCACATCGGTAAAGTATTATATATTTAAGCAATGTGTAAAGTACCATGACAAGCTGCAACTGTGAAAAGAAATGTAGAACAAAAATCAAAAAGTTACCATAAAAACTTAGTAAAAACAATTGGTTTAGTTTTCACAAAGAAACTGTAAAATTTGTTTGTACGTTAAATTAATCCAAATATAAAAATGGTGGATAGTTTAAATTCATTATCTGCAGGGTGCATCTTAATAGAGCACCATTCTGCCTCAGTTCTTAACACGAAACAACTGAACATTTATGGTTTCCGCAGAATAATGGATAGTATCATAGAATCATAGGATGGTTACAGCACGGAAGAAGGCCAATCGGCCTGTCGAGGCTGTGCCGACTCTCAGCTAGTCCCTTTCCCCGTAGCCCTGCAATTTTTTTTCCTTCAGATACTTATCCAACTCCCTTTTGAAAGTTAACATTGAGTCTGTCTCCACCACCCTTTCAGGCAGTACATTCCAGATCTTAACCACTCGCTGTGTAAAAAAAGTTCTTTCTGTGAAATAGCTGTGAAATTCAACCCTATAGCACTGATAAAACCCTAAGCATCCCATGTAATAAATCTGGAACTTGTCGAATTCAATCACTATGAATTAATGGTCACGATGTGATCCCGACCTGGCTTGAACAGCTATATTGTTATAAAGCAGTATTTCCTCTGGCTCGGTGTGAGCAATGCCATGGTTGGGGTGGGGTGGGGGGGCTTTGTGGGGCGGTAGTGCGTGGGGGACAGTGGGGATCTGCTAGTCTAAAATAATTTCACAGACTATACGCAGGGACTTCATTTGAGAAGGTACCAAATATTAATTTGACTCTGGACTGAAGAGCTATGGTAGAATTATTGTTTGTGATAAGGGATGTTAGCCTTCTGACTGTAATTTTAATAAAAGCATAATTGTTTTGCCTTGAATGTGCTATTGTCATTTGCATAGTTACTTCTACACCTGACCCAAACCAGTCCTTCACAAAGCAGTAAATCCAATTTATAATGATGTTGTAAACTGTGAGACTGACGTTTGATGTTTTATAAACATGACACAATAGTGATATTAGATTACATTCCCCAACTTCTGAACCAGCAGCTGTTACCTTATCAAATATATACTGAATATGTTTTTAAAATCTGATCTCACTTCTGCTATACTGTAGAGCTGTGAAATGATGTAGTTAATAACCTTGTCAGTTGGGCCCTGAAAATATCTTGTAATGTAGTAACTGTCACCAATCATATTGTCATGTGGATGGTGAAAGTGTATAATAAAAAGAACTATGGATAGTTAAGACACAGAAAAAAGGTTGTAATTTAAACAAATTGGTCCAAACTCCTGTTCATCCACTTCTCATGCCCTCTACAATAACCCCAGTAAATCTTGCCACAAACCCATCAATCCTCCCCTCAGCAAGTCCCAGGCTACCCACACCATCTATCACCCTGTAAAATATCCACTCTCGCAAACAATACCCTCCCACCCAAAACCTGAACTGAGATGACTGCCCTAACTGAAAACTGGCTCACTGGTTACACAATTTGTCACATCCCTTGGCTGCACAAATATTGAGGCGGTGTAACATTCATGCACATAATGGCCTGAATTTTGCAGTCAGTGGCAAACGAATGCCGCCAGCCGTCATTACACTTACACTTGCCCACAGAGTTCCTATGGATTTTTTCACTGGAACTTGCGGGAATTAGAAATCCATTTCAGTGGGGCGCCCTCTACTGGGGACCTGGGACCTGTGTGAACAGGACAAACAACTGTGGCCCTGAATTTGCGGTCAGCATGACGGTGAACTGTCAGCGTTCGCGGTCAGCATGACGGTGAACTGTCAGCGTTCGCGGTCAGCATGACGGTGAACTGTCAGCGTTCGCCGTCATGCCGCCTTTGAAACTGACAGCAAGCTTGGAATTTAATCTCGAACTTGCGATCTGTCAAGTTCCGACTACACAGAGGCTTTGCTGCGTCTTTCACCTCCTGATAGAAATCAACATGCTGGCGAAAAGTTGGGCTAATTCCCCACCTACTCCGAAGTAATTACACTTGCAATTTTTAAGTCTTGTGCAAACAACGCAGGAAGTCTGTTGCACAGCGTAACGGGAACAGGTGAGAAAATTGTAATAACAAAAGTTCTTGTCAACAATTTGTAACAGCAGAGTACACAGTGCTGAAGCCTGTAATAACAAAAGGGAAGATTTGTCCTATACAGCAAAATCATAAATGCATTTATAAGTGCATTTATGATTTTGCTACATGTACTTAACAGAGCAAATCTTCCCACAAAATTAGTTAACAGTTTTAGCTTTTAGTAACGGGAGATGTCTGTAACAAGACAATGCTATAATGGGAGATTTGTTTTAAGAGGTTATCATAATGAAGTGTTTATAAGCACACTGAATAAAGCATTAAATGAGTGATGTAACTTTTTTTAATGAAAAGTTAATAATCAGTGTATAAAGTAATGAGAGACTTGTATTGCCAGTATATGTTATAAGAAGTTTGTAACAACTGATGCTTGTGAATTTTGAATAAACATACTTTGTTCTAATGAGAGATTTACAATAACATTGTTACCATGAGAAGATTGCAGTTACAGAATTTATTATAATGGGAGCCCCAGGCCAGAAAGGTTTAGCCTGGCAGGGAGAAAATCACTGATCCCCTGCTCAGACCTCAGGTTAAAATAGCAGATTGGCCTCCAATGACATCATCAGAGCCCAATCATTTTTTAAATTTGTTTATGGGATGTGGGTGTCGCTGGTAAGGCTGGCATTTATTGCCCATTCCTAATTGCCCTCGAGAAGGTGGTGCTGAGCCACCTTCTTGAACCGCTGCAGTCCGTGTGGTGAAGGTACTCCCACAGTGCTGTTAGGGAGGGAGTTCCAGGATTTTGACCCAGCGACTATGAAGGATCGGCGATATACTTCTAGGTCAGGATGGTGTGTGACTTGGAGGGGAACTTGGAGCTGGTGGTGTTCCCATGCACCTGCTGCCCTTGTCCTTCTAGGTGGAACAGGTCGCGGGTTTGGGAGGTGTTGCCGAAGAAGCCTTGGCGAGTTGCTGCAGTGCATCTTGTAGATGGTACACACTGCATGGATGGTGTCGAGCTTCTTGAGTGTTGTTGGAGCTGCACTCATCCAGGCAAGTGGAGAGTATTCCGTCACACTCCTTACTTGTGCCTTGTAGAATGGTAGAAAGACTTTGGGGAGTCAGGAGGTGAGACATTCGCCACAGTATACCTAGCCTCTGACCTGATGGGAGATGGGAGAAAAACTAGAGAAAGACATGGGTTCAGAACTAGGGCAAGGGGAGCCTAGGAAAGGTTTGGCTAGTTGGGCAAGGGGAAAGAGGGGAGAAGGAGTAGAGGCAACTGAACGGATGATCTTAATCTTGGTGACAAACAAATCTATGAGGTCCTCACACTCGTTGGAGGTGAGGGTGTGGGGGGAGGGGGTGGGGCGGTGTGAGGGGTTTAAGGAGATGTTGGTAGTGAAGAAACTAAGCTGGAGATTATCTTTGTTCACCAGGATGAGCCTGGAATAGTGGGCAGTTTAGGAAGAGGTGATTGAGGCCCAATAGTGCTTGATGTGGTCCAGCCATATCTGGTGATGGATGGCTAAGTTAGTTGTGCGCCAGATACACGCAAGTCTGTGCCCCTTGGACTTGGGGGAACAACGATCGTGTCTATATCAGGGAGAATGACCGGGATAGGTGAGAGCAATGGTTATGCTGGGAGCAAGGACATTAAAGGTGAAGGTGAGGGAATTATTGAGCAAATTGATGGTTGCAGAAGTATCATTGAAGGCCAAAGGCTAGGCAGTTGGGAATTTGAAAGTGCAGATGTAAGAAACTTGGAGGGAAACGTTTTTCTGGGGCAAACTCAGAAGGAAGTGGGGTTAGAAGGGGGTTGTGGGGTGTGGGTAGTGAAGGATACAAGGAAGTGGTCGGAGATGGTCGAGACTTTGGGAGTAGAGAAGAGATACATACATAGATACATAGAAGATAGGAGCAGGAGTAGGCCATCCGGCCCTTCGAGCCTGCTCCGCCATTTAATGAGATCATGGCTGATCCTCCAATTCAGTATCCCGTCCCCGCCTTCTCTCCATAACCCTTAACCCCTTTTGCCTGTAGAAATATATCTAATTCCCTCTTAAATATATTTAATGAGCTGGCGTACACTGCCCTCTGTGGCAATGAGTTCCACAGGTTCACCACCCTCTGAGTGAAGAAATTCCCCCTCATTTCTGTCCTAAATGGTTTAGCCCTTATCCTTAAATTATGTCCTCTAGTTCTGTTCTCACCCGCCAAGGGAAACATTCCTTCTGCATCTAGTCTGTCTAGACCTGTCAGAATTTTATACACTTCTATGAGGTCCCCTCTCAATCTTCTAAACTCCAGTGTGTACATCCCTAAACTACATAGTCTCTCCTCATAGGTCAATCCCGCCATTCCTGGTATCAGCCTGGTGAATCGCCGCTGCACCCCCTCCATGGCAAGAACATCTTTCCTCAGATGAGGCGACCAAAACTGTACACAGTACTCGAGGTGTGGTCTCACCAGTGCCCTGTACAGCTGCAGCAAGGTATCCCTGTTCCTGTATTCCAACCCTTTTGCTATGAAGGCCAGCATACCGTTTGCCTTCTTGACCGCCTGTTGCACCTGCATGCTCGCCTTCAGTGACTGGTGTACAAGAACACCCAGGTCTCTCTGTACTTCCCCCTCTCCCAATTTATTGCCATTTAAATAATAATTTGCCCTCCCGTTCCTGCACCCAAGGTGGATAACTTCGCACTTGTCCACATTATAGTGCATCTGCCATTTATCCGCCCAATCACCCAGTCTGTCCAAATCGCTCTGGAGCTTCCTGGTCTCCTCCTCTGAGCCCACCCCCCCTCCTAGTTTAGTGTCGTCTGCACATTTGGAAATGCTGCATCCGACTCCCTGATCCAGGTCATTAATGTAAATTGTGAACAGCTGGGGACCCAGGACAGATCCCTGTGGTACCCCACTTGTTACTGCCTGCCATTCAGAAAATGAGCCGTTTATTCCAACTCTCTGTTTTCTATCTGACAGCCAGTTCTCTATCCACGTCAATACTTTCCCCTTTATCCCATGAGCTTCAATTTTCCATGCTAATCTTTTATGTGGGACCTTGTCGAAGGCCTTTTGGAAGTCCAGGTACACCACATCTACTGGCTCTCCCCCATCTATTCTACCAGTTACTCCCTCAAAAAATTCCAATAGATTAGTCAAGCACGATTTACCCTTTGGCAGGGTTGAGAGGGTGGTTGTGAGTATGGGTAGGAAAGTTTGTATGGACAGAGAAGTTTAGGAGGAGAGTTTTGTGGAAGACAAAGAGAGATTAGCAAGATAGACAGACAATTATCAGATCCAGTTCAATGTAGAAAAATGTGAAATAATGTGCCAGAATTTGCGGGAACAGGGCATCGCTCAGTGTGCCTGATTAATTAGACTGTTTCGTGCACCCTTCAGCTCAAATTTTTTTTGCCCTCTAAGTTGCTGCATGTACGAACTTAAAATGGCATGGTGCGGCGATTTCATCAGGGCATCTGGGACCTTGGTGGACAACGGGACAGTGTATCTCCTTAACCACTGAGATTTAAGGATTGAGAAATAAACAGAGGAAGGACTGAGAAGAAGGGTGAATTAGAGTGGGTGAATTCAATGTCAAATCGGTTACAGAAAGAGAAATAAAGAGAGGGAAAGCAAGATTGAATTAAGAAAGGGAGAAAAATGAGACAGAAAGGAAAAGTAAGAAATAACATTTATAAAATTAAAATTTGACATTTTTAAAATCTCCAACAACAATTCACTACCTGAATGAAACTTCACACTTTGAATTGTTCATTTTATGGACCAGCGAGGTTGTTTGGCAATCGTTAACAATTATCACCTTGTTAAAAGGGTACTTATGCTATTAATTACTAGACTTAACTTTCTGTGGCGAGTTTAATGGGCAATTAATGTGCAAATGCAGCAACTTCATGAAAATCACGGGGAGGTTAAGGGCGAGATGCCATTTTCGCGAAGCAACTTGTGGCGGTTCGAAATTCACAGAGTGTCTCTTCCTCACCACAAGTGCTGGCCAATTTGCACATTAATAACAGCGTGCGTCATTCACACACTCTTATTTTTTCCGGCCCAATACATTTTAGAAGTAAGACTAGGGAAAAAAAATAATAGAGGAGCAGAGAGATCTTGGTGTGCAGAAATACAGGTCATTAAAGGTGGCAGAGCAAATAGATAAGGCCACAAAAAGGCAAACAATATCCTTGGTTTTGTATCAAGAAGTAGAGAGTACAAAAGCAAGGATATAATGTTGAGCTTGTACAAAACCCTAGTTCAATCGCAGTTGGAGTGCATTATTGGAAGGATATGAAAGCAATGGAAAAGGTGCCGTGTAAATTCACTTAAGATGTTACCAAGATGAAGGATTACAGTATGAAAAGAAATTAGGCCTTTCTTCATGAAAGCCAAGGTTAAGGTGACTAGTTAAGAGTTCTTCAAGATTATGAAATTTTACGATAAGGTAAATAGAGATAGGCTGTTCCATTGGTCAGTTTAGAAAATAAGGGGACACAAATGTAAGATAATTATCAAAAGAATTAAAGGGAAGGTTAGAAAAATTTCTTCACACATTATATGGGTAGAACATAGAATTTTCTGCAACAAATTGCTGCTGGACCACCTCGGTCTCAGGCAGTTAAGAGTTAAGTTGTACTTCCTCAGCACTGTACTGTGGTTCTGTTGCTGTATAATCAATGGCCCAAAAATTCTCCGAAAAGAATACGAACTTACCTTGTGCGAGGCCCCAAACGTAGATTTGCTGTTCGGCGCTGCAGAGTGGTGCGCAGCATATGGCATCAGGAAGGCGAAGAGCGCAGCGTACAGCCTGTGCGTAAGGGAAAACACGCCCACAAAAGCTGCCGAAACTAAGCCACGCCCACAGAAACCTCTCTCAGTCTCTTCCATTGAAATTACATTTTAAAAACTATTTTGCGGCTTATGTACATTTCCATAATAACTACATTTAAAAAAAATCCACGACTAATTATCATAATGTGCAAATAAAAGTACACAAATAACGCACAGTTACAAATTACAATGTTATTCGTGCGTGCGAGTGAGCAGCAATGCAGTCTTCCAAAGTTTAAGGTTACAGTTTGACCGTTCCTTGTTTTTTTATATACTGGATCAGATTCCCCTAGAAAGCGATATAAAATGCCCTTGGCTGGAGGTTTTGCAATTAGATCGTTTTCATTTCAAAAAGTGGTTATATTTAAATACAGTCATCTATTAAATGAAAGGTATTGCTTCTGAATCAGCTCGATTACAGAAAGCGATGACTGATTTTTACAGGTATAAAATGTACCTGAAATGGTATGGAAATAACAGGAGCAGGAATGCTGCCGTGCTGCAGAAATTGTATACACATGTGATATAAATATAAAGGGGAAATGTGCAAGAAAAATATAATTATCTCATCTTGAGGGTGTTGGAAAGGATAGTTTGAGGTTGGTGATCGTACGCAGGCTTAGTAGGTTCATTTATGGTTCTTTTTTATTTCCAAGGCTGTTTCCCAGCTTATTGAGAATTAAACGTACAACATAATTTTACATTAGATGGCATACGTCCCGTCCCGCCTGTGCCCAAACCAATAAATGTATTCATGGTTATAACTAAGCATCCGTTCCCGGGCTTTACTAATAAAAGCGGTATGTGTTCAGTGCAAGTAGTTTGTTTCTGTGGGTGATTTTCTGGTAACAGTATCATTTCAATTTTATTTAAACTTACTGAACATTTTGCAGATTTTGCACATTTCAGGATAAAAGTTGTATTTCTTACAACTATACCCACTGCTTGCTCTCAATGTTCAATACAAATGGATTCCTTTCACAGTGAAGCAGGCTCCTGCGCCTGCTTTCACTAACCGTAAAATTTTCGGACATAATTGCTGGACAGTTGGTGGGCAATTAGCCCAACTCTGCGCCAGCAATGAGTATTTCCCCATCGGTGCGATCACATGTGAAATCCCGAGCTTGCGGTATATTTCAAAGGCGGTACTCTCAGAGTATGCAGTCATACCCACCGCAAAATCTGCCCCAATATCTTTTGGACTGGATTGTGGAGGGCAGTCTGAAATGAGCCGATTTAGGCATTGTATGTGAAATCCTAGATATTAAACAATAAATCCCGATTTAAATTTCTGAGATGTATATGTATTGGAAAAAGGGGAGGAACATTCATCTGATATACTTCCACTAGTATGTTACTTATTGGGAATTTTCAAACCAATATTCCGATACATTGGGAGTCTTGCGTAGGATTTAGCATTTATCTATCCTATAAAACTAATGGTGAAATTACTTCATATACTGTGCTGCAGATTAAAACTGCAGCAACTGGTCGACTGTAAATGTTGGGGAGTTATTTATTTCAATGAATTTTGGCGCAAAACCTAATACCTTTTCCTGGTTGCACCAGCCTGCAAATGAAAATGATGATATCAAGACAGTATAAATGTTTGATTCTGCAAATTAAAGCTAGAACTCAGATCATAATGAATATAGCCCAGTGCAAGTACTCATTCACTGAAGTTTTGAGCATATATTCCACGGAATTCTATTCTGTTAAAATCACTATGACAGAAAATACATATGCTCTTTGAAAATGTAAACAAGATTTAGGACATTGATTTGGTAGTTTGGATTAGAAACATGACTATAATAGGGTGAACAGTCTTTTATTGCTCGTTTATCATTCTGATGAGGAAAACTAAATTTAAAACAAATTAAACACAAGTGGGGTAGAGTTTCTACTTTGGGCGCAATCGCAATCTGGGCATAGAAGAGCATGCCAGGAGCAGCATCAGGCGTAGTTAAAAATGAGGTACCAACCT
This sequence comes from Squalus acanthias, assembly GCA_030390025.1. Classification (NCBI taxonomy): domain Eukaryota; kingdom Metazoa; phylum Chordata; class Chondrichthyes; order Squaliformes; family Squalidae; genus Squalus; species Squalus acanthias. Next base: position 28,166,900 of record CM059438.1, on the reverse strand, counting down.
GGTGAAGCTACAACACAGGACTACATGCATGCTAAACAGCGGAAGCAGCATGCTATAGACAGAGCTAAGCGATTCCACAATCAACGGATCAGATCAAAGCTCTGCAGTCCTGCCACATCCAATCATGAATGGTGGTGGACAATTAAACAATTAACAGGAGGAGGAGGCTCCATGAACACCCACATCCTCAATGATGATGGAGTGAGTGCAAAAGACAAGGCTGAGACGTTTGCAACCATCTTCAGCCATAAGTGCCGAGTGGATGATCCATATCGGCCTCCTCCTGAGATCCCCACCATTACAGAAGCCAGTCTTCAGCCAATTCGATTCACGCCACTTGATATCAAGAAATGGCTGAATGCACTGGATACAGCAAAGGCTATGGGCCCTGACAACGTCCCAACTGTCATGCTGAAAATTTGTGCTCCAGAACTAGCCGCGCTTCTAGCCAAGCTGTTCCAGTACAGCTACAACACTGGCATCTACCCGAAAATGTGGAAAATTGCCCAGGTATGTCCTGTCCACAAAAAGCAGGACAAATCCAATCTGGCCAATTACAGCCCCATCAGTCTACTCTCAATCATCAGCAAAGTGATGGAAGGTGTCATCAACCTTGCTGTCAAGCGACACTTACTCACCAATAACCTGCTCACCGATGCTCAGTTTGGGTTCCGCCAAGACCACTCAGCTCCAGACCACATTACAGCCTTGGTCCAAACATGGACAAAAGAGCTTAATTCTAGAGGCGAGGTGAGAGTGACTGCCCTTGACATCAAGGCAGCATTTGACCGAGTGTGGCATCAAGGAGTCCTAGCAAAATTGAAGTCAATGGGAATCAGCGGGAAAAGTCTCCACTGGCTGGAGTCATACCTAGCACAAAGGAAGAGGATTGTGGTTATTGGAGGCCAATCATCTCAGCACTAGGACATCGCTGCCGGATTTCCTCAGCGCAATGTCCTTGGCCCAACCATCTACAGCTGATTCATCAATGATCTCCCCTCCATCATAAGGTCAGAAGTGGGGATGTTCGCTGATAATTGCACAGTGTTCAGTTCCATTCGCAACTCCTCAGATAATGAAGCAATCCGTGCCCCCATGCAACAAGACCTGGACGACATTTAGGCTTGTGCTGATAAGTGGCAAGTAACGTTCACGCCACACAAGTGCCAGGGAATGACCATCTCCAACAAGAGAGTCTAACCACCGCCCCTTGCCATTCAATGGCATTACCATCGCCAAATCCCCCACCATCAACATCCTGGGGGTTACCATTGACCAGAAAATTAACTGGACCAACCACATAAATACTGTGGCAACAAGAGCAGGTCAAAGGCTGGGTATTCTGCAATGAGTGTCTCACCTCCTGACTCCCCAAAGCCTTTCCACCATCTGCAAGGCACAAGTCAGGAGTGTGATGGAATACTCTCCACATGCCTGGATGAGTCCAGCTCCAACAACACTCAAGAAGCTCAACATAATCCGGGACAAAGCAGCCTGCTTGGTTGGCACCCCATCCACCACCTTGAACATTCACTCCTTCCACCACCGGCGCATCGTGGCTGCAGTGTGTACCATCTACAAGATGCATGCACTGTAGCAACTCGCCAAGGCTTCTTCGACAGCACCTCCCAATCCTGCGACTTCTACCACCTAGAAGGACAAGAATGAGAAGTCGCACAACACCAGGTTATAGTCCAACAGTTTTATTTGAAATCACAAGCTTTCGGAGCTTACGTGGCCCCTTCCTCAGGTGAAGTAAAGAGATACAGAATCGCCAAAGCATATATAGATAAAGAACAATGCATGTGTTACTTACAAAAGCAGACGACTACATTTAAATCATCCTGACTGTTTATCTGCCGAGGTGTGACAAAAGGCAATCAGGTCAGCCAGGAAAGTACCACATCAAAGACATAGCAAGATACAACTGAAACAATGAGGTGGAGTCCAACACCGACATCTCCGCATCATAGAAGGACAAGAGCAGCAGGCGCATGGGAACACCACCACCTGCAAGTTCTCGTCCGAGTCTCACACAATCCTGCCTTGGAAATATATCGCCGATCCTTCATAGTCGCTGGGTCAAACTCCTGCCCTCACAGCACTGTGGGAGTACCTTCACCACATGGACAGCAGCACTAATTTTCAGAATTCAATTTTTTGCTCAAGTTTCCACTCAAACTTATTTGCATATCGCCAAACGTAAAATCTTCCATGAACCAGCGCAATCGGGCAGCATTTTAGAACATAATTGTTTATTTTCTTTCTTGCATTTAAAAATATTCCATGCTGTATTTAAGAGTGGTAACCTGGTGCAGTTTTATTAATACAGCTGAAAATGGGTTTATCACAAAAAATCAGCATTTGTTAATCAGTGTCTCGTCCACCACCTGTCAGTAACCCGATTTTAAATAACTGAAAATGTCTTTAAAAAACTATACTGAACCATTTCGTTGGTGTACAGTAGTTAGTTTCTTAGTAAATTACATGTTTTTTAATGTTTAAAAGCTTTTAAAAAGCACCTATTACTGCCCCTCCGTCTAAAATAAAGCTTACTTTTAAGAGTTTCCTTGAAGGCCCGCAAATGGGTGCAGTTAGCGGAAACTCACCATGGTGATTAATTTGATCGAGGGGCGTGGACCGTTGTGGGTAGGGCAGGCTTCCAGCGCGATGTTTCTTAAACCAGTTCAAAAGATTGCGGATACTCGATTTGTGCTGGATATAATTTGCGCTTGAAATTCCTCAATCTTTTGCACTGGTTTGACTGATTTTGGGCGAACCAGTGCAACCTAGCGGAAACTCCAGGCCAAGATTTTTACCTTTAGCTGCTATGCTCTGCATAGATTTAACCAATAAATTCTATTATTAGGATTTCCAATAAATAATAATATTCCATATGATCCTTCTGTACAACTGAATTTAAGGTAAAACAGTTTTTTTTATGTTGTTATGCTCTGTGGCTATTTAAGCAGTAATTGCTATGTGTATGAGGTAATAAAAGCAGACTATACTGGGTAAATGCCAAGGTGACAGGCAGTGACATTTACACAATAGCAGATGTTAATATCCTGTTTACCACCTCAGAATAGAATTCAATGCTATATATTTTTTTAAATAGACAAAGGTATTTTCTATACATGAAGGAAGTGTTTAATCTCAACATCATCATTTGTCTCCTGATGCAGCATGCATAAAATAACTCGAATGGCTCACACACATTTATGTAGGGCTAAGTTTTCTAACCATGAATGGTGAGAAATCTAGTATGTAAATCTATCAGATAGCAAAATTGAAAAAAAAATCAAAAGCAGTCAGGGAATACAACACACATGGGGCTCATAACATAAAAAGCATGTCAGGTCAGCCTGACTTCCAATTCAATTTTTTGTAACCTGGTGGACATGATTAATGATGACTGACAGCTGATTTGGCAAGTCATCAGCCAGATAACTATGCTGACCGATAAACTGGCCACTTGTCAACAAGAAACACACTAGCATCCAACTCAATCACCAAAGAGGCAATGTAATGACTATGATGATATTACCTCCGATGTAGTGGGACTCATTTACAGTAGATTGTTAAGTCACGTGCGGAGAATGAATATTTCTTATTGGTTGGTTGCTCATTGGTATCGTAAAGCTTGGATTAAATCCTGGTAATACTTATCTGTAATTACTGGAGGTGAGGATTCTTTGGGAATAGAGCAACATAGTAAACATACAAATGAACTGCAAGCCATCTACATCTTTTCAGGAAACTGTGGGATTGTTGTTAACAACTATTTTAAATGTTAAGACAGTTAACTTAGTCCAGGGCTGGACAATCATTCATCTCTGTTTATGTTACAGCATGTCTTGTGAAAGCAGTTGTTTGGCTAATCAACCATTAATTAACTATGCATAATGTTATTAGAATGAATGCTAGATTTTATATGTTTTCTACATTAATTCATTGCTATATTCATATCTGGCTGTAATCTGTGTTTAGATGAGAGACTTTTAAGTAGCATTTTGGGGAAATGAGTGATAGGTATTGATTATAACTACTAAATGGTAAATAATCCAGTGTTTTGTTGACATTTAAATATGATTAAGAATGCACACGACAAAAATATTCTACGGTAAAATATACCCTAATGGGTTTGTGCTGTCAACAATCTCAAATAAATAACCTTTACATTTACTTATTCATCCCCATAAATTTTTGGAAGGCAATTCATAATTCAACACAGGACCTAGAATGCCAATACTCTGTGTCTCACAAATGAGAAATTTTATGTTTAAAAACTTAATATCTGAGAAATAGGGCAACTTATCCATGCATTTAATACATACCATAAAGCTAACATTCATACGTTGGTTACGAGCCCAAAATTGTGAAATACTGTACAGCTGCAATAACAGCATTTTCCTGGGACGAGCGACTAAAGTTGGAGCAAAGCCAAAAAAGTCTTCAGTATTTAATGAGTTCATGTTAAGCCAACATTAGTGAATAGTTGTAGTTTCCTGTAAGGTTTTCTAAAAGTGGCTACAACTAGTTATTAGTCAACACAAAACTTATTCAGAGCTTGAACTTAATGCAGGTTGACTGGGTCAAGGGCAGTGTACTTTTTGGAAGAGATAGTATTCCAAAGGAAGCAAACAATTTATATTCAGTCTCACGCCTTGATCATCAGTTATTTTTGCTAATAGAAGAGTATCATTTTTAATGTTAATTATAATTAGAGCCACTAGAAAGACGCACACCCTATTTACAAATTGAAGTCCCAGCCTGTTGACTTTGGCAAAAAGGTGACTTGTTACAAATATGTTCTGAATATAATCAGATATTAAACTATACCAAGATGTTTTAAAACATAAAAAGATTTCAACCATTTAAAAGTCTAAATATCAGTTATAAGCAGCCTCAACTTGTAAACTCCTAAACAGCCCATATGATTTAGAGTACATCCTTCTGGAAATTCAGGTTCAGTAGGACCTGCTACAGGGCATCTTGACATGATAAGGATAACATATTAATTAGATAAAACGTTCCAAGGTCCTGCAATGTCTCAATTTACTTAGTGTATAACTGAGCTATACAAAATAGTAGTGTCCCAGTTTCAATGCCGAGTTTATGCCGAGATGTTCCAATAACCCTCAGCACTCCTGGTTTAAGGATGGGAAAAGTCAACCTGGTTTCCAATCTGAATTGCTATCCAGTGATCCTACTGCAAGTATGCATTTATGAACTTCAGGTGAGCGAAGGATCAGGCTCAGCTACAATACCCCAGTGGTTGTGTTGGTAAATACTATAGAGAAATAAGCTTGGAGTTGTTGGTCTCTGTGCCAGGAATGAGAGTTCCAAATGCAGAGTTTTGTGCTTATAGATTTATTAGAGGAAATCATACTCTCAGAAACACATGTGGCAATGCAAAGGCTGCAGGAGACCTCGTGTTACAATTGCTGAGTTCAGTAATAGGATGGTCAAGCCTCGATCTTGCCGACTTTGTATTACATAGTATTGCTTTCATCCTTTAGCTATAGGTCATTACATTATACCTCTTCCATGACCTTTACCCGCCGTTTACATTAACTTTTACCCTTAACTCAGCATTCCAGAGACTTGCTGCCTTGTGGTACTGGGGGCAAAAACGCCACAGTGGGTGTCAGGACATAACAAGCTGACTTGTCTCCTTACATATACAGAAAAGGTAAACATATAGTTGTCAAACAGATAGGTTAATCGATCAGAAGGTCAGAGCTACACAAGGAATCACAAAACTATCTTATACAATGACAGTCAGTACCACCCTTGTAAAAGCCCTTGTCGACATTTTCCAGATACTCCCTGCTTCAGAAAATTTCTGGAGAAACTGTCTTTGACCACAAAATGGAGTTTTGAATACAAAATGGAATCCAAACACAATTTCACATAGCATAGCTTCTCGAACAGGTTGAATCGTCTGTTGACACTCACTTGGTTAGGGTACTGGGCTGGTGACTGATAGCTGTGAAACCATACCTCGGCAAGAGAGTCAATGGGCTGGATTTTCATAGGGCCGTGGAGGCGGGTTTGGAGGCATATGGGGGGTTAAAATTGCGAAAAGTGGTGGGCGGACCTGATCCCGCCTCCATGCAATTTTGATAAAATCGTGTGCGGTGTTCCCGACTCCGTCCCGCCTCCAAGAGGCGGGAGAGGCCATTAAAGCCCTTAACAAGCCCTAAATTGGCTCTGTAATGCCATTTTGAAACGTTTTAACTAGTTTAATCCTTTTCCAACGTGAAGCACGCCTGATGTGAAACACGCCAGTGAAACCTGGTGGGAGCACAAGTGGATAGCTGACTATCAGCTGCAGGTCCACTATTACAACGGAGATGTGATGAAGGTAGTAGTAGTACTGAAAGTCGCCTCTGATGCTGCTGCATTGAATGTCTTCAGAGACTGCCTGGCCTTTGCTGTGAGAGGACCTGGATGCAAAAAAATTCTCTCTCTCTCTCTGATGCTGCTCATTTTGCATCCAGGTCCTCTCACAGCAAAGGCCAGGCAGTCTCTGACCTGCAATGCAGCAGCAATGATGACATCATCAGAGGCGACTTTCAGACTGAAACCACTAATTGGTTCATGGGTTCCCACATGCTGGAACTCAATTGCCCAATTAGGTGAAAATTGCATCAATCTCCCACATCCAATTGCAGTCGGGTGGATAACACGAAATGCGGATGACACGACCCCAACCCGCCCCAGTATCAAAATCCAGCCCATTGTCTTTTTGTATTTCATTTTGCCAATGTTTTCCTATCCACTCCTTAAGAGAATTTTTTTTTGCATCCAGGTCCTCTCACAGCAAAGGCCAGGCAGTCTCTGAAGACATTCAATGCAGCAGCATCAGAGGTGACTTTCAGACCTAATACTACTACTACCTTTATCACATCTCCGTTGTAATAGTGGACCTGCAACTAATAGTCAGCTATCCAAATGTGCTCCCGCCAGGTTTCACAATCGTGGTTCAGAACAGGCGTGCTTCATGTAGAACAAGGGTTAAAATCACAAAGGCCTTTCAAAATGGCATTATAGAGCCAATTTAGTGCTTGTTAAGGGCCTTAACAGCCTATCCCGCCTCTTAAAGGCGGGACGGAGTCGGGACCAGCAAACACGATTTAATGAAAATTGCGTGGAGGCGGGAATGGAGGCGGACTTGTGCCCGCCCGCCAGTTTTCGCAATTTTAACCCCCCACACGCCTCCAAACCCGCCTCCATGCGTCAATGAAAATCCAGTCCAATGTTGCAACAGTGGGCGACTTAACTACCCAGAATAATTTGTTAAATAATGCAACAGAATCAGAAGTGGAAAATGTGGTACTGTACGAGATCAGTTGTGACTCAGTATGGCAAGGACCTCTAGATCTGATGCTTATAAATCATCAGGATAGCATACAAAATCTAATAGTTGCTAGGGACCTGCAACAATATGACTTATTTTTAAAGATTATCTAGCATTAAGAATCAAAATGGAAATATATGATTTTAAAAAGGCAAACTTCAAAAGAAGTGAGCAAAGCACTAAAATTATCACAGCTGAGGGAAAATTGAATACTAAAAAAAATGCAGAGCTTCTAAGCACATACTTAAGAAAAATAGCGAAGTATACATTCTCCAAAATGGATGAATAGGTTGATTAAAATGAAAATAAAAAAGTGAAACAAACTATAGAATGCCTTGCATCATCATCACTTTTGTCATTTAATCACTCCTGCCTTCTACCCTATCACAGAAACTTAGATTGGGATTTGTTGTTTAATATGAGGTTCCATATACAATGCCTCATTTCAGACTGCCCTCCACAATCCATTCCAAAAGACATTTTGTTCTTTCCCTGCCCCCTTTCTTCTCTAGATCTGTATTTCCTTAAAAGCTATTCATCTCTGCCATCTTTCAGTTCTGATGAAAGTTCATCAACCTGAAACGTTAACTGTTTCTCTCTCCACAGATGCTGCCTGACCTGCTGAGTGTTTCCAGCATTTCCTGTTATTTCACAACACATGACTTCTGTTTCCAAACGCTCATGTTGGGAATCCCTAATAACCTCTGCTCTACACGAACGATCATAAAGCACATCTTTAATTGCTTCTAGCAACTAAATTATGCCAAAGTACAATGGCCCAAAAATTCATCCTGGTGCGCGAGAGTACGCACTGCGTACACTCGCGTATTCCCTCTGCAATTGCCGGTTTTCTGCATGCACTGCGCATGCGCTGAAAACCGACACTTCATGTCTGGTCAGTTTCATGGATATGCGAGTAATCGCGTGGGCTGGTGATTCTGCGCGTGCGTCGGAAAATTCATGTATTTTGTGAATGAGAGTAGTGTGTGTAAGCTCCTAGCAGTTACACATTTTAAAACCAGGAGCAGCAGCCATTTATACATTTACCGAGATAGTAGGAGGAAGAAATCCTTTTGGAGTGGGGCTACTGAGGTGAGTTTTTTAAATCTGAAAGACACAAAAGTTTTAAATGAAGTCTTATATAAGTTAAGAGTTTAAAAAAAAAAATTTTAAAACGGGTTTTGACCATTTGGAGTAGTATAGCAACTGTGGGTGTGTACAAGGCATATTTAGGTATCTATCTGTGAAAATGAAAGTTTAAAAATGAACTGTTTACGTTTCAAAAAGTTTTAAAGATGAAAATGAGTAAGTAAGTATGTATGTATGTATGTATGAATTTATGAAAATGTTACAGTTTTGGAAAATCAGCTAGGGCCGTGTGGCGGGTAGATGTGTTCCCAAGCTGATAGCGCACGTGTCCCACCATAGCCTGACCTGATTTTATAGCCACTCACTTAACTAAAGTTACTTTAACAACTATTTCCATTTTTTCATTACAACTTTCAGTTTGAGGAGGAAGCCTGTGTGAGAGAAAGATGCCCTTTTGCAATCGTCCTCCGTAACTCTGACTTATATGGCGTCCTCAACGCATTGCCTCCAGGATCCGCATGGATATTGGGCGACAAGGGCTACCCGCTAAGACCATGGCTGATGACTCCCTACCGCAAGACCAATAATGAGGCTCAGGAGAGATACAACCAGGCACACGTGTCCACACGGCAAGTGGTGGAGAGGACAATTGGAGTTCTGAAATCACGCTTCCGGTGCCTGGACAGGTCAGGGGGGACCTTGCAGTATTCTCCTCAGAAAGTGGCAAAGATTGTGGTGGCCTGTTGTGCTTTGCATAACTTTGCCCTGCAGGAAGGACTGACCCTTAACGCTGCAGATGAACTACCTGCAGAAATGGAGGACGTGGACAATGCCAATGTGCCTGTGGGAAGGCATGATGGGGAAGAGCCAACTGCTGCTCAAAGTAAGGCTGCTCGGGAGCAGCTGGTAGCCAACACCTTCACGAGGTAGTGTCGCCTTGTACCTCCCGCTCCCCCTCCCTCTCCCCCTCCCTCTCCCCCTCCCCGTCTCTCCCTCCCTCTCCCCCTCCCCGTCTCTCCCTCCCCCTCCCTCCCTCCCTCTCTCCCCCTCCCCCTCTCCCCCTCCCTCTCCAGCAGCAAGGCAAATAAAGGTACAGACACAATTTAAAGTGAAACAGTGCTCTTTTATTGCAGCATTACAGACTTCTGAGGTTCATTGTTGCTTTACATAGTTTATAACTTTTCAATGTTAACTAGCTACTTTTCAACTTTGTAAACAATCGTAAACAGAAATAGGTTTTTTAAAAATTTGTTAACAGTTCTCAGTAACTTTTTTGCTTCGTTAATGCAGTAAAGACATTCAAGATGGGAAATAACTCTTTCCTAAATGTAAACAAGTGTAAATGTTCAATTTTTTTGTGAAAATAAACAATTTGAATTTTTATAAAGTGATTAAAGGCTGTACTTTTTCAATGAAAAGCTAACTTTCAGTTTCAGTGTCAAATATATATATAAATAAAGAAAAATGTAAACATGTAAGTTTTAAATAAAACTAAAAATTAAACACTTGAAAAATTTAACCACAAATAAACTATTCCTGAGGGTCATTGGATGTGCATTGTGGAACATGCAACACCCTAACGTCTCTTGCGCTTTCTTGATTGCATCATCGTTGGTGGCTCTTGGACCTGCACTGATTCTGCGCTGGGAGCAGGTAAGGTTGGTTCTGATGGAGTCACAGTAATTGCAGCAGAAATTATTCGCATGAGTCCTTCAAGAGACTCATTTATTTTACTAAGCTGCACTTCCACATTGGGTTTCTGCAACAGTCCTTCAAGAGGACTCAGTAAGCAACTCAAAGCATTTCAATCAAGATGACATTAGCATTTTATGAGACTTGCCTGGCTACAAAAGCCATAAAAATTTATGGGAGCATCTTGTGACTTCAGTTAACTCAGCTTAGCAAACAAACACTTTTTCAAGGCTTTTCATTTTAAATGTTAAGACATTTTAACATTGACTTTTGTTATAACTATACAAACCTTCAGCGTTCGATATAAATCGCTGAATTTTTTGCGACATTGCTCAGCTGTACGTGGAATGGTCGAGGTTGCGCTCACACTTTGAGCAACCTCTTTCCACGCTGCCATTTGGCCTTTTCGCGGCGGCTTGGACTTCTGAGTTCCAATTATCCGTGAACGTTTCGATTCTACCTCGTCAAGAAGTGTACGGAGATCATCATCACTGAAATTCTGTGTTATTTTGATAAATTGGATAGTGCTGATAGCAGCCAATTTCGTTTGCTGATTATAAACAGTTAAATCTCTGAAAAAAATGATTTCTGTGCTTTTAAAACTATTTAAATTACTTTAAATCTCTTTGCAAATGTTTAACATTACTCAAATTATACTAAAAATCTTTAAAAGTTTACAAAACCATGCATTTAAATCCTACTTACTGCAAATTCCACCTAAAACAGTGAGAAAACTGTGTCTTCAGCAGCTGTACAATGGTTTCAGAGGAGAAAAAAATCGGGGGTGTGGCCTATGGAAAAGAGACCTTAATGGGCGTGTCTTCACTCCACATCGCACGCGATGCAACGCGCACGCTGCGCTGCAGGGCAGTGTGACATCATACCTGCACTCAGCCAGAAGATGAATTTTCAACGTGGAAAAGACGAAACGGCAGACGCGGTATGTATTACCGCGCCTGCTCCTTACACCCGCGGGAACGGAGCCAGATCAATTTCTGGCCCAATGTTAACTCACTAGCCTTCTTAAATATAAGCATCATATGGGCCTCTCTCCAGTTCCTGGGAACAATCCCAAACTTCAATGATAGCTGCGTCACCATTGGTAGTGCAAACAGATGCAAATTAACCATTTAAACCCTCAGCTATATTTTGGGATTTCTCCCAATTCTACTCTGCAGTCTCTCAATGCCCTATATAATCCTTGATCACTCTCGGACTTCTAACACAACTACAAAAAAACAGCTTACTATCATTACCACACCCACAATCATCTTTTCAAATACTCTTTTCCCCCAATTCTAAAAGCAGATTTTGTTATTCATCTGAAATCTATCCCTTTACTCAAATAATTTTCTTGTTTAAAAATAAAATACACTTAAGGTTATTTTGTCTACAAACACCACCTTTAAGCCATTAGGTTTCATTTTACCATGTAGCTTCCTTTTAATCCAAGGGCCATACATGGTTTCCTGTCCATAAGAACGGTTTAAAAGCACTCCACTTTTTATCTGTACTGAAGTTATCCTTATCTATTAGCATCCCCCAATCAACTTTCTCCAAAATCTCCCTCTCATTCTAGCAATTTTAGCCCTCTTGAGAACTTGGAACTAGCATTAAATTATATGCTGCAGTAATTTGGCTAATCAACTGAAACCTGCTATAATCACAGTTGTCCAGATAGTCCCCCAGATGAAGGTCTAATACCATCTCATGGTCACAGAAGATTAAATTTAGTAAACTAGTTTTTCTGTGGTAATTTCAAAGACAGAATCTACTTGGTTAGAACTAAGGAACAATATAAGCTGTTATCCTGCTGGGTTTATACTATAGGCCACCAAATAGTGGGACGGAGGTAGAGGAGGAATATGCAAGCAAATTACAGAAAGGTGCAGGAGTGATAATGGGGGCCAATATCACAGCATCCTCCTTAAAAAGTGAGAATTCCATACAAACGCTATGCAATAAAAACAGTCACACCATATACAACAGTAATATTTTATTATTGCAATAAAAGAGGTATTACATTTTATCATTGTTCTAGTCTATTTGCATTTTGCTCCCTTCATGCTACAATGTCACTCTTGAATTATTACAGAAGCATTAAAACACCAAAGATGATTTACATCCACCATTGTGTTACCTCGCTTTAGACCACATTATTGTCAATAAACAATTTTTAAAGTAGACAAATATAAGATGATGGCAGTTGTTCTTGTTCGTAAAGTTCTAACTGGCAGTTTCTCCTTTTAAGACTGAAAGAAGCTCTCCACTTTTTTTCAATTCCTGTAAAAAAAAGTTGTACATGTCTGTTGCTTTGCCTTAAACAGAGCGCACACCAACTATAATATCCATCAAAGGCACTTTAATATTGATGTAGATGTGCTGGGAAAACAGCACTCAAGTGGAGACCCGTGGTTTCTGAGCTCCACTCACAATTTTTCTTCTTCAGCATGCTGCCCGTCTCTATTGCATGGAAATACCAATAGGGATGCACCTTGCTTTATGCACATCCTCCAGTGGCCATTCTTAGGATCCAGGAAAAATTGGATTGCTAAACATACGAACATAAGTTTGGAAATCATCTCCATTGTACTGATAGTAATTTCACCACTAGGGGTACAATATTAATATTTGGTGAAAAATATCTTGAAACTAGTCCCAGTAATTCCATTTCATATGGAATAGAACCTCAAACAATACAGCATGATACTAGTATTTGTGTAGAAGCTTTGTGTTAGCTGGAGTACAAGGTCTTACATAAACATTTAATCACAATAGTGAGCCACTCTATTGTATGCTATTTTGGTTCTTCGTCTTAAAGTCCAATCTCCAAATAGTTATAACCTCTTCTTTGGGGCAATGTTCCAACTTACTGTTCTGCCCATTCCCTAGCCAAGCACACTTTTAACTTGTACATAAAATTTTAACTCTACTGCAAGAAAATTGAGCAATCTGTTCAAGCCACTGAAAATCCATTATAAAAGGGTACAAAACTGTATTAAAATTCTCTTTATATCACTTACAAGTATTACAGCAGGTCATTCCTTACACTATACAATATGCTTAAAGCACCTCTGGATCTCTGCAATTGAAGATTTATGAGCCTTTGACAGAGTGAGGCACTGTATACTTCTGAACAAGTTACCATTATATAGCCTACTAATAAAGCTATGCTCATGGTTGACTACTTTCCTCTCAAACTGCTCTGCAATGTAGCTGGTCCAGTCTTTGACTCTGTTTCCATTAACTCAGGAGTCTCTTGCGGTGTTCTCTTTTCCACTGCTCTTCCTTCTCATTAGCAATCTCCTCTGCTCATCATCCCACCCTATCACTCTTTTGCTGATCTTTCCACTCAACATCCTTCAGCAGTCACAACCTAGAGTCCTCTTGTAGTGCAATCGTTGAAACATTACAGCCTAACCTTATCCATGCCTTTCAATGGGACAATGATAATTTTGTTCCTTTCGGTTATTCAGGAGACAGTTTCTTCACGTCTCTTGCAGTCTAACCTACGACTATGACGTCGTACACTTGATGGCTCCGCTTTAAGTCCTTCATCCCTCTCAACATTCTTGGCTTCAGTATCTTCTTTGACTTCAAATGGAATTCCCACAACTCCATTGCTAAAGTGATTTTCAAGAACCTTGGTATCCTTTTGAGTGATGAAGATTTCCCCCCCCCCGCCCCTCAATAGCTCTTAACTGCCTAGAAAGCTTAAGTTTAAACAATCACTAGCTTCCAAATTCTTTAATTTCTCTATTTCATCTGTGCTAATATGTCTAATGCTTTCTTGAACTTTCCTCTCATTCGTTCTAAACTGCAAAGATGCCAGCCTACATCCCAGCTAATTCCAGTGTCCCAATTCAAATTTACCCTCTCAGGAATTCAATACGGTGGAACTTCATACCTCCGATTAATGATATCCTACATTACGGGTCTTTTCTCAGTAAGAAAAAAAATATATTTTGCCAACAGATCAACTAAACCACAAAGGACCTGAATAGAGGGCAAGTTAAGTCTGTGACATTTGATAACTAATTTCTGTCTATATAAATGCAAGTTCTTCCTTTCTCGTTGGAGGAAAAAGGTTCATAATACTCTTCTCAGAAACATTAAAGCAAGAAACAATTCTGGACAGCCCTTAGCCAGTTTACATTTAACAATTATATTGAGTTACCTTCACAATATCGAGCCCACCAATAAGTTCACCCTTCACATATAGTTGTGGGTACGTCGGCCAGTTGGAAAACGTTTTTAATCCATGCCTTACCTGTGGAATAAGAATGTGTGGAAAAACCAGGCATGGATGAATTACTTAAAATTACAACCAACAATTCAATAGCAGTCCAATAGTTTAGCACTTTGCTTCATAATTCAGCAATTGCATGATCAACTGTTAAAACTTGTGAAGGAGTTTCCCTTATTTTTCAGCTCAGCTGTTTGGCAGAGTACTTCACAATCGTGAAATGCAAACTTTGTCACAGGATATATTGCAAGACCTGCAATCTGAAAGATTATGCACAGAAACAAGCAGCTATGGAAATATAAAAAGTGGCAAATAAATACTTCTCAGCATATTCCTCAATCCTGTCTCTCCAGAAACATCTAATCTTTATATTATTTGCTTCAAAGCCTAAAGTTCTATTGCAGCCTAAGGGCAGGAGGTGGAAGAACAGTTTCCCAAGCCACAAGTTCATATTGTGGAATAACAACAGAAAACGCTGGAAAAACACAGCAGGCCAGGCAGCATCTGTGGAGAGAGAAACAGAGTTAACGTTTCAGGTCAAAGACCTTTCGTCAGAACTGGAAAAAGCAGGAAATGAAATAGATTTAAAGCAAGCATAAAGCTGGGAAAAGGGGGAGGGAATGAAAGAACAAAAGGAGAGATTAAGAGACATTGAGAGACATTAAGAGATGATCAAGGCAAGAGGAGGTGTTAATGTGACAGGTTGAGGCTAAAAGAAGTGTGAAATGCACTGGCAGAATGAAGGACAGCTGCCAGCTTCTAGGAGGAAAAAAAAGAAAAAGGAGGGGGTGGGGGCCAAACAAAAGGGTGGATGAAAAAATAAAATATAAATGTGATAGGGGCTGAGATTATGATCTAAAATTGTTGAACTCGATATTGAGTCCAGAGAGCTGTAGGGTGCCTAAACGAAAGATGAGGTGCTGTTCCTCGAGCTTCCCGTCACTGACCTCATCTCCTCTGGAGATCTTCCCCCCACGGCCGCCAACCTCATAGTTCTCCAACCCCTGCACAGCCCGCTTCTACCTCCTTCCCAAGATCCACAAACAGGACTGCCCCGGTAGACCCATCGTTTCAGCCTGTTCTTGCCCCACGGAACTTATCTCTTCCTATCTCGACTCTATTTTTTCTCCCCTTGTCCAGTCTCTTCCCACCTACATCCGCGACTCTTCCGCCGCCCTCCGTCACTTTAACAGTTTCCCGGCCCCAACCGCCTCCTTTTCACTATGGACGTACAATCCCTCTACAACTCCATTCCCCACCAGGATGGCCTGAGGGCGCTCCGCTTCTTCCTTGAACAGAGGCCCAACCAGTCCCCATCCACTACCACCCTCCTCCGCCTGGCTGAACTTGTTCTCACATTGAATAACTTCTCCTTTGACTCCACCCATTTCCTCCAAATTAAAGGTGTTGCTATGGGTACCCGCATGGGTCCTAGCTATGCCTGCCTTTTCGTGGGATATGTGGAACACTCTTTGTTCCAGTCCTACTCGGGTCCCCTCCCTCACCTCTTTTTCCGGTACATTGATGACTGTATCGGTGCCGTCTCCTGCTCTCGCCCTGAACTAGAACATTTCATTCACTATGTTTCCAATTTCCACCCTTCCCTCACCTTCACATGGTCCATCTCCGACTCTTCCCTTCCCTTCCTCGACTTCTCCGTCTCCATCTCTGGGGATAGGTTATTGACTAACATTCACTACAAGCCCACTGACTCCCACAGCTACCTGGACTACACTTCCTCCCACCCCGCCTCCTGTAAGGACTCTATTCCATTCTCCCAGTTTCTCCGTCTCCACCGCATCTGCTCTGACGATGCCACCTTCCATACCAGTGCTTCCGACATGTCTTCCTTTTTCCTCAACCGAGGATTCCCCTCTACTGTGGTCGACACGGCCCTCGACCGTGTCCATTCTATCTCCCGCACTTCTGCCCTCACCCTGCCCCTCCCTCCCGGAACCACGATAGAGTTCCCCTTGTCCTCACCTTTCACCCCACCAGCCTCCACATTCAACGGATCATCCTGCGCCATTTCCGCCACCTCCAGCGTGATCCCACCACCAAACGCATCTTCCCCTCACCTCCCCTTTCAGCATTCCGCAGGGACCGCTCCCTCCGCGACACCCTAGTCCACTCCTCTACCACCCCCAGCACCCCTTCCCCTTTGCCCGGCACTTTCCCGTGCAAGCGCAGGAGATGCAACACATGCCCTTATACCTCCCCTCTTCCCACTGTCCAGGGCCCCAAACACCCCTTCCAGGTGAAACAGCGATTTACTTGTACTTCCTGCAATTTAGTATACTGTATTCACTGCTCACGATGTGGTCTCCTCTACAATGGGGAGACCAAACGCAGATTGGGTGACCGCTTTGCGGAACACCTCCGTTCAGTCCATAAGGGGGACCCCGAGCTCCCGGTGGCCTGTCACTTTAATTCTCCACTCCCACTCCCACTCTGACCTCACCGTCCTCGGCCTATTACACTGTTCCACGGAAGCTCGAGGAACAGCACCTCATCTTTCGTTTAGGCACCCTACAGCCCTCTGGACTCAATATCGAGTTCAACAAGTTTAGATCATAATCTCAGCCCCTATCACATTTATATTTTATTTTTTCATCCACCCTTTTGTTTGGCCACCCCCCCCCCCCCTCCTTTTTCTTTTTTTCCTCCTAGACGCTGGCAGCTGTCCTTCATTCTGCCAGTGCATTTCACACTTCTTTTAGCCTCAACCTGTCACATTAACATCTCCTCTTGCCTTGATCATCTCTTAATGTCTCTCAATGTCTCTTAATCTCTCCTTTTGTTCTTTCATCCCCTCCCCCTTTTCCCAGCTTTATGCTTGCTTTAAATCTATTTCATTTCCTGCTTTTTCCAATTCTGTCGAAAGGTCTGCGACCTGAAACGTTAACTCTGTTTCTCTCTCCACGGATGCTGCCTGGCCTGCTGAGTTTTTCCAGCGTTTTCTGTTGTTATTTCGGATTTCCAGCATCCACAGTATTTTGCTATCATAGTAGTTCATATTGTGGGCTCATTCTATTGATCATTTTTACCAATAACCAGCTTAAAGTATTTTACAGTGTTGCTTTTTTGACAATTAAACGCTATTGGGCCTATTAATCTATAGTGAAGATAGCGCATGGATAGATTAGAGTTCCCAACCCTCCCGCTTTTGGCATCAGTCTACCAGAATGGGCGATTGGTCTCCTGTGATGAAGGGGTTGTCTTATGAAGAATGGTTGAGCAGGTTGGGCCTATATTCATTGGAGTTTAGAAGAATGAGAGGGGATCTTATTGAAACATATAAGATTCTGAAGGGGCTTGACAGGGTAGATGCAGAGAGGATGTTTCCCCTCGTGGGGGAATCTAGAACTAGGGGGCATAGTCTCAGAATAAGGGGGCACCCATTTAAAACGGAAATGAGGAGGAATTTTTTCTCTGAGGGTCATGGATCTTTGGAATTCTCTTCCCCAGAGAGCAGTGGAATATATTTAAGGTGGAGATAGACAGATTTTTGAATGGTAAGGGAGTGAAGGGTTATGCCGAGCGGGCAGGGAAGTGGAGTTGAGGCCAAGATCAGATCAGCCATGATCTTATTGAATGGCGGAGCAGGCTCGAGGGGCCAAATGACCTACTCCTGCTCCTATGTCTTATGTGTGCTGCGGCTGGCAACTCAGGAGAAATGGTCCTTGTATGGGCGGTTCGCTCATGCGTAGTATTCTGGCTATTGTAGCTTGTAGCCAATCTGCGTTGTCTGAGCCCTGCTGGTGTGTCTGCTATTTGGAACACACCGCTTCATTGCCGGTTGTGAGGATGATGGCATTAGGGCCAACAAAAATCATCTGGAAACTCCATGAGTCCTGAGAGAGCAACTGGGGCAGGGACTGGGAGAGAGAGAAACACAAACTGAGGCAGGGAGAGAGAGTTCATGTCAGCCTATGGTGTGTGTGGTTGTACAATGTGGTTTTATTATGGGAGTCAGACAGCTTTTGTGCTTCTCTGAGGCCTGAGCCTCACCTTCCTGAAGTTGGGCTTCAGCAGTGGGGTGTGGGAGTCAGTGTATTGAATTAGGTTTGATTTTATTTATTATTTTTATAACTTGCTGTTTATTGTAAAAAGTCATAAAATTGTACGAAAACTTTAGTTAGAAGTTACTTCTATCGATGCTGTTGTTGTTGAATCAGTAGAATCTACTTGGTGTTTCTCATTGCGGTTGAAACATCACAGTTTTTATTTAAACATTACTTATTCTAAAAATTTCTATTCTTTTGCATTCTTTCTTTGATTTATAAATTAGGTTATTCATCTCACTATAAAGCAAAGTCTCAAATATTATATCCAAAGCTTGGTCATACTAGAGACACTCAACTAAGGTAAATGCAGTAACATTTGCAAACAGTGGGCAAATGTCATGATCAAATCTCCAGGAATATGTCAAACCAGAGTTGGCAACCCTAGGATAGATACACTGGAAATGTGACTCTCAGCCAGGTTTTACATAGCTTTGCACTTTATGAATGATTTCCTGCTCATGTTATTTTCCAAGAGATTTTTTACTCAGGCTCGAGGCAGTTTCTACCTCCGTTTGAAGCCTATAACAATTAGGAGGCTAAATTTTTATGCCCTGACAAAATCTCTCTCTTATACTGCAATAAAGCTGGGAGCTTGTACTACACATCTTTATTTCTGAAATCCTGCTGCAGAAAGAAAGTTGATGTACTAGCTGGTAATATTTAGCTTACTAAAGGTCATGGGGATTCTTTTGGGACATTCTGGGTATTAACTGGAATGGAGAATGTGCGACTGCACTAAATGAACTGATTTCTTGTAGTGCTCCCGTGAGTTACCTGAGTTTGTTTTAAAGTCAATTGTCACCAGAAGGAATACTATTGACTATTTATTTCAGCAGGCTTCTGGAGGGATAACACTAGTGACAATTCATTGGCCCAGATTTTGCAATAAAAACAAGTGAGGCTAACAGCGCTCACCGTTATTAAAGAGTAAATCAGACAGCAACTTCTTGCAACCACACATGCGCAGTTAAACGTGGAAATCAGGAAGTTGCTGTCCGAGTTGCCTTGCTCTTAGAGGCTTTGCTATACCAGTATCTTGCCGAGCGACTTGGCATTGAAACGCATGGAAGGGTGTGAAGTTGTGGTACTTACATGGTAGATACCCACTAAAAATGCCAGAAAAATTAGGACTTGTCCATTCCAGTGCAAGTACATTTTTAACAGCGTGATCAGTCTTAATTACTGCCAAACAACCTCTTGGCACTGAAAATTAACTTTTACAAGTGTGGAGTCTCATTCCTTCAGATTTTAATTATTGTTGGAGATTTCAAAAAAAAAAAAATTTTTTTAAGCTTTATTTTTCTGTCTCTTTCAATCCCATCTTTCTTTCCCTCCCTTTATTTCCCTTTCTGTACATGATTTGGCATTGAACTAACTATTCTAATTTATACTTCCTGGTACAGACTCTGCACGCCTCATTAAGAATTCTTCAATCTGATTAGTTAAGGAGATACACAGTTGCTTGCCCTGTTCACACAGGTCCCAGATCCCCTGTAGAGGATGCCCCGTTGAACTGGATTTCTAATCACCACAAGTTCCAGTGCAAAAGCCCTCAGAAAGTCTGTGGGCAAGTGTAAGCGTAATGAAATGCTGGTGCCGTTCGTTCGCCGCTGACTGCAAAATCCGGGCCAATATGGTGCAGCACTGTAACAGAACCAATACGCCTGCCCTGGGATGTTGAAAAAGCATCCAAACAGGTGGAGTGAAAGTTCCTTCTCACGGCATGCAAGAGAACAGCCTTTGGCAACATATTCGGGAAATGCATTAAAATCCTTTAGTCACATCCCACCCAACAGTTTGCTTCAGTGGCTTCAGCTACTTAGCATTCTCACTCCTTCGTGGGACCAGGCGCAGATATCCCCTCATTTTTGCCCTGGCCATAGGTGACCCACATCTGATCAAAACCAGGCATCAACAGAGTACAGATGGAAGGGACTGAACATAAAATATGCCTGTATGCTGATGATATTCTGCAATTCATAACCAAACCAACCACCCAACTCCCCAGCATAATTCAAATCATTTGAGCAAATCTCCAGTTACAAACTACTCTAAAATCGATGGCACGTCCCTCACACAGGATCCTCGGTATACATGTTACAAAGAAATTCAGCACCCTGTACAAAGAAACACCCACTTCCTCCTAACCAGTATATACACCAATGTAATGTTTTGGTCTGTACCTGTATTGACTGTACTAGATATTTTAATTTAATACTCAATGAACTGTGATGTTACACAAGGGGAGTCAAGATCAACTGCAGTATTCAGGTCAAACAGGGTTAGAGAGAGGGGAATAATTGGACCTAGGAGGGAAAAGGTGGAGGGGGCAGAGCAAAGACATCCACTTCACATTCTGCACGGGCCTCTGGCAGGAGAAAAAATACATACCGAGGAGCCCAAGCTATACATCTCTCACGGGGGGGGGGGGGGGGGGGGGAGAACCTCCAAGATTTTAGAGCGAAGGGAAATCATGGCCAAAACTTCTGGGGGAAGAGGCACAGAACTTCAATCTATGGTGGCCACACCTAATCCACCCACCTGTCCTTAGAAAATTTAGCGACTTGATCAGGATTATAGCCAGGCAATATGTAATGAACATGATGACTGTGGGAGAAGATGTTGATTTTTTGCTAAGCTGATTGATAGGTAGCTAGATATATTTTATAATTATAGTAAAATTGAGGACTCATTTTAGTAATACACATTTAGATTTCAGTGTGATTTATAGCATGAATTGATTCCCTTTCTGCCACACATTGATGATAATGACTATCACATTTCTTTGCTGACACCCAGTGGCTTTGCAGAAAAACTGCAAGCTGACTCTTGGCCAAAACACAGTACACGTGATGGGCTTTGCACCCAACATTACTGTGACAGGCATTTAACACTGTAAATGCCAATCACAGCACCACCTAAAAATGTAATAGGCACTGCAAGTAAATATTGGAAGTGGGTTTTCCTATTGGTAAAGCTTGACAAAGGAGTTTTCGATTCATTTCGAGATGGAATGCTGCAACCCACTCATTGTTTGTAATGAGATTCAGCTTATAGGCCACACAGCATCCTAACAATAATGATTTGGAATGTTAATTAATAAACAAGCAGGGAATCTTTATGTACAATCCTGAGCATTTCACGGTGTTGTATTCACACTGTTGTAATGAAACTGTTGCTTTACATCACTAAATGGGACCGTCTTGCTTCATGTACCAGTGGGGGGGGGGGGGGGGGGCTCAGCTAAAATTGACATTTAGATGCCTTGTGCAGTAACTATGATGCAGTTCTGCACAGAACTGCGAAAGAATACAAAAATCTGCACTAATTTTTAGTTATACACAATAGCATAGAATTTAAACAGAACTCACTTCTTCGTCTTCCAATATGTCGAACGTTTCATACTCAACACTATATTAAAAAAGTACAGTGTTAAGCTCCAATTTAAACAAAACAAAAAAAAATAATTACTGCAAAATATGTTTTTACAGTCCAAATGCTGATACATACCCAGTTTCATTCAGTATTCCCACTATGGTACGACTGAATCCACATTTTGCCAACTAAGAACAAAATTATAAACCACATTTACAAGTGTGATTAGGGTTATGCTTTTAAAATTTCCTCCTGAAATGCTTGTTGGGCGCCCAAAGAAGCTGGTGGTAGGCCATGTTGCGGGTCCCCTTCAGATTGGAGGGGATCTTAGAGGTGTAGGCAGCAAGGCAATGGTGGCCTAAAAAGGTAAGTAGCAGCTTCCCCCCACACCCCACCACCTCCCCCAAAAAAACAGGTATCCAGTGTAGCCTGTGTTAGAAGCCTTCTGGCTGCTGTTGCACATCTCTCAGAATTGAAGTAACAGCTGTATTTCTGCCCCCTCTTTAGGGTGGGAACCCTAGTGAAGGTACAGCCTTGCATTGTCAGGCACACGTAAATGGACTGAATCTGCAAATATAGATGAATTCAGATCATGTCAGGAAAAACACACGTCAAGGAATATTGGGGCCAAAAAATCTTCCTAAAAGGAAAAGAATAAATCAAGAAGCGTTGATTCAAGGTTCCTTTTGATGACTTCATGTTGGCAAGTTACACAGCAGCATTGAGGAGTGCTTGACCCACTGGCTGGATTATACATGTATTTAAAAGTAATTTTCTTCTGGAATGGTTTACATAGGTCAATTGTTTCAACATATGCCACCACTGACATCTATTTCTAAATAAGCTTTCAGTTCAGATGGTAGACATGTTTATACAAAATATTTAAGTATGATACAAATCACTATATGAATCTCTGCTGTTCATTAATAAAGTAAAAAGTACTTACCGCTGTGTTGCCTTTCATAAACAGAACCACTCTTGATTTATTAATCAGGGTTTTCAACCTACAAATACAAAGAAGCTAAACAACAATTGTTGCTGCAGAATGTAGCTATGAAAGCTTTGCATCACAGTCAAGGCTGAATATTTTAATCTAATCAGGTTCAAAGATCACATTATCTGTGCTCATTGTATTCCTTGCTATATAAGGTACATCAAATCTATTGCAGTAACAAACATTTTTTTACCTATGTTCCAGTCCCATTTCCTTTGGACAAGTTTTGTCCAGTTCTCCAGACTCAGCTAACTCCTAAGAGAGAGTTAGGGGATTAATATTGATGTATCAAAAACAAAAAATGCATTGTACCTGTTAATTTCTGGTCCTAATTAACTTATGAGATATCAGTTCAACATATTGCTTTATTAGTCAAAAGTCCATGCAAACTTAGACACTACATTAATAAACAGTTAAGAAGAGTCTAATCAGACCTATTCTAATACACGCCGTAATTAAGCAGTTGACTGCATACTCACACTTGGGACACACTCGGCTTGGTTGAGATGCTATTTCCTGAAGTGACAGATAGCAAGAGCTTTTTCCCCTTTTTAATGGTAATTTCACTGGCCATATATGGTCACATTTGTGACTTTTATAGTTCACTTAGGTCATCAAGTTTTAGCTGTGACTCTTAGGCCATTGAGTTGAACTTCGTTGGGTATCTTATGACACTTAGGCCATCGGACAGATTGCTGAACATGCACAACCATAGGGGGCTGCATCCTTATCAGATCCTGTTCCATTGTCTAAAATTATCATCTTTTTAGACAGTGATCAACTATCTTTCATAACACATGTCTCTGCCAGAATACCTTCCTGCACAGCTGGTAAAGTAAGCTGTTTAAAATGTTATACTTATGCTTCCTGTATGGTTTGCGCAAGATGTTTTATCCTAAGTTAAGGGCTTCAGAAAGGCCATGTGCAAAAGCACACACTCCATTCTTAGGCTAATTATCTTTTACCCATATTGCTACACTTTATCCTACCCATAATTCTTTCATCAGCCGTTCTGCCTTGGTTTCAGTAAAAAGCTGCAAAAGTGTATATATATTCTCCAAATGCACCTAAATACTACAGTACCAACCTTTACAATATCAAGCCCTCCCACCAGTTCTCCATTCACGTACAGTTGAGGATACGTAGGCCAGTTAGAGTAAATTTTTAGTCCCTGACGCACATCTTCATCAGAAAGAATATCAAAGGTGCAAAAACGAATATTACGTTCATTGAGGATTTCCACAATTCGTCTGCTGAAGCCTGCCAAATAAAACAGGATAATAGATAAGGATGGATGCAGTCACGAGAAAACTTTTCAGGCCCATTTCTCCAGCATTAACATTCGCAGCGTTGTCATGCATAAAGACAGCTGACCCGAAGTTACTTGGGATCATGATCCCAGTGGTTCTACTGGGATCGCGTTCACTAGTGCTGATCCAGCGAGATAATGTGGGATCAAGACGGGCATCGAATTAGAATGGGCTCGGCTCTTGCATCTCACTTATAAAGGGGACCAATAATATATTTTTTAAATGTATTTTTTATTTGAGGGTCCAGGACACTTCCCTGGACCCCCACTTGGGTCCTTCAGGAGGCTGGTAAGCCTTACCTCATGGGTATGTTGCCCTCCACACTTAACACCTGCTGGAGTTACGGAAGGAGTATGCTGGAAGGCTCGCACATTTTCAGGGCATGTCAATTTTTAATAGAGAAAAAAAATTAAGTACCACACAATTAAAAATAATGAGAACAAGGAAAATAGAAAACCTTGTTTAAATATTGAGTAGACTCAAAAAGGGGAAAAGATCTCAGATAGAAAGATAATTTAAAATTAAACATTTTTTCCTGGTTTCTTGACATTTTCCGTATTTTAATTTAACAGTGATGTTAACCAATTTAAAACTTCCACAGCAATAGTGGACAGTGGACAGTATATAAATATACTTACTGTTTGTCCACTATTATTGCCAACAGCAATTTCTAACTTATATTGCTCTTTTAACTGTCAAAAAGGGCCATGTTCTTATACTGGAAACAATTACAATTACACACTGCAAACATGAAACAAAAATAAGGGACATGACATGATCTGCAGGAACAGGCACTGTGTTTTATTCTCTCAGGTCTGGGGTTTGCAATCTATTATACTCTGATTGACGACTGTCACTCCTTACAGTTACCGGTGGATTTTGATCACTCTAATATGAACACAGCAAGCTCTCTCCCTGGTCACTACATGGTAACAAAGGTACCTCTATCACACTCATGTAAACAAGTTGAAAACAGTTTTCAATGTTACAGAACTTCACTGAGTGTTGCACACTCACACACACAAAGGTTCATGTCACAATAGTATACTGCAGTAAAAACCCAAAAGGGAATCTATGCCAAAATTTAAATTAAGTGAAATTTATCACAACTCTCCGCAAGTGTAGTAACAGGAGTGCTCCAAGTAAAGCTAGTTAATGCATTTGTACCATGTATTTACATCAAAACAGTGACTGAAAATAGTTTTAAAGAAAATAAATCTTTATACAAGAGAATAGCTAAGCATATTTCAGAATATTTCTTTCAGGAAAATTAGTATGTTTAAAAGTAGTATTTTAGTATCTTGATATATAGTTACTGCTTTCAGAAAAAACACTTAAATAAATAACTAAACATCTACGACTCTGAGAAACCATCAGCCCCATTGAAAGAAACTGATTTTTCTTGTGAATCACTAACAAGCTGGCACATGGGTTGAAATGCGCCACACTTAAAATGCTGACAATTTACATGTATATCATATAGCAGAGGAAGATTGCTTGCATCATGTTTCAGGGAATGAAGACAGTTGTCATTATAATAACTGAAAAAAGTATTTTTTCTACAGGAAAGATGGCAATCTACATGTAAACACAAAAAATAATGCCATGCAGGGTACTGATTGTGATGTAATTTCATTTATCTCACTTTCTTTCCTGAAACTATCCAACTTTGAGCTACACTAAAAACTTTTGCTAACTCAATTAAGATAGTTAGGAATTGTTTTATTACTGACTCTTTGGCAACCAAAGGAAAAAGACTATGGGGGAAAAATTCAGCTGCTTGCGCCTCCCGTTAGCGCCTTAAGAGGGCGCTAATGGGGCGTAAAGCAGCAACGCCCGGGCGCAGCGCCGCCCACGCCTCCCGCAAAATTCAGCGGGAGGTTAGCGGCGGCGCCAGCCGGTAGCGCCCTGTGGCGCTGCGGCGATGACGTCATCGCCGTGCGCAGCACCCCGCTCGCGCTCCAGCCGCGATCTTCAGTCGCGCCCCCTGACTTACCGCCAGACGCTATGTCCGACAGGTTCAGGGGGGCATACGTGCGGCCGGGGCGGCGATATTTAAAGGGAAGCTGGCAGGCGGCCATTTTTGTTGCTGGCCGCCTGCCAGCACCTGCCCCCGTTGCTGTCCCCGGCCCCCGTGAAGCCCCCCCACCGTGAAGTGCCGGCTGCGCTCCAAGAGCCCGGCACTTCTCCTGAGTGCCGGGCTCTTTTGCCGGCACTCCCGATCCCTGGGGGCCCAGCTGGGCCCCGGTTCG
This sequence comes from Squalus acanthias, assembly GCA_030390025.1. NCBI lineage: Eukaryota > Metazoa > Chordata > Chondrichthyes > Squaliformes > Squalidae > Squalus > Squalus acanthias. Next base: position 28,140,509 of record CM059438.1, on the reverse strand, counting down.
CGCTGCGCAGGGCCCCTCCCCTTTAAGAAGGGGAGGAAGGCCTGCAATACCGCGGCGCGACGTGCCGCAGCGCCTGGCGCTGCGGCACGTAGCGCCAGGATATTCCCTCGCAGCGCCCCAAGAGGGATGCGGGGTGCTTCCAGTAGCGCCCCGCTTCCCTCTTGGGGCGCAACCACTGAAGTTCCGGTGTGGGGGCGCTAATTTTTTCGGGGCGCTAAACGTAGCGCCCCGGCGAGTTTAGCGCCCCAAATGGGGCGATACTCAATTTTTAGCCCTTAGCCTCATAATTTTAGCAGAATTAAATTAACATTTTGAATTAGAGGGTGAAATGAAACATGCTTGGAACCTTCAACTAGTCTAAGCTGTACAGCAGCAAAACTGCAACCTTCATCAACTAAATATAGTTGACCCATGTTAAACCATAACTTGGTGTGGAACAGCTTGCAACAAAATATTATGGTCCCAGGAAACACATTTTACTTTGTCTTTGGGTTTAACTCGTGCTCAAGACTTGCCATATCACCTCTCATAAATCTCAGTTTATCCTGATAGGGCATGTTTATGTTCACAGTTTAGCATGGTGATCTGAGTTGTGTATTTTTCAATAGGTGAAATTTGTCTGCCATGTACAGCCTGCAGTAAAATATTAGTTTTGCCTACTTTTCCATTAGGGATTTCATGAGAGAACACCGAGAGGCTTAATGCTAATGGTTATTCTGCTGGCAATATTTCACTTTTTTTAAACCACTCTAAGCAAGCAACATTCCAGATGCTAAACTTCACTTCAAGCACCAGGATGGACCAACAATCTGGTTCTTACACTGTCTTGGCAGCTGGCCGCAGAATGGAATTTAAACTGTTAGTTCATGTTTTGTTCAAATACCTCAAGTTTGTTTATAAAGGTTACAGTCACTGGCAAAATATGAATAAATATACACTATTTTACTGACATTGAATTAGAAATAAAAAGAGTTAAAACACTGTCAGCATTATTTGTTTTTCCAAACCGTGTGTAAAAATTCAGCATTTTAAAACAACGAACTCTGCAAGAACAATGGTAACTTCAAAAGAAAAAACCCATCTCATTAGACCATGTACAAAACTGGATAATGTATTCTAGATTAGCGAACAGACGCAGCCAATGTGAATTATCAAAGCAAATTTTAGTAGAATGCTTTACATTTAATTTTATGTATACAATAATGAAATGCTATTTCGAATGATTAAAATGGAATGATACTACAGCTTTAAAACTAATTTTGAAATCCTCCTACAAATTAGTCTACACTACTTTCTTGATTATAAATTCTACTTCTGAATATATCTAATGATTGCTTTCGACTCTCAAATTATACTTAGAAGTATTATATCAATCGCTGCCTATAAGAAATCAGTAAACCGATCATGATTATGCACATATGCAAAGGATTTATTTTAATTCAAATTTAACAATTTTACATGTAGTATATCCAATATGTAGGTGGTCAGTTTTTAATCCTTTTATCATGAGTAAAAAGGGATCCATGGCATTAGAAGGAAGTAGGAAAAAGTAATAATACCCCTCAGCTACATTTTTAAAACAGAATGATCCTTACCACACCGAGGTTCTTGAGGAGTTCCCTTCATAAATACCATACAAGGTGCTGAATTTAGAAGTTTTCTCAATTGGTCACTCAGGTCTTGTTTGGCAGTCTCACCGTGCTGCTGAACTTTTTTAGTTAAATCAGGAGCATGGGCACCATCTACTCGGTCAATCTTCTGACAGTTCTGAGGCAAACATATGCATTTTGATAAAACCAACACCACAAATGCAATAAGGCAATATCATTGACACGGAAAGATGAACAGTTAGAAATATACTTCACACAAGAGAAACTATTTCAAGCGTATATTAAAGTTAGCACAGCTGTGACAGTTATCTCGGTCATCAGTATATTAAAGACTCTGGTCACCATTTTAAATGGTTTGCTAATGCAATACAATATGGAAATATAGAATACTAATAAAAATGTAAGTGTTACAATCTGGTTCTGCTTTTAATATTAAAATTATGTACTAAAACAAAAAAGATGGAAATTTACAGTATATCCATCAACATCTGAAAAGAGAAAAAACTTTTTAAGGCATCAGCTGTAGGCTCATCATCAAATATAAATTCTATTTAATTTTCTAAAGACTTGAAAACTTGGTTAAAGTCTGGTAGTATCAGAACTCCAAATTAAATTGCTACTGTAAGCTGAAATTACATGGCTGCTGGCATATGGGGAGCATGGGGGAATCATGATGCTCAATTGCGCCATGACTGTATGGGACTGGCTCAATGGACCAGCAGGTCTTTTGCTGTCCGTCATTTTCGTATGTTCATGTGTAATGTCTCCACTCCCCCCCGCCCCCCCCCCCCCACCCACCCACCCACTTCCCATAATATCTTTAGATGCCAGACAAAAAAAAGCTAGCCATGCAGAAGTAGGAAAGAGGAGAAAGATTATCCCTTTTAAATGAGTTCTCCATTAATGACGAAGCTGTAACTATTCAGCTTTGATCAGATCAAGCAGTCATGACTGACTGTGGAAGAAAAAACGGGAAATATGCAAATTTTAGAATTATCCTTTTAATCAACTGGAAAGATCTTGCAGAATGTCAATAGATATAGAAATCATACGATGAAATCTATATTTTTTTTACTCAAGCATTTATGAATCCTACAATATGCAGAAATCCTTCTGCTAGCAACTAGCACAAAGTAATCAATTCACAACCCTTTGAATTCTGGTATATGTTTCCCATTTCAAAAACATACAAATCAAAATACCGTCACATCAGTAAATCCTGCAGATTTCTAAAACGAATGCTATAAAAGAATTACAGAAATGTTTAGGATAAATATTTCTCAATTCATAGCACTCTTACAAAAAACATTTTCCAATTGTAATCTGTAACAATTTACAGATAGCACAAAAATATTTCTCCACTGTAAGGGTTAAGTTCTAAAACTGGATTTCAAGAAAATTTTCAAAAGCCAGATATCACAATAAATTATTTATGTGGGCGCTTTGAGCCTTGTCAAGGTTCTCGTCACTGTAAAATTCAGGCGGCATAGAATCTGGTCTCCTTGGCAACCTAAATATAGACACAATCCAACTAGTGTTTTGCTTCTTCAAAAGGGTCTGACATTTTAGATTCCACAGCACAGTAAAATCTTACCTTAAAAAACAAGAAAGTAGGCACAGAACAAATCTCGTATTTTTCAGATACTTCTGGAACAGATTCAGCTTCAAGCTATAAAAAGAAATTCCATAACTAAAACTTTGTTTATTTCAAATTTGGACTTATGTGCTTTATATATCAATGGCAATACTGTATCTGCAAAAGCTAAATATTTTTCCAGGCCAAAAAAAATTACAATATCGAAAAACAAACTTCAAAACAAAATATTTATTCAAGCTGAATTTAGGTGTTGGTCACAAAACTCACAGAATCTCCAAGATTTAGATAAGTTTCATGTGATGTTGGAACAGGCCAGAAGGTTTCAAGAAGTGCCTTCAGGCCACTAATGGAAATTTGGGTGAAAAACACTTTCAATTCTGTTAATTGTCACTCAGGTACAACACTTGAAGACGTATAAATTCTTGAATACTCGAAGTGGCAGACTTGTTTTCTGCCTTTAGCAATATATTTTGCTCTCCTGACAAATTCCAAAGGGGCCATACACGATAATGGAAACACAGGCTGTTTTATTTAGTAACATGCAGTGTAGTAATGCATAGTAAATTTTAGTTTAGCCAGTGAACTCAACATTTTAAAGATGAACTGCCTGATCAATTATACAGATATGGTTGATTCTCCTCTCTGCCTGAAATACTAGCACGGTAATGTGTTACATGAAACTGCAATTCTTTCAATAAGCAAATATTTATTTTTACCAACATGTTTGAATCTGCTAACCTTTACTGTTAAACATCTGAATCACTATGAGAATTATAAACAAATCTGCACACTAAGCAGTTAAGGCATTATGAAGCATTTTGTAAATAGTTAAGAGTTTATGGAGGGTGGAGGATGGGAGACTGGCCAGGAGGAATTTGGAGAAATCAAGTTGAGTCATCCAAATCTGATTTGTTTAGCTGCTTTAACTCACTCGTAGTTATTCATAGCATATGCTTTTTTTCTTGAAAGTCTCAAAACATTACTTTTAGATGCACAGATCACTTATCTGCTAACATTTAGATAAATTTATCAGTTTATTTGCAGATTTAAACACTATTTTGTGTCTTGATCTAATCAAGTAATCAATACTTCATTGATTTACTAAATATACATAATTTCAGAAAATTTTAAATGTAGTCATAAAATCTGAGATTTAAAATTATTTTGTTTTATCATGTCATTTTCTTTGCAGTTAAAAAAACCAGCAGCTGTAAAGGCTGATAATAAGATACTTGTGACAACTGAGACAGTATTAGCCTGATTAATAATGCAAGTATCAAGTTTCAATATTATCTAATTAAGGTGCTACACTCTAATTATATTATGTTATGTTTGTCGGGAAAAAAACTCAAACGGAGAATAGAAAGATTTCAGGAACAACTCTCTCTTCTGCCTAACCTCTTGAGCATGTGAAATATGGATATACAAAATTGTATCTGGAACATTAATTACAACTCCACAGGATGGGCAATAGTAAATTTCACAGAAGCACACACCACAGTTGGCCATGCAACCCACGTGCCCGTGATAGCTCTTCAACCGGCACTATCTGCTCTAATTGCCTTTGCATGCCTTTTCGTGTATCCTTTTACATTTACCCTTTTCAAATTTTTATCCAATTCCCTTTTAAATTTTGTAAGTGCCTGCCTCAATAGTCATTTGTAGTTATGCATTTCATGCTCTGCTGGCCCTTCGGGCAGTTTGAGGCTTTGGCAGCGAGAAAAAGACTTGCTTGAGCAAGGGATTGATTTTTTATTTGTTTTGTTCTTGGGATGTGGCTGACACTGGCAAGGTAATATTTATTGCACATCCCTAAGGGCATTAAAAGCAACCACAAAGAAGACTGGTGTCAAGTGTAGGCCAGACCGGACAGGGGTGGCCGATTCACTTCACTGAAGGACGTCGGTGAACCAGTTAGGTTTTTACAATCTGATGTTAGCCCACAAGTTGCCAGATTTATTGAATTTAATTTCACAATTTGTTGTTGTGGGATTTGAACTCACAACCTCTGTGTTACTGGTCCAGCTCCATGACCACTAGGCTCCCAGACGGCAGTATGAAAGACAGTGATACCATTTTCATTGAATTAAATAGAGTTCTACAAGCAGGATAGGGCTACGAGCCCTTCCAAGGATCAGGCATGGAGGTACCTCTGTACAACCGTGGGATATACACATTTCAGGTGATCCTAAGGAAGCAAGGAGTCCAAAGGAATTGGAATAGGAATTTATTTCTGGGCTATAAACTTTCCTTTCTATGGTTGTGATCAGAACCTTGCAAGGAATTTATTTGCAAGAAGTACATGCAGCTGGCTACGTTGGTGGAAACAAATTTGGTGAAGCTGGTAAATGATCTTAAGGCTGCTCCTGCTGCACTTATTACTAAATAGGATGTAGCTAAATTCACGGTGCATAACAGAGGCTTGTCGGTGTCCCGATGCTGAGGGATACATCTGCTGAGGACAGCACTCCTACACAACCAAGGAGACAAAGAAAGCAGAAAGTGATGATGAAGCATGCTCAGCACTCCATCACAACCCCATCTGAATCTGACATGGATATGGTAAGATCAGACAAGCAGACCCACCAGGGTTCTATAGTTAGATATAGTGAGAGAACACTTTGGAAAGGAGGATTTAAATGTGACCATGTGATATCGCAGGAAAAGGACCATAGCTATTACTACTGCAAATTTCTCTAAATTCCCAACAAATCCCAGCCTTAATGTTCTTCTCATTATTCTGTGGTCTACTGTGTACTCTCAACATGGTAACATCCCTTATTATTTATCAACTGAACCCACACAGATTCTACCACATCCATAAAACTTTCCTTTCTATGGTTGTGATCAGAACCTTAATTACCAAGGCACCGCTCCTCCCTTTTATCTTTTTCTATCTCCTGAAAATTTATAGCCCAGAAATAAATTCCCATTCTTGCCCCAGCTAAAGCATTGTTTCAGTCAAGGCTACATCATTATATCCCTCCATTCTAATTAGTGCCACTAGTTCCCCGACTTTATTATTTAATGTTTTGCACATTCGCATATAAACATTCCAACTCTAACCCATTCACACTGCTCAGTAACTTTTTCCTCTTTTATTCTTTCCTTCACTATCCTTCTCATTAACCTTGGTTCTATCTGCCCAAAGCATTGTCTCCCTACACCCACTCTCCCAAGTTTATTGCTTTAGACTGCTTTGTGTTTGCAATATATTATTGTTAACCACTTTCCCATATCATTTAAGTCTCTCCATCCCACTTCTATGAAGTCACAACCACAGCTGTCCATTCTTGATGCTAGGATACAGGAGCCAGTTCAGGTAGAGTCCATTCCTTCTATACATTCCTTTGGAACTCCTGTTCCAAAAATGGACCCAATGTCCCACTAACTTCAAACCCTACACCACTCTTCCAGCCACGTGCTCAATTGTCTAATCTTTTTCTGGCTGATAGATTTAGTTCGTGACACAGGTATTATTTCTGAGAACAGTAGACTCAACATCTTTCTGTTTCAACTTTCTTAGTAACTCTTCAAATTCCTTGCACGTGCCCCTTCCTACCAATGTTATTCTTTATGAAAAGGACTACAACCACTGGTTGCCCATCCAACCTTCCCAAAGATCTTTGATGTCCATCACCCTAGTACTAGGGAGGAAACATACCATTCTGGACCCCTTGGGCTATGGTTCTCATAGAACATATCAAAGAAAAGAAAGAAAAAAGAAGCATACTACATTAAGAGTTCTAAAGGTTTCATTGTTTAAGCATTTGTTTTCTTTGCACTCTATATAATCTGGAGAGATAAATGTTTCATATCAAAAGTCTCCATTTTCCTATAGTATTCTATAGTAAGAAGTCACACAACACCAGGTTATAGTCCAACAGTTTTATTTGAAATCACAAGCTTTCGGAGCGCTGCTCCTTCGTCAGGTGAAGTGTTGGACTATAACCTGGTGTTGTGCGACTTCTCACATTTGTCCACCCCAGTCCAACACCAGCATCTCCACATCATATTCTATAGTAGAAAGAGCTAACAAATTTTTATTTTTACACCTTTTAATCCCTTTATATGTTAATCACTTACTATAGCCATCACTTTTGGTAAAAACATTGCAGACAACTTGGCAGATTAATCAGGAAAATTACCTTTACAAATATAACATGTGGATATTCTTTGGTCAATTCAGTCATGACGTCATTCATTTGCGAACACTGTGGAGCCCATGTTGCCCAAAAATGGACCACTACTAGTGACCTAAAGAGGGAGAAAAAAAGACATTTTATAAACTTTGTGTCCGGACATTAGAAAGTCAAATCTTGAGGCTTTGTTCATTCTTCAATATTTTGAAATATTGTGTTACAACTCCATACAGTACAACAATCCTGGACATTTTATCTGACCTTTAATTGCTACAGATTTTTCTTGGTCATCTGACTTATGAAAATCCAATCTTATGTTAAGCCTCAATATAACAAGCAATTAAAATTGTTATGTAAAGATGATCCGGATTGATAGCAATCTGTTGATGGTTTTGTGTTTGGGTTTACCCTCGGGTCTATTGAATTTTTTGTATTGCATTCCCAACCATTTATTATTCTATACTAGCTGACCTCCTGTGTCATTGTAAATAGGAAGTCAAGACCATAGGAACAGAAGTAGGGCATTCAGCCCCTTGAGCCTGTTCCACCATTCATTTAGATGATGGCTGATCTGTACCATAACTACATTTATCCACATTGGTTCCATATTCCTTAATACCCTTGCTTAACAAAAATCTATCAATCTCAGCTTTTTGGAGGAGAGAGTTCCAGATTTCCACTACCCTTTCTGTACAGAGTGCTTCCTGACATCACCCTTTAACGGCCTAACTCTAATTTTAAGCTTATGCTCCTTTGTTCTGGACTCCCCCATCAGAGAAAATGGTTTCTTTCTATCTACCCTATCAAATCCTTTAATCATTTTAAACATCTCAATTATATCACCCATTAATCTTCTATACTCGAGGGAATACAAGCCTAGTCTATGTAACCTGTCCTCATAATTTAACCCTTTTAGCCCTGGTAACATTCTGGTGAACCTGCACTGCACAGGGTCGTTCAAAGGCCAACATATCTTTCCTGAGGTGCTGTGCCCAGAACTGAACGCAGTACTCCAGATGCGGTCTAACCAGAGCTTTATACAACTGTAGCACCCCTTTGTGTTCCAGCCCACTTGGGATGAAGGTTAAAATTCCAAAAGCCTTTTTAATTTGTTTTTACCCCTGTCCACTAGTTTTTAGTGATTTCTGTGCCGTATTCAAGTCAAGCTGGGCTAGAGAGTGGATAACTGGACCCGGGGTGGGGAATGATGGGTTAAGGAGGATAGAGAGAGGGATATGTGCCGCCTGCAAAAGCACATGTGTGCAGTCGATGGCGCCCTGCACCATGGGCAAGCCCACTATCCTGGCAAAGCCGCATGCGCGCTCCTCCTGCTTCTCTCTGTTCAGAGAGAAGACAATGAAGACCCTTCTCCTGGAGTACAGAGCCTCTGTGACCTCCCGGATGTAGCGATGGACGGCGAACTGGGAGATGTTAGCTATGTCTCCTGCTCCAGAGGGGGAAACACATCACACCTCCTGCCAGAGAGAAAATGGGAGCTATAGTTAAGGTCTGAAGTTGTTAAAGTCAATATTAAAGCCAGGAGACTGTAAAATGCCTAGTAGAAAAAGTGTTGAGCTTCATTAGAACACTGTAGGAGAGCGAAGACAGAATGCTCAGAGCGGTAGTGGGATGGACTGTTGAAGTGACAAACAACAGAGAGCGCAGGGGTCGCACTTAGGGATGGAACAGTGGTGTTCAGCATAGCAGTCACCTAACGTGCATTCGGTCTCCCTAATGTACAGGAGACCACACACTGAGTGGCCAATACAGTATACTAGGCTGGAGGAAGTACGCGTAAATTGCTCTCACCTGCAAGCATTGTTTGGGAACCTGGACAGTGGTGTGGGAGAAGGTGAATGGGAAGGTGTTGCATCTCCCGCGCTTGCGTGGGAAGGTGCCAAGAGGAAGGAGAGCAGGTGGTAAGCGTGATGAAAGAGTGAACCAAGGTGTCACAGAGGGAATGGTCCTTTGGAAAGCTGAAAGGTGAGGGGACAATGTGCTTAGTGAGGGATTATGTTGGAGGTGACAGAAATGGTGGAACATGATATGTCGATTGTGGAGGTAGGTGAGGTCAAGGGGGACCCTATCACGATTCGGGGTAAGGGGTAAGGGCAGGAGCCAGGGAAATGGGACAAAGTCGGTCTAAGGTCCTGAAGTGGGACATCGGCGTCCTTCAAGAATTAAGGGGTTAACAATGCAGCTTGCACACTAGAAACGGTTGAGACAGAGACCAGCGGAGACAGCTCAGACATGCTGACCACAAGGACTCGATGCTTTTGCAAGATTAGATGAAACTAGCTCAAAAGCACCATCTATGATTAACCACAAACTATGGAACCTAGAGATAAGTAAAACCACATGGGGCACAGCGAGACAGAAATGCAGACATGTGGTTTTACTAAAGGTTACAAAATATAACAACAGGTGAGATCATAAAGATCATGTGATAATAAAATATAGGCGAACAGTTGTGTGTCGCGAGATAGGGAATTAGCCAATCAGCAACTGTGCACGCGGGTTTTAAGCCAATTAAAACAGTGTAACGGGATTGTGCACGAAACTACCATGACTGTTGAACGCATAAATATGTAACGCTTACTGTATCAATTTGGAGAAGTCTCCTGGTGCGCCAGTAGAGATTGTCTCCCCACCGGTGTAATAAAGACCACTTGAATAACGATCTAAAACCTTGTGTCGAGTGTTGGTTTAAAATACTCCACAACAATTGGCATCACAAACAGGATTCCATACGGACGGGAGGCACGAGCGAGTGAAACCAAGCCAAAAATGTGAGTACTTTTAAATTACCACGTTCAGTTAGGGCAAGGCAACACCGCGCCGTGTCCACCGCCCCCTAGGAATCAAAGAAACCTGAAGGTTTGATCGATAAGTTAAGCAGTCTCGGGGTTCGGGCGAAACGCGCGGAAGTATAGGCGTGGTATGAGTTGCAAGTAGTGCAGAAAGTTTAAGCATACCTCTGACGACAAATAACCCGAATAAGAAAAAGTTGCAAGTAGTGCAGAAAGTTTAAGCATACCTCTGACAACAAATTACCCGAACAAAAATGTTGCAAGTACGGTCTCACTCTGCGGGAGTAAGAGATGTACCTCTGACAACACAGTCTGCAAGTACGGTCTCACCCTGCGGGAGTAAGAAAGAGAGGTACCTCTGACAACTCCAGTTGCAAGTACCGTCTCACTCTGTGAGAGTAAAGTAAGGGACGTACCGCTGACAACAATTAACCATGGGAAGTGAAAACCTCGATTGGGGACCAGAGGGGTCTCTGACACGCTTTTTAGCGGACAAAAATAGAAGATTAATTGACGAAATGGTTAAAAGTGATTGGCAACCAAACGACCCACTGAAAAGAAAAAAAAAAGAGAATGGTGGGCCATGGAAATAAAATTGAAAGAGGAAAAAGCCCTTATTTTAGTGATTCGCGCCTATCATGAGTTGAGTAGACGTACTCGAACATGGACCAAAAACGGGTGTCCACAATGTACCCGGGCGCCAGTAATGGCAACAGCTCCTGTAAAGCCTACAGAGGTAAAAGGAGTAGACGACGACAGACTGGGACGATTTAGGCAGAAAGGCATTCGAATATTCGAATATAATCCCGACAATGATGACTGGGGATTACCACTCCCATATGACAAGGAGGAGTTTATCCTAGGCACTCCAGCAGTGTCAGTGCCAGCCGGAGTGACTGCGCCCATCCCAGCAGTACCGCCACAGATAAAACCACTTACATATACTTTTTCCCCCAGAGATAAATTGAAACTGCTGCAATTACTGCTGGATTTAAAACCCCGACAGAGTAATGCAGAATTTTGGTAAAAATTGAGAGAAATAAGAATATGTCACAACTTCCACAATCGGGATGTTGCAGGACTAGTAAGAGCAAAATTGAGCGAAGAAAACTGGGGTCAACTGGCTCCACAATACAGGGATGGGACATGGTGTCAGGATGTAGCACCCTACAAACACTTAAGAAGGCGGGCTTTAAAATGAACCCCAAAAAGGCACAGGTCGGACTGTCCAAGGTGAAGTACCTAGGACACGAGATCAGCCAGGGATATAAGGCACTCCTGCAGGAACAAAAGACAGCCATAAAAGACATGCCAAGGCCAGTAACCGTTAAGGGAGTAAGGAAAGTGTTGGGACTATTTAACTACTGCAGAAATTTTATACCAGACTTTGCAGGGAAAGCGGAGCCAATACAACGGTTAGTTAAAGGGGGGAGACCCGCCACTGATGAGATAGAATGGGAATCAGAGCAGGACGAGGCTTACGCAAAATTAAAAGCAGCCCTGACGTCCGCACCCAAATTAGGATTACCGAATTTAGTCAAACCATTCCATATATACTACAGTATAGATGGAAATTTCTATAACGTCATAGTCACACAAGAACACGGGGGAGATATGAGGCTGATTGCCTATTACTCCACCCAACAAACCCCCGTAGTTAAAGGAATGGCGAGATGCGTGGCGGCCTTAGACTGTGCCGCATGGGCGGTGCGAATCTGCGAGCCCGTCACTATGTCAGGACAGCTGATACTACACACACAACACACAGTGGTGGACTTACTAAACACAGGCAAAATAAAGGCTGTATCAGACTGAAGAAGGGCGGCTTGGGAAGCAGTATTAATACCCAAGGACAGCTCAGTCCAGATTATAAGGGAACATAGAGTCAATCCCGCGGATGGGATGTTATTGGAAGGTGAAGCACATGAGTGCCAGCTAGTAATAGATGAGGAAATCAGAGGAACTATATCGGAGATACCCCTTGAGAGTCCCGAGAACACCTTTTATGTAGACGGATCACGCTGGTACATAAATGGAGAGCCACACACTGGTTGGGCAGTAGTATCCAAGAACGGAGAAACAGTCGCAAAGGGAGGGCTTGAAGGAGGAACCTCGGCGCAAGTAGCGGAACTAGTAGCACTCACAGAAGCATTGAAATTGGCAGAAGGAAAACAAGTAAATATATATACGGACAGTAGGTATGCATTTGGAGTGATACACGATTACATGACAGCTTGGAGCAGGAGAGGATATGTAACCTCCAGAGGGGGACATATAAGGCATGAAGAAATAGTTAGAAAATTAGTGGAAGCAGCAAAGGGACCAAAGGAGGTAGCAGTGATTAAGATAAAAGCTCACCGCAAGATAGAGAATGAACACCAGAAAGGGAACATGCTAGCCGATGAAGCAGCTAGAGCAGCGGCAGGCACCGAAACCCCGGTATCCGTAGCAGCAGGCAGAATAGGAGGTGAACATTAAGGGAGTACAGGAAGAAACTGATATAGAGGAGCAGGAACATTGGACAAAAAAACGGAGCCGTTAGGGGAGGGGATGGAATATGGAGGAAAGATTTACGAGTAGTAGCTCCTCGCTGTATCCAAGAGAACTTGTTAAAAATATACCACGAGCCTGATCATGGAGGGCGGAACGGAATGATAAACAGATTAAGCAAAGATTGGTGGTGGAGTGGCATGGGACAGGATGTAACAAGACATTGCATTATTTGTGGACAGCATAACCCTGGGAGGCCCATAAAGGTTAGAATGGCACACCAGCCTCGACCCCCCCAGGGCCCCTGGGAAAATATCCAGATAGACTTTACCGGCCCCTTACCCAGTAGTCGAGGGAAGAAATACTGCTTGGTGATTATAGATCAGTTCACTAGGTGGGTAGAAGCATTCCCGACCCGAGACTGCAGTGCGAAGACAGTGGCCCAAATACTCGCATATGATGTAATCCCAAGATGGGGGGTCCCGCTGCAGATCGACTCGGATCAGGGAACACACTTCACAGGAAAGGTCATGAAAGAAGCCTGTAGACAACTAGGAATAAGGCAGAGATTCCACATCCCATATCACCCACAAAGTTCAGGAATGGTAGAACGCATGAACTGAACCCTAAAAACAGCATTAGCCAAAGCTATAGCCGAAACAGGACAGGGATGGGTGGACGTCCTTCCATGTATCCTAATGAGACTAAGAGCAACCCCAAACAGAGTAACCGGATTAACACCGTATGAACTCATGACCGGACGAGCAATGCACTTACCGGAGGGAGTAGCATCCGGCAGCGAGGGACTGGGACCCATGAAGGATAGAATTAGGAGTTATGTTCAAACATTAAATAACCAGTTGAAAGAACTTAGAGAAGAGGTAAAGGCGCAACAGGACATTAGAGATATGGATTACAAACCCCAAGGGGTATTAGAGCCCTTACCACAGGTGGGCGAACGGGTGTTTGTCAAAGACGCACTAGAAAGGTCAGGATTCTCCTCTAGATGGACCGGACCATTTGAAGTCATCATGACCAGTGACACGTGCGCATGCGTAGACATGAGAGGAAAGGGTAGATGGAAACATTGGACACAACTGAAACGATATAGCATTAACCCAAACGATCTTAAATCACACAGGAAAGATGGACCAGACGCCAAAGATGTACTAACATCTGGTGACGGCCAGATTTCTGCTTAAGTTACAGGTAACATGGGCCTCATACGACGGACACTCGAGGCACCCACCCTGAGTTCTACCCACAGAATGTTGCCTCTACACACCACGATCCAGATAGTACTAGGGACACTACTAGACACCATAGGAGCAGAAAACCTTCTGAGAAATCGCGAACATCCAGAGGACCAGGGAGACAGGTCCTCGTCGGAGAGAGAGTATATCTGACGGGTATATTCCGGCGGAAGGGCACCAAGTACTTCAATTTTCCGGAACGGGCTGAACATTTCGCGGGTGTAAGGGAACCCAACCCACGATATTGGGCGTTGAGTTAAAGTACAATAGGACCTTGTGTATTGAATGTGGTAGTGATAGGGTATGGGCGAACCTACGGACATATCAGAGATGTATGTGGATTAAGTTTAGGTATCTACCAGGGATGCCGCAGATACTACATGCCTGTAGAAACATGTGGCCGCGCGTTAACTATATGCGGTGCCTCGACACACAGGGTTCCGCCGTCATAAGCGAGATTTAGTCAATGATATACTGACTGCCGTAAATACCGGCACGTCCCTTATAAATGCCCTGGATATCCAATCCGTGAAAGCAAGCTCAGAGAGTCTTAAAGAGACTATGCAGATTTTGCTCCAGAGGCACACGGGGGACGTCCGGACGGGAGTAGACTTGGGGCAGCAGACCACCAAGATATTATTACAGGGACTTACGATAATGGAGGGGCATGCTACCATTACTAACCGCTTGATTGATCGAGAATACGAGGATGCCACCAATGGGGTGAAGCAAAACACTTGTTACGCATATGGGGGATGGATGATAGGACAAGTCTGACACAACCTGGACCAGATGCAGACAGGCAGGGTCCCTGACTGGATCAATAGTACCCACCTACTGCAGTTGGCACAGCACCCAGGATCACTGGATGGCTGTATACTAAAGGGCATGACCAGGGTCTACCCTGTGATGGGTGGGTGCACTGACTCTCTCACTGATAGGGATGGTGCTTATGATCCTGGTAATGACTGGAGATGCGAAACCATACCTGCAGTATGAGGTAGAGAACATAGGACTGATCAGGGGAAGGGACTACCTGCGGTATTACCCAATGGATCAATACGCGATCAAAAGAAACAGAACCATGAGAGGGGTCTCATTGATTGGGTGCCGCAGGGAAGGAAGCTTCACGATCGGCCCACACCCGGTGGGACAAGGTAGTAAGGATGGGTGCGGGTTCAATCAGACTGTCAGATGTGTGCTGGAAATAAGCCCAGCGGAATCTGAACCGACCCACTCTGCCTACCGGGGAAAGGGCGAGTATTGCGTGGTGACAACCCAACGGACGGACGACTATGGCGGACTAACATGTAACATCACTAACCCCAACTTCTGCTTCACCCCCAGCCTACCCGTGACAATCGGGCGTGCACGGATGACGTACATTCACGCACGAAAAACGGTCACCTGGAATCTAACAGACGAGATCAGAGCAGACCTGGGGCTATACGAGGAACACCTCACAGCGCCCATTCCGCATCTCCCAGAGGATCTAAAGAACCTTAGGGACCCTCTACGCGAGAACATAAAACGGTACCATCTCCTAAAACAAGAGTACAGGAGCTAGACAAGGAGATTGAAACTGAACTCCGTAACGTCCCATGGTATGAAAAGGCCTGGAATTGGGGCTTGAACGTAGACATCCACCCTTGGATCCGCATCATTTCTCACGCGCTGGTAGCGCTACAATTAATATTAGCATTAGGTTGGCTTATAATGTCTTGTGCTGCTTGCTCGAAACGTAGAAACAAAACCAGGGCAAAGGCGATAGTTAAGGAACAGAGTAAGCTGCACAAACGTGTGCAAGACTAAGGAATTATTTAGCTCTAAACGCACTAGGTGTCCCTAACCTAGCAGCTGGCCATTGCAAGCGGGGCGGGACGCCTAAGGCAGTAGTAGCTGTAATTGGTCATCTTGGGTAGGTTAGCCTTAGGACCAAAAGGGGGGCCTGAAGTAGGACATCGGCGTCCTTCAGGAATTAAGGGGTTAACAATGCAGCTTGCACACTAGAAACGGTTGAGACAGAGACTGGCGGAGACAGCTCAGACATGCTGACCACAAGGTCTCGATGCTTTTGCAAGATTAGATGAAACTCGCTCAGAAGCACCATCTATGATTAACCATAAACTATGGAACCTAGAGAGAAGTAAAACCACACGGGGCACAGCGAAACAGAAATGCAGACATGTGGTTTTACTAAAGGTTACAAAATATAACAACAGGTGAGATCATAAAGATCATGTGACAATAAAATATAGGCGAACAGTTGTGTGACGCGAGACAGGGAATTAGCCAATCAGCAACTGTGCACGTGGGCTTTAAGCCAATTAAAACAGTGTAACGGGATTGTGCACGAAACTACCATGACTTTTGAACGCATAAATATGTAACGCTTACTGTATCAATTTGGAGAAGTCTCCTGGTGCGCCAGATGAGATCGTCTCCCCACCGGTGTAATAAAGACCACACTTGAATAACGATCTAAAACCTTGCGTCGAGTGTTGGTTTAAAATACTCCACAACAGGTCCTGACTACCATGGGGGATGGGAATCCTCGGCTGAGGAAAGAGGACTGATAATGGTGCTTGACAAAACTCATAATTCTTTGAGCAGGTAACAGACATGGTTGCTGGGGAAATGCGGTGGATGTAATGTACATGGACTTTAGGAAAGCCCTTGACTAGGTACCACATTACTAGTGAAGATTAAAGGGTATCAAATTGAGGTAGGATAGCAAACGGGATTAAAAATTAAATAGAATCTGAATTGAAAGTGGGTAATAGTGTCGCACAAGGTTCAGTTCTGACACCACTTCTGTTCACTGTGTATATCCTTTATGGGAACGGTAGCGTAGTGGTAATGTCACTGGGCTAGTAATCCAGCAGGACTGGACTAATGATCCAGAGATGTGAGTTCAAATCCCACCACGGCAGCTGGGGAATTTAAATTCAGTTAATTTAATAAATCTGGAATAATTACTAGTATCAGTAACGGTAACCATAAAACTATCGGATTGTCATAAACATCTGGTTCACTAATGTCCTTTAGGAAAGGAAATCTGCCGTCCTTACCTGGTCTGGCATAAATGAGGTGCCAACCTGGGGAAGCTGCAACACAGGACTACATGCATGCTAAGCGATCCCACAATCAATGGATCAGATCAAAGTCCTGCCACATCCAGTCGTGAATGGTGGTGGGCCATTAAACAACTAACGGGAGGAGGAGGTTCCATGAATATCCCCATCTTCAATGATGGTGGAGCCCAGCACGTGAGTGCAAAAGACAAGGCTGAAGCGTTTTCAGCCAGATGATCCATATCGGCCTACTCCTGAGGTCCCCACCATCACAGAAGCCAGTTTTCAGCCAATTCGATTCACTCCACATGATATCAAGAAACGGCTGAGCGCACTGGATACAGCAAAGGCTATGGGCCCCGACTATCGTGCTGAAGACTTGTGCTCCAGAACTAGCTGCGCCTCTAGCCAAGCTTTTCCAGTACAGCTACAACACTGGCATCTATCCGACAACGTGGAAAACTGCCCAGGTATGTCCTGTCCACAAAGAGCAGGACAAATCCAACCCGGCCAATTACTGCCACATCAGTCTACTCTCAATCATCAGCAAAGTGATGGAAGGTGTCATCGACAGTGCTATCAAGCGGCACTTACTCACCAATAACCTGCTCAAGGGTGCCCAGTTTGGGTTCCGCCAAGACCACTCGGCTCCCGACCTCATTACAGCCTTGGTCCAAACATGGACAAAGGAGCTGAATTCCAGAGGTGAGGTGAGAGTGACTGCCCTTGACATCAAAGCAGCATTTGACAGAGTGTGGCATCAAGAAGCCCTAGTAAAATGGGAATCAGGGGGGAAACGCTCACTGGCTGGAGTCATACCTAGCACAAAGGAAGGTGATTGTGGTGGTTGAAGGTCAATCATCACAGCCCCAGGACATCGCTGCAGGAGTTCCTCAGGGCAGTGTCCTCGGCCCAGCCATCTTCAGCTGCTTCATCAATGACCATCCCTCCAACATAAGGTCAGAAATGGGGATGTTCACTGATGACTGCAGTGTTCAGCGCCATTCACAACTCCTCAGATAATGAAGCAGTCCATGCAACAAGACCTGGACGACGTTCAGGCTTGGGCTGATAAGTGGCAGGTAACATTAGTGCCAGGCAATGACTATCTCCAACAAGCGAGAGTCTAACCACCTCCCCTTGACATTCAACGGTATTACCATCACCAAATCCCCCACCATCAACATCCTGGGGGTCACCATTGACCAGAAACTTAACTGGACCAGCCACATAAATACAGTGGCAACAAGAGCAGGTCAGAGGCTAGGTATTCTGCGGCGAGTGTCTCACCTCCTGACTCCCCAAAGCCTTTCCACCATCTACAAGGCACAAGTAAGGAGTGTGATGGAATACTCTCCACTTGCCTGGATGAGTGCAGCTCCAACAACACTCAAGAAGCTCGACACCATCCAGGACAAAGCAGCCCGCTTGATTGGCACCCCATCCACCACCTTAAACATTCACTCCCTCCACCACCGGCGTACCGTGGCTGCAGTGTGTACCATCTACAAGACGCACTGCAGCTACTCGCCAAGGCTTCTTCGGCAGCACCCAAACCTGCGACCCTTCCACCTAGAAGGACAAGGGCAGCAGGCGCATGGGAACACCACCACCTCCAAGTCACACTCCATCCTGACTTAGAAGGATATCGCCGATCCTTCATCGTCGCTAGGTTAAAATCCTGGAACTCCCTCCCTAACAGCACTGTGGGAGTACCTTCACCACACGGACTGCAGCGGTTCAAGAAGGCGGCTCACCACCACCTTCTCAAGGGCAATTAGGGATGGGCAATAAATGCTGGCCTTGCCAGCGACGCCCACATCCCATAAACTAATTTTTAAAAAATCAGTGATTTGGTTACAGGCCTAGAGGGAGTAGTGTTGAAACTTGCATGATACCAAAATAGGAGGTATAGTATAGTTGGAGTTCAGCCTCACCAATGTAGAGGTCCTTCCGCCATACAACAGCATCCTAAATGGAGTGCATGAACACAGAGATCTAGGGGCATATGTGCACAAATCGTTGGAAGGTGGCAGGGCAGGTTGAGAAAGCAGTTAAATAAGCTTACGGGATCCTGGGCTTCATGAATAGAGGTATAGAGTACAAAAGCGTGGAAATGATGATGAACCTGTGTAAAACACTGGTTCAGCCTCAACTGGAGTATTGTGTCCAATTCTGGGCACCGCACTTTAGGAAGGATGTGAAGGCCTTAGAGAGGGTGGAGAAAAGATTTACAAGTATGGTTCCAGAGATGAGGGACTTCAGTTATGTGGAGACTGGAGAAGCGGGGGTTGTTCTGCTTAGAGCAGACAATTGAGAGGAGATTTGATAGAGGTGTTCAAAATCATGAGGGGTCTGGACAGAGTAGATAGAGAGAAACTGTTCCCATTGGCAGAAGGGTCGAGAACCAGAGGACACAGATTTAAGGCAGAAGAACCAAAGGCGACATGAGGAAAAACTTTTTTACTCAGCGAGTGGTTAGGATCTGGAATGCAATGTCTGAAAGGGTGGTGGAGGCAGACTCAATCAGGCTTTCAAAAAGGGAGTTGGATAAGTACCTGAAGGAAAAAAATTTGCAGGGCTACGGGGAAAGGGCGGGGGAATGGGACTAGCTGAAGTGCTCTTGCAGAGAGCCGGCATAGGCTCGACGGACCGAATGGCCTTCTTCCATGCTGTAACCATTCTATGATTCTATGATAAATACTGTGTCTTTGAAAGCACTTGCCAAGAGAAGCTGGAAGTTGACTCTTTTTAAGCAATTAATTCAGTTTGTGTATAAGTTTGATTACGTAATTCATAGCTTCTTGCTGAAGTCCTTTTGTTTCAATGCATTATTTTACTTGTACATAAATATCAACAGTAGTTGTAGCTTGCACATTGGTCTAGCCATGTTGCATTTTCCAGCATCTAGGGTGACAGGATAACATAATGATCACCTACAGTGACCAAAGTATCATAATTTGGAGTGAATAGTTAGATTTGGGTTACTTTGGATAAAGGCACATGTTTTTGTTCATACGACACTTAGTTTGCTTGTGTATAAGATTAATCCATTACATAAATAAAGGATGTCGGGACAAGGCCCAGAATGTAACTTCCAACAAGTTGGATTTACATAGCACCTTCAATGTAGAAAAATCTCCCAGAGGTATAATGAACAAAATGGGTGCTGAGCCAAAGTAGGGAATATTAGGAGGAATGACCAAAAGCTTAGTCAAAAAGGAGGGTTTTTAGGAAGGTCTTGAAGGAGAATAGGGAGTTTAGGGAGGGAATTGCAGAGTGTGGAGCCGAGACAGTTGAATGGAACAGCCAAAAATGGTGGGGCAAAGGGAAGAGGGGATGTTCAAGAGGCCAGAGTCAGTGGGATGGAGAGTTTTGGGAGGGTTGTAGGGCTGGAGGAGGTTACAGAGATAGGGAAGGACAAGACTGCAAAGAGATTTAAACAGAAGGATGAAAATTTTAAATTGGAGGCATTGGAGAGACTGGGAGCCACTTGGTGCGACATTGGATATAGGTAAGAGTTTTGGATGAGCTAGAATTTAGAGGGTAGAGGATGTGAGACTGACCACAAGAACATTGGAAGAGTTGAGTCTGGAGGTGACAAAGGCATAGATAAGGGTTTCAGCAGCAGATGGACAGGGGTAGAGGCAAGGGTGTACGATGTTACAGAGGTGGAATTAGGTGGTCTTTACAATGGAGAGGATATGGGGTCAGCAGCTCAGCTCAGGGGGAAATAGGATGCTGAGGTTGCAAATAATCTAGTTCAGCCTGAGACAGTGACCAGGAGGGGATGGAATTGGTGGTATGGGTATGGAGTTTGTGACAGGGCCTCAAGACAATAGCTTGAGTCTTCTTGATGTTTAACTGGAGGAAATTGCAGGTCATCTAACTTCCTATTTGAAGCGAGTGCTTTAACACTTCTCTTTCATTCCAGAACAAGAGCTAAGAAAAGACTTCTGAAACTTTCAGCTGGTTTCTCCTAAATTGTAAATATATCATCCAACAACTTCTTCCTCCTCCCTGCATCTTCACTGTGTTGACATCACAAGGACTAATCGTTTCTAGTTGTACTACATCCCATGATTTTCACCCTACAACCATGTCAGTTTCTGTGCTTATCAGGTGTTATATTCTGCCTGCCTAAGAATGAAGAAAGTTTCCAGTTGGTTATTGTAAGGCCCACTCCACAAAAATCTAGGCTGACACTCCAGTGCAGTACTGAGGTGCATTGTCGGAGGTGCCGTTTTTCGATGAGATGTTAAACAGCGGCCCTGTCTGCTCTCTCAGGTGGATGTAAAAGATCCCATGGCACTATTAAGAGGAGGAGCAGGGGAGTTATCCCCACTATTTATCCCTCAATCAACATCACTAAAAACATTATCTGGTCATTATCACATTACTGTTGGTGGGACCTTGCTGTGCACGAATTGGCTGCTGCATTTCCTACATTACAACAGTGACTACACCTCAAAAAGTACTTCATCGGCTGTAAGGCGTGTTGGAACATCTGGTGGTTGTGAAAGGTGCTATATAAATGCAAGTCTTTCTTTCTTTTTAGCTGCCCATACAGGCTGTACTTAATGGCCTGTATTTTCCGATCGGAGGCTTCCTGTGTGCGGAGGACTCCGATCTGTAAAAAAAAATCTACGCCCTTACCTGAGGGCTCCAGAGGTCCGGCCATTTCCGATCCTGGGCCTCTGCTCTACGAAATGCGCAGGGCCCAGGTATCCCAGGGGCGCATGCGGTTCGCAAGCGTCCCTGTGATCACGTGGGCCATGGGAAACCAATGGGAGAAGGGAATCTCCCTTCATACTTTTGACAGGTCTCTCAGCTTAGACCTGTCAAAAGTATGAATGGAGATCACTCCAAAAAGACATCAAAACATTAAATAAATTTTTTTTTTTAAATCACATTTTTAAAATTAGTTAAAATTACATTAAAATAAATATTTTAAACAAAAATTTAATTTTTTGAAAAAATAAAGTTTTTTACGGAGCTAAAAATAAACTTATCTTTTTTAAAAAGTATTTTAAAATTATAAATGAGTGAAAAACATTTTTTTTCAACTTTTTTAAACTCTTATGCTGGTAAAAACAGGCCTTACGCCTGCTTTTAGCGGGCGTAAAGATTTTTAAGGGATTTCTGTGGGCGGAGGTTCTGCGGAAAGCGGAACTCTCCATCCGCAGAGGCCCTTCTCCAGGGCAGGCATCCGATCTGTCAAAAGGATTCTTGACAGATCGGAAATGTCGGTTTTCAGCACATGCGCTTCGCATGCCTGAAACCGGCACTTGAGAGGTCCCTACGGGTGTGTACACAGCTCGTACACACCCGTAGGCATCGGAAAATACGGGCCATGATCTTTAATTTCAAACAATACTGGGGGAGCTGAGCATATGCTGACTGTACAAGCAGCTGTTACAGTAAACAGCTAAAAACTTTACTCTTAGATTGGTTGCAAATGGCAGAATACGGACTCTACTGACTCTTTAAAGCATGCTACTGGTTGAAATTAAAGTGCAAGGCCAAAAGTCAACTGAGACTGCAAGAAAAATATCCCGCAAGTGCCCATGATTTTAGCAAATTCCCCACAACTGCTCTTATGTTTTCAATATTTTTTGTCATCCTATTTGAACTCGTTCTTTTCCAGGACTTAAGACTGTGACACTCTTTGCCTCCATTAATCTTTCCTCCCCTATACTTTGCAGGATTATAAATATAAGCTTAGCATCACCTAATTACAGTTCATGTTTTCCCACATCCCTTCCTACTTGGGAACAGGGCGAGCAGATGACATTGGGAAATACCGATTACCGAACGGCCTGTTTCCTGGGTGTAATTTCTGTGTAAGACTCTTTTTCAACCTTTAGTCACTTCAAATAATTCCCATACACAAATCATGTGACTAAACCGGTTCAACATGCTTGGAGGTACGGGAGGAAGAGCAGGAGACGCGTTCTTTTTTGGTTGAAAATTAGAGCCAGTTTCTCTACAACCCACTCTGTACAAAAATGAAACGATCTTGAATTATTCCGACGCGGCTCTTTCGGGTGCTGCTCTTATCAATTCTGAGAAGTCGCAGTCCAACGCCGGCATCTCCACATCATGACCTTATCAATTCTCGCATAGGCGGAGCTGCTTCGTGTGTTTAGTTTCATCCCCGCATTCCCATTAAACTGATCCTGGCTGCTTCTGCCTGCTAAACCCGCCGCCGCCTCCTCGGGCTGAGCAGCCGCCTCAGTCCCGCACGGCGGCCTTCCTTCCTCCCTCCCCCGGCTCCGGGCCCCCTTCACCACCTCGATCAGCCCGGCAAAATGGCGCGCACACGCCGGGGGTTTCCCGGAAAGGGGACATTCGCCCACCGGCGTACCCCCACAACCTACTTCTTTGCTCTTTCCAGCACCTCCTCGAATTCTTTGGCACTCTCGGCCACAACCAACGTCGCCATGATTACCAGACCACACTCGTGGCGCATCAGCGGATTATAGGGGGAAACCCAGCGACGCTCGATTGTTGATGCCTGACGTACAAGCGCGCGCAGTCCTCCCCTTCACGCTCCAAGGGATTTTTCAGTGGCAGTAAATTGATTAGGCCGTTTTTGCAAGAAATTCTCAAGTTTGGAGACAACTTTTAACCCATTTCTTATTTGAGGCGGGCTTTACGTCGGCTGGCGCATACTTTCCTTATCTGTGTGTTTCGGAAATATTGTGCATTTTAGTTGATCTCCCGTGGCGTTGCTCAGGTTTAATCCGAGGAGACATTGTTCTGTCCCTTGTAATCTATAATATAATCAGGGTTATTGAATTGCAACAACTGAATTAAGTGAAATATTTTTATTACATGATATAGGGGGCATGAGTTGTGAAATAAACTGGCTGACCCGAGTGTTTCTAGCAATATTCTATTTTTGTTTTGGATTTCCAGCATTTTTTTAATCTATATATAATACACTTAACTGTGACAGAAAACTGTTACAGGAATTAAGTCCGACATTTATGGGATGTGTACACTATAGGCAAGACTTAATATGGTGCTTCCAGCACATCATGTTCTGAATGCAAAGAGCACCAACTAATAAAACAAACGTACTTTGCAATATGGTGCGAGTTCCACCTTGTGCCCTACATGTGTGCGTACTGCCACTTCGCGAGATCCATATTTTGATTACCTGAACTGGTTCCTTTTTGACTTGAATACCGTCTTATGTCGGCAGTCGAGTCTGCTGTGCACCTTCAATACTTGAGCCGTGTAATTGCCTGGTGCTGGCGGAGAAACAGATGGTTGGAAAATTGTCCATGTGACCACATCAAAAGCATAGGCCGTTGGTATTGCCTGAATAGAAGACCCTGAGCAAGGAGTGACTGAGGGGCCTGGGACTTGGAGCGAGTGAAGGGGGAAGAGGAGCACAGATGAATGCAATGCAGGTTTTAGAGAGATGGTGGGCAATAAATTTGTCTGGGGCCACTGGTGGGTTAAGTTTTGGGGCTGCTTGCCTGGTATGTGGTTCCAGTGAAAATGTCATCCTGCTTCGTTGTTGGTTGACAAGTTTTTTTTTTAAGTTCTTGAACGTTGGTTGGGAGTTGCCTCGACTACCAGAGTGCGAGTCTATCAGCTGGGCAGTCGAGCCACGCACCAACGGCGATCTGTGTTTTGAATTAGCACGTGGGTGAAGGCGTGCGGTCTGATTGGTTTATTCGCATTGGTGGGCGCGTGAACGGAATTTTCCGTGAAGCGAACGGCGCGCGCGCGCTCCCCGGGACAGGCTCAGAGAGCGAGAGCCCGAGCCCGAGCGGAGCCGGCAGCCGAGCGGCCGCGGGGCACTCGGAAAACAACCGCGTTGTGTTGGTTTTTTTTTCTCCTTGCGAAACACCAGTAGGTTTAGGCGAGAGGACGGAAGGGCCGCTGTCCGTCCGCCTGATGTCCGTGTCGATGGATTACTTGGTCATGGTACAAAAGCGTCGCCTCGGCGAGGAACTGGGTAACTGGGAACGTGTGGGCCAACCGGACAATGTGAGCGCATTTTACACCCAACAGATCTTCCTGTGGGAGATTTTAATGAATGAATGAACTTACTTATAGAAAGCAGAACTAACTGAAGCAGTGCCGCTGAAAAGGAACGTATGTTTGTGTTGCAGGAAGTGTCCCGTGGAGTTGCTTGTTTTATTTGTGGATGATAAACGGCAGGTCGATGAGCCAGACAAAGTTTTACAGTTTTAGTTTGGGCTGTAGTATTTTTTTTACTTTAGATTAAGCAAACGGAATCCAGTATGTTTATAGGAATGTAAGACGTGTTTTTGAATTACTTGCTGTTGGACATTGATCTTTAAAACATTTTGGCCGACGAAGTTGATTGCCGTATCATAAAAGTTGTATTATAAGTGTTGCAAAAAAATCGCCAAGGGGGAAGGGAGAGATTAACATGGGGCGACCTAAACTTTACAGGTGAGTTTTGAGGAGGAGAAAGGTGGAGAGGTTTAAGGAGAGAATTCTAGAGATGGTGGATAAAGTGGGATACAAGACTGGAGAATACTGGGGTGAGACCACGGGGGATTTACTGATGAGGATTTTAAACTTTATGCGTTGGGGGATAATGAGCGACTGTAGTTCGGTGATGGGCAAGTGAGACTTAATGTCAGACAGGATACATGGAACAACATTTTGAATGGGTTGGAGTTTGTGGGGGATACAAACCAGTAAGGACAATGTCGGGAGGCTGAAGGTGACAAAGGGGCAGTCACAGGCATTGTTGCAGAGGTGGTAGGTAGTAAGTGTTTTTAATAGAGAGGATGGATATGGGTTCTAAAACTCGGCTTGGTTGAATCAACTGAAACTCTTAAAAGGCAATGTTGATAAAGCTGGTTTATCACAGCCAGAAATGAGCAGATGGCTGTCAACCTTTTGCAAGTATCAATTGATTTACTATCTCTGTTTGTAAGTTTAACCTTTGATTGAACTGTTGTAATGCAATATTCCATGAATTATATTTTGATTTAGCAGTTCTGCAATTAAAAGAAAGATGTGGATATAGCGCCTTTCACAACCTCAGGACGTCCCAAAGTACTTCACAGCCAATGAAATACTTTTGAAGTGTTGTAATGTAGGAAACGTGGCAGCCAATTGCACACAGCAAGCTCCCACAAACAGAAATGTGATAATGACCAGATAATCTGTTTTTTAGTGATGTTGTTTGAGGGATAAATATTGGGCAGGACACCGGGGATAATTCCCCAGCTCCTCTTCAAAGTAGTGACATGGGATCTTTTACGTGCACCTGAGAGAGCAGATAAGGTTTTGTTTTAACGCCTCATCTGAAAGACGGCACCTGCGACAGTGCAGCTCTCCCTCGGGACTGCACTGGAGAATCAGCCTAAATTTTTATGCTCGAACTCGAGTGGGACTTGAACCCACAACCTTCTGACTCAGGTGAGAGTGCTACCAACTGAGTCATGGCTGACAAAGGTAAACCTGTTTTAGTTTCAGAAAGCATAATATTGGTAGTAATTATTAAGAGCTACATTTACTTTAAAAATACATGTGGGAACCAGTGACATAGCTAGGAGTAGAATCGGGGTTCTGCAAAGGGATTTCAAGTAGGTAAATTCTGGATTAAGGAGCAGAGCCTTCAGGGGAGTGTCTCTGGATTACTCACAATGTCATGCACTTGACTAGATAGGGAGAGAAAGATTAGGATTGTCAATGCATGGCTGGAAGGATGGTGTAGACGGGAGGGTTTCAGATTCCTGGGACACTGGGACCACTTTTGGTGCCAGGGAAGGCTGTAGAAATGGGATGGCCTTCACCTAAACTGGAGAGGTACCTGTGTCCTTGCAGAAAGGGTAAATAGGGTGGGGAAAGATTTAAACTAGTTAGGAGGTGGGAGGGGAAAATCCACACACTAAGTCAAAAAGTGTGAGAAAAAGATCTGCAGGGCATTTGGGTAGGGTGGGCACTCTTACCAAAATAAGAGTTCTTTGCATGAATGCACGTAGCATAAGAAAAAACAAGTGAGTTAAAAGCACAAATTCAGCTTAAAGGGTATGATGCAGTAGCTACTACAAAGACCTGGCTACAAGCTAGAGATGATTGGGAGCTAAATAGCCCAGGCTATATGATATTTAGAAAGGACAGGAACATTAGGAAAGGAGGGAGTGTAGCAATATTGATAAAGGAGACAATTACAGAAGTAGAAAGAGGGGATTTACCAAGCAGTGGAAATACTATGGATAGAGTTGAGGAACAGCAAAGGATGCAAGACTCTGGTCGGAGTTGTCTACAGACCCGATGGTAGTGATTTAGTGGGGGTATAAATACAGATATCAGGGAAGCATGTAGCAAAAACAATGTGTTTATAATGGGAGATTTTAATTTGCACATAGACTGGGGGAACATTAAAAATGTCCAACCAGTTAAGTGCGGCATTCAACAAAGCAATTCAAATGTTAAATTACAGAGCCAACACAATAGAATATAAGTCTGAGGAAGTTGTGATCAAACTATACAATGCTCTTGTCAGACCACAACTTGTATTCTATGTCCAGTACTGATTGCTGAGATATAAGGGAGATAGACATTCATGCACAGAAGGCATTGCAGAACACAGCCATCAAGATGATCCCTCATCCTGAAGGTCTGAGTTATGTTAAAGGTTGAAGAAACTAGGGCTTCATCCTGGGAAGGAGGTGTCTGAGAGGTAATCTTATAGAGGTATATAAGAAAGTTAAGGGAATGGAAAGGTAAATCCAGAATATTACTTTAAATTAAATTGCTAGAGAAGGACAAGGGGACACGAGTTCAACTTAGTAAAAGGTGAAATCTGAATACCAGGAAATTTATCTTAAACCAAAGAGTGATCAACTGCTGAATAGACTTCCAGATTGCATAGTGGAGGCGAAAACCCTGAAATCACTTAAGAAGCAACAGGATGCTGCAGTGGAAAGACTTCAGGATCGGTCTGGATGAATGGATTTACATGGGTTGAATGACCTTCCTCATCTGCAACTGTTTGTGATCTCCTTCCCAGTGGACAGTTGGTGCCATTGCTCCAGTTTTAGAAGTGGCAAGATTCCCATAGGAGCCATACATTGCACTGATGTGGCCCTACAAGCCCTCTTGCTCAGTGCCACCACCTACATAGCGATACTTTAATTCTAGTGTCCAGCAGGACTGTGTCCTGCAAGTGAATGCTCAATAATACTACCTTGCCTTCATTTTAGGGCAGTCCACTCTGCCAGCCTTCTTTCACCCGGAAGGGAAAATCTCAGGGTGCTTTCTGAGATCAAGGCTATTCTCTGCAGCCATGGCTGATGACACCTGTGTGATTTCCCAGGACACCTGTGTGATTTCCCAAAACACAAGATTAGTGCTGGTATAATGAGATTCATTTATGCACCAAAGTAATAATTAAGCACACCATTAGCATGCTGAATATGCACCAGGTGTCAAGATCGATGTGGAGATGTCCTGCAACTGCAATATATTCTTGCTATGGTTTCAATGATTATGGTTGTGTGCTGCATGCTATTTTACTAAGAGGCTTTATCAGGGAAGTCCCAGAAGAGGAAGGCCTCCGTGCTCAGCAAGAGGACAATCTGGCTGCAAGCAACATGTGTGCCACTCTTGTACAGGACTGCCATATCTGGTTAATGTATTAGCAGTTCTGTGTTCATCTTTCCTCTACAAATATGCCAGCATCTACAGACCCTTCCCTGTACTCAACAATGCAGAAAGTTTGGATTCATACTACCTAACAAAAGCAACCTTTCCAAAAATAATGTTTGTTCCCACAACAACTTTAGTGCCATCATCATTTTATTTGAAACCCCTTAGTGTATGTGCTTAGTGCTGCTTGCAGCCATACTTGGTGCCAGTATGTGATCTGCACAGTCTTCAATCTAATCTTGTAAGTCTGCCACTCAAGTAGCGCATGAGCTGGATGGCTACTGCTTTCCGACAGGAACGTCTTGAGATTGAAATGACCCCCCCCTCATTTCATGGCAACTGAGTATTGAGATAGACCTGCTGCAGACTGCACTTCTTGTGCTACTGCATGTGCAGCGTCGTCCTAAGTCCTTTCTGCCACACCTGCAGGCATCGGAGGGGGCTGGTGGAAGGGCATGCATGTGCTGCCATGTTGAGACACTTTCAATGTGCCCATGCCACTAGTACTGGGCACTGCTTTGTATGGCCACTGACTTGTGGAAAAGCAGGCCTAATGGCACCAGTAAAATGAATGAAGCCGTCATTCTTGTTGTATAACTGGTTGTCTAGCCAGTTGAAGTTGGAATAGACCGCCTTCTCTATTCTAGAAGCTCAAGCATCTATGACAGCAATCTGAGCATCCATGGAAGAAGTGCAGACTGCCTCTGTGGGGCCTCCATGATGGCTTGCAGTATTGTAAAACCATCCTCTGATGTACTGTGTGTGCTGCAAGTGGATTCTTTCACCCGAGATGAATTTTGCAGAACACTGATATGGTCTCCAGCGCACATACCACTGCTTAATACTCTGCCAGCATCCAGCATAACCCATGAGCTGAACATTCCAGATACCTCAGCGGAGAGGTAACACATCCTAACCCTGCAGCTAGTAGTGTCTTCCTCCTTGTGCCACCAGCAGCTGCTCAAGCTCACTGATGCTTTATCTGTCACCAAAGGTGCTCCCTTGCTCACTATTTAACTCTCTTGGAGTGGATCTGGTGCTTGGGGGACAGAGCAAGTGATGGATTTGTGCTGTGAACTGCTGGCAGTGTTGGATGCAGTAGGACCTGTGTTGTCTTCCTTTGGCACATCTAGAAGAGGAAAAGTGGACTAGATATTTGATAAATTTTCTGAGGAGCAGAGGTCAGCTGTCAGTTTGAGTAGGAGTGGCACAAAAGTTTCTTGATGGGGTTCAATGAAAATTATTAAAGTTACAATAGGATGGGAGAGAAGCAGAATGTCATCATGAACCCAGAGCTGCCACATGCGCTCTTGCATCCCCATCTCTAATATATTTCTTTGCCAGGATTCGAAGTGCTTCCTCCTCATAAGGGGCGAGAGGGTGGAGGTTGGGGGTTTGCCACCTATTGCCAGCCACTTCTATTTATTATGGGTTGTCTTGTCCTTGGAACAAAAGAGCCATTCTCCCAAATTCCAGACTCTCTTCCCTCTTCCTCTCCCTCTCTCTGGAGTGTGGAAAGGAACATTGGTGTGTGGATTGTTCTTGTAAATGTTTCAGCAGTTGGTTACAGAACACCATTGATAGCACTTGTGCATTTCTTTTCAGCTGGTAGCACAGTTTTTTTTTAAAAGTCCTGGAACTCAGCATAGACTTTACTTAATCCGTTTATAGAATTCTGCACTAATTCAATTGAAAGTGAAATGTGGTGCTGAAAGATATGATTTAAGTTTCCAACTGCTCTAATTTCCTAACCAAGCCAATAGTTATTGTTGTTTTGATAATGCTTGTAAGGTAGAGATGTTGGAATTAGGTATTTCAGCATGAAAAAAGTAATAAGCTGTAATTATCTCTCTAGCTTTTTGTGCCGATATTTTTGTTTCAGCAATGAGTGCTGTTGACACCTTTGCAGAACTGGTTTAAATGGGCCAGAAATTCGGCTCTCCGGCTTCCCGCGGGTGCAAGGATCGCACGCGTACTTGCATACCGCGCCTGCCGTTGTGCTTCGGGCCCGCGTGGAATTCGGCTCCTGGGCCTCCTGCAGCTGCCGACGCGCAGTGCTTGCGTATCCCAGGGGCGCAGTTACTTCGAAGCGTCCCTTGGGATCACGTGGGCCATGGAGAGCCAATCGGAGCAGGGAATCTTCATTCATAGATTTTGACAGGAAGACACAGCGCGTACTCACCCGTGGAGACCTGAATTTCTGGCCCATTAAGTCTGAGAGCTAAGTAAATAGGATAAATATAGACAAAAGCAAAATACAATGGATGCTGGAAATCTTAAATAAAAATAGAAAATGTTGGAAATACTCTGGGTCAGGCAGCATCTGTGGAGAGAGAAACAGAGTTAACGTTTCAGGTCGATGACGAAAGGTTCTGACGAAAGGTCATTGACCTGAAACGTTAACTCTGTTTCACTCTCCACAAATACTGCCTGACCTGTGGATTAATATAGATAGTTGACAAGATTACTGAAACAACTTGGATGAATGAGTACAGCTAATGTCTGTATTTCGGTTCTCACATAGGATTTGGAATCTCCTCCAAGAAAGTTCCCCATATGAAGTCATCCGCACTCATTGAAACAAAGTTAATTTTGAAAAATGAAAATTCCAATTTTTAGAATTAGTGTGATTCTCTTGTGTATAGCTAGAGGGCTCAGATTAACTGTATAGCATTACAATTTGCTGTACAAAATGCTCTAGCTTTGAATCATTAATGTGCTGTGATGTACAGCATCTGCCTCAATTGGTCAATACAGTTGTAAAACACTGTTAATTGGATTCCTTCAGCTCTTAGTCGGTTTTCAATTACGTCTAGCAGTACTACCAATCAAGTTTTAAAAATTGTTTTGAGCTCTGAACCATTTATAGATTGGAATATGGACGATAACGCATGAAATTGGGCTATAAATGTAATAGTTGCAATATAACTAGAAATAATGCATTTATTAGAATTTCACATTTGGATATGCTATGTTTTTAAAATCTAGTCTCTAAAGCATTTTTCACTTTTGTAAAATATGTTATTTTTTTAAGATATATATTTAAAATGACTGAAACACACCAAATTGAATTTCTCTTCTCCCTCTTTGGATACACCATGTGCTTTTCTCTGAGTTAAGATGGTGGAAGGGCACCTCCAGGCATCGATGAAGCTCTTTTGTAATCAACTGCTGGAAGGTGCATGTGTGAGTGTCTCTCTCTTTTTTTCTCTATTGATGTCTTCCCCTCCATTCCGCCTCCCCGTCCTCCAGAATCTGACTTTTTTCCAATTGCTGTCTCCCTTTCATGATCCTATTCTCCAATCAGAAACTCAGAAATCAACGAAACCCAAAGATGTTTTATAAAGACATTAAGAGCAAGAAGATAACTAAAGTAAGAGTAGGGCCTATTAGGGACCATAAAGGGTAACCTGTGTGTGGAGGCGGAAGACATGGGTATGGTTCTTAATGAATACTTTGCGTTTGTTTTCACAAAAGAGAACAACGATGCAGACATTGCAATCAGGGAGGAGGAGTGTGAAATATTAGATGAAATAAACATAATGAAAGAGGAAGTATTAAGGGGTTTCGCATCTTTGAAAGTGGATAAATCCCCAGTCCTGGATGAAATGTATCCCAGACTGTTAAGAGAAATAAGACAGGAAATAGCAGAGGCTCTGACCATCATTTTCCAATCCTCTCTGGCTACAGGTGTGGTGCCGGAGGACTGCTAACGTGGTACCATTGTTTCAAAAGGGAGAAAGGGATAGACCGAGTAATTACAGGCCAGTCAGCCTAACCTCGGCGGTGGGAAAATTACATAGGATATACGGCACAGAAACAGGCCATTCGGCCCAACCAGTCCATGCCGGCGTTTATGCTCCACATGAGCCTCCTCCCGTCTTTCCTCATCTAAATCTGTCAGCATAACCCGCTATTTCCCTTCTCCCTCATATGCTTGTCTAGCCTCCCCTTAAATGCATCTATACTATTTGCTTCAACCACTCCATGTGGTAGCGAGTTCCACATTCTCACCACTCTTTGGGTAAATAGGTTTCTTCTGAATTCCCTATTGGATTTCTTGGTGACTATCTTATATTGATGGCCTCTAGTTATTCTCTTCCCTACAAGTGGAAACATTCTCTCTGTATCCAGTCTATCAAAATTTTTCATAATTTTAAAGACCTCTATTAGGTCACCCCTCCGCCGTCTTTTTTCAAGAGAAAAGAGACCCAGCCTGTTAATCCTTTCCTGATATGTATACCCTTGCATTTCTGATATCATCCTTGTAAATCTTTTCTGCACCCTCTCCAGTGCCTCTATATCCTTTATATAATATGGCGACCAGAACTGTACCCAGTACTCCAAGTGTGGTCTAACCAAGGTTCGATACAGGTTTAGCATAACTACCCTACTTTTCAATTCTATCCCTCTAGAAATAAACCCTAGTGCTTGGTTTACTTTTTTATGGCCTTGCTAACCTGCATCGCAACTTTTGGTGATTTGTGTATTTGTACTCCTAGATCCCTTTGTTCTTCTACCCCACCTAGACTCGCACCCTCCAAGTGATAAGTGACCTCCCTATTCTTCCTACCAAATGTAATACCTCACATTTCTGTGTTGAACTTCATTTGCCAATTATATGCCCATTCTGCAAGTTTATTAATGTCCTCCTGTAACTTGTTGCAGTCCTCCTCAGTATTGACCCAATTTGGTGTCATCCGCAAATTTAGAAATTGTGTTTTTGATTCCTAAGTCTAGATCGCTAATGTAAATTGTGAACAGCAGTGGTCCCAGCACTGATCCTTGTGGAACACCACTACCCACCTTCTGCCACTGTGAATAGCTAGCCTTTACTCCTACTCTCTGCTTTCTGTCCTGAAGCCAGCCAGCAATCCATTCTGCTACTTGTCCCCTGACTCCACATTCTCTGACCTTGTTCATCAGTCTATTATGGGGTACCTTATCGAAGGCCTTTTGAAAATCCAGATAAATTACATCTACGGCATTACCATTGTCTACTCTCTCTGTTACCTCTTCAAAAAATTCAATAAGGTTGGTCAAGCAAGACTTTCCCTTTTGAAATCCATGTTGACTATTATATTTTTGGTTTCTAGATGTTCTTCTATTTTTTCCTTTAGTAGGGATTCCATTATTTTTCCTGCCACCGATGTTAAGCTGACTGGTCTATAATTCCCTGGACATGTTCTATCCCTCTTAAATATCGGTATTACGTTAGCTATCCGCCAGTCCTTTGGCACTATACCTTTTTCTAACGAATTATTTAATATGCGTAGTAATGCCTCTGCTATCTCTTCCCTAGATTCTTTCAAAATGCGTGGATGCAATCCATCCGGGACAGGGGTTTTACCCTCTTTGAGTTTGATTAATTTATTTAATATATCCCCTTTTTTATTTTAAATGCACTTCTCATTACTAATCTCATCATCCAATGTCATGTCCACCTGTTCTATCTCCCTGGTAAATACTGAAGCAAAATAATTATTTAATATTTCTGCCATCTCTCTATCGTTACCTGTGGTATTGTCCTGACTATCCCTTAATGGCCCTATTCCCATCCCAACCTTTTTTTATTGATGTGCCTATAAAATATTTTACTATTTTGTTTTATGTTCCTTGATAATTTAATTTCATAGTTCCTCTTTGCCTCCCTAATTGTTTTTTTGACTTCTCTCCTAATCTTTTCGTATTCTCTCTTATCATGCACTCCCCTGCTGTCTCCTCTTTCCTTACCCTCAATTGTTCCCTTATGGCTTTATTCATCCATGAAGTCTCATTATTGTTTGGTTTGTTCTTTCCTTTTAGCGGAATATATTTTTCCTGCACTCTGTTGAACACAACACCATTTTAAATGTTTCCCATTGCCAATATTATTGCCCATTTTTGTTTCCCAAGTTCTATTCTCAGCCCCTCAAAATCAGCTTTTCTCCAATCTATTAACCTGTTTCTAGTCATACTTATGTCCTTCTCAATTATCATCTTAAAGCGTATTATATTATGGTCACTATTGCCTATATGTTCCCCTACCTTTACTTCTCTTATCTGCTCTGGTTCATTCCCCATTACTAGATCTAATATTGAATCCTCCCATGTTGGGCTTTTTACATATTGGGTTAGAAAGGAGTCCTGTACACATTGTAGGAACTCCATTCCCTTATCCCCTTTACCTACCTCTTCTGTCCAATTAATATCGGGCTAGTTGAAATCCCCCATGATTATTCTATGTTTTTTTACTCATTTCCCTAATTTGTCTGCATATTTCTTCCTCCACCTCCCTTCCACTCTTAGGTAGTCTGTAGACTACGCCTATTAGTGTGATTTATCCTTTATTATCTTTTATCTCTATCCATTGGTTTTATTTTTGTCTTGCTGATATCGGTGTTACTTTTTTCGACTGTCATTATGTTATCTCTGATAAGTACAGCAACTCCGCTTCCCCTTTTTCCCTCCCTATCTTTTCTAAATATGTTATACCCTGCAATGTTTAATTCCCAGTCCTGATTTTTCTGTAGCCATATCTCAGTAATCCCTACTCTGTCTGGTTCCTCACAATGTATGATTGCCCCCAGCTCCCCTGTTTTATTACGGACACTGTGTGCATTGCTGTACAGACAGTTTAATTAGTTTTTAATAGGATTTCCTCTCACTTTATGTTTACCATCTTTTTAGATTTCTGTTCTATAACTCTATTTATTCCCTTGCCATGAATGTCCTCCTTTACTTTATTCTTTCCTGTGCTCTCTTTTCTTGTTTTGTTTATATTTAGGCTGGTTACATTTCTTGTAGATCCCTCCCCCCATCTTACTAGTTTAAAGCCTTTGCCACCTCCCTATTTACCTTTTCCGCTAGGATACGGGTCCCATCCCGGTTCAGGTGGAGCCCGTCCCATCGGTACAGCTCCTTCCTGTCCCAGAACTGGTGCCAGTGTCCCATGAAAAGGAACCTGTCTTTCCCACACCAACTCTTTAGCCACATGTTAATTCTCCTGATCTGTCTGCTTCTATGCCAATTTGCACGTGGCTCGGGCAATAATCCAGAGATTATTACCCTCGAGGTCCTGCTTTTTAATTTAGATCCTAACTCCTGATACTCTTTCAGCAGGACCTCCACCCTATTCCTACCTATGTCATTTGTTCCAACATATATCACGGCAACTGGATTTCCACCCTCCCTTTCCAAGTTCCTCTCCAGCCGCTGTGAGATATCCCTTACCCTGGCACCAGGTAGGCAACACACCCTTCAGGATTCTCGTTCTTGGCTGCAGAGGACGTTATCTGTCCCCCTAATTATAGAGTCCCCTATCATTACCACATTTCTATTCTGATCTTCCACCCCTTTGGACAGCCTTCTGAGCCACGGTGCCTTGGTCTGCATTGTGGCTGTCCTCCCTGCAGTGTTTCTCCTCGTCCTCACAGGTAGCAAGTACATCGTACCTGTTGGACAGGACCAGTGTCTGTGGGACCTCCTTCTCAACCTCTCCTAAATCCCCGCTACCTGTCTCCCTAACAGTCACACCCTCCCTTTCCTGAACCTGTGCTTTCCTCTGGGGTGTGGCTGTATTCTGGATAAAACTGTCCAGCAATTCCTCCCCCTCCCTTATGTGTCGGAGTGCCTCCAACTTGCACTCCAGCTCAATGACTCTGAGCTGGAGAGATTCGAGATGGAGACATCTCCTGCAGATGTGTTCGCTCGGGACAGCCTTGCTGTCCACAAACTCCCACATACTGCAGTCCAGGCACACAACCTGCCCTGCCATATCTTAGTCTAAACTTATTTTATTTATTTAATTAGTTAAAAAATCTTTAATCAATGATTATTTATAGTTATATTAATGTTTAACTTGTTAAGCTATAAATTTAATACAGTATGTTATAGTTTCCCGATCCTAGTTTAAACCACTATCCTAGGTTAGTGAGAAAAAAACCTTAATACTCACCAACCAATCACCTACCTGCTGTCCCGTGACATCACATCTTGTTTTTTTTGGAAATCGTGGAAGGTCCCGCCGCCACTGGTGCCTCCGGTTAAGTCCGCACTGTTCCTTTGCTCTCTGCCTTATTCCCCGCTGCGGCCGCTGGTGCCTCCGAAAATTATTGGAAAAAATTCTGAGACACAGGATAAATCTTCATTTAGAAAGACACGGATTAATCAGGGACAGTCCGCATGGATTTGTTAAGGTAAGATCGTGTCTGACTAACTTGATTGAATTTTCTGAGGAGGTAACAAGGAGGGTCGATGAGGGTAGTGCGTTTGATGTAGTCTATATGGATTTTAGCGAGGCTTTTGATATGGTCCCGCATGGCAGACTGGTCATGAAAGTAAAAGCCCATGGGATCCAAGGCAAAATGGGAAGTTGGATCCAAAATTGGCTCAGAGGCAGGAAACAAGGTAATGGTCGAAGGGTGTTTTTGTGACTGGAAAGCCGTATCCAGTGGGGTTCCGCAGGGCTCAGTACTGGGTCTTTTGCTTTTTGTGGTATATATCAATGATTTGGACTTGAATGTAGGAAGTATGATTAAGAAGTTTGCAGATGATACAAAAATTGGCCGTGTGGTTGATAATGAGGAACAAAGCTGTAGTCTGCAGGAAGATTTCAATGGACTGGTCAGGTGGGCAGAAAAGTGGCATATGGAATTCAATCCGGAGAAGTGTGAGGTAATGCATTTGGGCAGGGCTAACGAGGCAAGGGAATACACAATAAATGGTAGGACACTGAGAAGTGCAGAGGATCAGAGGGACCTTGGCTTGCAGGTTCACAGATCCCTGAAGGTAGCAGGACAAGTAGATAAGGTGGTTAAGAAGGCATACGGGATACTTGCCTTTATTAGCTGAGGCATAGAATATAAGAGCAGGGAGGTTATGCTTGAACTGTATAAAACACTAGTTAGGCCACAGCTAGAATGCTGCGTGCAGTTCTGGTCACCATATTACAGGAAGGATGTGATTGCACTAGAGAGGGTGCAGAGGAGACTTACGAGGATGTTGCCTGGGCTGGGGATTTTTAGCTATGAGGAAAGATTGGATAGGCTGGGGTTGTTTTCTTTGGAACAGAGGAGGCTGAGGGGAGACCTAATTGAGGTGTATAAAATTATGAGGGGCCTAGATAGAGTGGATAGGAAGGACCTATTTCCCTTAGTAGAAAGATCAGTAACCAGGGGGCATAGATTTAAAGTAATTGGTAGGAGGTTTAGAGGGGATTTGAGGAGAAATGTTTTCACCCAGAGGGTGGTGGGGGTCTGGAACTCACTGCCTGAAAAGGTGGTAGAGGCAGACACACTCATCACATTTAAAAAGTACTTGGATATGCGCTTGAAGTGCCGTAACCTACAAGGCTACGGACCAAGTGCTGGAAAGTGGGATTAGGGTGGATAGCTCTTTGTCGGCTGGCACAGACAAGATGGCCTCCTTCTGTGCTGTAAATTTCTATGATTCAGTGTGCGGGCAGTTGGATGAAAATCAGTGTTCTACTACTGAGGTGCAGGTGTATTAGGATGGGAGGAGAAAGAAATCTCTCGTATACTGGAGAGATTTAAACAAATTCTAAATGCTGGAAATTTAAGATGTTGACCCTCTGTGCGTTTCCAGCATTTTCTATTTTGATTTGAAAAGAGAAAATATAGCTTAACATTTTGGATGTAGACCCTTGGTCAGAACTGGAAGATAAGCAAGCTCCATAAAAACACTAAACAAAATAGGGGTGAGGAGATAAACAGTTAAAAGTCAAAAGACAGATATGCTGACTCCTGTGATGAAGAGGCAGTTAATGGGTTTAATAGTCTAGAATGGTTTTTTTTAAGCTGGAAAGAGTTGAAAAACTGCTAGATGATATGCAAAGATAATCTCAGTCTAGCAATGAAATGGCCATCGGTCCTCGGATCAATGTAAAACTTGGATTTTTTTTAAACTCCTTCACCTGGCTCCTGTAGAAAAAGGGAATCACCTGCCTACATGTATATCTGAACAACAATTTGTCACTTCACTAACTTAATTGGGAACTGTATTTCATTTGTTTTTAAAATTGAAAAATTCACTCATAAACCAAATCATTATGAGTCACAAGTGGTCTGAAATGTGCTGCTGTACTATGGAGAAATCCAGCTGGGAATATTGCAGTTATTCTTATGATCAGAGGGATTGTTTTTTTGGTTATGCTGTATGTTCTGAGATGGGTGATACTGTAGCTAGCATACATTTTGCCACAGATTGAGAAAGTTCAATCTATTCTGTATGAGGAAAAACTTCTCTCAAAATATTTATTTGTTTGGAGACAGGGTCCAAGCTGTTTAATAAATTCTGAACAGAATTATTCTTATGAAGAGAAAACCTGGTATCCCCATGGTAGTGGAGAAAAAGTCAAAGCTCGAAGCTGAATACTGACACTTCTGTGGATTGAGTGCCCTCTTGTGGTAGCTTGCAGAGGTCTTTCTCTCCCAGTCCCCAGAGAGACCATTAGTGTTCAGTATATTATGTATAATCTTTTTATTAAGCCATGACTTCTGGTTGTAGATGCAGGAGGTGAATGATTCACCAGTGTCGGTCAGTAGAAATTAAAAATAATTTCACACTCTTGCATCAGTATTTCTGTTTATTATTCTATGTCTACGTGATCTTTTTAAAACATTTCCACAAAAGTTTAAAAAAATGATTTCTAGGTTGCCCATTGTGAATTTTGTTTGAGAAGTGAAGGGTGTGTTCACACAGTGACATTAGTGTAAACGGCTGGGAAACATTTTGTGCATTGGGAGGCTCGCTGTAGGAATTTTACCAAAGAATAGGAAAAGAAACAGCAAGTTTATTGAGGAGGCCGGAGTACTACAGCAGGGTCATGATATGCTGGGTCCAAACTACATGTCTTATTCAGGGTTTTAGATTGCAACCACTTGAAAGCTGGGGTAAGAAACAAGAGGTGGGTGGGAGCTGACATGTTGCAACCCTGCCGCTAAACTTGTGGGCACGTTGCCATGCTATGTCCTTCTCCAGTAGTCCACTGCAATTTTAAAAATGTTACTAAGCATGGAAAATATAAGATTGAATATAAAGAAAAAGCTCAAATCCAGTTCTGTTGAAATTGCCCTGGTGGCTTAGTGCATTAGTGCTACTGAGCCAAACAGGGCACAAAGGTTCCTGATTTGATCACTGGCCTATGTTGAGTTAGCTGATCTCAATTGGGGTGATAGTACAATCCCATAATTGATTCAGCACTGCTTAACTAAGGAGAGATTAAAAATAGACCTTGCTTTCCAATATTAGTTCTCTGCAGTAGTTTCAACTTACTAATGGTTTTGTAATGATATAACAGTATATATCGTGTCAAAACCATCCAGAGCGAGCGATGGACACAAAAAGTGGAAGGCAAACAGAAAGAATTAGAGAGTTTGACAAACAGAGGCAGAGTTCCAGGAACAAAGAGACACTTTCATTTTTGGTCTGAGCAATTCCACATGAGATTTCACTAGTTATTTAAATAGAGTGCAGCTCTGAGGATACATGATCCAATAAATTGGTAATTCTAAAATACATATCGGGTTAACTTTACTGCGAAGATGGTTTTTTGTGTGTGCCTTTTGTGATGTTAGTCAACCACTTGGAGATGACCAAGACCACACACTTCAGGTGGCACTACACCTTCACTGGCAGGAGATTTAAAAAAAAGAGAGAGGGATAGGGTAACTTGTCTGATGAATTATTTTTTCCACTTTATTCTTCAAGACCTGGTGTTATTAGGTGCTCACTGGGTGAGGATTTGCAGGTGCAAATCCACAGTTCTACTGGATTACATCAGTGATTCACCTCTTCACTAAAGCAGCTCTCAATTTTTTTAGTGCAAAGTGCTACTTACATAAAGCTAAGAATTTTACTACAATAGTGCACAATGTTTCGATATATTAAAGTACAACCACATGATTTGTATTGCCAATTTTAGACCTGTAAAATAATCTGTGCATATCTTCTACAGGAGAAATGAAAGGTGTGTTCATCACGAAACAAACTCTTACCTGTCGCAACTAAACATATTCCTAAGTCTCTTGATAGATATATATAATAATTTTCTTATGTAATAAGGTTTCCAGTTGCCCCAGTAGAGCCATTTCTGTTGTGTAATCTCTAGTCAAATCATCACTCTTGTTACTGCAGTAACAATGTTTTAACACAAATTATATAGTATCTGAATTGATCAATTATCATGTCTAGTTTTAATATTGTACCTTGGAGCCATTTGTAAAATGCATTACTAAGACAGTAACTTTAGCCAGTGTATTAATGTCAAGCATAATGTGGGCTATTAGAAGTCACTGCTACAGTATTCTATTAAATTAAAAGGAAGGCTTATTTTTTAATTTAAAATAACCTAAGGAACTTTTAGTGCCCTCTAGGGCAACTGGAAGATGACACCTACAGTATTACCATTTGATCTATCCATTCTGAGGTTACAGACTTGTTGAAAGACACTAGCAATGTAATTTTGTCTTTTTTCCAGTGGGTGTATTTGGCTGAGGTTATGCTATCCAATAACCTGCGATCATTTGACCCAATTCCATTGTTATGCCTAACCAGTAAACACATTATTTAAAGTAACAGATTGTAGAGCATTGTAAAACTACGGGTATATTGAGGTTCTACCTTGTTAATTGTCTTCAGTAGTCTTAACTCTAGTAGCCTCTTGTCTATGCTGCTACTCGATTTTGGCAAAGTCACTATATATTTTACCTTAGTACCCCTGGACTAGAGGGGGGGGGGGGGGTGGAATATCAATCTCTATCATTGCCCAATCATTCTGTTGTGCAGTGAGGTGTACACACTTTGGTGAGGACAGGATGCAGCTGAGATATAATACCCCTGATTGTGCTGAAATTCGCTGTCTAGCCTTGCATGTGAAGAATAGCCACTGGGATGAGGTACTGGGGTGACACAAGCATGAGATGGTGTCTTCAGCAGCGGGGAGAAATTGAGGTAAAATTAAAAATAACAATAGTTCATTTCAAATCAAAAATTGTTATAAATTTGTAGCCTCAAATTTGTATGTTAATTTTGAGCTACTTTTTAATCTCCTGTTAAAATTTTGCTGTGAAATACTAGCATGTAAGCATCTAACAGGTTCATCTGAAACTCCCCTCTCCACTATTTTAGACAAATGCGTTAAGTGTAACCCATGGC
This sequence comes from Squalus acanthias, assembly GCA_030390025.1. NCBI lineage: Eukaryota > Metazoa > Chordata > Chondrichthyes > Squaliformes > Squalidae > Squalus > Squalus acanthias. Next base: position 28,098,723 of record CM059438.1, on the reverse strand, counting down.
ATAATTTCAGGGTCAAGATCGTCAAAATATCAAACTAAAAAAGTAAGTCATATGTCATCATAAAATTTATGGTGGTAAGTTCAGTTCTCCCAGCACAGAGTGCCATTCAGAGGTAGGGCTTAGAACACTGCAGTCTTGATTCTCTGACCTGTGCTTCCTTTGAGCATGGCTCCACACTGAGAGTGCTGTATTTACCCTTAATTATAGCTTGAGATTTGTATTGACCTCTTCAGTACACTTTACAGAATATTGGTATTAAATAGAAACCTCAGATTTGTATTCACTTATATAACTGGTGTAATACATTTTTTTTGTTTCAGAAACGGTTTTGCCAAGGATTAGATGATAGTTTTCCAGTTGAGAATGATGTACCATATACCCAGCTAAACTGGAGCCCCATAGATCATCGGAATCTACATAAGCATGTTCAGCCTGCAGGATTGATGAGTAGAACAGTTGCACTGCCTAATGTAGACAAGTTAGCTTTTGTGGTACTGCACAATTTTTCTTTTCACAGTTGATATCTACTTAGAGATTGCTATTTGGAAAATTAAATGTCTTAATGGTATCATTGCTTTCAACTAAAGGGTTAAGAGTTGCTTTTCTTGAACAGAAATACTGTGTAATTCTACCACCTAGCAAGTTTATTTTATTTTATCATTCAATTTTTTAATTCTCAAACAGAGGTGTGCATAAATATTAACCACTAATCAATGAATCCTTTCAGTTCATTTCTAGAATGCTTCACATTAAGAAATGTTCAACAGCTTCATGCATTCAAGAGTTGCCACTAGGATTTAAGTAAAGCATAACGATGTATACAAAAAGTTTCATGCTATGTCGAGTTATCTTTAGTTGTACAAATTATAAATTTTGTTCGTCCAAACCTAGCTTGCGCTTGGAGAACTTTTTGAGTTATGCATAATACTAGGATGAAGTTGCAGTTCTTCCCACTAATCATGGGTGCAAATTGAGGTGATGAATAAATGGTATTGCACAACATTAAGTATATTGGCATAAGTGTTATTTGTCCTATAGCATATTGGTAGCAGACCCGAATGACAACATTGTGTCCCCCTCCTGCTTTACTTCGTAGCATTCAACATGTAATGGATAGTAACCCTATCTCGAACCCACACTCTCTGAGCATGGGTCCCTTCTGGAAATGTGAGATCATGGAATTATCCATAGTATGAGTACAGCAGGCATTGGAGTTCTTCTAGTAATTTCAAATTGATTATAGTCAATGAGGTACAATATTCGGAAATACTTCAGTCTGAAGCAAATTTTAAAATATACTGCTGATTGGAATATGTTAAATCAATAATAATTGTGTAAAAAAAAAACCCATGTAGTTGCAATCTAATTATATTTTGTGTATTTATCGCCTGAGATAAGCATACTGCACTATATTCTCATTCATCGCTTTCAATTTTTCCTCTTTTTATCGCCAAATATTAGAAATCTGAAATTAATACAGAAAATGTTGGAAATACATACCATTTTAGTGTGTTCTGACAAAGGGTCTACACCTGAAATGTTAACCTATCTTTTTGATTTACAGACTGATGGAACTGTTGCATATTTCCAGTGTTTTCTGTTTTTATGTCATTGATCCTTTTGGGGATATTCTAAAAGAAAAGGGATGCCTTCCCCTCCTCCTCATATTAAAAAATAATTAAGACATGGGGTAATTTTCACCTTCATCACTTGGGCAGTAAACTGGTGGAGTGGATCACCCATCTGTTATAGAACTCGGACGGTTTTCATTTCCAATGATTTCACCAGTTTATTGTTAGTGAAGGTGAAATTACCTCCATAGTAGCTGTATGTGGTGCACTATTTCCCAGCCAAGAAGGTGGTAGGCATCCTGTTCCGAGTACTCTGATTTCCCCACCCCTTCCACTTGGCACCCTTATCCTCCTGTGGCAAAGCTCTTGTTTTAGTTAATCTCCATGATAACACAGCTAAAATGTGGCAATCATTGGTGCACTCGTGTCTCCTTTCACTCTGTGGTGCAGTATGTTGGAGCACCAATGCACAAGGAAACCACTTGTAAATTTTCATTATAATACATCTGTCCATATACAGTCTTCCAAGCAATTAGTGACTTTTTATGAAGTGCCCCAAAAATCCATCACTGATTACTGTTGATTATTTGATAGTTAATGTTAACATCACCAAATTTTGTTATTTACAATAGCATTTTCTTTTCTAAGATGCAACAAAACCATGTACAAGCAGGCACATCAAAGCCTTGTCCTCGATGTTTGGCAGGTGAATCTGTAAGTACTTTTATTACTTCATAAGGAATACTGAACACATAAATTTGCAGTCTTTATAAATAGAGGATAGGGTACATGAATGAAGGTTGAAACTGATCATCAAATTGATCAAATATTTTCTTTAAATTAATCATAAATTTAATAAAATGATACTAAAGCCCTCATTTTCAAAGATCAGGAAAACCTTTGGTGAGAATGGCTGTTCCCGGCTAGCTTACCACGCAGTGAGATAACTGTTAAATTTTGTGGGGTCAGCTCATTTGAATAATGAACATAAGCTCTCAGCACAGCTTTAGCCTTGCAGCTAACCTAAGAGACAGCAGCTCAAATTTAAAGGATGTGCACACTTAAAGGTAAGTGGCTGCATAGCGGGGAAAAAATTGTTTAGCCTTTCTAAAGCTTCAAAATGAATTTAAACGTTTTGTCAACCGTTGCTGGGGAGAGGAGAGAACTGCCTGGAGAAAAGTGAAATGAGAAGCTCAATGTGGAGGCATGTGACATAGTCTGTAGACAAGTGACAGAGCAGTGTAGCTCATCCCTTTTTATTGCTGGTAAAATGGATGTGTTGCTGCATGAGGTGGGTATGAAGAGGGTTACTCTGTTTGGGGATGCTGCCCTGAAGTGCCAGCGGGCAGTGCTGCACCTTGCCTGTTGGAAGATGAAGGCCAGGTTCATGATCTGTACAGTGCATGGGTGCCACCTACTATGCTTTGTACTCTTGGTAACCCAAGAATGGGATACATTCTGAGCTTTGTCGAGTGAATGCCTCCTTTCCTCAGGAAAAGTGATGAACGTGTTGTACCTTGTAAACAAGCCCTCTGTTACTTACTTAATGCATCTGATCAGCTGACTGATTTGGCATATGCCACTTGCAGTGATTAGGAAGGATCGGGTAATGTAAATGTTAATGCATGCCCATGGGAAGAGCTGTCTCTGTCGTACAAAGTGTCTGCAGGTTGGCTTCCAAGCAATAGTATAGCTTTGTAGCATTCCCCTTTGTGAAACAGAAACATCAAAGATGGGTCTCCTGACATGCCCAGGAATGACTAGATAGGCCAGTAAATGCAGATTCTGGTGCAAGGATGGTTACATCTTATTGCCCCTGCATTTGTTGCCCTGTCATGAACCTGTCTTCCTCATCTAGATCATGCAGTGCTTTTTGGGACTCCTGGAGGCACACCCATCATGAACACTTTATTTACTGCAAGGTGAATTGCAGCAACTAGTAACAACATCTCTTTTTTAATGTAAATGACACACTCTGTCGCAACAAAATTGCCTTACCATATCTACCTTACGTCAACTTAAATGTTTAGAGAGCAGGGATGTTACTGTCCCTGAACTCTGAGCATTTAAATTTTTAACTGTTGTAACAGAGCTCTGCCATTGCAAGTATCCAGGCATGTCACAAAGGAAGATAGTTGTGATTGTTGGAGGCCCCAGGACATTAATGAAGAAATAACTTGTGTTTATAAAGCACTTTTCACGTCCTCTGAATGTCCCACAGTGCTTTACAGCCAATGAAGTACTTTTGAAGTGTAGTCACTGTTAGTGTTGAAAACGCGGCAGCCAATTTGCACACGGCAAGCTCCCACAAACAGCAATTAAATAAATGATCAGATCATCTGTTTTTTAGATGTTGGTTGAGGAATAACTGTTGGCCAGGACATCAGGAGAACTACCCTGCTCCTCTTCGAAATAGTGTCATGGGATCTTATGTCCGCATAAGAGGGCAGACGGTACCTCGGTTTAATGTCAGTGCTGCACTGAAGTGCCTGTCTAGATTATATGCTCAACTCTCTGAAACCACAACCTTCTGACTCAGGTGAGACTGCTACCACTGAGCCAAAGCTGACATATCACTACAGGAGTTCCTTGAGGCAGCGTCCTAGGCCCAACTATCTTTAGCTGCTTCAGCAATGACCTTTCCTCCATCATTAGGTTACAAGTGGGACTGTTTGCTGATGATTGCAGTGTTGAGCGCCATTGACAATTGGCGCTACATTTCCTGCCGCTCTCATTCGCCGGAACCTAAAATTCATCAGAAATCGGCGTAAACAACCGGGACCCGAGGAAAGCGTGAAACTCTCACCGTATATTTTTTAAGTATAACATTTAAAACTTCAAGCCATCTCGCCATCATTCATGCACATTAGGCACAGCATGTTTAAGAAAATCCAATCGCGGAAGCTTTTCAATTTTTAATGTGACTCATACTGAAGCCATAAAAATACATTCAAAGAAACAGAAAATACAGTGCAGGTCTCGGTGAGGGATAAATTTTTTTAATATCTTTTAAAAAATTTAAATAAAACACCAGAAAAATGGCTATTTCCTGCTGTGCCTAAAATTCTGTGCTGAATTTTACATTTATTTTGAACCAGTGTAATTGCAGGAAATTCCCTTGTTCGGCTCTAGCATGGGGCGGAGCCATAATAATGAACCTGGGATGCATTCGGGTACAGGGATCAATAGACGGACATAAAAGATGAAGAAAATTAGAGCGTAGCGTAATTACATGCATAACACACTTGCACATGAGTTTTCTCTATTACGTCGGGTATTTGCTTTACAATTGTCTCTGGTTGCAAACACACAGGAAATTCCATCCCCATCTGTTTTAGGTGTTGGTTAAAGTATAAATGTTGACCAGGGCACCGGGAGAATTCCCCTGCTCTTCTTCAAATAGTGTCATGGGATCTTCTACATCCACTTGAGAGGGCAGATGGGACTTCGGATTAACGTCTCATCCGACAGTGCAGCACTCCCTCAATACTGTACTGAAGTGCCAGCCTACATTATGTGCTTAAGTGTCTGGAGTGGGGCTTGAACTCGTGAACTCAGGCGAGAGTGCTCCACACTGACTCAAGAAGTGTATCCAGTGAGTTGCGGAGTCATACAGACTACGAAGATCCCATATTCAGTGGTGATTTAGTTGATCTCAAAGGCTTCAGCAACTGCCAAATTTTGCCAGAAGCACACATGTGGATGACTGGCTTGGCTGTGAAGGCTTCTTAGTATGAATGGACTGCTAATGTTTCTTGTGGCTTGCATGAATAATAGCCACTTAGGCAAGGGACAAGAGGTGTCCAGCAGCTGTGACACCATATCCCAACAAAGAGTCAAAACCTCCAGATGAGGATGAAAAAGAGCGAATAGCTGAAGAAAGTTGAAGGGAGCTAGGGAGGGAGAATGGAAGACTGGGCAGGCGGAGATGCTGTCTGCCATGCCCAGAAAGCGTGGCTGCCTTTACCTCTTGTGACTGGTATTTCTTCTGGCCTCTGGAAGAAGCAGCACCACCTCATTTGCTTTGCCACACCAATTTATAATTTTTCAACTTTTACTTGACGTGCTATTTTCTACATTGTATGTAGTTTTGTTTTAAAGGGTAAGCATACTTTTTCTGCAAGTGATCCTGTTGAAATTTTATAAATTAAGTTATAGTGAATATGTTTCTGTTTCAGGGTCATATTAATCATATCATGGCTGGCTAATTCTTCATGTAAAACTGAAGAACATCACCTTTAAGAGACTTTTTAATGACATTATGAAGATTCTACAAGAGAAGTCTAAATTGCTTAATAATTTTATATTACAAGTTACTGATTTCAAGCTTAGCCAAGATTCACCTAATGAAAACAGCTGGCATTATTATTACCTGTTGTACTTGAACTCTCTAATGATCAGTGCTGTACTATTGTACTAAATACAGAAGAACATTTGTTTTCTAACCAGAGGAAGTTAAATGGTTATCAAGCAGGGCTTTTTCCACCAAGGTATGTTTGAGAAAAGTTAAAACTTTGCATTTTAATTAAACCAAGAAGATAATACTTGAGAACATTGGTGCTACTGTATAGAATTGATGCCAATGTGCTAATGTTTATTAAGATAGTTTTTAAATCGTGTTTTATTTAGAAATTTTTGTAAAAGTAAAACTTGCTTCAGTTTCTGATAGAAGAGAAAAAAAATTATTATAATGTTTCAAAACTAAATAAATTGGTTTTATTTTTGTTCACATTTTCACATTTTGTGTGCCAGAAGATAAACAACTTTAAACCATGGTAATTCATTTGCAAACTAAGTATTCAGATTGATTCTGCTATTTTTTCTTGCATTTTCCTTCATTCCTCACGTGAAAAAGCTGGCTAATGCTGGTGTACAATTGCTGGCAACCCTCCAAGTGCCATTCTTCATTTGTAAACCAAGCTTGTGCGTTTCAGCAAGCTGAGCAGCCATTATAGTGGAGCCTGATCCTGTCCACACATGTCCACTTTCCAGTAGGATTACTAGGTGGCAAGCCCAGAAGTGCTGAGGGCATTTTTGTTTCTGTTAGCCAGGTGTTTGGCATGTGTCAATTCAGGTGAAATATAGCACCTCAACTGCTGCCCTAGCTGAGTGCTAATTCAGTAACTGCAAAAAAACCACACCTTTTGATCTGTAGGGCTTAATTCCGGGCCTTCCCATGCCTGTTTGTGTTCTTGAACTTGAGAGGATGGATAGACAAACTGTCAGGAGCCTCTGCCAGTGTGCCATTAGAACTGAGAGCATTGCCCAGGTTGACGTGTTCTGATTTATAAATAGGATGGGATGCGGCGGGGTGGGAGGGGGGAGACTGCTTCCCTCTTTCCAGAGAAGAAATTTGTCCCTATTTTGTACCACGCTCAATGGCCTGGCTGAACTGGCATGAACCTGTATCATCACTTTGTGATGGTTAAAATTTTGTGTGTCTGTACTTTTTTTTTACAATATAAAGAAGGAAAAGGTTGAAAATTGTATACCACTTTTGATACTGTACTTGGTTTTTTTTAAAAAATACTCCTCAGCAGGAAGCTGTATCCTAAATGTTTACTTGCAAAATGCTAGCAGATATTTTCTCATCACTTCTGCTGCAAATGATTGTAATTTGAAACTGTTTATTGTACAAAATGCTGTATGATGTTTTACAAAACCTTATTCCGAAACAAATGTGCTGGTCATGTGATTTTTGGTGCATCAAGCATTGAAAACAAATTACCGAGGGGAAAGTTTTGCACAGATCACAGTGGGAATTGAGTTGGTACAGTTCAATATGTTTTTATCTACTTTGTTTATAGCTACATTTAACAGACACTTGATTGCTTTCTAGGCTCTTTTTAGGTGTAACTAAAATTTGAGCTAAAATAAAATGGATACTATCATTTAAGAAGGTGTGACGTTTATTTGTAGTAGTCAGTGTTTCTTTAATATCAATTCAGTTGAAAATTTTCCGTATTCTCAGGATTCTCTTTCTCACCTGGCACTTCTACTATCCATCATAAGAGGGCAGGTAACCCAACAGGTCTATTGAGCCGTTCACTAAGTTGTTTATCAGTCAGGTTTCCCCATCCGGGGGTGGAGAAAGCGTGCCTGGTCTCTCTCTCTCCCTGATGGCATCAAAGAAATTGGGAATAGAATGAGTACCTATAAAATATTATGGTTTTGTGTTCTACAAAAGAACTTTAGGACTGAAAATTATTCAAAGTTCGTTCCACTGAATAAAGTCTCCAAAGCATCATGCTTGTAAGGAAACCCAACATTTTGCATCTGGCAGCATTGATTTCCACTTTGCTAATGTTAGTAATGGGCTGAGTCAGCAGGTGACTGATCTATATTAGGATTTGAAGTGTTCTTTTTATTACTTGATTCATTCCCAGGCTCAGCAGTCCTACTGACGTTGAGTTCATGAATTAATTCTGAGCAGGAACAACTACCTCTACCTAGTGCAAAATGACAATGGTCTCTGGGGACACGGCACTGGACTGAAGGTAAACATTTCTCCTAAAAAGCAGTAGTGTTCTTTAAAATTATTATGTTAATAATAGAAAATATTCTGCTTTTATAGTACTTCCCCCTCCAATACTGTGCATCCTTTAGGATGTATTTCATATAATACATCTTTAATGATTTTTTTTCTTGTTGGGGGAAATACTGTTTAAACCACCCAAATGCCTCGGCATTAAAATATTCAGCAAAAATAGCTTTATGTGATGAGATAGTTGAAGTTAGAGTGCACAACTGAATATAGTTGCTGTACCAAAATGAAAAGTGATGATTTGAAGACTATTGCTTCATCACTCTGGTCCCAAATCCCTTTGTGGTGGAAGGATTGGACTTGATTCTATTGAAAAAAGTGTTCAATGCAAAACTACCGCGATATGGTGGTGTTGATGTTATGGATGACTAACTATAGTTATTGGATGAGGCAAACAAAGTGGAGATATACCTGAAGACATTGTAAGGCTGATGTTAGACTTGAGATTTGCCTTATGAATATGACTAACTGGTTTTGATCTGTGGCCAAGAAGAAACCAGCCTGGGAAAACGGAGTTAATTAATGACATGGTACCTTTCAAGAATAACAGTTGAGGGCTAGAAGAATACAACAAAGTCTTGAATATGTGGTCAAAAACAGTTGGAGTCCTTCTAATTCCGATTGGAAAGTTAAAATTAGAGCGATACACTGGAGGACAATGTGGATGTTTAATGAGAACTTTTGTTTTACTTAATTCTGAGATTGCTCATGAAAGGGCCAAACCACTGAACATTTCTTGGCTTAAAGCATCTTGGTGAAAATTGGTGGCAAAATGACACTTATGACACTTTTCTAGAGGCCTTAAGAGGTAGCTGTACAGTATGTCCCTTTTCTGCTTTCTACAACTGATTTCTGACTTCTGCTAATGACTTTTTGCTGGTGCTGAACTGCCTTTGTCTGCCTGCACAACAACAATTTAACTGCAGTCATGGGTGGTCAGGTAGGTCTGGGGCTGGAGGACAAAGGGGAGTAGCCAATAAGACAGGAGCGAGCAGGAACAGTTGGGAGAAGAGGGATGAGGGAGGGCACTGTGCTGGAGAAGCTAGCCCCAGTGTGTCATCAGGGCAAACATCTCCTATTTTAATTTCACTAAGGAGTAATAGGTCAGGCCCCTTCCCTTCATTAAGGAGCTATGTCACCTGCTGCAGCCACAACTCGAGCCTCGAACTGGGGCATGGGCAGCCTATTGCATGATGCCAGTCTCTGAGCTGGTGTTTGCTTGGGTTCGAACACAGCATCTTCAGGAAGGCTGGCCTCCTCTTCATGATGTGGCAGTGGGGCTTCCACATTTTCAGCACCTGCAATGAAAGTGAGCAACAGGGGTTAGCTTTTAATCTGAAGGGAGAGGAGAGGGAGAAGTGGCTGATGAAAGCAGCTGTAGTTTGTCATGCAGTGTGTATGGGGTGAGATAGAAGTAAGAAGGGAAAAGAAGATAAGGTGTGAAGAAACTCTGTGCAACGTCACCTCCAGCATGCTACTCACCACGGCCATGACTCCCCGTCCGTGATGACCAGCATGTTTCTTGCACAGGAAGAGGATGTTCAGGCAGGCTCGGCCTTCTCCGGTCACGGCCTCCTGTCACAAGTTGTGCACGACCTCCTGCAAGAAAGAAAGGGATGTGATAGTGCCGTCCTTGTGAGGTGTTTAGAGAATGTGCCTGTCCTTGTAAAATCGTTTGCATGTGAGGCGTGGGGAAGTGAGGGTTGTAATAGTGGTGAAAGTGGGAAGTGCATGGAGTGTGAGTAGGAGGAGAAGGAGGTGGAGTGGAAGTGTGGTGCAGTGATTGTGGGAGAGTGAAGGGAAGTGGTAGAGGGGAGTATGCCGTGTAAGTGAGGCTGCAGGTATGAGCAGAGAGCAGGATTCTTGCCTTGGTAACTCTGGTGAGGTCATTGAATCTACATTAGTCATGTTCTGGGAGGTAGGCTCCTGACAGTAACCTTCTCAGCGACCTCTTCCCACTAGTGGTGGAGTTGTTGCTTGGGGGGCTTTCTTTCACCTCGAGGAATATGATCTCCCTCCTCCTACCTACTGCTTGAACCAGTGCTTCCAACACTGCATCAGAGACCATGGATGACCTCTCTAGATCTCTTGGAGCCATTTTTCCACTTGTGAAGTTTCCCTTCTGCCTGCAGCCAGAGTGCCCCTCCCATTTAAGAGGTGCTGGCTGTCTTTAATTGGCATCAGTGAAGCCTGATTTGCCACTGCATGTGCAGTGTGTACCTGAATTAGGGCGTGATCAATTTTCTAGGCTCATGTATTTTGAGATGGAATGTTGGGTTCACTCAGCATTTTTAATATATAATTATGATTTTAAAATGCTGAGTGAATCCAACATTCCATCTCAAAATACATTAGCCTAGAAAATAAAACTATTTTTGAAATACATAGATATGTTGAAATGAAAGATGGCATGAAGTGTTCGTTGACATAAATGATACCTCTAACAATTAGGTTTCAGCAGGATTTTTCAACTGTCTGAAATAATTTGGCAACTCTTAAATAGCATCTATAATATATATAGTGTAGCAAATGATCCTTTATCTTTCAAAACATGAAATTCTGCATTTTGTCCATGCTGACAAAGTATAGAATGGAATAAACCTGTATTTTTTCATCTTCACTATATAAATCTGTTTATATAAACTATATCTTGACTTGCATTGTCTATTGCTAGTGATGCAGTGCAAGGTTTTTTTGAAAGACAAGTTTAGCACATAAATTGTATTGTATACACAGGATAGTTAGGATTTCATTCTGGCCATATGCAGCTTTCAATCACACACACCTCTAGAAACCTATCTCCAACTATCGCTTTCTCTTTATAATCAATAACTCATTATTTAGGACTGCGAGTAAATAGCTGCAACTCTGGCACTTTTTTTTTAAACAGTCAACTTCACAAGTTACAGTTAAAGAGAGCAGTAATCTCTTTGTATGGAGACTGATGACAGCTGGAAGTTGAACATGTAGATATGAAGTAATCCTATTCGGGATGTATGCTCCTGCCAGGTCACATTTTGAAGCTTCAGTCAAGAACAACAACTTGCATTTATATAGCGCCTTTAACGTAGTAGAATGTGCCCGTCTCTCAATTTTACATATACAAAGTATTAATATCAAAAAATTACTTTTATCAAAATGTTTGAGTTGGACAAGGTTCTATTACATTTTTATAAAGTGCAGTTTCCTGTTATGTTTTATAGAACTAATCCCATGAAACTTGGTGCAGTGGGCAGATTTTTGCTACTTTTATAAATTTGTGTAATTTTGCTTCACTGCTGAATATCACAAAAAAATCTTAAGTGGGAACTAATTGAACCACAACTAGAGGTTTGAATTTAAAACAGCTGAAATATTGAACTACTAAATTTCAAACATTAGAAGATTAATATTCATTTCTTAATACTTCAGGGTATACTATGATAGCAAATGATTAATTCTACATTTTTATGTGGTACAAATGCCCTAAATAAAATGGGTCACGCTTTAACTATAAGAAGTTGCAGGTTCTAGAACTTCAGCCAGGGTAGACAGAAGAATTGAATCTAATTTTTGATTTCATACTACCATCAGAGGGTTATTACATTTGAGTAGCTAGTTCTACTGGATAGTGGTAAGAATTCTCTTCTTGCCTTTACTTCCAATATTGGCCCATTATGTATCATGGACTATGGGGAAAATATTTTCCCTATTTCCAAAATCTCTTGTGAACAAGCGATTTTGCTCAGAGGGCGGGTTTGGAGGCAGGTCAGGAGTGAAAATCTAAATGACGGCGGGTTGTGAACCCGCTGCCATCCCGCCTCCACGCAACTTTGCAAAGTGTCGGGTCTGCGAGTCCCAATCACACCCGACACCAAGCGGCGGGAGAGGCACTTAAGGCAGTTAACAGCTTGTTAACTGCCTACATAATCCCATTTTAACAGGCTCTTCCCATTTTGCTACATTTTCAGAGTGTTGCATGTCGTGCGACAAACACGCCAGCTGATTGTGCCGGGTTCAGCAACTTGCTGAATACTTGACAGCTGCACCTGCAGCATAAAAGCGGACCTGTAACATGGCTGACTTTCAGATGCCAGAACTTTGTGTTTTGAGGTTTTGGAACACATTTTGCAGGTCTATTGAGCTTGTAAGTGTTTAAGCTGAGATCTATATGCACTGTGACCTCCTTGGAAAACCCTCTCCTCACATTGATTGAGCACTTATAACATCTCTTCCTCAACTGAGAGATATACTAGTGGAATGGGAACCATTTATACCCTCTCATTTTGGTCCTCAGAATCGGAGGAAGAGTAGCCACGGCAGCAGCAGAACCAGGCACAACAACAGGAGCGCCAACCTTGTTCTCAGCCACCTGATGCTGCAGAGGGCGTCAGCGCAGGAGATACCCCCAACACAGGGTTTACAGGCCGAGGATGAGCTTCCTCAACATGAGTGAGCAGCAGTGCCAAAGGAGGCTAAGACTTCCACGAGAGGTAGTTGCTGACATCTGCACAATGCTGCACCAACACCTGGAGCCCAGAGGAGTGGGTGGACACTCCTTACCAGTGGCTGTCAGAGTCACCACTGCACTCAACTTCTTTGCTTCAGGATCCTTCCAGGGATCAGCGGCATCCCTCAGTCGGCTGCACACACTTGCATCAAGCAGGTTATCGATGCCCTCTTTGCAAAGTCGCACAATTACATCCACTTCTCCACGGATGAAGCAAGTGTAACCGCACGTGCGGTTGGCTTTGCAAATATGGCAGGCGTCGTAGACTGCGCACATGTGGTCATTTAAGGCACCCCATCACAACCCAGCTGTACTTGTGAACCGCAAGGGCTTCCACTCCCTTTAATGTCCAGCTGGTGTGTAACCACAGGAAGAACATTATGCATGTTTGTGCCAAATTCCCTGGCAGTTGCCATGACTCGTTAATCCTGTGGCAGTCTACTGTGCCTCAGCTGTTCAATCCGCCAACCCAACTTTCCGGATGGCTACTTGGAGACAAGGGCTATCCCCTGAAGACGTGACTAATGACCTGATGAGGCCATCAAACGAAGCTAAGGAGCGCTACAATGTGAGCCACATTTCCACCAGAAGCATCATAGAGCAAGCCATCGGCTTGCTCAAAATGCGATTCAGATGCCTCGACAGATCTGGTGGAGCCCTTCAGTACTCACCAGCCAGGGTCTCCAGAATAATCATGGTCTGCTGTGCACTGCATAATATCGCACAGCAGCATAGCTTACCGCTGCCTGAGGAACAAGTGGCTCAGTGCACAGCCTCCTCCTCAGAGGAGGAAGACCTTGCAGAGGCAGATGTGCCCGTTCCACCAGCACGCGAGCACAATGCTGGCCGTGAGGCAAGGGATGCACTAATCCATGCCAGATTCGTGTAAGTTTACACAGCAAACATGTGGCTGGCACATGGAAATGAGTGTCTGGCCAACCTTCTTAACACACCATACAGCACTTGTACAATAAACTGTGGGTTCCTATCATTCTCAGCACCATCATTACAGATGAAAGGCGCCCTGACCACTCACTGTGACACTTCCATTTCTGAGCACACATAGGCCAAATATTTGAATCTTTGCCATTGCATTTCTTTATTACAATTGAAATAATGATGAGAATCTTCACTTTGTATTAGATCAAAACACCCAAGTGACTACCCTTGTGACTATTTGTGTGTTAACTTTCTCTTGCGTGTGCTTCTACATGGTGCTTCCCCTGTGGCTTCAGCAGATGTTGAGGCACCTTGCTCACTTCTATGCAGCGCCTGCTTCGACGCCTTTGGAGGGCTCTGCAACAGTCTGCTCCTCCGGCGGAGACGGCCATCTCAGTTGGGTGAGGAATCTGGGGCTCTGACCAAGGACTCCGCAGTGTCTTGGGAGTGTGAGTGCTTTGAGAGGAGCCCACACTTCCTTGTTGTCGACCACCAACATCTCTATTATGGGTCACCCGCACTTCACTGCTAGCAGGTAGCTGGAGAGCACCTTGCTGCACATCAGTGGGGCCATGTGGACCCGTCTCTGTACTGACAGTCTTCATAACGGGGACGTCCATGTACCCCTGGTTTTCCTCCTCAATAAATGCCCATCTCTCCTCCATAGCAGACCATCTATTTAGAAGAGTCACCATGTTCATTTGCGTCTGGCGATTTATGTCCTCCATGGAGGTTGCCAACCTTTCCATGGCAGCACCTACATTCGCCATTGATTGTACCACGGCATTGGTCATGTTTGAGATGGACTCCTCCATTCTCTGCACACTAGCAGTTACAGTGGTTGCAAACCCTGTCAGAGACTCCTGCACTTGTTCCTGAAGTTCCAGCACCGCTCTCTTTCTGGATGGCCCCAGAGGCACAGCGTCCACATGCAGCTAAGCAGAGCTAGGAGCGTCCCACGCCCTCCGACGAGGACTCCCTACTGCTGTCCCTGTCTCCACCATCTGCTGATGCTCACTTGTGAGCTGTGATACACCAGATGACAACACTAATCTATCTTGCGAAGGACCCACAGAGGTGCGCGTCTCTGCGCTGGTGCTGGGTGCGCTCAGTTCTGCTGATACTGCACCCTGAGGTTGCAGCTTCCTCTGACGAGTCTTCCGGCTCTTCCTCCTGGACAGTGGGAGGGGGGCTCTCGATGGTCCTGTGGGGGAGTAAAGGCATAAGTTAGACATGTGATATTAACGTAGCAGACACGTCCCATTGTGCAGATGATCAGAACTCAATCTGTATGAACATCAGATGCCACATCAGTCACTCATGCAATCTAAATGAGAGGGTTACAAATCTATTCCATCACCAGCTTGCTCTACTGCGCCCATCTCTCCGTCCCCCACTTCCAGCTCCTCAGCACCTCCGACGATGTCGATAGCAGCCTCCTCAGCGGTGGTCAAGTGCGCCATGGAAGGTGGCCCTCCTCCTGTCCTCCCCCTCTCCCTCTTATTGTGGGCTCTCTTTTCCTGCAATGAGGGACACAAGTCCAGTTTGAGCGAGAATGTTGGAGTGAGTGTAGACAATCCATAGCATAGATGCTTAGAGGGAGACAAAGATGGAGTGAGGTACCAATACCAAGGGCCGTCCCTGTACATTTAGTTGTTGCCATTGCATAACAGTGATAGCGAGTGTGAGAGGTGCATAGTAGAATGGTGGAGTGATTCTGTACATAGAGAGAGAGGGATGGTTAAGGGTGCAAGGGATGTATGGGTAAGTTGGGATGTGCAGGAGTAGGTTGACAATGCAGAGTGCTGGTGATGAGAGGAGATGGGGAGCAGATTGAAGGTAAGTGTGATGTTATACTCACTTTTGCTGAGCGGAGCAGATCATTGAACCTTTTGCGGCACTGAACCCAGGTGTGTGCACACAAAGACCTGGCACTAACCTCCTCAGCAATCTGCAGCCAGGCTGCCTTGGTTTGCTGAGGAGGCTTCCTCTGTCCATTTGAGGGGAACAGAAACCTCTTTGCGCCCTCTCACTCCCTTCACAAGAGCATGGAGGGAGTCATCATCGAATCTTGGAGAGGCCTTTGCTCTTGAAGCACTCATCTCATTGTCTGCCACGCTGAGAAGCATCAGAATATGAATGAAAAACAATAAGGCTGCATGTGCCCCTTAAATGCAGCTGGATGGAAGAGGCGAGCAGCAGACCCAAACCCACTGATTGGGCCGGGTAGCGCACACGACGGGCTTAATAAGCCCAGTTAAGGGTAAATAGTTAATTCAGAGCGGCTGAAACCGGCAGCGGGACCAGAACCCGCTGACCAGCCAACCCGCCGCCGATGGTAAAATCGCGGCCTATATGTCAATACAGCCACACAGTAACTGAATAACACCACTATTTTCTCAAGATTCATTTATACAGGAAACTCTTGTTTAACCGGCACCTAAATATCCGGAATTCTCTCTTAACCGGCAAAAATCATACTCCGAAAACTCCTCTCAAATAACCGGCAATGTTGCCGAGTCCGAGTCTCCTGCGAACGCCGAGTACTCCGAAAACTCCTCTCAAATAACCGGCAATGTTGCCGAGTCTGAGTCTCCCGCGAACGCCGAGTTAGTCAGTGGGGGTAGTTCTCCAAAGTGCCACTACTCGGCCTCCTGGCGCTGTCGGAAGTCCGAACACTGCAGTAACAGGAGTCTGATTCTCCCGCGCTGCCGGGAGTCTCACTTACTGTTAAGTAATTAAAGAGTTATGGATTACCCTCAACTGGCAGTACTGTACTTAATCAAGCATCTTCCACCATCCATTTAACACAACATTCCGTAGGTGAGTAACCAAATACTGTATACTGCACATTTCTTGATTTTTTTATGTTAAAAATAGCCTCGGTAGATATAACTCTCCGTTATCCGGAACTTTCGATCAACCGGCACCACGCCGGTCCCGTCGGTGCCGGATACCAAAGAGTTTCCTGTATTAAGAATTGTTGAGTTTTATACTTATGAAAATTGCTATTTAATGGAGGGGAATAGCTTTAATTGTTTCTTTGGTGCTGATCATGCTAGAATTTTCTCCATGTCACTGATTTTGGAATTTAACTAAATTATCATTTTGTTCACTATTTTAACCTGCCTTGGGAAGGGAGGAGTGCTGAAATATAATATATTTTTTAAGTTAACATTCAACAATATAAAATACATTATTTGGAAATTAGTTCATAAATTTGCAAATGAATCTTTCAATTAATTCCTTAATTTATGCATTAATTCATAAATTTGAAAATCAGTTCAGAAAGCTATTAATTTTGAAATTAAGAGGAAATCTTGTTAAGTTGTATTACAAGGAGGATGCCTCTGCTTAGTTTTTCTGCCACTCAAATTAAATCCAAGAAAAATGGGAAGCATTTTCAGTATTTTTAGAAAAAGAAATACAAGATCAGGAGTAATCCTTTGCCACACTTTCACTTCTTAAAATAGGCCTGGTTTAGGTACCCATTGCCAGTCCTTTCTATGTCTGGACTCATCTCTTTTGGCCAATGTGATATCCCTGTTATTGCATCTGTTGCTGCCATTAAGCTGAATGGCCTTTTTTTTTCTTGTTCTTGTTGGAGTGATTTGAGGCGGTAAGTGACCAATGCCTTTCCAACTGTGCTATAAAAATACTTAAATTCAGGGACAAAATTAAAAGGGCAGACAGTTAAAATAATAAGAAGGTGGTGTTTATTTTAAAAAAAACACTTTTGAAATCCCTTGATGACTAAGTTAGTTAAGACAAATGTAACAGAACTATACAGATACAAAGGTCCCAGGCTTGATTCACGGTCTGTGGTGAGCTAACTGATCTTGATTTATGTGGTAGGGGTGCTACAGGCACGTAGTTTCTATGCGTGTAAGCAGTGGTATGAAGTAATCTCAACACTAGGCCCAGAAAAGGAAAACAG
Source organism: Squalus acanthias (assembly GCA_030390025.1). Lineage (NCBI taxonomy): Eukaryota > Metazoa > Chordata > Chondrichthyes > Squaliformes > Squalidae > Squalus > Squalus acanthias. The sequence continues at coordinate 28,081,243 of CM059438.1, read as the reverse complement.
CTAAAGTATTGAAATGGAACTACTTGAATTGTTTGTTAATATGAAGCTAACTATTTGAGAACCGAGGACATTGGCTCCAGATGATTTTAGTGAAGGACATCCTGTCTTTACGCCAAAGCAAAAAAAAAATTGGGTTATAATTATTTCTAGAATACTATGAATTAAGAAATGTGCAATACAATGGTTCTGTACACAATACAGCATATGGACAGCCCTTGATGTAAAGTTGGACAACAAGCTTGATATACTGAGGTGACATATTGCATGATTTCTGTGGTAGGTGCAGACAAGCACCATTACAATGCTGGAAGATGTGCTTCTAATAAGAAAAGCTGATGAGCATAGGTAATTCAATGCTATATCCATGTAAATTGCCATTTTTAGAAAATATTCACCCAGCTACTGATCTTGTTTATTATAAATTGATATGCTTGTGCTTGTGTATAATTCAAAATTATGGCCTAGTGCATCTAAATCATTTCTAGCAGAAGCATGATAGTTTTAAATATAAAGTATTAATTTAAAATGACTTGGATCTCCATGGCATTGCATACAATACATTGGAGAATATGGTTTATCTCTTGCCTGTTCTTGTCAGGTTTGTATTGCTGTCTTTCCAAAAAAGATGGCAACTCAAAAGCAACCCTGTGAAAGCAAGTAATTGCACTGAGCCAAGCAGACATTGTGCGGCCCCATATTATTCTGGCCTTCAGCTCATATCTCCTACCCTTACCCCCCTCTATTCCATGGCCTCTTGACCCCTATCTCCCAGCTGTCAGAAGCCTGATTGCAGACCAAAGACAAATGTAGAGAAACTCTGCACTTAAAAGGATCAGGGAAGTCTGCCAAAGAAAAAATGATTCAGGACCAAGAAGTGCTGACCAGAGCAGCAACCTGCAGAGAGTGGAGGGAGGCTATTGAAGTTGGCAAGCTTTGAAGGTCACTGATTCACTCAGGGCTAGAGCTGGGGTAAGTAGGGAACTGGAGGCCAGATCGGTCAAAGCCCCAAGCGCTATGAGAACCTTTAAAAGTAAATTACAAGTTGGTCAGGGCTGAGAAAGTGGTGAAGATAATAAGGTCGTGGAGGAGAGAGAGTGAGCTTTGTTGGGCATTGCAATGGGGGTCAGGGACAGAAGGAGAAGCAGGTGCCAAATGCAGGTAGGCAGCTATGGACCAGAGGGAAAAGATGAAGATAATAAGGACCCAAGCACAGGGAGAGGGCTGTGGAATGCTGCGACAGGGCAGGAGTTTAATTGTTAGAAATATGAAACTTAATATATGATAACTTACCTGACTTTGGGGGCGGTGTGGGGGGGTGGAGGGGAAGGTGAAAAAGAAAAATGGTAGGTGGACGTAGGCGACTTGGGCCACACTGCCATCTCGAGGCCGGCGCCTTCAACTTATTGTGACAGGCAATTGTTGATATAGGAAAATTGATTACATACCATTTTAACATTGTAAATGTTGATATCAAAAACATTACCAAAAATTGTGACAATAGGAAGTGCATGCATATGCATTATTTTTCATTAATAGTTCACAAAGAGCCTGGGATATTTAGGGAAGATGAATAATAACTTACAGGAAAATCTGACTATAAAGTGTGTTTTTTTTTATATAGAATTGAAAAGCTGTAGAATGAGGTATTAATTGGTACCTTTTTCCTTTCTAGCGATTTTCTTTTGACCTGGAAGCTAGATGAGAAATGAATCTTGATAAAGAAGTATGCCTTTATGCTCTATATTGGGTATGTGCTAACTTTACTATTAAAATTGAATCCAAATAAATACTAATTCTGTCAGGAAAAGTTATGCTAGACCTGAATTATATTTGGATCAGGACTTCTATCAGCTGCGGATAAAAATAACCAGTTGGCAAATCTTTGTACCACAGTCTGTTTAATAATTTATTCAGCATTTCATCCATACCTTGTAGCAAATTAATCTGGAATCAGAGAACCTCATTCTTAGATTCAAAATATCCAATGTGGCAATTGGATTATTGGCTCTAACAGTGCGAATGGCTTAGCACAGCTAATCACTTTGCTACATTTTCACAAATCTACTGCCAGGTTAAGCTGTTGCAAGAAATAAAAAAAAGAGGGATATATGTTTTTATGTAAAAGAGATTAGATTTGAAAAATATCAGCCAACTAGTCAAAGTATGGTAGTGAATTGTCTCTTTAGTGACAGAGCATAAAAAGGGATAATTATATAAACTAGTTGATCTCCCTGTTGTTGTTTACAGAGGGAGAAAATGTGCCTTTCCCTGCAACTATCTTTTGTTCTTAGCTGTTCTAATTCTTTCCATCACTGTACGTTTTGTTTGTCCTACATTACTGTGTCTGTCTTCTCTCTCTTACACACACAAGCGCACACTTTTTTCATGAGCGTGTCTGTCTTTCTATTTGTCTCTGATTCTTTTTACATGTGTCAGAGGCATAGAGAGGAAATAGACACAAGCTTTTACAGATGTATTCAAGTTTAGTTCTTTTGGAAAGTCCAGTGTATGTAGCAAGATTGTAGCCAAAATGTGCTGAGAAATAGGTGGGGTGCCAGTGGAGAGAGGTTGGCTGGGAGCTGATCAACATACGTAGCTGAAAGAGAAAGTAGAGCTGGGAGCTCAAGCTGGTGGCCAGGAAGAAACGGTATGGGGCACGAGGCCTGTAAGTTAATTGAGTGAACTAGGGCATGGATGGGAAGGGACGGTGGCTGGGGCTTGAGAGCACTCAGATGAGAAGAGCTGGATGCCGGGGACTTGAGATCATGCAGAGGGTCTCTGTGTTGCAAGCACTCGGTGGGGGGAGATGCTGGCTGTGGTGCCTGTGAGCTCTTTGGGTGGGGTGGGGTGGGGGTTGGCTGGGCTGTGGGGGTACTTGGGCTGTCTGATGCCTGTGACCAGGAGCATTTTGGAGGATGAAGGGGGGCATTTGGGGAGGAGAAACTGGAGCATTTGACATAAGTGATTGGACTACATGGAGACGGAGACAAACCAGGCAATTTCCAATATTGGGGGCCAGGAATGCAAGTGAAGTGATCAGAAGTTTAGTGGGAATGGGGTAAAGGGTGCAGGAAATTGGTCTTGTGGCTGAGATGAGCTTGAAGAAGGGGGGGATTGCGAGAAATTAGAGAGATAACAGCACAGGACTGCCATTACATTCTTCTCTTGCCTCCAAAGACACACTGTTAGACCACTGTCCACATTTATTTACAAATTAAAACAATATACGGAAACAAAGATTGGTATTTTTCTCTATACGTTAATCAAACCTTGCACTCTCTAAATTAGATTGACTGTTTAAAAAGAGGATGGCAGTACTATTGACTCTGGGTGATAGTGTAAAACGAACGATATCGATTCAGCCGCCTGTTATCGGGAGAGATGTACAACGGGCGGCTCAATCGATATCACCCATTTTACACTATAACACAAAGTTAAAATGAACCCCAATAAGGCTAATTCCTGTGCTCCCAGTGGGCAACCGAACTTACACAGAAGGCAGGCCCAAGAATCAGGGTGACAGTCCTAGCCCTATTCGACTCATGTTCCCTTCAAGCGCAGCTTCCCCATTGGAAGCACAGGAAAGCAAAATTGACCCTAATATTCACAGTTCTTGCATCACCTGTCGCAAGTACGCAGTATATTATGTAAAGATACAGAAGCTTATTTTTACGGAGCTCTAATGGCTCCCTTTATACGGAGAGGTGTGAATAGAATTCGGAGACCATTCAAAAGTCCTTGGATTATAAGAATATTGTCCTTTCAAATTAGCAGTCTCTTTTTTTAAGATTGTCTTTAATAGACATGATCTGAGCTGACATATCACAGTAAATAATGAATTAATCATTTTTCTTCCCTGCTAGACTAGTTTTTGACACACAATAGAAGACAATGTAATTTTAGATTGCTATCACTGAGATGAATCCACATGATGGAAGGTTCCATGGAAAGAAACAACAGACTGTATTTTGGGTAGCCTGACATGGGTACAAAACAATAAATACAGCTAGGACAAGAATTCACATTAAATAAGTTGATGAGGGCAGATAGCATGCATCCAGCCATATGTGTATAGACCATCCACAGACCTAAGTTTGCCACAGAACAGAGGAAATTTAATGCAGACATTCCAGAGACACAGCTGGCTGCTGCCATTGCTAATACAGATTTATTCATTTCAAATCAGATAAAGAAAAAATCAAATTCCTATTCTTTGTCACAAATGCCAGATGCAGAGAAGGACAAGCTGAGAGGCTCTGAGGGCACACATGCACAGATGCCTGACAAAGGTCCAGCTGAAAGATCCAAATCCCTAGATCAGAAAAGTAAAAAGGCAAACCCACGGCTCCTGTGCAATGTGAAAGATGGGATGGGTGAGTTTTTAAGTTTTTGTAATTTTTTTCCCCTCCCCACAATTGTTGAACTTTTTGTGTTATATTTGTAGTGGGGTGGATGATAAATCAACATGGCTACTTAAAGGAATGTAACATAACCAGCTTTTGTGGTGGTTGCTGATTTTTCATTGCTAACATTTTAGTGAATTAAAATGTTTATAAAGCTGGTGTGACTTTTTTTTTTAAGACAGTGGGTTTTGATCTGTTCTGCATGGTTTGCTTAACACGAGTGTTGTCTAATATGTTGGCACTAGCCACCTGTGGAGAATTGGGAATCTAGATATGGCTAACTGCATTTTTGATTAGCAAATTTAAAAAATGAGCAATACACTCTGTCGTTGGGCATATAAACTCAATACGCATACTTGCATGGCATATGCATTTGTACTTTAACCTTTTATATGCTTCTGTTGGTAAAACGGTAAGATGAAAAGCAGAATATGAATGTATTTTGATCATTGTGCGTGCCTTACTTCCTTGCTTACTACTTATTGATTATCTGTTAAAATGGTGTGTAACACGGGTGGAAACACCAGACTTCAGCACCATGGAAACACCAGCAACATTGTATGGAGAGGAGAGCTGTCATCATGATCAGCTCAACCAATCAGAATAACTGCTCCAGGCCAGCAGAAGAAAGCAAACCCAACCAGTAACGAGCAGCTCCAGCAGGGCACATCATGGCAAAGGGCAAGTAGCATCCAACTGCATTGTGGATGGAGAGCAGGAGCAGGTCTGGCGCGTCTCGTTGTGCAAGTCAACATTCTCGGCAGTCACTCTGATGAAAACGTACCACTTGCAACTGCTGGACAAAAACCTAGAAGCTGTGCTACGTTGTGCTGTATCTGTTGAATTCATGCCAGCATTCCAAACTTTGGTGAAAGAGAAATACTGAAGTTTTGTACTGAATGGTAGTGGATGTTTGTTAAGTAAATATACACGTGACGTACATTTACCTGTATTGTGTGTGTTTTCTACTAAAATTAGCATGTGGCTAAAACGCAGCACCTGTGACTAGTCAGCAATTTCTATTGGGCAACACTAGCTTAACAAATATGGCTTGGGATTTTCTTTTTGTCAATCGGACATTTAAGCCAATCACAATGTTTGCCGTCCTGACATTTTCCATGCCCAATGGACATTTTTGTTATACAGACACTTGTTAGATCTTATATAGATTTTGTTCTTGGATCAAGACTTAGCATGCTGAACTTCTTTGTTTAAATTAGGTTTGTGTTATGTGGAGCTGACGATTAAATTTCTTTCCAATACAAAAGTCAGCATTTCAGTTCAGTGGCTTTTGCAATGTTGCCACTGAGACAAAGAATTTCTAACTTTGCAGTATGTGATGGTGTACAGAAGTAGTGCTTTATTATTATAAATAGACTTGCCCTGTATGCATAATAAGTTTAAAAACTTAATTGCATTCATTGGATCATCTAAAAACTTTACAAATTTAGCACAGGCAACACTCCTGCCGATTCTTTCCTGACATTAAAAATATAATTGGCTGCTCACTGGATAATATTCCTGAACCATCGAGGAGCTACCTAAAATATGGCATCTTAATACATGGAAACAATATTTTGTTTTGCAATGATTTTGGAATCATCATACAATACATACAGCTTCCAAAATATCATCAACCTAACTATGGATAATGGATCTATATTCACTGCTGGTCTTTGGGAGGCTGAAATTAAATAGCTTTTGTTTTTTGAACCAGTTGCAATTTTTGGTACACAGTCTAGTACCAAGCATCAGCTTGGCTCAGTGGTAGCACTCTTACCTTTGAGTTAGAAGGTTATGTGTACAAACCCCATTCCCAGGCTAGAAAATCTAATCCAGGACGACACTTCAGTGCAGTACTGTGGTTGTGTTGCAATGTTCGAGGTGCTATCTTTTGGATGAGACGTTACACCAAGGCCCCATCTGTTCAGGTGGATATGAAAATGCCCATGGCACTACTTGAAATGCAGAGTGTTCTCAGTGGGTCCTAGCTAACATCCAACATTCCTACCACCATAAATAAATTAACTGGTCATTCATTCATTTGATGTTTGTAGAACCTTGCTGTGTGTAAATTAGCTGCTGCATATACATGACTTCTAAAGGGACTCCTTTTAAAGCCGCTTTCATTTCCCCTAATGACTGGGTGAGTAACTAGACTATTTGGGCATATGTCTTTTGCTTTTAGAAACGGGTGTTGAAATGAAAAAAGGGGCAATAGCAATGAGTTCTTTTGACAACAATTTCATCACCCTAAGCACCAGAAACCTGGCTAATCAGGACTTGCCCCTGGTAATACTCAAGTGACTAGCCATTTGAAGTAAAGGCCAAGACTGTTCATCTGTGGAGAGCAAGACACTAGGCAATTGATTAGCGCAACAAATTTGTAAAGAACATTTTTTGTTTAAACAGCTGTGGTATATCTATATCTCTAAGATTGAACAATGGGGCAACACAGCTAGTATGCACAATCATCTCTATAGGCTTTACCTATATCATATACACCAAACTGAATTAATCGCCACGTTCAATGTAAAAGCAATCATTAATGGATGCCCTTGTTAATCATTAAATGCTTGATTTATGGCTAATTTTAGTTGCATCAATTACCGTGGGCCTAAAAAATATCGTGAAGAATGACCACTTGATGTATTGGAGAATTACTGCCACAAGTATGACTCTACCCCAACAGGACTTACTGCCTTCAGGAGCGCAGAACCACTGGAGGAAGAAAATCAGTTGCAGCATAATGTATAATATCACAATCTTGAGTTATTTCAAGTGAAAAGGTTCTATGCCGAGAAACTGGTAAATAATGTTTACAAATAGATAAAACGCAATTAATACATTTATTCAGCGTAAAATAGTATGATCCGTATTCAGAAATATTAGACATCTTTTCATTGAACAATTGAAACAAACCAAACTACCAGTTAAGTCAACAGTATCTCTATTTTCTATAGCTCCCAATCACTTTGGGCTAATGACTACTGGGCTAATACAGGAGGCACAAACTATTTAAAAACTCAGCAATAGCCCGGTTATACTGCAATTGAGCACATAATTCCTCACTTGCACTGTTCTCCAATCAGAGAAGACTGAGCCCACGCATATGTACTTAGCGCTTGTCATTGGCCTCTGAACCCCCGTGAAATTTTGAATGTTAGGCGCAGTAAGTTCTTTTCCATGATTAGAAATTTAAAGTTGGTTCTGTGCCGACCACAATTATTCTGCAGCTGAAACATTAGCAGTGCCTGGCGATCTCGTTATCTCACTGCTAACACCAAGCTGCTGGTGTTGATTTCTGGCAACATTATGCTGCATTTTTGGTGTTAGTGCCATGTAAAAAAATTGCACTGCAACAACATGAAATATGCAGTATAACTGGGCCACAAGACAAAAGATCCCTTTGGGATAATTAATTTTCACTCAATATGTTTTTGAGGCAACAGCAACAGACAAGAACTCATTTCATCCTTTGGAATATCAGCAAAATTACTGTTTGAATAAAGGTAACGTTTGAAAAATTGAAACTTGAGTAGTTTCACAGTGTGTGTAATAGACATTGGGGGGAAAATTCGGTTGATTTGTGCCTCCCTTTAGCACCCTCTTAGAGCAACAAAGCAACTAGCGCCCGGGTGTGGCACCGCTAACGCCTCCCGCAAAATTCAGCAGGAGGTTAGCGGCGGCGGTAACCGTTAGCGCCCTGCAGCACTGCGCTTCCGGCGATGACGTCATCGCTGTGCGCATTGCCCCGCTCGCGCCTCGGTCGCGATCTTGGGTAGCGCCCCAAAGGGGGCGCGACCCAATTTTGCCCCCAAAGTCTGAATACAAGTGGAAAAAGTACTCGTTGGCAAGCTCATTTTTTTTTTTTACCTTTATATGTTTTTAAGCAAGTCTTAAACAAAAAGCCTGATCTTTAAATAGAAAATGCCAGGAAGAAGAAACAATTTTAATATAGTTCTAGGACAGGACACAGGTAGGAAAGTGTTTGAGAAACAGGATAGCAATGGGATTGAAATGAACTTCTTCATCCCTTTCTAATATAAATCTTCTATTAGGGTTTGTATGCTTCAGAATTTTATTGAACAAAATTAATATTTTAAGATTAGACAGCTGCTAGATAGCCAAATTGTTCTTTTTCTTTAAATCTGCCAACGTAAGTTTTAACAAATGTCAGGTTCCTGCTGACTGTTACATTTCTTAGATTTTTTTTTAAGTTTATAAAACAGTAGTTGATTCAAAGGAGTTACAGTAATGAAGTAAAATGAAATGAGACAGTACTGTTCGTGAACAATTCAATTTAATCTAGATAAAGTACGTTAAAAAGATTTGAGATGGAAAGTGTAATTTGTCAAAACTGAAAAGATGTAACCTTGTTTGCCAAATAACTGATATGATTCAATAGAGAAATGGTGACATAGAGAAATGTGACAGCTAAGCAATATTACTTATACTCCACTCAAAATCTACATCAAAGCCATTCTGCAGTTGATTCGTTGTATAACTTCTAAAGAAGTGATTTACTTCCTGTCCGGAAATAACATCATCTGAGATAAAAAAAAAAGGATATCATATTCAATTTGTTTGATTATAGATAACATTATATAATACGGACTTGAAAGGATCATCATGAATAGCAGACAGCGGACGAGTCTAATTCTGAGTTCCTGTAAATCATCAATGTTCTCGTGTCTCTATCTCTTTTTACAGTTTCTTAAATTAAGATATACTATGTGAAGACTATTAGGTTTGACATGGTTTAATACCAGGACATATCTATCCTAATCTTGCTATGTAACCATGCCTTTGTAACTATAGTTTCCCTGTGACCATTCGTGTGCACGTTTCAGCTATCACTCCGGACCCATCACTTCTATTTCCCCCTTTTCTCTCCCCTTTATTTTCTTTTCTCTTTACCCCTCCTAGGCCCCTCTTTCCTGTTGTCATGCCTCCCTTCATTTCTCCCCTCTCAGGTACTCTGCCCTCCCAAATCCCTACCTCAACCCTTAAGGAGTCCTCAACCTTCCTACTTTCCTGCCGCCATCCCAGGCTTAACTCACTCTTAAATAAGCCTATAGCTTCCCTCTGTGCCTCTCTTGGCATCCTCTGAAGGGCCCATTGAGGCACTTGTCACTGCCTCCTTACGAGCAGCAACCTCAACTGCCCCATCCTACTCTCTCGCCGACCTTCCCACCCAGCATGCCCACTGGGGGCTAATCTTGACAATCTCCTTCCCGTCCATCTCACCTCTCCCAATGCTGACCCTGTGGACTCTGCCAGCGGATCGGCTATCACCGACCCTTCCGCATCTCCCTCCAGAATGTTTGTTCACTTGTGAATAAGGCCCTTGCCATCCATGAGCTTATCGTGGATGATTGCATCGACCACCCTACATAAACTTTAATCTAAAACTCTGCTGCAGATATCCTAACTCACACCAAGTCCAGTACAGCAAAAACCTCTGTACTCGCTGACCTACATTTGCTCCCAGTCTGGCAATGCCTCAATTTAAAAATTCTCATCCTTGTGTTAAAACCCCTCCCTATATCTGTAACCTCCTCCAGCCCTACAACCCTCCGAGATCTCTGCGCTCCTCCAATTCTGGCCTCTTGCGCATACCCGATTTTAGTTGCTTCCTCATTAGCGGTCGTGCTTTCAGCTGCCTAGACCCTAAGCTCTGGAATTCCTTCCCTAAACCTCTCTGCCTCTCTACATCGCTCCTCCTCCTTTAAGACGCTCTTTAAAACCTACCTCTTTGACCAACTTTTGGTCATCTGTCCTAATAGCTCCTTACGTGGTTCGGTGTCAAATTTTGTTTGATAACGCTCCTGTGAAGCACCTTGGGATGTTTTACTATGTTAAAGGTGCTGTATAAAGGCAAGTTGTTGTTGTATGATTGAATTACCACAGTTTTTAAATATGTTTTAGCCAACATAATACACCTGCTTGCACTATATTCCTGACGACATTGGCAGATCTGCTCAAAGACCACAGTTACATAAATAAATAATACTAATCTGTGCATGTCTCATGGAGCGGAGAGAGCAGCTCTTTACCTAGGATATCTGTCCCATCTGTTTCGCGTGCAGATTTTTATAGTAGGAGCCAAGAAATATAAAACCTAAGAAAAGATGAAATCAATTTACATCTTTCCTACTTCACCAAATAGCTCTATAATAGTACTCAATGTTACTAAAAGGTTCAGTTCAAACATAATTGAATGCAGGACTTTTATTCAGAATTTCCCTGCAAATATGAATAATGGTACAGTCCTAGAAATTGTCACCTATATTCATTTGTGTTGCTGATTGTTTTGAATGCTTCCTCAGACAGACATAACTACAAAAAAATGTAGCTGCTGTAATCATTTAGAATACATTTGAAAATATAACTAGAAATGCAAAGGATTTCAAAGTGCAAAGTTGAGTTCACACATGGAGCTTCCTGTATTTGTTCAAGAAACAGCCCCTTGAATATCATAGCTTACATAATTTTTCAGCAAAATTACTTCAGTGGGAAGCCCCGTAGACACAACCCTCAGAATTCTCAGCAAGGCTCACCTTTGATGGAAAATTATTAGAGGTATTTCAAAATGCTACTGTATAGATAAGTTTAAAGATTTTCTTGTAAGTGCTATAATTTTTAGTGTCTTTCTTGTGTTGGAAATCTTGTATCCGGTCGTAAATTCTCAGCTTAGTGGAGAAAACAAGACAGTGGGCCGATCTTGTCTGTGCCAGCTTTTTGCTCGAGTAATCCAAATCTAATCCCACTGTCTCACGCCCACCTCATAGCTACTTGTCTTCCTGTGCTTTAAATATTTGACTAGTTTTCCTTTAAAAGATGCAATGATTTCTACCTCAACAATGCCCTGTGGAAAAGAATTCCATACTCCAACAACTCTCTACATAAAGAAATTTCTCCTAACCCCTCTCCTCATTCTCTTAGTGCTGACTTTAAATTGATGATCTCTCCTCGCTGGCTCCCCAGCCAGATGAAATAGTCTTTCCCTATTCACTCTATCAAAACACTTCATAATTCAAAAAACTTCCATTAACTCTCCTCTTAGTCATTTCTGCTCCACTGTAAATAATCCCACTATCCCAAGTATCTTCTCACAACTACAGTTTCCCATCGCTGGTATAATGGTGAATCAACACTGTATGCTCTCCATGGCTTTAATGTCCTTTCTATAATGAGATGCCTAAAACTAAACAGTACTCTAAAGGTGCCTTAATCAATGTTTTGTATAAATTTATCATCACTTCTTTATTCTTATATTCTATGCCCCAGTTATAAAACCCAAAATGCTTTTGACCATTTTTGCCTTGATCTACCTGCACTTGCTGTTTCAGGGAATTATGTATTATCTCCTAGGTCTTTTTGTTCATCCACATCTTTCAGTGCCTTTCCATTAAGTGTATACTCCCATTCTTTGTTTTTCCTCCCAAAATGCATTACCTCACACTTACCTCATTAAATTGCATCTGTCACCTACCTGCCAATCCCACTAGCCTGCCTGTGTCTTCCTGAAGCCTTTTGCAGTCTTCCTCACTGTTTGCCAATCCCTCTATTTTTGTGTAGCCAGCAAATTTTGAGATTATGCTTCCCATGCCCAAACTCAAATCACCTGTGCATATTGAGAACAAACGTGGGCCTATACGGACCACTAGGCTACACTACTTCCAACCCTGATCTGATACATAACCCTTCTGCAATCTGAGCGACACCTTTTTACTATAATTCTTTGTTTCTTGTACGTCAGCCAACTTTAGAATTATTGAATTATACAGTCCGGAAGGAGGCCATTCAGCCCATCGTGCCTGTGCCGGCTCTTTGAAAGAGCTTTCTAACCCTTCTATATTTACTCATACCATATGTTTGATTTTTTTTGTAACAAATCTTTTGTGAGACACCTTTATCTATCCAATTGGTCACTTCTTCAAAAAATTCTATTAAATTTGTCAAACATAACTTGCCTTTAACAAATCAAGACTGCCTTGACTAACCCACGCTTTTCTAAATGCTCACTAATTTTATCTTACATTCTGGATAAGGAGGGCTAGAAATTCTATGGTGCCATGCCTATTTTTTGGGAGCTAAATGAGTGCCTAAGCCTCCAATATGGTGGGCAGGATGCTTATTATGAGCCGGAATTGCGCGTCTGCCATATTAGTGTAGTCAAAAAATAGGCACCCAGGGCCCGCGCCTTAAACAGGTGTTAGGCCCTTTACATATGCAAATAATGGAACTAACGCTTATTTGAGTCCCCCTGTGCAAAATTGGATTGCCCTGAATGCAACTTCAATGGATCACATGTTTCTTTCACTTACGAGAAGCTGTAGCTTATTTCTTCCAGTCACATTGGCGGTGACGAGAATTGAAACATGGTTTTTATGTTGTTTACCCCCAGTACACGGTCGGCCCTTGATGCAGTAAGTTTTGTCTGGAGTGCACTTAAAAAGCATGGCATTCTCATCCACATTGTAAATATAGTCTGAATTGTAGTCCCATGTGAAGATAAGGGCCTGTCGACATAAGTGGTAATAACAGAAGGCCTTTAATACTGTTAGGGACTTGATAAATTAGTCAAATTAACGTGCCAGAGTTTATGTTGACGTTGACATACATGGTAAATATTTGGGCAGAGAAGGGACTTCATGTTTTTGTCAATATTAGTGAGATGTCACCACACAAGTTTGAGATAAGTGGAACTGTGCTAAATTTACAAATTTATTCATTTAATAATTTTCTTGGTTTATCACTGTATTAATTGATCCAGAAAATACACAGCTTATTTCTGAGTTATTTAACCATTTAGGAAATAATTTTCCGAATTTTGCTGCTTCATAACTTTATGTCTTAAATAATTAATCGAAATTGCACCAGACCAATTAGCAACTATGCTGAAGGACTTAATTACCAGGGGGCACAAATTTACGCCATTATAAATAAGAAAGGAAGTCAGACGGATCTTCCCCCTCTAAACGATAATATACCTGTCGAATAAGTTACTAAGGAAGGGTGTTGAAATAAATTGTATATGTAGATTCAAAAGTCAATTAGATGCATTTCTGGAGGGAGAAGAGAATGAGAGTATATCAGGGGTGTCAAACACATGGCCTGTGGTACAGTTTCATCTGGCCTACAGACTTACCATAAATCTTCATTTCTTTATTTAGGTTGTTCAGGTAGCTCCCTGGACAAGTCTGCTGGATGAGTTTTATAACAAGTTGAAATCATTTACTTGACCACCATTGCACCTCATCCCCCACCCCGTATCTAATAGCCGTTATTGCCAAGAGATGGCAATCATGTCTGCCACTGTTTGTCTGACCCAGTTTTTTAAACGTCTCATAACATTGATAATTTCTTGTAGCATGTTTCAATGTCTCATAAGATTGATCCCTGATTTTTAAGTTCTCTGGTGAAAAAATGGGCCTCATGCTTTCATTCAAGGAAGATCAAAAGTGCCGTGCGTTTCAAGAGAAATAGCTAATTTCATATTTCTTTATGGACATGAGTGGAAAGCCCACATGCTTGATCTGTAATGCAACATTCAAAGACACTGAAGCAAACCATGGGTAGAAATATGACAAGTACACAGGAAAGTTACGTGAAGATAAATTTTCGGCATATATAGTGAGCCGGAGGTAGATGGGATTGAGCTGTCAAAAAAGCACAGTTTATTAGGACCGAATGGCCTTTTCCTGTTCTTAAAAATTCTTATTTTCTTCCCATAAACAGGACGGAAAAAGCAGCACTTTGGGCAACTTTCATTCATATCTCTCTGCCTTTTTCATGCTCTAGTCTTTATTTTTCTGTTGTTTGCATTTCATAAATATGAACAAAGTCTGATGGCAAGTCCTGGTGATCAGGGGGTGGTTTGACATGATCCTAACATATACTGTGATTTTTGTTTAAAAAGAATATTTTAAATGAGTTGAATTAGAAAGGCCTTCTGTTGTCAGTTTTGCCTTGTGCAGGTAATTGTTTGATTAATAGTGACCATTACCAAAGGGTATGGAACAGAAAAACAGCAAATTCTACAGGGCTTGGGACTGCCATTTGTCCTGCTGATTTCAAAATTCTCAGAGCATCTTGGAAAACCTCAGTGGCTATAATTATGATTGCTGTTTCTCAGTACAGTATGAATGAGCTGTGATCACCAGTATCTGGGCAAAGCCCAAAAAGAGTGTTCAGGTAATTGGAAAGAAATTGAAGGAGTATGTTTTTTTCAAGGAAAAAATAGACAAGTAACTTAAATATAATAAAAGAGGTAGCAACCAAGTAAACAGCTGCAGGCAACAAGTTAAAGATAAATCAGCAGCCAGCCAAAAAGCAAAGAAAATCCCCTGCAGCATGGAGAGAAACTCAAAGCCAAGAAACAGAGAAACGAAAAGAGAAGTTTAGGAAAAGACCCAAACATTAGCAAATATAAATGCCCTTAACTTCTTTGCCTCTTGGGCTGTACAGTGAGTTTTCAAAGACTGTTTAAAATGACTCGTATAATATAGAATTTGTGATAACATTGAAATTGTAATTCCAGATATGCTGACTTTAGTTGGCATGGGTGAACAGGTCCAGCTATTCCCCTACCCAGAAACCTCTTTTGACCCAGACTCAATATGGTTGTTTATCTTAAAAAAAACACAAGCATATTTAAAACTCAGATTTTGTTTTAAGTTTTAAAGGTGGCAATTGCAAATTGAGGTTCCAAACATATGATGACAGTACAAGAAATATGTAACAAATCCCAGTCTGGTCATTTGACCAATTCAAAATGGTGAGGTTCAGAAAATACTTCTCTGCAATGCTTTGCTGAATCTAAAGAAATTTAAAAAGACCTCCTCCTCTCGGCAAAGTAGCGAACATGTCTCAGAGTATATTATAAGAATATTCATACATTTTGCAATTTTCTCTTATTTTTTTTAACCGTACCATCCCTGTTGGTCCCTCCCTGCTCTGCATCCACATTATCCTTATCATTTGAGAGGACTTGGCAGCTAGCTAAAGCCAGCTCCATAGATGCCAGCAATAATTGGTTGGCTTGCCACGATGAATGTTTGAGCAGCACAGGAAGTCAGTCTCCCTGGCCAGTTTTTTTCCTTCTTTTACATGCTGAGTAAAGACTCTTAAAATTAATCCTCTAGAGGAAATCCAAGTGCCAATACCAGCTGAGATTGGGATTCTCATTCAAGTATTCTATTGGGAGTCCAACAGTACCATTATAGCGACCAGGCTACATTGGTTATATTTTATTTTATGCATATATTTATTAAGTTTACCTTAGATTCCTAATTATAACAGCTATTAAAATGGTAATTTTTAAATTTGGTGATGAGTATTAATCTATCTTCAACCAATCGCAAACATGGTCACAAAAAACATTTATTTTTTACTTCCCAGATTTTTTTAATTAAACCGACTTCTCTTATTTCATTTTAATTATTATGCCAACATTCCCTGCTTGGAAACCAATAGCAGTTACAGTAGTAGCAAAATTCTATTACAGTGTAGCAGGTGTTAAATGGCATTAGCAAATTTGCTAATAGGCAGAGTCAAGCCTTTACTGAAAACAAAAACAGAAAAAGCTGCAAATACTTACAGGTCAGGCAGCATTTGTGGAGAAGCAGAAGTCAGTCAGTCAATATTTTAGGTTTAAGACCCTTCTTTTATGGTAATTGGCAAAAGAACCAGAGGGGAGACGAGGAGAAATGTTTTGTGCAGCAAGGTGATATGACCTGGAATGCACTGCCTGAAAGGGTGGTCGAAGCAGATTTAATAGTAACTTACAAAAGGGAATTGGATAAATACTTGAAACGGAAAAATTTGCAGGGCAATGGGGACGAATTGGATAGCTCTTTCAAAGAGCCAGCACAGGCACAATGGGCCGAATGGCATCCTTCTGTGCTGTATGATTCTCTGATATTGCAGATGAACAAGGGAAGGGGGTAAGGATAAAGAAAAAAGCACACAGGAAAAGAAATTGAATAATCTGTGAAGTGCTTGGATGGAGAACGGGAGATGATTAAAAGGAAGAAGTGATATCACAGAGACAAAAGGAGGCATAATGAGAGAAATCAAAGAAATAAAAAACATATACATGACGAGCTAAAGTGGTGTACAAGGAAAAGGAAGCATGAAAAACCGACAAGGCGGAGCACATTATAGTGGCCTTGGAGTATGGTGGGAAAATAACAATGGGGCATATCAACCAGCAGTGGTGTTCTGACAAGGGAGTCCCCCCCAAGCCCGGAAATGCCGGCACACCTATCCCTTTTTTTGTTACTTCTACCAGACTCCCAGGCCATTTTGTTAGTTTTTCAAGCTTCCTTTTCTATCTAACACCATGTAGCTATTCACTCACTCTTTGGCTGGAATTTTCATGCTGCCGTGCGTGCAGGATTGGAGGCGGGTCGGGAGTAAAATTTGCAATAAATGGGAGCGCGTTGGGACCCCGCCTCCTCGCGCCTTTAATTCGGGCGTGTTTGCCAGCGCGGCACGGACCCGAACGGCAGAGGTGGGCGACTAATTTAGCTCATTAATACCCTGTTGTCAGACCCTTAACAGTGATTTTAACCAGACCTTTTGAATTTAGCTGCATGACCACGGGAATCACGCAGCTCGGGAACCACGTCTTTCAAGCTGAGGCGGAAGTTCAGTGGCCATTGATCGAGGTCATTACTGCAGAGCATGGAGAGCACAATAAATACTCCCACAGAACACCTGCTTACTTGCCTAAGGGAAAGGCTCTTGCTGAGTGCATTTTGAGCACAGATTTAGGTTTTTAGAGTTTGCAAGTCTTTTCTGCATAATTCGGAAGCCACTCTCACCTCATTGCTACTATCACACCATTGACAGTTACTTGACCTGCCATCTACTACATCACCATGGGTGCTGTTTATACTGTCTCACCTTGGTCCTCAGAATCGGACCAGGATGAGCCCCAACACCAGCAGCAGCAGGCACACCAGCAGCAACAGCACCAACAGCATTCTCCTCAACGCCCTGATGCTGCACAGGACAGAGGGCATCAGCACAGGGCTGCACGCGCCAGAGGCGATACCCCCAACACAGAGTATACAGGCAGAGGATGAGCTTCCTCAAAATGACTGAGCAGCAGTGCCAGAGGAGGCTCAGGCTATCGCGCCAGGTCGTCGCAGACATTTGCAGCTTGCTGGAGAAAGACCTGCAGCCCAGAGGGCCTGGTGGACACACCTTACCAGTGGCTGTCAAAGTCACCAGCGCCCTCAACCTCTTCACCTCAGGCTCCTTCCAGGGATCTGCAGCAGACACTTGCGGCATCTCGCAGTCGACCGCCCACAGATGCATCACCCAGGTGACTGATGCCATGTTTGACAAGTCAGCCAATTATATCAACTTTGCCACTGATGACGCCAGTGTTACTGAGCGAGCGCGCAGCTTTGTGGCTCTGGCTGACTTCCCACAGGTGCAGGGCATCATTGACTGCACACGTGGCCATCAGGGCACCCCATCATCACCCAGGAGTGTTTGGCAACCGCAAGGGCTTCCACTCCCTCAATGTGCAGCTGGTCTGCAACCATAGGAAGATCATCATGCATGTGTGCGCCAAATTCCCTGTCAGCTGTCATGACTCTTTCATCCTGCACCAGTCCACCCTCGCTCAGCTCTTCACACCGCCAAACACACTTACCGGCTGGCTGCCTGGAGATAAGGGCTATCCACTGAAGACGTGGCTCATGACACGCTTGAGGAGGCCAAGTACTGAGGCTGAGGAGAGATATAATGAAAGCTACATGTCCACCAGATGTGTCATAGAGCAAACAATAGGCATGCTGAAATTGCGCTTCAGATGCCTTGACAAATCTGGAGGAGCCCTTCAGAATGCACCAGCCAGGGTATCCAGAATCGTCGTCGTCTGGTCTGTTGCGTGCTGCACAACATAGCGCAGCAACGATGATTAGAGCTGCATGAGGAGCAAGGCACTGAGCGCACAGCCTCTTCGGAGGAGGAGGAGGAAGAGCATCAGCTGGAAGATGAGGAGGAGCAGGAGGAACATGAGTTCCAGATGCTAGCAGCACCCGAGCACATTTCTGCCCAGGAGGCTAGGGATGGCCTCATCATGGCCAGATTTACTTAACTTCCTGCATCACACCCATATGGCTGCTACATGCTGTGCCAGGTTCCCCTCCACAACAACACCATAAAGCATCCCTACAATGAACAAGCCATTCCTTTCACACTGACCCCCATTGCTGGAGGTAACATTATGTCTCACCATTCACTCCAACTCATTAAGCCACTTCCGAAGTAGCAGACAAAAATGGGCATGACCGGAAAGTGGTGAAAATAAATTGTTTTATATGTGACATAACAGTAACGGAACCTTAACAAAAACACTTCTTTAAACACCCATGTGCTTACCCCTGTGCATCTACTTCTGTGTCATCTTTCTGTTATGCGTGCTTCTATGAGGTGCAACCCCTGCAGCTTCAACAGAGGTAAAGGCAGCTTGCTCACTTCCCTGCTGTGACTGCATAGACACTTTTGGCGGATGTCCTCTGGGTTTTGGAGCCTGTGATGGCCCCGCCAAAGTCTGCTCCTCCTGCGACTGTGTAGGGGTAGACTCGGCCATCGCTGTCCGAGGAGGCATCTGGGACTCTGACTGAGGGGGAGGCAACAGTGGAGAAGTGTAAGTGCTTTGAGAGGAGCCCCAACTTCCATGTCCCCTCTCACCATCATCCCTCTCATGGGTCACCCACACTTCCCTGCTTGCAAGGAGCTGGAGAGCACCTTGCTGCACATCAGTGGGGCCATGAGGACCCACGTCTATGCTGACATCCCTCCTCGACAGGAGGTCTATGAGCCTCTGCCATCTATTCTCCATTTATAGCATGTGCTCCTGTGAGTGGCACATTAGCTGCTCCATGCAGGTGGCCATCCTTTCCATGGAAGAGCTTACAGTCGCCATCGCCTGTGACACGGTGGTGCTCATGTTGAAGATGGACTCCTCATTTCTCTGCACATTTGCAGACATCGCGGCCGTAAAACCTTTCAGAGTCTCCTGCACTTCTTCCTGCACCTCTAGGATCGCCCTCTTTCTCAATGGCCCCCGAGGCTGAGCGTCTGCATGCAGCTGAGCAGAGCTTGGAGTGTCCTGCGCCCTCCGGCGAGGAGTCTCCACTGCTGTCCCTGTCTCCACCATCTGCTCTTGCTCACTTGTGACTTGTGAAACACCAGGTGACAACACTACTCTATCTGGCGTAGGACCCACCGAGGTGTACACATCTGCACTGGTGCTGGGTGCGCATAGGTCTGGTGACGGTGCACCCTCAGAGGCTGGAGACTCCTCTGAGGAGTCGTCTTCCTCTTCCGGCGGGACAGTGGGGGTGGGGGCTCTTGATGGACCTGTGGGAGAGTAGAGATGATTTAGAAATGTTACATTAAGAATAGGTAACGATACCATTATGCACATGATGAACATTCACTGGCTGCTGACATCAGCCCCCATATGAGTGACTGCTGTATGCCATGTGGCTGTATGAGATGTAATTCAGTCACCAGGTTTCTGAGATGTCCCCCTCTCTCTGCCTCCCACCGCCAGCTGCGCCACAACTCCTGAGACCTCCAGGGCGACCTCTTCTGCTGCTGTCAAAGTGATGAAGGATGGAGGGCCACCTCCGGTTCTCTCCCTCTCCCTGTTATTGTGCACTCGTTTCTCCTGCAAGGAGGGAAAGAAGAGAAGTTTGAGAGAGAGCGATGGAATGAGTGTAAGGAATATGTGGGTGACATCTTTAGAGGATGACTATGAGGGAGTGTGGTGCCAATGCCAAAGTGCCAATGTCAAGTGGCTTCCTTGTGTGTTGTTAGTTGGTATGATTGCATTAGGATGAGGGTGAGTGTGAGGGGTGGTTAGTCAGATGGGGATGTGAGTATGTAGATAGAGAGATAGGGATGGGTGGACGTGCAAGGTATGTTGGTGTGAGTAATGATGTGTAGGAGTAGGCTTGGAAAGGGAGAGTGATGGGGATGTGATGACAGGCACAGCAGGATGAAGGTGAGTGTGGCATTGTGCTCACCTTTTCTGATCTCATGAGATCACTGAAGCCTTCCGGCACTGCACCCAGGTCCTCCTCACCACATCCCTGCTGTTGACCTCCTCTGCAATTTGGAGTCAGGCTCTTTTAGTCTCCTGAGGAGGCTTCCTGCGCCCATCGGCAGGGAAGAGGACCTCCCTGCGTGCTCTGACTCGCTCCTCAAGATATGTAGGGGGTCTTCTGAAAACCTGGGTGCAGACCTCTGTCTCTGTGAAGCCATCTCTGCAAGGCTGAGCAATAATCAGATGGTGATATATCCTCCCTGTACACGCCTAGATGAACCTTCAAATGCAATGTGACCAAGGCTCCTTTAAATATCCCGGCTGGAAATGAGTCGTCGATGATGTCATCAGTCCCGCACCATTTAATTGGGCCAGGAAACGCGCAGGCCTGCCTTAATAGGTGCCATTAACGGAAAGTCGCTCTGAGGAGCGGGATGATGAGAAGAACGGGGTTCCGAGCCGCAGTGCCGACCACCCGCACCGACCCACCCAGGTAATGAAAATTCCGGCCTTTGTGTCTCATATTTGTCTTCCATTTCTTTGATTTCCCTCATTATGCCTCCTTTTGTCTCGTACTATTTCTTTTCTTATGTGATTTTTTTTCTTTTTCCTTCCCCCTTTTCCCTTGTTCTGTTCCTTTCTAAATGCTGTTCTCGGTGTAATATATTCTAGTCCTGCAGAAGGGTCTTAGACCTGAAACGTCAACTGACCGACTTCTGTTTCTCCTCAGATCCTGCCTGACATGCTGAGTATTTCCAGCTTTCTCTGTCTTTGTTTTCAAATTTCCAGCATCTGCAGTATTTTGCTTTTAGTTTAAGCCTTTACTGTACTGATCGCCACAATACTGGAATTGAATCTCTGTGCAACGGAACTCATTCAGTATGAAAATGGTTCATTTACAATATTTTATCAGGTCATGCACTTGTACGCCTTCTAGATATATGAAAGTACCACAGAATTTAACAGAACTGCATCTCATTTCCCACACCAGCCCAAATTACTGTCCTTGTGTGCAATGTACCGTAGTTTCAGTTTTTGCTGAAATGAGAATTAACCTAAATAATAATTTACTTTGTAGCAAGCTGGCTACAGGTCACATTTGCATGTGAAGAATCTGAATTTTTCTGATTAAAAGGACTATATCAGAAATAACTATATATTTAAGCAAAATGGAAATGAATTTGGCCTGTTTCAGTTTAATTCCCTACAGATATATGACCATAGCACAAACTATCCTCAAATTTGGCACCAATTCATCAATCTCATTTAAGGATTCTGAAAGCACAGTGAGTATGAGAAATGTCACTCTAGTGCAGCAGAGGGTGCTCTACATTGCGTTTGACCTATGCCTTACCTGACTGCAACTGCTTGAAACTGTCACATTGTAAAATGGAAAAGCATATTTTCCCAGCACCTTATTAAATAGATAGATGTAAAAAAAACTTTAAAATAAATATTCAAAAATGCAAGGACATTTTGTTAGAAATTACATTTTATACAATCTTCTTTACTGAATAAAATACAATTCTAAAAGAGATCCACTCTAGCAGACTGTATTGGAACACATGAATGGATGTATATTTGATAAGCTTATAGGACTCAGGCAGGCTCAAAGAAAGAAATACTTTGGTTTTCTCTTTCATATCTTGACATCCTCACAATTGAGGAGCAATATGTTATTTCTATTGCCACTCATCTTCTGCCAAACATGAGTAAATCATGCATTGAAACATTTCTGTGTACTTGTTATCTGAGTGAATTACATCTGAAAGGCCACTGTAACTGCTCAATTTTTAACTGAAACTGAATATACTATTAACAGAAAAGAAAATATTTATAGCTCAATATTATCCTGTATAGGTGATATCATAGATTTATATTAAAAAAATAAGCTTGTGCAATAGAATATATAAAATAGTTGTGCATGGTGCTGTTTGTATACAATTAAAAAATAATTATTCCATTAATTGATCCATTGCATTTAGTGCATGAGGATTTTCTAATATTAGCAGGAAGAGCTGATTTTTCAAGAAACAAATGAAGTAAAGAATCTACAACAATGTCAAGTTGTGGAGGATGCAGCAGACCACCACGAAATGGGACACTCGCTCCGGTGTGTACTGGAGGGCTCCTCCCGAGCGGTCAAGGCAGCGGAACCGTTGCTTCAGAACCCCGATGGTCTGCTCGATGAGTTCGTCATGGCAACATGGCTCTCATTATATGAGTGCTGGCCACGTGTGGTGAGGTTGCAGAGGGGAGTCCTCAGCCACGTGTAGAACGGATAGCCCTTGTCTCCGAGCAGCCACCCTTGGGTTTGACGTGGTGGCTAGCAGTTTGCTGGCACACCGGACTGGTGCACGATGAAGGCAATGTGACTGCTGCCAAGATACTGGGCATTCACCATCATGATGTGCTGGGGGTGGTCGCACACCAACTGCACATTAAGTGAGTGGTAGCCTTTGCGGTTGCGATACATCTCAGGATTGATATGCGGTGTCCACAAAGCCACGTGTGTACAGTCGATGGCGCCCTGCACCATGGGGAAGCCTGATATCCTGGCAAAGCCCTATGCGCGCTCCTCCTGCTTCTCTCTGTTCAGGGAGAAGACAATAAAGTCCCTTCTCCTGAAGTATAGAGCCTCTGTGACCTCCGGATCCAGCACTGGATGGCGAACTGGGAGATGTTAGTTATGTCTCTTGCTTCAAAGTGGAAGGATCGGGTGGCGAAAAAATTGAGTAGCCTTGAGGGCCACTGGCTCGACCTCGAGACTGCCGGTCTGGTTCCAGGAGGTAGCAGAATTCTGTGATCACCTTCTTAATACACTGCTCCTGGCTTAAGTGCAGGTAGGAGAAGTGCTCTCCGAAGGCCCTAGGTGGGTAAGGCCTTCTGCCGAGAGCCCTCCTGCCCCTCTTCCTCCTCCCTCTGCGAGCAGCTTGTCCTCTCCTTCGCTGCCTCTGCTCCATCTCCCTGTCATACTGGAGCGTGAGGGGAACTGCAAGTAGAGGCCCCATGACTGGGAGCAAGTGGTGTGAGCAGAACCCTTTAAATCAGAAGCGAGAAGTTCTTCACTTGCAGCAACTTTCCCTGTCACCTCAACAACTTTAAATAACTGTAGAAAGCTCCAAACAGTTGCACAAACTTACACCGAGCCAGTACAAATCAAAAAGCAAGTTATTGCTGATCCCTTTAAATAGCGCTGGTGGGGGATCCTTCCTGCTGCTGAATGCATGTTCAGCTGGTCATGGTTTGGAGAGGGCGTTGAATGGAGCAGCGACGTCAAAAATGGCAGGTCGTGCGTCAAATCAGCGTTGCACACTCATTGACGTCACGATCTGCCTCATTACCATTTCTCTAGCGAGCACAGGCAATGGCCGTGCTGCCAACCTGCCCAAAATGGCAGCTGCCACGGGACCCCCCAGAAGTGGATGGAAGTGAGGCGGCCGCAACTTTTCCTCCAAAACCAGCCTTATCAGCCGGCGATAAGGTGCCAAATTTCATGGCCGTCATGTTGAAAATACAAATAAACTGCTCAGGCAGTCAACAGATAGACCTGTTGCTAAACTGATATAATTAGCATTATCTGTACATCCAGTTATGTGAAACTATGCTGTGACTGCTCTGCCTTTTCATGTATTACCAATATTGTTCTTGTGATGTCATAAAGACAGAAGCAATATAACTAAGTTATTAAACAATGGCCCAGAAATTCGGCTCCCTGGCTTTCCGCGGGTGCAAGGATCCCGCGCGCACCTACCTACCGCGCCTGCCGTTGACCTCTGGGCCCACGGGGACTTCAGCTCCTGGGCTTCCCCCAACTGCCGGCGCACAGTGATTGTGTTTCCCAGGGGCGTAGTTAGTGCGATGCGTCCCCTGGGATCACGTGGGCCATGGAGAGCCAATGGCAGCAGACCATCTTTCATTCATAGATTTGACAGGAAGAACCTGTCAAATCTATGAATTGAAATCGGCCCCAAAACAACACCTAAACTTCAAATAATTTTTTTTTAAAACATCACATTTTTAAAATAACTATAAGTTAAATAAATTAACTACTTGAAACAAAAATTTAAATTTTTGAAAAAATTAAAATACTTTTTAGCAGTGCTAAAAATAAACTTACCTTTCTTTAAAGAATCTAAAAAAGATAAACCTGTTGAAAAAATTTTAAATTGTAATTAATTAACCACTTACCTTGTTGAAAACGGGTCCTGCACCTCCTTTTTAAAAGCACAGCCTCTTCAATACTTACCCTCCCGGAGAAACCTGAAAAAAACCCCTAAGTTTGCTGCGTGCGCGCAGCCTCTACCGCGCACGCAGTTCACCTCTGAACCGCTCCCTTCACGAGACCGGAAGTTTCGGTTTCCCGCACATGCGCAGTGCATGCAGGAAACCGGCACTTCAGGAGGCCTTACAGGTGAGTACACAGTGCGTACTCACCCGGCAAGTGCCAAATTTTTGGCCCAATATACCGGCAGAGGATTTCCTCGCAGTCAAATGCATTTACTCAGAAAACTTCTACAGAACTATTTGACCTTGTTCTCATAAGAGATTTTTGAGGGGCGATGGGTAAGCAAGAATTTAAAAGAAAACTTAAACTGTTCACAGAACATGAGTACAAAATTAGCAAGCCTCAAGCAGGACTAGAGATGAGAAGATTTTGTTTTGCTCTCACAGTGGGATACATTTAGAATAGACTCCCATCAAAAGTAGTTAGGCAGAATTTCTGCAGGGCTTTTCCCGCATGTTCACTGTTTTTTTTAATTTACTTGTTCACAGGGTGTCGCTGGCAATGTCAGCATTTATTGCCCATCCCTAATTGCCCTTGAGAAGGTGGTGGTGAGCCGCCTTCTTGAACCGCTGCAGTCCGTGTGGTGAAGGTGCTGACAATGTCGTAGCGGTTTGAATGGCTTGTTAGGCCATTTCAGAGTCAACCACATTGGTGTGGGTCTGAAGTCACATGTAGGCCAGACTGGGTAAGGACGGCAGGTATCCTTCCCGAAAGGACATTAGTGAACCAGTTGGGTTTTTACGACAATCCGGTAGTTTCATGTCACCATTACTCACGTCTCCGGATTATTAGTCCAGGCCTTCTGGATTACTAGTCCAGTAACATAACCAGTATGCTACCGTACCCTCTATGCTATTTTTATGAGGTTTCCGGGGTTCTTCCACTGAAGTTACAGTGGTTGATTTTCAGAAACCCCGCAGAAATTCGCCCCTTGGTGTTTTGTTGAGTAACTCCTTTAAGAACATAAGAACTAGGAGCAGGAGTAGGCCATTTGGCCCCTCGAGCCTGCTCTGCCATTTAATGAGATCATGGCTGATCTGGTCTTGGGCTCAGCTCCATTTCCTTGCCCACTCCCCATAACCCATCATTCCCTTATTGTTCAAAAATCTGTCTATCTCCACCTTAAATATATTCAATGACCCAGCCTCCACAGCTCTCTGGGGCAGAGAATTCCTCATCTCAGTTTTAAATGGGCAACCCCTTATTCTGAAACTATGCCCCCTAGTTCTAGATTCCCCCATGAGGGGAAACATCTTCTCTGCATCTACCCCCTCAGTATCTTATATGTTTCAATAAGATCACCTCTCATTCTTCTAAACTCCAATGAGTATAGGCCCAACCTGTTCAACCTTTCTTCATAAGTCAACCCCTTTATCTCAGGAATCAACCTCATGAACCTTCTCTGAACTGCCTCCAATGCAAGTATATCCCTCCTTAAATAAGGAGATCAAAACTGTACGCAGTACTCCAGGTGTGGTCTCAGCAATACCCTGTACAGTTGTAGCAGGACTTCCCTGCTTTTATACTCCAACCCCCTTGCAATAAAAGCCAACATTCCATTTGCCTTCCTGATCTCTCCATTTAAATAATAATTTGCTTTTTTATTTTTCTTACCAAAGTGGATAACCTTACACTTTCCCACATTATACTCCATCTGCCAAATGTTTGCCCACTCACTTAGCCTGTCTATATCCCTTTGCAGATTCTTTGTGTCCTCCTCACAACTTACTTTCCCACCTAACTTTGTATCATCAGCAAATTTGGCTACATTACACTCGGTCCCTTCATCCAAGTCATTAATATAGATTGTAAATAGTTGAGGCCCCAGCACTGATCCCTGTGGCACCCCACTAGTTATCGTTTGCCAACCGGAAAATGACCCATTTATTGCGACTCTCTGTTTTCTGTTAGTTAGCCAATCCTCTATCCATGCTAATATATTACCCCCAACTCCGTGAGCTCTTATCTTGTGCAGTAACCTTTTATGTGGCACCTTATCGAATGCCTTCTGGAAATCCAAATACACCACATCCACTGGTTCCCCTTTATCCACCCTACTCGTTACATCCTCAAAGAACTCCAGCAAATTTGTCAAACATGATTTCCAAAGCTTTGATAATGGCTAAGTAGATAACTGCATCACATTGCATGGTATGGAACCATTCAGAGCAGGGAGGTACCAGGTTGAATCCTTGGTCTGTGCTGAGTTACCCAGACCATGGTCTGATCTGATAAATGCCTCAATGACCCAGGCTCGGAAAGGGGTTAAGTCATTCTGGGTTCCTGCCTGAGCGCCAACCTGTGACCCCTGCTGGAAAATACACACAGGTGAACATCAGTGGGTTTCATTTCTTTTGTACATTACTTTTTACCGTACCTGTAAACTTATTTGCGTAAATTCCTGTCTGTGCTACTTTCATACAGTTGCTAATCTGGTTGTTATTTTGCGTCAAAATACTGCGGATAGGAATTTATGGAAATATGTTAAAAATGCACTAAAAATAGGGTACAGAGGAAATTAAACTTAGGTGAGAATAGAATTGGGCTGAGATGTGATACACGCCTTGGTTACATAGCCCATGAAAACTTACTGCCTGGACTCTGATACTTGGGTGAAGAACTAGAGGACTGCTGGCAGCTGTAGAACTGCACTCAGGCATGAGTTACTGTCTTCTGAAAAGGAGGGGATGTTAGGGTCAAAAACTGATGGGCGGGGGTTAGAAAGAAGCTGAACCTTGAGATGGAATGAAGATTATAGAGTTAACTATATACACCTGATTAAATAATTTATGGAGAAATGTGATTCCTATTCTCTTCGAACCATTGCAATGTCATTTATGGATACAATAGTTAGAATGAAATATATACATTTATTTTGCTGAATTGATTTTGTGCTAAAGGAGCAATTTCATTAAGTTGTTTAATCTTGCCAGTGTTACCTGTGATTATTTACCTCCAACAGGAGATTACATAAATTATAGAAACCCGATATCAATAAAATATAGATATGATCCATTAAAACAAGTAAATTCATTAGGTCAAAACCATTTTCCCTTATACTTTCTTATCATCAGGTTATTCATGTATTTTTTTTCTGTATTCCTTTGATGATTTTCCTGCCATCACAAAGTGCGGGCATGTCAGAGAGGCCCTGACAATCAGTGGGCCGTGATCCTGATGGTTATGCCAGGATCGCACCCACCAATGCCCACCAGCGCCAGCACTGCTGGAGTTTGTGAGGTTCGTAAGAGGAGGGCACCTAACTTGTATGGGGTTACTGCAGTTACATTGCCGGTGCCCACCCATCCCATGCAGCAGGAATATCAGGCGTCTGTCTGGCATGTGGGGGAGGGGGATTGCTCAGACCCCAGACCCCAGCCATGTGCTCTTCGCCCCACTGCATTACAGAGCCAAACCAGATTTTCTTAAAAACATTTTTTTTCTTATCTTTGGTGCTGCGAGCCACTCCTCTCATCTAGTAGCCCCTCCGCAGTCGGACCCACCTGCGTTCATCTAGAAACCCGTGTACCTTATCTCACGAGGCATACCAGCCTCCAGTACCACGCCAGTCCCAAATGAGCTGGGAAAGTGGAAACTCCTGGCAGGTAGAGTTTCCACCCATTACAAGGCAGAATGGAAAATCCCAGAAACAGTGGCAACTTGGTGCAATTGAGTCCTTATCATTTTTCAGTGGGTTCTACCAGAGTTATAAGGGGAATCCAGTCATACCCACAAGGAAACTTGGGGCTACTATTTCTATCCAAGGTTATATTTAACATTTATAACTTAGTGCTTTTAAGTTTTCCTTCTATCAAAAGGAAGAGACTCCAAACCCATTGTTGCTTTGGACTCTAACATCAGCCAACAAGATAGTGATCCTACTATGGTTTCCTTCCCTGATTCTCACACATTCTCACTTTGTTTCTTGCTTATGCTCTCTTTCTTTCACCCTCTCTTTCTCTGGCACCCTATTTGCTTTTGTTTTATACTAATTGCTTCTCCATTTCCTTTTCCTTTTATCTTTTTGTTATGCACTCCCTCTCTCTACTTTCAACCCAGCCACCTATCAAGTAAAAATAACAAATTGGCACCTAACTTACTTTCTTATAACACCTCAACTGCAGAACCTTTAATATACTGTATGTCAGCACAGCACTGTCTTCCAAGTGTTTATGAAAGGATAGACAAAGGCTAAAAAATATTTCCTGATATTCTGGTAGAAAATACACACTCTACAATAATCTTGATTATAAAATTGCATATTTTCTCTCGAAATCGCAGTGGCCATTTTAGAGTTACAGCACCATTTTAAAAAATAGGTACAGAAAACATTGCAAAACTGATACATTACCTGGGATTTACTTTTCTACCTCAAATTGCATTGAAATGAAAGGGAACTTTACTTCTACAGTCATTGTAAACAAATTTAAATTTCCAATTGAAAATGAACAGAATTACCACTACTCTACTACAGACACAGATAGGAACAGGAGTAGGTCATTCAGCTGCTCGAGCCTGTTCCACCATTTAATTAGATCATGGCTGATCTGTACCTCAACCCCACTTACCCTTCTTTGCTCCATATCCTTTGATACCTTACCTCATAAAAATCTATCGATCTCAGTCTTGAAAACTTCAATTGACCCAGCATCCACAGCCTTTTGGAAGAGAGGGTTCCAGATTTCTACAACCTTTTGTGTGTAGAAGTACTTCCTGATTTTGCTCCTGAATAGCCTGGCTCTAATTTTAAGATTATACACTCTTATTCTGGACTCCCCCACCAGAGGAAATTAATTCAATTTATCTACCCTACTGAATCCTTTTATTATTTTAAACAGCTTGATTAGATCACCCCTCAAGCTTCTATACTCAAGTCAATACAAGCCAAGTTTATGCAACCTGTCCTAATAATTTAACCCTTTACCCAGTATCATTCTGGTGAATCTACACTGCACCCTCTCCAAGGCCAATATATGCTTCCTGAGGTGTGGTGCCCAGAACTGAATGCAGTACTCCAGATGGGGTCTGACCAAGGCTCTGTACAATGAAGCATAACTTCCTCCTTTTTGTAGTCCAGCCCCCATGAGAGAAGGGGCAACATTCCATTAGCCTTTTTAATTGCTTTTTGTACCTAGCTTTTAGTGATTGGTGTACATGGACACTCAAATCTCTTTGCTCATCCACAGTTCCTAGGTTCTCACCATTTAGATAATACTCTAATTTGTTTTTCTTGGATCCAACATCTTGGATTCCTATGTTCCAAAGTGGATGACCTCACACTTGCACACATTGAACTCCATTTGCCACATAGATAAATGGTAAATGCAATATTGCAAAATGAGAAGTGGTTCATTTTGGTCAGAGGAATAAGGAGGCCACATAGTCCTTGGAAGGTAAGAAACTAAGTGGGATAGAGGGGCAGAAATCTGGAAATACAGCTGCATAAATTGCTAAAAATAGCAACACAAGTTGATTAGGCTAGATAGAGTGCAAAATACTGGGGTTCATTTCTAAAGGACTAGAATACAGAAGCTGGGGGTAATGTTAATTTTTTTTGAAACCATGGTTAGACCACACTTGGAGGACGGTATATAGTTCTGGTCTCCATACTACAAAAAGAATATAAAAACACTGGAGAAAGTGCAGAAAAGACTTACAAGGATGTTACCAGAATTGCGAGGATGCACTTATCAGGAAGGTTGAGCAGGCTGGGGCTCTCTTCTCTGGAAAAAAGACTAAGAGTAGACCTGATAGAGGTCTTTAAAATTATAAAGGTGTTTGATAGGGTGGACATGGAGAAACTTTCCAGTTGTGGCTGAGTCCAGAACAAGGGAGCATATGTATTAAGATAGCTACTAGCTGATGAAATAAACAATTTAGGAGGAAGTTCTTTACACAGCGAATGGTGACAATATGGAACTCGCTACCACATGGAGTGGTTGAAGCAGAGAGCATTGACACATTTAAGGGGAGGCTTGATGCTTACATGAGGGAGAAAGGAATAGAGGGATATGGAGGCAGGGTGGGAAAAGGTATTTAGAGTGGGAGGAAGCTCGTGTGGAGTATAAACACTGGCATAGACCAGTTGGGCCGAATGTCCTGTTTCTGTTCTGTAGATCCTATGTAAGACACCTGTAAAAGAAAATTGCAGAAGACCAGATAGTGTAACGGAAATTGCGCTTGTTCAGTCAAATCAATATATTTGTTACAATAAAATATGCACCTATAAGTGTGTGTGTAAAAATCAAAAATGGTGACGAAACTCTTGCATACACTAACATTTTGTGAAAAATGGTTAAAAAAAATCTGGGGAACTAATACTGGACAAAAACGAAGTGAAATATAAGACATATTTCAAAAAGTACAAGCTATAAATACTCCAATCATGAAGGAATAAGTACGATAATACAATTTCAAAGTTAGGGTATATTTACACGATTTCAGGAATAAATTATTGCAAATTAACAACTACACAAAAATCTGGTCAGTACACAAAATAACTCTGCAGCAAAGTTGACGAGGCAACCTCATCCAGTCAATGGAATCGGACAATGCTCTCATCTAGGACATTGCACTCGCCGATCCATCTCTCTGTGGAAACGATCGAAGTTATGCTTTAATTATTTGATGTATTACAGTCTTAATGGGTTGAGCGCAAAACGCACCATCCAGTATGCAGCTGAGTCATACTGGTCAAGTTTGAATCATTATCTGTGTATTTATATATTAACATAAAATAGAAACATTGGGACCACAATCCAGATATTTCAAAGCATGAAAGGTGGTTCATGCTGTGCAAGGATTTGGGAGGTCACTGTCCCTAAGCCTGGGAGCAAGCAGGCCAGGCGTTTCCAGAGTATGTAAGGATTCATGGGCAGGGGCTGTGGGATACACAAGTACTGGGAGTGTGCCATGTGGTGTGGGAGTAGTACAACTGATGTCTTGGGATCTGATGGCGATGCATGTGGCATTCTGGGGTGTGGCACTCCACAGCATGCAGGGAAACCCAAACTTCCAGGCTTCCCATACGAAACTCCGCTCCCTTGCCTACGTAACCCACCCCAGTAAATATCCAGCCCAACGTTTCAGGTCAATGACCTTTCATTCTCACGAAAGATCATCGACCTGAAGCGTTGGCCGAAATTCTCTTTACATGGGCGGGTCGGGTGCGGGTGGTCGCCGTAGCGAGTCGAGACTCCGTTGTTGCTTCCATCCTGCTCGTGAAATCGACTTTACGCTAATGGGGCCTATTAAGCCTGCCCTAAGCGTTACCCAGCCCAATTAAATGGTGCAGGTCTGATGACATCAACCATGACACGTTTTCAGCCGGGTAATTTTAAGGAGCCATGGCCACATTGCATTTGAAGGTTCACCTAGGAGTGTGCAGTCACTGCACTGGACAAATTAACTGTTGCAAACAGTTCCACAGATGACTGCACAGAGACAGAGGGCTGCACCCAGGTTCTCCAATGACACCCTCCATATGCTTGTGGAGGGAGTCAGAGCATGCAGGGAGGTCCTCTTCCCTTCCGATGGGCGGAAGAGACCTCCACAGGAGATCAGGACAGCCTGGTTGCAGATTGCAGATGAGGTCACAAGCAGGGATGTGGTCAGGAGGATCTGGGTGCAGTGCCGCAAACGTTTCAACGATCTCATTTGATCAGGAAACGTTAGTACAAAGCCACACTCAATTTCATCCTACTGTGCCTCTCATCACATCCCCATCACTCTGCCTTCCCTACCCTACTCCTGCACATCATTACTCACATCAACATACCTTGCACCTCCAACCATTCCTCTCTATCTATCTACATTATCACTTCCCCATCTCACTAGTCACCCCTCACAGTCACCCACATCCTAGTGCAATCATACCAACTAACAACACACAAGGGTAGCCACTTGGGTGTTTTATCCAATGTTTATGTAAAGTTTCTGTTAATGTGGTGTGAAACATAAAAATCTTTATTTTCAACACTTTCCGGTCTTGGACAGATTCGTGTGCAACTTTGGAAGTGGCTTAGTGAGTTGCAGTGAATGGTGAGACATAACGGTACCCCCCGCAAGTGTGAAAGGAATGGCTTAGGCATTGTAGGGATGCTTTATGGTGTTGCCAACCTGGCGCATCATGTGGCAGCCACATGGGTGTACAGTGTCAAGTTAACTAAATCTGGACATGATGAGGCCATCCCTGGCCTCCCGGGCAGCAATGTGGTCGGGTGCTGATGCCCTCTGTCCTGTGCAGTATCAGGTGATTGTGGAGAAGGGTGATGGTGTTGTTGTTGGTGCTGCTGGTGTGCCTGGTGCTGCTGGTGTGTCTAGTGCTGCTGGTGTTGGGGCTCATCGTGGTCAGATTCTGAGGACCAAGGTGAGACAGTATAAATGGCACCCGTGTTGATGGAATAGATGGCAGGTGAAGTAGAGATAACAGAAGCAATCTGTCAATGGTGAGAGAGGTTCTTCCAATGAGGTGACACTGGATGGAGACTTTGCTTGAAAGACTTGCAGCCTGCAGAAAGCTCAATCTGTGTTGCAAATGCAGTGAGAAACAGCTTCTGCCTGAGGAAAGTGATCAGCTGTCGACTAATCAGCTGGAGCAATGGTCACTCAACTCCCGCCTCAGGTTTACAGACGTGCTTCCTGAGCAGCATGGTCCACATGGGCATCCAGTTAAATTTTAAAAGGTAAGTTTAAATCACTCTTAAGGGTCTGACAACAGGCTAATAATTGTTTAAATTGGGTCGCCCGCCTCTGCCAGCCGGGTCGGCTCCGCGATGACAGACGCGCCTGGGAGAAAGGCCCGTGGGAGCGAGATGACAGCGGGTTCCCGGCCCACTGTCAAAAATAACAACTTTCCCACCCGACCCGCCACCGATCTCGCCCACTACCACCCTGGAAAATTCCGGCCAGTAACTGGAGTGTTGGTACAAAGCAAAACTGCTTCACACCAATGCTACACGTGTAGTATAAATGCGGATTAGTATTTGTACGGGCATTTTATAAAATGTTATTTTGAATATTGCAAGAGGTCTGCAGCTAGGTTTCCATTTCCTGCCCTTCCATCGGTGCTCGGACCTGCCAGGGGGTTGGGCCTTCACAAGGGGGGCACTCCCAGACAAGGTTAATGGAAAAGCATATGAAATCTGGTGCTTCTGGGCCAGAAGAGGAGCAGCATTCTTCGGGTGCACTGGTCCTGTCCACCGTTCGATGGAGGTGGGGGAGGGGGAGGAGCGTAATACAACAACAACTTGTATTTATATACTGCCTTTAACATAGTAAAATGTCCAAGACGCTTCACAGGAGTGTTATCAGACAAAGTTGACACTGAGCCACATAAGGAGATAGGTGACCAAAATTTTGCTCAAAGAGGTATGTTTTACGGAGCGTCTTAAAGGAGAACAGAGAGGTTTAGGGAGGGAATTCCAGAGTTTAGGTCCTAGGCAGCTGAAGGCATGGCTGGCAATAGTGGAGCGATAAAAATCGGGGATACGCAAGAGGCCAGAATTAGAGGAGCGCGGAGATCTCGGAGGATTGTAGGGCTGGAGGAGGTTACAGAGATAGCGAGCTATAATAGAGCGTAATATTGTTGCAGTTGATGAATGTCTAGGGCTGAAATCATGCCATAACTGTAGCTTTGCAGCAATGCTAAAAAAAACAACAACTTGTATTTATATAGCGCCTTTAACGTAGTGAAACATCCCAAGGTGCTTTGTTATAGTGTAAATCCAGAGTCAAAGCCCAAACTGACTCTGGATTGAAGTGGAGGGAGACTCCCTCCTGAAACTACTTCTCACCTATGCTACAGTTATAATGTAAATGCAGCCTCAGACAGCAGGCCAAATCGTCGTAAAGAAATCAGACTTCAAAAAGATAAAAGAAAGCTGAAAACACAGTGGTTCCTCCCCATTAAAAAGTAACTTTTTCTACAGCTCACATATATATGGACAGAACATTACTCAACGAAACCTGAAAACTTTGAAAAGCCAATGCATTTATTTAGAGACTCAGGCCCTGAAATTCTACAGAGGTTCTACATCTTTCCTGCCATAACTCTGGAGGGACACCAATGGGACCCCCAGGGAACAGCGTGAATGCAGTTACGGCGGCCGGTAGAGTCCCTGAGGAGTTTCAAGGCCTGTCAGTTTTGTTTGACATCTAAAAACACTTCTCTCACTGCTTCCATATATTTAAAAATAAAATTTAGATTTACTAATGAAATAATTGCAAGTTAAAGAGTTTGTTTAGAAGCTGCTTCTTGTTATTTTTATTTCAAGTTAAGCAAAAGTCAAAATCAATATTACTGAACGGTTCCATTCATGTATATCAATCGTTAAAAAAAACAAATTCAACAAAATGCCAAGCAATTGTTAGCAATATTCTTCAACATTCTACAGGGCAGACACCAACAAAATAGAAAAATGCATTTTCTACATGTACCCTCTAATGCAGGCTGTAAGGCAGTTCTTTGATGAACAGATGAAATTAAATAAAAGTGTTTTACACTCTTTCAGTGTAGGTAGCTATTCATAAAATCCCTTGATTTCCATATGAAGAAAGATTTTTCCAGATGGCCTAAAGGTTTCCTGGAGTAAAATTTCAAAAAAGGCCTCCATTCCTGGGCATCTTTCAGAAGTCTATGTAGTGCTTAGCACACTTTATTCCAGTAGCATTTGGCTAAAGAAGCATGCTGTTGAAACACATTTAGTTCATTCTGCTAGCTATTTTTCACTCAATGCCAAATATCAGTTTACTGGTACAATTCAGTTAATGTCATGAATCCTGTACATGGACAAGAACCGCTGCATCTTTGAACTACTTGTATTATCTGCAGTGTCATTAACATTAACTCTTAGCGTTATAAAGGAATTAAATATAGAAACAGAAGAATTTGTGTAAGGGTCAAGTTTCTAGTCAAGCAAATAAATTGGATTTAAGTGTATTACAGTCATAATCTTTCCCCCTCTCTCTCTAGACAGCCTCAGTACATTCTGAAATGAGAATGTGTTCTCAGACAAAGCTTGACCTCAGGGAGTAGGCTGCAGAAATCTGGATTTTCAATAACAGAAGACAATAAAGCTTAGACTTTCAACCAGCTGCAATATGGAACAAATATGAGGAGCTTAGTAACTAATAAAAGAAAAGGGTCTTCAGACTCATATTTGAAGAGTAAGACCCCAATAGGACACTTCATAAAGATCATAATGGGCAGTATGTATCAAACAGATGCAGTGTACTACTTTGACCAATTCTCTGACAATTGTCTTCTGCTGCTCTGGATATTGATGTGTCTGATATTTATTTCCTTTGGGTGTTTTATCGTCATAATCGACATCTACTTATTTTGATGTGTCATACACAACATATTTATTTGATAGGACTCTCATACCAAAATATGAGTTCAATGCACATTTTGCTAACAGCATGAGAATATTGTGGAGCTATGTTTTCCCCATAAGAAGCACTTGAATCTTGCTATTGACATTTGAATGATGAGATACTGACCAAGTTTTTCTCTTTTTTATTATTTTTTTTGTGCTCATCATTGTGAGGGATGTTAGTGCTGTGGGATGAAACATTCTATTTTGGAAACCGAGTGACAGCATCAAGCATTTTGAGGCCAGCTCCCTCTACTGTGCTCCAACCATGTGTCCCAGTCCCAACCTCATAAGAGCACTTCAATCTGTACCAGTGTGAGCATAGCCTGCCTGAGTAAGATACCCAGATAATGCCAAATTAGATACAGCTTCATGTGGGATTCCTACAGGCAGAAAGAGGAGACTTTCATCCCATTATTCTAAGCTGGATTTGAACCCAGGTCCCAGAGGTGAGATCCCTGTTTTCTCCCAGTCCCTCTGGTTAGGCTGGGCCTTGCACTGACCTCAACCAAGAGGACAGGACATAGGTGATCTGTTCTCAGTACTCTGCCAATGTTACTTTGCCTCTTGTACAAGGAGTACATGAGAGAAGACTGGGATGACCCACCGCGTGAGGTTTCCTGCCCCATGGGAAGGCATCTGGCCTCCACTCAGCACTTCTGCAGCGCCATGACATGTCAGGAACTTAACAGGTGGGTAGGGAATAAAGGCAGCAGACACTCCATGATACTCTGTATTCAACTTCCAACATGCTGTGCCTTGATGGAGTCTTGAAACAAAGGGCTAGAAATTGGCCTCTTAGCGTCTCCTGTTAGGCGATAACAGGCCGCTAACGACTTACCGACTGGGCGCGGCGAAATGAGCGACTCCCGCTAAATTGGCCAAGAGGTTTGCGGCGTCGGTAACACACTGCGCCATGGTCTCCTGCGCCCAGAGATCGTGACGTCATTGTCCTGCGCATCGTCCTGGTAGCGCTCTAGACCCGAACTTCGGTTCCGCCCCCTGCAGCATCACCAGGCGACAACACTGCAGGAGGCGTTGTTCGGGAGGCCGGGCACTTCGGGAGCGTAAGTGAAAGGGGATGTTGGTACGGTAAGTAGTAAAATTGTTGCAACGCAGCATTTGAATTTTTTCCATTTTGCTTCGGCCGCGATCGATCAGCCCCGGCACTCTGCTGGAGTGCATGGGGCTGATCGGGCCGGATCACAGCTGCCGTCGGGGACCAGCTAACTGGTCCCAACGCAGAGCCTGTAGCGATGGCCCTTCCCTTTAAGGGAGGGAAGGAGCCTCGGATATCGGCAACACTGCACGGGACATTGTGCAGCGCTGCACCTCTACCGTCCCGCCTGCGTCCTTTAGCGCTCCAGGTAGGAAGTGGAGCGCTTGGTTTAGCGCTCCACTTCCTTCCTGGAGCGCTAACACCAAATTTACAGAAAGCTGGGAATCATTAGTGCCTGGCGCTAATTTTTCCAGCTTTCAAAATTAGCGCCCCAAACAGGGCGCTCCCAAATTTCTCCCCCTTAATTTTTCACCTTTTTACCTACTTAATGGTGAAAATGTTTGTAGAATTATTTTAATCTTCACAGACATATGGTATCACTCAAATTGGATCTGGTATTAATTTGAAGAGTACTTAAATTTCAAGTAGAACTTGATCAAAATTTCAAAGTGTTCCTTTATAGAATAAGGATAAATGCACTTTATTTTTCGCTCCGGTTTTCCCCTATGCTCTCTCAAGGTCATGTGCTGACTACAGTTGAGAGATTGGACAGATGTCCTGCTCACAAGCTTTTCCAAGAGGTGCCTGAAAATGACTGTCTCACTAATTTTTCTTCCTTGACATCAGTCTAGCAGCTCTTTACAATGATGCCACTGACTTTGGGTGCTCAGGGTTTAGGGGGTGTGACTTATGTCCCACCACTTCATAGTGATCTTCCAGTGTACTGCACCACCCAAAATATTCATCTATTGTGATTTTCTTGTTATCATTTTTTCTAATCTATAGTTTAATATGTGTAACATATTTGTTGTATATTTGTCCAAAGGTCCAAACGGTTAACATTTGGCATAAATTGACAATCTTATGATTTTGGTTCATGTTCTTTTTGATCCATTATAAGTAGAATTTTGAATAACCAAAGATGTATTACAGAGATCTATGTGATGCCCATTTGGTCTTTGACTGGTGCCATTAGGACCACCTATAGAGTACCTTAATAATTAATGCCTAACTACTACTTTGTAAAACACATGTCATACTTTTTAAATGTTGATTTAGTGAGATGTAGGTTATGAATAGATTAAATGTACAAGGTAAGCACTTGAGTAGACTACACAGATGAGCTGATGATGATTATGTTTGTAATTAACAGCAAAGAATAGCTTGAGTGTCAAGACAATTATAGGCTTGTTGTAAAATAAAAACAGAAAATGCTGGAGATACTCAGCAGGTCAGGCAGCATCTGTGAAGAGAGAAATAGAGTTAACGTTTCAAGTCGAGACCTTTCATCAGAACATTAACTCTGTTTCTCTCTTCACAGATGCTGCCTGACCTGCTGAGTATCTCCAGCATTTTCTGTTTTTATTTCAGATTTCCAGCATCTGCAGTATTTTCTTTTTGTAATAGGCTTGTTGCAGTTCACTTCAACATGTGCAATTTAAAAAAAAAAGGAATATTGAATATGCTGCATTTATTCTAAACATATAGTTTTACATTCTTCACATCAACTTAATCTGTTATGCTCTGAACAACAATTATTCCTGTTAAAGTTACACCTTGCTATTGAAAAGTGAAACTTCAATTATTGTTTGCGGTCGGAACTTTATACCCGTGGAGTATTTTCAGTTGCCTTAAAATGTGTTTTCCCTTTTGTATGTACTGAATCCAAAGACATAAAACAAAACAAGCAGTCACTGTTACCCTCTTTTTAATTTTGCTATATATGTGATATACTTGCACTTTTACATTCAGTTTAAAAGTGTAAGTGTATTGGCTTACAGTTGATTGTTTTTAAAATTGGTCCAAATAACTTCAGCAATTTTCGGTTTAACTAAATTTAGCCTTTTAGCATTGAGAATATTTCTGCAGTAAGTTATTTGTCATTTGTCCTCACCACAGTTAATAAGAGTTGGCCTAATGCATGTTTCAAAACACTTGTAAAATGTTAAACAAAATTTTAAAACTGCATGTAAGAAACTTTCAGTAGTTCAGATTTACAAACTTGACTTATTCTAAAATAAAGGCTTTCTAATTCAAGAGATGAAGTTCACCAAAATGAAGCTCTAAATATCGTATCGAAAATTGTTGGGTGACTGAAGCGGAGTGAGAGGAAAAGTGTGCGAAAAATCTCCCTGCAGTATTAAACATTAAAGCATTGTTTCAATTTGTAACACATGTACACTACACATCAGTGGTTGATTTGAAGTAGATATTTTATGAATCCGGTGTTCTTTTAGACTCCCAAAATCATATAATACATCATGTGATGCACCTGATGCCAACAGCAAAGCGTCCTCTATCAACAATTTATTAGTACTTTTAGAAAACATCCCAAGGCGCTTTACATAGGGAAGAAGAAAAAATATCAATAAAACAAATAAGTGAACAGATACTGAGCCTTGGTGGGAACGTTAGGAGAGGTGACTGAAAGCTGGCCAAAAAGGTGTATTTTTGAGAAGGTTTTTAAAGATGGAGTGAGAAGTGGAGAAGCAGAGGGGTTTAAGGGGAGAGTTCCAGAGAGTAGGGCCAAGGTGCTGACAGCTGTGCTACAATGATGGGATGAAAGGGGTGGGGTCATGCACAAAAAGGCCAGAATCGGAGGACCCAAGTGTACAGGAGAGGATAAAAGGCAGCAGAAGGTTCTCAAGATGGGGTAGGGAGAGTTTTTGGATGGAATTGAAGATGAGAATGAATATTTTAAACTTAATTCGTTCGGGGACAGGGAGCCAATGTCGGTCAGTGAGGATGAGTGATTGGCGAGTGGGTCTTTGTGCAGGGCACATATAGGCAGCTAAGTTTTGAACAAGTTGAAGTTTATGGAGGGAGGTGGATGGGAGGCCAGCAAGGACTATATTGAACAAATTGAGTCTAGAGGTAACAAAACCATGGCTAAGAGCTTCAGCTACAGTGGGGGTGAGGTAGGGTAGACAATTTTGCCGAGGTCAAAAGTAAGCAATCTTGGTGATAGGAAGGATGTGGAGTTTGAACATATCGGTAGATTTTCAAACTCCTCGGTGAAATACCTTTTCTGCTGTGAGCGTGGATCAGAAAATTGCAGTGATTCCAACTACTGATTTCAATAGATAGAAAATCATAAGCAGCACACTGCAATTTTCCAATTCATCACTTGCAGCAGCCAGGTATTTCCTCATGGGCAAGGGCTCACAAAATGTACTCTATCGTGCAAACTTTAAACAATGAACTAGAATACTCCCCTTAGCAAATGCTTCACTTCTTATTGCACACTCTCTCTCTCTCTCTCTCCCTCTCTCCCTCTCTCTGTCTGTCTTAAGTATAACTTATTATACAATGGCAAAAACGTTCCCAAAATTTTCTGTCACTGTGTAATGTTCACACTGACAAGTCTATATTGGCACTGAATTCACTGAATGCAGAGCAACCATCTATCACACACCAACCTTTCCATCATGTGTCTATGCAATTCAATTGGATCATACTATGTAATAATTCTAGAACATTTAAACTAACCTACTCCATTAATTAGCAGATATATATCAACTTGAAGTGGTTCTTTGATTTAGTTTTTTCAGTTGCATGTCCAAGAATTAAGTAATGGTGTATTGCACATACATAATAAATTATTTTAACCATGTCTTATTACTACTTATCACCATAACATAACTATCAACTCTGACTTTCTGCAGCACAGTAAATCACATTAAAACCCCACAAATGCCCAGTAATTGAACACCACAAAGCTAAATTACACAATTAATCTTTGATAAACCTATTTACGCATCTCAGAATTGCAAGACTCCATTGATAGCACACCTTATTGGGGTGAGTTGGTGTGTGGACATATGAATCTGAATCATAGTGCTCTGCATCTTGCAGCAAAGACAAGGGAGGCTGCATTTCTGTTAACATTATGTACATTATGTCCCATACCAAAATTCATATTATTCTGGTGAGCTTGAGCCCCAGTGATCAGTTTGCCCATATAAAATGGGCAAAGCCCAGCCTGCTGAAACTAGATTGGTAAAGTTCTCAAAGTTGATTTCAAACTTTTTTTGTAGAAGTAAAAATACTTACTTGCATTTTGCACCTTCATAAATTTCTTGGCTGTGGTGGGTAGGGGGGCGGGGGGGGCATATTTACATTGTTTCATTATCAAACCTTTCCTGCAGTATTGTTGCTTGCTGCTGCAAAGGAACTTGCAACAAACTAAATACTGAAGATGGGAATTTCTTTGTGGATTCCTATTGTCCTCCACAATGTAAACGAAGAAGCTCATGGAGGGGATAGTGAACAAGT
Source organism: Squalus acanthias (assembly GCA_030390025.1). Lineage (NCBI taxonomy): Eukaryota > Metazoa > Chordata > Chondrichthyes > Squaliformes > Squalidae > Squalus > Squalus acanthias. The sequence continues at coordinate 28,039,599 of CM059438.1, read as the reverse complement.
CCTGAATTTGCAGAACCAGACATTCCTACCTGAATGTCAGAAAAAACTTGACTTCACTACCTCTGCTTCACAAAAGAGCCCCTCACTGATCCGTGCTATCTCCTCCTAGGCTGATCTGCAGACAACTTCCAGAACAGGGACAACTCTTCCTGTAGCTGTGAAGGTCACCACAGCATGAACCTTTTCTGCCACTGGATCCTTAAAAGCCATCGCAGGGGATATCTGTCAAAAACGTATTGAGCAAATAACAGATGCAGTGTTTGCAAGAGACAGCATCTTAATCATTTTCCATTTGCAATGGAGACATCAGTTGGACAAAGCACAGAATTTGCACTGGGTGGCAGGGTTCCAAGAGTACAGGCTGTAGTAGATGGCACCATGAGGATGTCAGGGCTCCCCACCTCAATACTATGACTACTACAGGCCAGTCAGCCTAACCTCAGTGGTGGGCAAATTATTGGAAAAAATTCTGAGGGACAATATTAATAGTCATTTAGAAAGGCACAGATTAATCAAGGGCAGTCAGCATGGATTTGTTAAGGGAAGGTCGTGTCTGACTAACTTGATTGAATTTTTTGAGGAGGTAATGAGGAGGGTTGATGAGGGTGGCACATTTGATGTAGTCAACATTTTAGCAAGGCTTTTGACAAGGTCCCATAAGGCAGACTGGTCAGAAAAGTAAAAGCCCATGGGATCCAAGGGAAAGTGGCAAGTTGGATCCAAAATTGGCTCAGTGGCAGGAAGCAAAGGGTAATGGTCAACAGGTTTTTTTGTGACTGGAAGGCTGTTTCCAGTGGGGTTCCGCAGAGCTCAGTGCTAGGTCCCTTGTGGTATATATCAATGATTTAGACTTCAATGTAGGGGCATGATTAAGAAGTTTGCAGATTGGCCATGTGGTTGATAGTGAGGAACAAAGCTGTAGACTGCAAGAAGATATCAATGGACTGGTCAGATGGGCAGATAAGTGGCAAATGGAATTCAATCTGGAGAAGTGTGAGATAATGCATTTAGGGAGGGCTAACAAGGCAAGGGAATACACAATAAATGGTAGGATACTGAGAAGTGTAGAGGAACAGAGGGGCCTTAGAGTGCATGTCCACAGATCCCTTAAGGTAGCAGGACAAGTAGATAAGGTGGTTAAGAAGGCATACAGAATACTTTCCTTTATTAGCCGAGGCATAGAATATAAGAGCAGGGAGGTTATGCTAGAACTGTATAAAGCACTAGTTAGGCCACAGCTAGAGTACTGCGTATAGTTCTGGTCACCACATTACAGGAAAGATGTGATTGCACTAGAGAGGGTACAGAGGAGATTTACGAGGATGTTGCCAGGACTGGAGAATTTTAGCTATGAGGAAAGATTGGATAGACTGGGGTTGTTTTCTTTGGAACAGAGGAGGCTGAGGGGAGACTTGATTGAGGTGTATAAAATTATGAGAGGCGTAGATAGAGTGGATAGGGAGGACCTGTTTCCCTTAGCAGGGAGGTCAATAACCAGGGGACATAGATTTAAAGTAATTGTTAGAAGGATTAGAGGGGAGTTGAGGAGAAATATTTTCACCCAGAGGGTGGTGGGGGTCTGGAACTCTCTGCCTGAAAGGGTGGTAGAGCCAGAAACCCTCATCACATTTAAAAAGTACTTAGATATGTACTTGAAGTGCAGTAACGTACAGGACTACGGACCAAGAGTTGGAAAGTGGGATTAGGCTGGATAGCTCTTTTTCGGTCGACACAGACATGATGGGCTGAATGGCCTCCTTCTATTCTATGATTCTAGCACACAGACAGCTACCCCTGTGGTCAGTCCACATACGTCCTTGTGCGAGTGTATTCCAATGCAGCTTGCACGTAGTTTCTGGTAACAGTGCTTGTTCTGAGCACACCTTTAAACATTTATGTGCCACAGTGCAAGCTATTTGTGTGCTCAGCAAAAAGTGTGCCCTATAGCTATTTTACAGTAAAAGAAAAGTATGTAGAAAAAGTTGACTCTTCTTTGTATGGTACTTTCCTGAGGTGATGCAGCTCACAATTTTGGTTAGTGCCTTGTGTACTATCCCCCTAATGTGTGCCAAGGTTGGTCACTTACATTGGCACTGTTCCTGATACCAAGAAACAATTCAGCCTGGCTCATTGGTAGCACTCTCACTAATTAGTCAGAAGGTTGCAGGTTCAAGTCCCATTTCAGGAGTTTAATACATCTAGACTGGCACTTCAGTGCAGTACTGAGGGAGTGCTGCACTGTCAGAGAGGTGTACTGTCTTTCAGAAGAGATGTGAAACTGAGGCCCCATCTGCCTCCTCAGGTGGATGTAAAAGATTCCCCAGGCACTTTATGAAGAAGAGCGGGGGAGTTCCCCATGTGTCTTGGTTGACATTCCTCCCTAAAAAAAACTGGTGAAAATTAGCTGCTGCATTTGCCTTCATTACAACAGTGACTACGGCCCCGATATTTCCGGAGAGGCTGAATATGGCTGAAGATCACGGCAAGGCCAACTTTAACGACAGGACCTCATTAAAAAAAATGTTCTGTTTTCCACCCAGCAGCTTTTGACAGCCGGCGACCGGGTGGGAAAAGCAGCGGCAGGAGGGTGCAACCGGGGACCCTTGGGGACGGTCGTCAGCGATCGGGAGCAGGGCAGCTCGATGATCGGGGTTGGGGGTGGAGGTGGGCCTTGATCAGAAGAGAGAAGAGAGGCTGCAATTGGAGGGTGGGAGAGGTCTGCAATTGGGAGCGTGGAGAGAGAGGCCGCGGTCGAAAGGGAGAGAAGACGCCGGCGTTCGGGAGTACTGGGGGTGGGGAGGCTGGTGATTTGGGCTGGGGGAGCAGTGAGCGGTGAGCGACAGGCATGTGTGTGGTGTGTTGGGGACGCGTTCCCCATATTTAATTCTTTAACCCTCCCTCCAACCCTCTCCCATACATCATGTGGGATTAATATTGAGGTCTACATTTCTAAAATACTTCATTGACTCTGAAGTGCTTTGGGATGTCCTGAGAATATGAACGGCAATATAGAAATGCAATTCTTTCTTTCTTCATTTTCTCCCAGCTGCTACAGAATTCACTCTCTCTACCACCTCCATCTATACAGCTTGGATCTCTGCTTTGACAAAAGGATGGCATAACACTCAAAAGAAGACCACTCTCCTTTGCTACACCCCTTGCAGCAGGACCTTCAAAGCCTCCTCAATGAAGGGGTGAGTTTTCTCCACATTCCTGCTTTCAGACATTTTGGGCTCTATGCAGTTGTGGCAGCTTTATCTGAAACTGATCATTTGTTTTCCTCAGTAAGCAAAGCATTCCTTAAGGCCAAGAAAACCCTTAAACCCTTTAAGGGCAAACAGTATCACTTTAGGAGCTGCTGCCTCACTGGATTTCCCACCCCTGCCAGTCAATTGCACTACTGCAAGGTCAGCCCAACCCACTGCTGGCCCACAAAATGGGTGGGCACAGCCTTGATTTTGCTCACTTCACAGTTTCAGAACTATGGCGTATTGTGAGAGATTTTCTGCTTTGAACAATTATGTCTGTTAAAGATTACGATAATGTGGGTTCATTTCAAGTTGGTTTTATTGCACACTATTTTACCACTATGATTTCCCTATGGTATGCCATTTTTTTGAATTCAAACCACACTTTCAAGTTCATTATTAGTTCATTATATTATTATTTTTTTCACATGCTGTACTTCAAAATGCATTAGAAGGCAATTAACCCAGATTTGTTTTACAGTGTTTAGCTACTCAGAATTATTGAACCTGTCAATGTATCATAAATGTATATTAAAACAGCGATACTATACTTATTTGTCAATCTGATGCCCTCAGTAAAGCAGATTTTTATTACGTTTAATGTTGCCTTTAATTAACAATGACACTACACGACTGAATACCCAATAAGCGAATATTTATAATAACAAATAAAAAAATTAAAAATCCAAAATAATTTTATTCAGAGCTAATCTGGCGAGGCAGTATACTCACAAACTATTATGCTGGACCATTAAGTTGGGAGATATGTATTTGAGCCAGCAATTTGCCTACATTTATGGGTTTCCGGTTTTCACTGGACTATCTGGGCGAGCAGCTGAGTGGAAGAGTGGAACTCCTTCAGAGGAGGGAGAGAAAAATCAGAGAACTGATCAACTCTGACAGCTCCCTCACTCCTCTGAGCAGCTGCTGAAGGGCAGCATTGGAAGAGGTCTGGGAGGATGTCCTCTCACTCAGCAACCAATGTGCCACAGGGATGGCTAAAGAAAATAAGAAATAAGTAAAACTGAGAAAAATACAAGTCAAAATGATCTATTCAGAACTTAATGTTAACTTGTTTGAGCACATATGCTTCAAGCAGTGCTCAACAAGTTTTACATACCAAAATGCCTGAATAGTAATGAGTACAAACCTTTGGCAATTTTTTCTTTTTCCAACTAATTAAATCCCAAGGTTCAAATGTAATCTCCTGATACATCTTCATCTAGGGGTTCTGGTATATGCACCCCCAGGACACTCAGTAACAAGAGGCAGCGTTTGAACTGAGATCTAATTCATTGGGAAAAATATTGGATTTATTATTGTTTTTCTCCCCAGTCAATGCCTCTGATCCTCCCCTCACTTTCCTTGCTTACCCTCCCACTGACTTTGATCCCTCTTTTCTCCATGCTATTGATGCCTTTCATTTTCCCCATATGTCTTTGATGTCTTTTTTACCGCCTCTTGCCTCATGCCTCGGCTGCCTGTGCCATTGATACCCCTCATGTCTCTGCTGCCCTCTGAATTTCTCCTTTTTCCTTCGCTCCTCCCCCACCACCCAATCATCTGCCCAACATATTTCTGAATTCCCTTCCCACAGGGAAAATTTCAAAAATTACTATTACAATTGTGCATCAAAAATTACAAAAATGAGTTGCACAAAATAGGTTTGTGTGCAGAAAAATGACATTTAATGCTGGCAAATGTAAGGTACTGCATGTAGGAATCAAAACTTGGTGACACACGTACTCCGAGAATAGTGTTGAAATAGCTACGGATGAAGTTTAAAGAAACCTAGGAGTCTTAGTAGACTTGACACTTAACATGTCCCACCAATGCAGAACAACAACCAACAAAGCCAATAGATTGTTGAAGTATGTCTATAAGAGGTGATCTTATAGAATCATATAAGATAGTGATGGTGTTGTATCTCAGAATGTTTGATTATTTTGGCCGAGGAAGAATTGCAGATAAATTTATATTAATATGATACTCTTAAGGTAAATTCTGCTCACAAGAGATTACACAACACACTGTACTCCCGGGAATGGGGATTAGATTCAGTTGAACCTACTGGAGAAATGGTGTTTCCTGTACACCACATCAGTTTACGGTGATGGGGATTCATTAGGACATTTCGGTAAACAGTCATACATATTATGTTGGAATAATTTCACTCATTGAATCCGGTGAAGGTGAGGGAGAATAGCTGCCAGCAGCCCACACCTATGAGGGCAATAGTTGGTTTAATTAGCAGCTCAATTGGTCGATTCCTAGGCACAGAGAGTTGGGGAAAGGTCAGGTGTCAAGTCTTTGGCTTCCTAGCTAGTTGGCGCACAGGACAGTCTACGGAAATCTGGACTGGGAGACAGACAGTGAGAGAGTATGCTCAAAAGGTTAGCACTGACTCGTTTCAGAGGTCTATTAATCAGTAAAGTGAAGTTGGCTTGCTTACAGAGATAGTGTAGCATACTTTGTTATTTTCTATGTCCGTGGAATGGTAGATAATATGTAGTATGGCCACAAAGTTTAATTGCTATTAAATAAGCATTGGGTGAGGTCAGAGTTTAATTGCTCTTCAGGCTGCAGATCACTCTGGTTTCTTTGTTTGAAGTGTGATTGGTAAAATAATTTTGATGTTATAGATATTCTGGGCTGAATTTTACCGGCGCTCAGAGGGTGGGTTCGGAGGCAGGTCTGTTGTCAAAATCCAAATGATTGACAGCGGGGCGGTATCCCGCTCTGAACCCGCCTCCTTGTGAGTTTCCCTAGTGCCGGCTCTGCCTGCGCTTTGCAGACACGGCACTAAGTGGCAGGTCATTCAATTGTGCGAGTTAAGAGGGTGTTTAAAGCAATTTAATCACCATTTTACCAGGTACAAAGCATTTTCCCAAGTTTTCCACGAGGTTCCCGTCGCTCGGGAATCACGCCAGGTAAGTATGTCGAGTTCTGAACAACTCTCCATTTCTTTCATTCGGTGACAGCTGCAAAAGTGGTATAAAACCTGCCATTTTACAGCTGGTCACTTTCCAATCTCAGAAGCTACAAGCTTGAGTATTTGGAACAGATTTTTAAACTTTATGCATTTGGGAAGTGTTTGCAGTAAACTCTCTATTCACTGTCACCTCCTTGCAACATCATGGGTCGGATTTTCCGATCTGGAAAAATCTACGCACTTACCTGCTGACTCCGTAGGTCCCGACACTTCCGATCCTGGGCTCTCCTGGTCCGCACGCGCAGAGGCCCAGGTATCCCAGGGGCGCATGCGGTTCGCAAGCGTCCCTGGGATCACGTGGGCCATGGGGAACCAATCAAAGAAGGGAATCCCCCTTCACACTTTTGACAGGTCTCTCCGCATAGATCTGTCAAAAGTGGGAATGGGGATCACTCAAAAAACAGTTAAACACTAAATAAATGTTTTTTTAAATCACGTATTTAAAAGTAGTTAAAATTACATTAAATTAAATATTTTAAACAAAAACTTAATTTTTTGAAAAAAATAATTAAAGTTTTTTACGGGGCTAAAATTAAAAGTATTTTTAAATTATAAATGAGTGGAAAAAAAAATATTTTTTTATTTTTTTAAACTCTTATGCTGATAAAAGCAGGCCTTATGCCTGCTTTTACCAGGCATAAGATTTTTAAAGGTTTTCAGCGGGCGGAGGTTGTACAGAAAGCGGAACTCTCCACCCGCAGAGGCCCTTCTCCAGGGCAGGCGGAGGATCTGTCAATTCTTGACAGATCGGAAGTGCCGGTTTTCAGCACTTGCGCGTCGCATGCCTGAAACCGGCACTTGCGAGGCCCCTACGGGTGCGTACACACCACGTACACACCCGTAGGGATCAGAAAATCCGGCCCCATATCTAACCCTTGATGATAGATTGGTTCTGTCATCTGAACTTCACCTGCCATATGAATCATCAGAATGGGCACGATTTATGCTCTCTCACCTTGGTCCTCCGAATCTGATGACGATCAGCTGCAGCAGCAGCAGAACCAGCCACACCAGCAGCAGCAGCAACAACAAGAGCGCCAACCTTCTCCTCAACCACCTGATGCTGCACAGGGCAGAGGGCATCAGCGCAGGCCTGCACCGCATCGGAGGCCATAGCCCCAAAACAGGGTATGCAGGCAGAGGATGAACTTCCTCAACATGACTGAGCAGCAGTGCCAAATGAGGCTCAGGCTATCATGCCAGGTCGTCACCAACATTTGCGCTTTACTGGAGCAAGACCTGCAGCCAAGAGGAAGGGGTGGACACTCCTTACCAGTGGCTGTCAAAGTCACCCTTGCCCTCAACTTCCTCACCTCAGGCTCCTTCCAGGCATCTGCAGCAGACCTTTGTAACATCTCGCAGTCGGCCACACACAGATGCATCGCACAGATGCCCTCTTTAACAAGTCCGCAAATTATATTCATTTTGCCACTGATGAAGCCACTGCCAATGAACGTGCGCTTGGCTTTGCCGCTCTAGCTGGCTTCCCACGGGTGCAGGGAGTCATCGACTGCACACATGTGGCCATCAGGGCACCCCATCACAACCCAGTAGCATTTGTTAACCGCAAGGGCTTCCACTCCCTCAATGTTCAGCTGGTCTGCAACCATAGGAAGATTATCATCCATGTGTGCGCCAAGTTCCCTGGCAGCTGCCATGACTCGTACATCCTGTGCTATTCCACTTGAAGTGTGACATTCAGGCAATGTGTGTTACACATTTTTACTAGCAAATCTCCTGTGACATTGCTCGTGGTAAATTGGAGGATGCTCTGTTTTATATGGAGAGGAGTGTTATACCACGTGCAACACAATGGGACAATTACCTTCTGCATTATAACCCACATGCACCTATTTCCAGGGTGTAATGCCAAGTTCCCGACTGTCTATACTTGAAGCTCTCTTTCGGTTTGGGTTTGGGTGGGGGGCACAGACATTCCTGAAACAGGCATTAGCACCGAAATAAACTACAAAGGAGCTAAAAGTGATAGCATTTGGACTGACACATCTATTACCTCCTTTACTGATGGTTGCAGGTCATGTGCTGATAGTGCTCATATAAACTGGGAGCTCTGCTTTGCTATGTTGCATTTATATCTGCAATACTTTAAAGAGACATGCACCAACCTGGATTGAAAAGTAGGTAGTGAGGTAAGAAAAAATTAAAAATTTACAATTACAATCGGGCTGCTGTGTGACCAGAGCTTTAATAGAGATGGAGAGTCCTGAGCTCACACCGCTCCCTTAGCACAATGGGTGTACCACTCGGAATCCCATTCTGCTTGGATGAGGAGGAAGAAGAAGCAGAGTGCCTGAATTCCATGGAAGCGAGCCTTCATCGCAGGATAATGGATACTTTCCACCATTATCTTGCCAACTAAATATATCAGCCACAAAGGAATTACCTGGACCTTTTAAGAGGAGCACTGCCTTTGGTGGCTACAATTCACCAGGGATGCAGTGACGGAACTGTGTGCCATATTACAGAAAGACCCTCAGTCCAACTCAGGGCAGGCATGGTGTTGCCAGTGTCAGTGAAGGAAATCTCACCTTGCCTGGAGCTCATTCCGGGGGATATCCAGTGGGGGATATCAGTAGCATCAGTCAGTTTGCAGTGCGTTGCTGTATAAAACAGGTAACTGATGCCTTGTTAGCAACAACAAGCAGAAACATATTACTTTCGCCATGGACAACAAAGAGCAATAGAAGAGAACTATAACTTTTTATAGAATGGTAGGATTTCCTAAAGTCCAGTGTGTCACTGATGTCCCCCATCATGACACCCATCATGATAGCCTTGCATGCTCCTGCAGAAATGAATACCCCATACATGAACCACAGGGGATTTATTATATCAAAGTAAAGCTCATGTGTGGCCATCTGCACCAGATATTGCAGGTCACTGCCTAATTCCCAGGCAGCAGTCATGATGCATTCGTCTTATGACAGTCTACCATAGCACCATATTGGTAGGTACCCAGCAAGTCAAGGGTTGAATCCTGTGAGACCGAGGATACCCACTGCTGCCCTAGCTTATTACCCCTCAGTGCCCTCCCTGCACATCAGCCAAGGACAGATACAATATGGCACCTGCCTCCATCAGATCCATTATCCAGTACACGATAGGCAGTGCTTCCAGTGCTGCAAATCATTTATTACCCAGCACATGGCTTCCCTGAACCTAGTGCCTGTCACCATACTGTTTCCTCTTCCTACCAGTTAGTGTGAGTTGTGCTCAACCAACTAAACTAACGCTTCTCCATGCAATCTTCATGATAGGAGTCTGTGTGGTTGCTGGCCACAGTGTGTCCATGGCTCTTTACCTCTGTATGCACGGCCTTGAGATGTGGCTGCTGTGCTTCCGCAGGGGTGGGGGTAGCCTAGCCTTGTCTGCTTTCTGGCACTGATCAAGTCATTGGAAAGGGTGACTGGTTTGGATGTGTTACCAGTGGGAGAGACAGCAACATCATCGATTGCTGGTCTATGCCTGCCCTCGCTTCCGGGGTCCATACCAGAATACTCATTGAAGCTGGAGCTGTAAGCTTTTGGTGTCATTCATAAGAACCCCACACATATACGAGTTGTGGAATCCTCCACACGAACCATCAGGTGCTGAAAGTTCCTAGGAACATTCCTCAATCACTCCAGCAATCCCTCATACTCCAAAAGTGTCCTTCCTTTAAAACCTGAGTCCTGGAGCTCAAGATCTCTGCCTTGCTCAGCTGTGAATGAAAGCAAGCTCACCCTCCAGCCAGTTTCTTCCTGCTCCACCTGAATGACCTCCTCCTGTGTGTTGCCCTCAAACTGTCTAAATCTCCCAGGGTGGATAAGTCTGTGCAGGGAGCTGGACAAAGTGAGATTAAATGATGGGGTGCCAGGTAAGGTGCTGTGAGAGTCCAAATTTAAGGGTTCCAAGTCAACTTTGTCTGCCTTACCTGCAGACATAGGCAGAGGAGCAGTGTTAAGAGGATGTCATCATAACAACAAGCAGCCTGCACCAGACAGCTGGCATTGAGCTACTGGTCCAAATAAGTTTGTGATACATATCTGTAAAAGAAATATAGCTGCTCAACCACTTGGACTCTAAGATATGTTCTAAGTGCTTAGAGCAGCTATATTTCTGTTATAGATCTTTTAAAGGCTTAAAGGCATGCAGGAGAAAAGGGGATAATATAAATATATAACATTCTGGTTTTGATAAATGATAATTGAATTCCTGAATTTAAACATGTTTATTTATGTAGAACCTTTTAGCGACGCTAAGTCCTGTTGCAGAGATATTCAGTAAAATGTAGATTAATTCAAAATGTTATATTTCATGGTCTTCACAGTAAAAACACAGACGCTAAATGGATGGGACTGTCTGCACATCTGAATTCTCGGTAAGGAGCTGCTGTAATCAGTCTCTCAGAAAACTTTTGAAAAGAAATAAAATTTGCATTATTTTTGCTCACGCTTTGTAATTTGTACCTCGAATCATGATAATGGAAGGAATTGTAAGGCAAAATATTAGTGTTTAAAGCTGTTCTTAAAATTAAAAAAAGCTCGGTTGTAAAAGTCGTATGCTTTTAATTTGTGTAATATGATCAGATAAATGAATGATTTTATATTATATCTTCGATTGTGGTTTCTTGAGGAAATGCTTTTACTGAATATGATAGTCTGCTAATCTGATATTCTAGCTTGCAGCATTGGCCTGGTTTTAATGAAATTATCTATGCGACTGAATAAAAGTAATTGTTTTAACCACACCCAGCTGACACCCTTGCCCTAATTGTGTGTGAGTGTGAGAAAGAAAGAGAAATGTGCCTCTGTCTTAAAACCGAGCTGGTGGAACACAGTCCAGAGTGTCCGTGTGGAAGGCTGAGCACCTGGCATCTTAATAGGAATGTGGATGTCCCTTCACCCCCCACCCCGACATAAACTCATTCCAAGAAAGGGAACTTCTATCGTACTTTTATGCCATCTCTCTTGGTTATTCTGATCAATTATTTGTAACAGTCTATGGTTAGAGTTATAATCAACTTTACAGCATATTTGATGTGGGACAAGGACGGAGAATTACATTTAGGGCTCCAATTCCATCTTTCAACATGGTGCACAGATACCAACAGATAGAATTTAACTTAACCGAAATTTGAAATATGTTCTTACAATGAATTTGGATGGTACCACTTTGCATTAGGGTGAAATTCAACTTTGGCAGGGGCGCAAAGCAGACGGTAGAGAATCGGTTGCCCGTCATACAGTCTGCCCGATTTTCCTTTCCAGGACTTGAGAGCATAAATCCAGGTTCACACACCAGTGCAATGCTGAGCGAGTGCTGTATTGTTGGGGGTGTTGTCTTTCAGATGAAAATTTAAACTGAGGTTCTGTTTGCCTGTTCAGGTGGACATAAAAGATTCCATCCGCTTTTTCAAAGAAGAGTAGGGTATTTGGGTGATACACATCTCTTATATTCCTTTTCTATGTTTGCAGATGAAGTCCACACATAACAAGCAGCCAAGTATAAAGACTAGAGGGGGTTCATCTCATCTAAGACCATTGATTCTTTGCAAGGAAAGTTACTGAGCCAGGAGGCAATAAAGCCAGTGGAGGAGCAGAGGTCATAGGTCACCCCCAAGCTGATAGCTAGTATCATCCTTTGGTTTTCATTCTTTATTCACTGAAACACATTCTTTCCCTAACATATGGTCATGCACTGAAGCACTGCAGCATAACATACTAAATTATCTTGCTATGTAAACTCTGTTTCAAGGGGTGTCTTCTAAAGTAGGTTCTTCTTCTCTAGATGCCCACGAGGAGGAGGTGACAAGCACAAATGCTTGGCGATAATCAAGCACCTCACAGCAGGTTGTGTTACCCACTCTGACACTGGCAAGCACCAGCACAAATACATCCACTCTTTGGGGTCAGTTAGTGAGTTACAGGAAGGGGCAAATAGTGAAGTACAGAGCAGGAACGAGGAGGAGCAGGTGCAGATAGAATTAGAGGGCCCGCACACTGCTGCCTGGACAGCATGCTCGAGGGCTCCTTCAGCTGCTGATCCAGGGGCTTAGAATCTCACAGTGCCTGCCTGCAAATGCAATTTTGTAGTTCACCATCAGGACACTTGAGCGTGTACATAGCAGGTTGCACAGCTTGGAGGCATATATGGAGAAGTCCAGAATACATATATGTGCAGTGCTGAATGACCAGCTGACCAAGCCGCAGATCACCATGGAGAGTGTGGCCATTCCCGTGTCTTCTGCTGCAACGTCTCCTTTGGCCAAAGTTCTAAGCTCAGGAGGAGCTTCCATAACAAATGTTCTGACTGGGGCTGCACAGGCCTTGTGCTCTAATCTACAGCAGTGTGTCGTGTCTGGATTTATTATGTTGGAGAATCAGATAGAGACAGCCATAAATGCAGGGTTTCACCAACCTTACTACAGGTCAGCAATCTGCTCCCACGCAGATCTCACAGCATGCTGAGGAATGGCCCAGCTATAGGAGACTGGCACAGGTGATGGAGATGTCTCCTCGGGCAAAGCCACATCAGGTTCACCATTTGTTTCGCTCAAATTACTCTAGGTGTGACAGAAAGCAAGCAGACTCCGGCAGCCACTGGAGCGATACTCGTGTTGCTTGTAGTTGTTGACCCAACTTAAGGAGCTACAGGATCACCTCCACCTCTAAAGGCAGCCATTGATACATAGCAGCCAACACTTCATATTCTCTTCCCAACAAAGAAACTCTTAGAAAGAGCAAACAGTTAGGAAATAGAAAACATACACTGTACATTGTCACAAAGGGGAAGCAGTAGGGTAAAACACAATGACACACTCTCACACACGCACACACCTGCACCACACACTGTTATGTCGGATAAAATTTGGGTTTACTGCTTTTCAGAGGTGTTGTGAGTGAATGGCTTCTGCAGATATCTTTTCTGGCTCCTGGTTGGATCCTGCGCATGTTCACAGGAAGAGGACCAGGACAGGGGGGAAGCAGCAGCTGATGCTGTATGAGGAGATTGCCCTAGCCCTTCCCTCCCAATAAACTGGCATCAGCTATGCAGTATCCTCCATTTATTATAATCCTTGTAAATGGCAAGAAATAAGTATTGAACGTTTTAGTTCAACTTTATATGGGTAGTGTTTGTTCAGTGGACTCATGAAAAGGTACGAATGCTGCGAGAGGGCAGAAAGATGGAGGGAATGTGCAGTATGTTCTTGGGAGGTACAATGTATGGGTTTGCATAGCAAGAACTAGGTTGGTTCAGTAGTTGGATGTATCCATTACTGGTCGTACCTGAGCATCACTGAGTTATGTAACAATCTCCCTGCTTGTACACTAGCTTGCGCCAAGTCGCCTTTCTCTTCTTCCTCATCCTCTTCCTATAGGCCTGCAGCCCCATGGCTCTTATCATCCTGCTGCATGCATACTCCTTGTTGGACAGCAAAATTGTGGAACATGCAGCAGACAATAATAACAATTGATTGGACTGTAGAGCAGCACCCTACAGAATTGTTGCTTAAGTGTCCTTATGCTGTATTTAATATTAGCTCAGATGGTGGCATGGACCTTGTTGTATTTTTTCCTGCTGCTGTATGGGGGTCTCTAATTGGGGTCATCGGGCATGGCCGCAAAGGGTAGTCCTGGTCTCCCAACAGCCATTCATTCATTCTGCACCTTCAAGTAATGTATGCACTCTGGACTGCCACACAGTGACAGCATCATGAGTACTCCCTAGATAATGGACAAAAGCATCAACTTGGATTTATATAGTGGCTTTAATGTAAAGAAGTGTCGCAAGGCACTTCAGAACAGTTGGAAGAAAATGGGTGCCAAACCAGGAATGGAGAGATTAGGAGGGGCAACCATAAGATTGGTTGAAGAGATGGGATTTAAGGAGGTGTTTAAAAGCGGAGAGGTAGGTGGAGAGCTGGAGAGGTTTTACGTGGGGAGTTCCACAGAGTAGGACTGAGGCAGCTAAAGGCTCTGTCACCAATGGTGGGCAAAGAGAGGAGGGAATGCACATAAGGCTGGAGTCAGAGGAATACAGCATTCGGGAGGGGATCTAGGGCTGGAGAACATTGCAAAGGTAGGGTTGGCCATCGAGGGATTTACAGATGAGGACAGGATTTTGAATTTCACGTGTTATGGGTTGGACTGACAAAATAGGTCAGCAAGGACAGGGTGATGGGAAAGTAGGAATTAGTGTAGGACAGGATACATATAGCAGAGTTTTGGAAGAGTTGAAGTTTATTGAGGATAAAGGATTGGACGCCAACAAGGAGAGATATTAACATAGTTGAGTCTTGAGGTGCCAAAGATATGTATAAGGCTTTCAGTGGAGGTAGGGGTGGAGGCAGGCAATGCCACGGAGGAGAAAATAAGCAACCTTGGTAATGGATAGGAGGTGGGGTTTCAAGCTCAGCTCAGGGTCGAACAGGATGTCAAGATTACAAACTGTATGTGTCCAGCTCGAAAGAGAGAGTGACTGGGGAAGGGCATGGAATCAGTGCCAAGGGAGTGGAGTTTGTGACACAGACCGAAGATGATGTCTTTGCTTTTCCCGGTGTTGAGCTGTAGGACATTTTGACCTATCCAGGACTTGATGTCAAACAAGCAATGTGTTCTATTCCCTGGGAAAGTGATAAAGATGTTTCCGCTGGCAAACATGGCATCAGTCATTTGTTTTATGCAGATGTGACTGCAGACTAACTTATCTGGCAGATGTCCCCTGTGGTGACCTGGAAGATTCCTGTGGCATAGAAGTTTAATGCAGTCATAACCTTGACAGTTATGTGAAGAGCCGTTCCAATTGTTGAGATTGTCTCGAAAGTCATGGTACAACAGATGGCAAAGCTCAGCCACTGCCTCTGCAGTGAAGTGAAGGCGGCAAAGACGGGTCTCCTGTGACATACCCAGGTAAACGTTACATTGTTTTGAAACACAGGTCTTTGGGAATTGCTGGGAGCGAATATACTGCCTGAGGTGTTGTTGAAACTGAGGATTCTATCTCTCCCATGAATTGATGCTCCTTGTCCAATTTATACAGCACTATGGGGCCAGTCAAAATGATTCCCATCATCCTAACTTTGTTAGCTGCAGCATGGTATTGCTGTAGTAATTGCCCACACTTCAGGAAAGTGGGATTGATTTTTACCCCAAGCAAACTTCAGGCAGCCAACAAGAGTGCACCAGCCGACCACCTGATAGTCTCAGTGGGAGACAATACTGAAAACGTATTGCCCAAAACAACTAAGTACTAAAACATCTCTCATGCCCTTGCATATGGTAAATGGAAGGATGTGCTATTTTATAACAATAGGGGTGTTTATGCCCTGTAGCAGTCCGGCACAGCTCAAATTTAAAATTCTCATCCTTCTGTTAAAATCCTTCCATTGCCTCACCCTCCCTATCTCTGTAACCTCCTCTAGTAATACAATCCTCCGAGATTTCTGTACTCCTCCAATTCTGGCCTCTTGTACATCCCCGAATTTCATTGTTCCACCATTGGCGGCCGTGCCTTCAGCTGCCTAGGCCCTAAGTCCTGGAATTCCCTCCCTAAACCTCTCAAACCTCTCTACATCTCTATTCTCCTTTAAGATGCTCCTTAAAACCTACCTATTTCACAAGCTTTTGGTCACCTGTCCTAATATCTTCTTATGTGGCTCGGTGTCAAATTGTGTCTGCTAACGCTCCTGTGAAACGCCTTGGGACGTTTTACTATGTTAATAAATGCAAGTTGTTGTTGTTGGATAACATTACGACCACTGATTTACAGACAAATTCCATTTTTATTAAATGGTAATCTTTAATCTTTACTGGTGCTTTGGCGAATGAATTCCGCGACTGTCCATTATTCTGTGAAAACCATAAGGGGGCAAAATTGGGTCGCACCCCTTTTGGGGTGCTAACTTCGCCTGGGCGCTACTTTTAGCGCCCCGAAAAAATTAGCGCGCCCGCGCCTGAAATTCACTGGTAGCGCCCCAAGAGGGAGGTGGGGCGCTACTGGAAGCGCCCTGCCTCCCTCTTGGGCCGCTGCAAGTGAATTTCGCAGCGCTACATGCCGCAGCACCACGCTGGGCCACCAGGGATCGGAGTGCCAGCAAAAGAGCCCGGCACTCAAGAGGACATCATCGCTGGAGGCGCAGCGCCGCGGGGCGCTAGCGGTTATTGCCCCCCGGGCGCTAGTTGCTTTGCGCCCCGTCAGGGCGCTAACGGGAGGTGCAAATCAACCAAATTTTTCCCCCTAAATGAATAGCTTATTTTATGTATTCTTTTACCTTATATATTTAATTTTCATCCCTTACCAATTTTACAGCTACAAATACATAGCTAGATGGTTGGGAAGGTGTTGCAGCTGGAGTTAGATATCTGGGCCCCAAAATTCCTGAGCCCGGGAAGGTGGTGCAGTGGTGTAGCCGGGCAGGAGCGCTGGAGTTTGGAGCAGAACCCGGTTCCACCAGGTCTGTGTCCCTTTTTTAGGATGTATGAAAATTCCACTGGGGTGTGGGGGCAGGTGGCTCTTGTGTGCTTCTCCATATTATCACATTCTCTAAACCTGCTTCTTCTTTTGTAGCAAAAGTCTGCGCACAAAAGAAGGAAGCACACTGTAACTGGAAGGAGGCCTGCTGTTCACAAGTCCACCCCATTTGAGGAGAAGGTGCTGCAAATACAGGGACGGGAATACCCTGAGCAGGCCAGAGATGGGGAAGTAGGAGGTCAGGTTCCAGTACAAGGTTTGTATCACAAGGATACTTCCCACACAATCAATCCTTGATCCTCCTACAAGCAAAGAAGCACAAGCTAGCAGTTACCTGCATCATCATGCCAGCTGCTTGCTTTGGGCATGTCTCAAATAAGAGGTCCCAATTTTCCTTTACCAACGGTTTACTCTTTCTGTTTCCTGGGTAGGGAAGAAGACATCCCAATGGGTCTCTCCCAAGCATCTGACTTGGCACCACATCATTGCATCTCACTCTCCCAAACACCAGTACAAAGCCATCCACCTGGGGGATTTAGGTAGTCAGTTGGAGGGAAGCACACTGGGAGATGCACAGAGCATATCTGAGCAGGAACAGGTAGAAATGGAAAAAAAGGAACAGAAAGCACCTTACCAGAGAGTGAGATTGCCTCCGTCCACAGCTGGAGAGGCCAGGGATCTAGATTTCCAGGGTTCAGCTTTTAAAAGGAGGATGCTTTCTGAGCACAAGAGGCTGTTCAAGTCATTTGGGGCTGTGCCTAGCAGCTCTGACACATGGCAGATAAAGTGGAAGACTCTGCAATCCACAACTGTGGGGTGCTCAGGCAAGACATAAAGCATGCAGGCAGCATTGGAGCCAGGGACATCTCCAGGACCATTTGCAGCCCAGCCCCGCACAGCAGAACCTCTTATAGTACAAATCTTTGCATTTCTCGTGAGTGTTCAGACTACTGCCAAACAGGCCTTTGACTGAAATTAGACAAGTTATTTGATCAGTTTGACTGAATGAACAGAGCTTTCAATAGGGGCTTCAGTAATGTTATGGTGTCTGGCCACCCTCAGATCAGCAGGCACAGTGACGTTGAGCCTTCCAGAAGGGCTGTCCTGAGGTAGCAATGGGTGATATTGCTGTTTCTCCAGATGACCGCACATCCACACCAATCTGATTACTTCACAGGAGACAGAAAGCAGGCATAGCTTGAAGCAGGCCCTTGACAGAGATCCAAGTGTCTACTCAATCCCAGACGTGTCTTATGGAGGCAGATGGCAACTGCCATACAGGCTCTTGCCACAGAGGTCTCACTGAGAAGCACCAGAATAGGTAGGTGAGTACAGCATTCACCAACTGTTTGGAAGGGAAGTACCATGGTAGCAGGAACTAGGCACAGAGACATACTGCAGTGCTGGGAAATAAATGGCATTTTGTGGAGTGTAAACTGTTAGGTTTCATGAGGCCAAGGTAATGAGAGAAGATGAACTGTGTGTCACTGATTGAAGTAGAGGGTTATTAGTGTTTGCTGATGTTTAACATTTATTGATGGAGAGTGGAGGAAGCTGCAATCAGGACATTCTGAGTTTGTCTGCCAGCTGCTGTAGGGGCCTACGGGCTTTTCTCTTCTGCTCCCTGAGTCTCCTGTTACATAGAAACATAGAAACTAGGAGCAGGAGTAGGCCATTCGGCCCGTCGAGCCTGCTCCACCATTCAATACGATCATGGCTGATCTTCCAAATCCAGTACCCTGTCCCTGCTTTCTCACACAGAATCCCCATCGAGCCTGCACCGACACATATCCCACCCTATCCCCGTAACCCCACGTATTTAATTCCCCCTAACATATCCCTTCCTATCCTATCCCCGTAACCCCACATATTTAATCCCCCCCTAACACTAAGGGTCAATTTATCATAGCCAAATCAACCTAACCCGCACATTTTTGGACTGTGGGAGGAAACCGGAGCACCCGGAGGAAACCCACGCAGACACGGGGAGAATGTGCAAACTCCACACAGACAGTCACCCGAGGCCAGATTCGAACCCGGGTCCCTGGCGCTGTGAGGCACCAGTGCTAACCACTATGCCACCGTGTTGCCCGTGTTAAATGGTATCAGATATCTCTTCTTCAGTCTCCTGCTGCAGCTCCTGCAGATGATGACTTCTTTCATCGTGAGATTGTGAAGAATGTAGCAAACTACATTATTTGGGAGACTTTGGCAGGATGCCCCTGACCTTTCCAGACACTGGAAGTGTTGCTTCAAAATGACTGTAGTATTTTTAATTGTGGTCCTGATGGAGGCATGGGCCTTGTTATATCTTCTCTCGGTTGATAAAAAATAGAACAACTGACTTGCTCCATGATGTATCTTCATCTGGCACCCTCTCGGTCCAGTCACTCCATCAGTCCCTCCCAGCAGCCATTCCAAGGCATAGCTTCCCTCTCTTCCTACCCATGCAGAACAACGACTAGTATTCCAACATTGCTCTCAGCAAGTGCCCACGAGCAATGCCATGGGAAAGCAACTAGTTCTAGAAATATAAAGATTGCATCTGTGTTGATAGTGTGATACGGTTAAAGTTCACTTTTCAAATATATTGACCAAACCACAGTATTAACATGAAAAATATTAAAAATGCATATTTTTATTTTAAAATTTCACAAAGCTAGGAGTATGTACAAAAGTATCTTTTGTTTGTTTTCTTTGCCATGATCTTTCTCTTACAATGTATGTTTACTTGAATTGTCTTCTTTGCCTATCATTTACCACTGATGTTAATGCAGCTCTAAACAGGTTTTACTACCACTGAGACTACAGCTGACATGCTTGACTTATATTACATGACACATAGTAATAACATAAGGATTACTGATTTGGGGCCTAAGAATTATTATTATAATTAAGAATTAAGTAGTTAAAATTAATTTTTATAAGTAATATAAGATGAAATACCAGAAAATGTGTCTTAAAGGACCATGTTTATTACAGTAAATTTAAAACTCATTCAAGTCTATTGCTTTGCACATAATATAAATTTTAAATCATAAGGATATATTATAGAAACCAACCATTTATTACTTTAACCCTTTGACTGGCATAAGCCTATTTACAGGGACAGAATTCCAATTAATTGAGAAGCACTGCTGAAAAACAGCCACTTCTGCTAATTTAGGCATCAGAAATAATCATCTTGGAATTTGATAAATGTGGTGTATATAGCTTGCTAATAAGAATGATGTGTATATACAGAGTCAAAAATCACTCACGTTTCTAACTCTCGAAAAATCATAGCATGCTGTAATGAAAAGTCTTACGAATAAAAATGCAGAGCGCATCAAACAGTTTGAGTATGGTATTTATGCAGTACTTTGCACAATGAATATAATTATATCAAAAGATATGCCACATTAATATTAATAACTTACATTTTCCAACATAGAAACTACAGAGATCAAGAAGTATTTTTTTATTCTAATCAAACACAAAAGGGAAATATTAAACCTCATGAGGAACATTTGATTGATTTTCATTGTGTACGTTCCTGGGCACAAAACCCTATCCTTCAAATATCTGATTAACAAGTAAACTGGTAGATAATTGAAGGACAACCATGTCGCACACAACATTAAGCAAAGTATATTAATCTATATTAATTCAATAGTCTGTGTGTGTGGCTTGACACATGATACATTGTGGGAAGTAACAGAATGCTCCATCACGGTCAGTTGCCATGAAATAGTAAATGAAAATGACTGCACTGTAGACTGCCTGTTTCATTAAAACACACAGTAAAGTTAGCATAATACTAAGGAAATAATATGTTGTTTTTTTCATTTATTGCTGCAGCATTAAACAAGCAATCTGAATATTTTGGAGTTTTAAGTCTGAGGTTAGACAAAATCAAAATAATTCAGATCAACATATTGAGAAGTGACTCCTCTTGTTAAACTAGAGCACTATTTCCATATCATGTAATACTCTGTCTCACATCAGTCTACATCAATACAAATATACTAGTGAACAGGTCTTTATGCCTAATCTTTAAAGTTCCTTTCTGCTTTCATTGTCAGCAAGGATAAAAAAAATAACTGACTGTCTAGGAAGAGCAAACCTTTGCAAGAAAAAGTACAAATCTACTTCTGGATGTTCCTAAGGTGAGTAGATTAGATTCACGTACAGCAAGGAACAAAATTAAAACTGCTGGAGTACAGATTGGCTAAATGGTAACATGCAAATCTGTGAACTCATGTTTGACCTAATTCTGATAGCATTTGGGACAAGGAACTTTTATTTGGGACAAGTGATTTTTCTAGTAACTATACCAAGAACAGGCATCTTGTCTTCATTATGATTCAGTTTGATTGAAGCCATGAGAATGTCATCTGTAGAAAGCAATTTGTCAAGATTCCACAATGTAAAATCAATATGCTGCATTGTTCACTTGATTGCCTGCTAGAGCCAAGAAAAATATTCTTGTGTTTTCTCTTGGAACTTTTACTTTTGGTTGCTCATCTTAAATAAACTAAGGAGAGTCCATAAGAGCATAAGTTGTATAGGTTCCATTGAGGGAGCAGACATCTTGAGGCAAATGCCTATTTTTATTCCATACATCCTCATACTGCATGCGGTGACATTTTTTGTATTTCAAGATTAAATCATGATTGAGAAATTAAACCATTAGTGACAACACTAGAACTTCTCCACAGTCTGCAGAATTTTGTTCTCTTTTAAAGTGAAATTTATATCTAACCTTTATCATTCTAATTACTAACTTGACATGTGGTATAAAGGTGGTTACACGTGTTTTAACACTGAAACAAACTAATAAACAGAATAATTGTGATGAGGATCTGTGGGATACAATCTATATCCCACTTGTGCCATTGACCATAACTCACTTGTGACTTTGTTATCAGATCAGCTACTTGTACGTTATAGATTGTATCCCACAGCTCCATATCATGTTTCTTCTGTTTATGAGTCTGTTACAATGTTATAGTGAACTCCTAACCATCTATTTATCTGCATGTAAATCACTGTAAACAGCATCAATACTTTAAAATGCGCCTTTTGCCGCATTTATACTGCAGCCACCGGTTCTTCTCTGCACTCTCTAAACACTTAAATTAACTCCAGGTAGGTTTTAACATGTCAACACACCCCTAAGCACTTTGGAAACCTAACGCCTGAGTTATACTCCATGAGATATCAAACCCAAGAAGCATGAGATCTCCTCCTTCAAGGCGTCTCACACCAATTCTCTCCAGCCATTTCCTTTTAATACTAATTTGGGGGCAGGTTGCCTGGAAAATTTAATCTATTGTTCTAGCATGCAAGCTGTCTGATTTAAAGTATGTCCATTTCAAATGGACATTCAAGATTGCTAAGTGGTGGTAAGTATATGGAGGTCATGCAAAGGATACAGTAATATAAAATTAAATGCATTTTTTACCATTTCTTAACTGTTTTTTCCCCCCCTTGGTACTTGGGGTCTCATTATATCAGTTGATAATTATTTTTCCAGTAGCACCACTACTGCCGTCAATGGGTTTCCCAGTGGACATGGCCCCATCTGATATTTTTGGAAGAAGAAGTAGATCTACGCCTGGATGCCAAGCAGATCAGGTTGTGCAAGAGATGCTTTGTGCCTACCTGCCAATACCCACATCTGCAATCTGCAAACAGTGGTGAAAATACTACTGCACAGATGATCAGTGCTGGTGCAGGCTTCTGTGACAACAGACCCCTAATGGCATCACTAAGATATGTGAATGCTACACTAATCATAACGTGGACACTTCTTCAGATGCACCCCAATCACAGTATGTCATACTTTCAGTATTACTACACAAAAGATGGCATGCCAGGGGAACCAACACAGTCAGTGTTTCCTGATTGGCTGCCCCCGCCAAGATGCCACCTACGCAGCAATAACCATTGGGGACTGCCTTCTCAGTACCTGAGTCGACAGAGACAGCAATGCTATGCCATGCGATCTGTTGCAATGACAGTTTTAATGTGACACAGCGCTAACACATGCACTGACAGTAACGGTTAATTGTGGTCTGAAACTTAACTTCACCTTCTTGTAAGAATTCTGCAATGCTGACCTATGGAGATCTTACTGTGGAGTAGTACAGAGGGGAACTCTAATTGTAATTATCTGATTCAGCATTATTATTTACAGACTACGGGGAAATAACATCAAAGGTTAGCTCATTAGCATGTTAACCACCCATGGTGTCAGCCATGGCTCAGTGGTAGCACTCTTGCCTCTGTGTTAGAAGATCATGAGTACGAGCCTATTCCAGAGACTTGAACAAAAAATATGGCTGGCACTTCAGTGCAGTACTCAAAAAGGCAAATGGAATGTTGGCCTTTATTTCAAGGGGGTTGGAGCAGGGAAGTCCTGCTACAACTGTACAGGGTATTGGTGAGACCACACCTTGAGTACTGCGTACAGTTTTGGTCTCCTTATTTAAGGAAGGATATACTTGCATTGGAGGCAGTTCAGAGACGATTCACTAGGTTAATTCCAGAGATGAGGGGGTTGACTTATGAGGAAAGGTTGAGCAGGTTGGGCCTATACTCATTGGAATTTAGAAGAATGAGAGGTGATCTTATTGAAACATATAAGATACTGAGGGGGCTCGACAAGGTAGATGCTGAGAGGATGTTTCCCCTCGTGGGGAAATCTAGAACTCGGGGGCATAGTTTCAGAATAAAGGGTCGCCCTTTTAGAACTGAGAGGAGGAGGAATTTCTTCTCTCAGAGGGTCATAAATCTGTGGAATTCTCTGCCATAGAGAGCTGTGGAGGCTGGGTCATTAAATACATTTAAGGTGGAGATAGATAGATTTTTGCAAGATAAGGGAGTGAAGGGTTATGGGGAGCGGGCAGGGAAGTGGCTTTGAGTCCAAGATCAGCCATGATCTTATTGAATGGTGGAGCAGGCTCGAGGGGCCAAGTGGCCTATTCCTGCTCCTATTTCTTATGTTCTTATGTACTGAGGGAGTGCTGCACTGTCGGAGGTGCTGTCTTTCAGATGAGACTTTAAACCAAGGCCCTGTCTGCCCTCTCAGGTGGACATAAAAGATCCCGTGGTACTTTTTGAAGAAGAGCAGGGGAGTTTTCCCATTGTCCTGGCCAATATTTAACCCTCAACTATCATCACTAAAACAGATTATCTGGTCATTTGCCTCATTCCTGTTTGTGGGACCAATTGGCTGCCACATTTCCCTACAACAATGACAACAACAACTTGCATTTATACAGCGTCTTAAATGTCCCGTGGCACTTCACAGGAGTGTTATCAAATAAAATTTTGATACCGAACCACATAAGGAGATATTAGGGCAGGTGACCAAAAGCTTGGTCAAAGAGGTAGGTTTTAAGGGGCGTCTTAAAGGAGGGAAGAGAGGGGGAGAGGTTTAGGGAGGGAATTTCAGAGGTTAGGGCCGACACAGCTAATGACACGGCTGCCAATGGTAGAGCAAAGGAAATCGGGGATGTGCAAGAGGCCAAAATTGAAGGAACGCAGTGATTTTAGAGGGTTGTAGGGCTGGAGGAAGTTATAGAGATAGGGAGGTACATTATAACACTGACTGCGCTTCAGAAGTAGTTAATTGGTTGTGAAGCGCTTTCGGACATCCTGAGGTTATGAACGGCGCAATATAAATGCAATTTTTTTCTTTTTTTATTATCTCTGTTTTTTAACTTGTATTGATACACTTTGCTTTAAAAACCCAAAGTTTAAAAGTGACTTTCTGTGGAAAAATAGATCAAAAAATCCTGTAATATGATGCCCACCAATAGTCATTCTGACAGTAACTACTCCAAAAGAGGAAAATCAGGGCTTTTACATCCTTACTTGTCGATATGTAATTATCAAAGTCTCATGTACAGTCCTCCTTCCTTTAACAACTTGTCAAGTTTCAATAAGTCAACACAATATAAACAAGATAGCCTCCTTCTTGCTTTCTATGATAGACATTTTTTTAGAAAAGGTTGTTACATTAACACATTTTGAATGTTAAAATATTTTCACATTTTTCATCTTCTTTAGGAATGTATCTGAAAATAGAGCAATGTGCTTTATGCCCAATTTACAATAGTTAAAAATACTCATTTAGATAACTGTTACAAACAGCAGTTAGTACCTTTCAGTCACAAACACATTACCTTTGCATGGGATGATTACTAAAATAATTCCATCTGTAACTGCTGTTAATAACCACTTAGTTACTACCAATGATTACCCCCTTTCCGAAGTGATTATTTACGAGTTCAAATAAAGGTCATCGGTGATAGTCATGTCACAATAAAAGAGATCTGTGATTGCCTAATGAGAAGCTAAATAATGATCCAATTGATTAGATGAAACAGAAATGATAAAAACTGTAACTGGTGCATTTGTAACTTATATGATGAGCTTGCAATCCAGTTTCATACTTGTCACAGCCTTGTAGTACAATTGCATGCCAGTCATTATACTTATTAAAAAAATCCATTTTACTGCTCCCTGATTAAACTATTTATGCCATGAAACTGCGACCACTGATGGTGTAACACTGCTATGAGCACAATGTGGCTGATAAAGCACTCCTGTGCTCCAATATAATATTTTCATGCAAAAATACTCAAAAAGAGCACATAGCACCATAATGCAGTATTCGTGCTGGCTCCATGTTTTTTTCCTTCTGTGTCCATTTGGAATAGGAGCAATGGAAGTTCCATGGGCATGAGAATTCTTCAAGTGGTAAAAGTTTTGTATTGTTTTCGGTATATGTTATTACAATATTGCTGCTATTACAGAATCTTGCACTGTATTTTTGATACTTCAATTTTTCATATTTATTTCAGAAATTTTTGGAGGGTATTTTTTTTTAAACTAATGTAAGTTTGTTTTTAAAGTGTCTCAAATAAAGTACTTCATGGGTTAGGTGACACAAGATGAAAGAAGGATGCCAGAGATCAACAGACCGCAGACCATATGTGCAGACCTTGACATGTTTACCTGTCAATGGCTGAGGCCAACTGTTGATACTTCCTGTGGGTCAGAGGGTTGCCAATTGTAGAGCTTTATCATCTGCAGCCAACGCACCTGCAGGCAAATTACAAAATATGGATACCTTTCCCTCAAATGTTATGCCTGTGGCTTATTTCTGGGTAGCAGTGCAATATCAGCTAATCTGCTGCTCACAGATCATTGGTCAGCATGGCCTGTACTTCCATCTCCTTTCCCACTGAATAGCATGACACAGGCCAATATCTCTGTGTCAGTGCAGCAATACCACTGCTGCATTTCTCAGAGTTCAAGAGGTCAATGATGTCTGCCCCATGCCCAACCAGAAGCCAGTCCTCCGTGTCAGTAAGTGACTGTATTTGTGTTATAATGGTTTAACGTGTGAATCCTTTGAAAGATGTGAGTGTAGCAAGGTTTTCCATTGTAACTTCATGTTTGAATCGCTCCAATCAGGTTTTCACTCCTGCGCCAGCACTGAAATGGCAATAATCAAATATCCTCTGTGATTGTGTCCATGGTGCACGATTCCCCCCCATCCTCCTTGACCTTTCTGTAGTCTATGACACAGTTGTTCACACCATCCTCCTACAACATCTCTCCTCTGTTGCCCAGCTCAGTAGGACTGCCTTTGCTTTATTCCACTCCTCCCTATCTAATTGTAACCAGAGCATCTCCAGCAATGGCTTCTCTTCTAATCCCCGCACCTCCACCTCCAAAGTCCTCCAAGGATCTAACCAAGGATCCTTCTCTTCCTCCATCTACATGCTGCCCCTTAGCGACATCATCTGAAGGCACGGGGCCAGCTTCCACATGTATGCTGGCGACAGCCAGCTCTACCTCTCCACCATTTGTCTCGACCGCTCGAAACTATTGTCTTTGGCTTCTGTCATAAGCTCTGTACCCTTGCCATCATTTCTATCTCTCTCCCCGACCACTGTCTGAAGTTGAACCAGACTATTTGTGACCTTGGTGTCCTATCCAACCCCGAGATGAGCTTCTGACCCCATATCCTCTCCATTACAAAGACCACCTACTTTGACCTCTGCTTCATCTTCTTCAGCCCCTGCCTCTGCTCATCTGCTGCTGAAACCGTCATATATGTCTTTGTTACCTCCAGACTGGACTATTCCAATGTCTCCCATCCTCCACTCTCCACAAACATCAGCTCATCCAAAAATCCTATTCCACACCAAGTGCTTCTCACCTATCACTCCTGTCCTTGCTGACCTACATTGGCCCCCAGTCTCTCAATGCCTTCAATTTAAAATTCTCTTACTTGTATTTAAATCCCTTAATGGCTTTTCCCCTCGCTATCTCTGTAACCTTCTCCAGCCCATTAACCCTCGCCACCCTGCCCCCCGCCCTCCCCCTCACCCCCAATGACTTTGTGTTCCTCTTGGCGGTTGTGCATCCCCCCTTCGCCTTCAGCCATGTAGGCCCAATGCACTGAAATTCCCTCCCTAAACCTCGCCACCTACCTTTCCTGCTTTAAGACCCGCCTTAAAACCCACCTCTTTGACCAACTTTTGACCACCCCTCCTAATATCGCCTTTGGCTCGGCTCACTGTCCATTTTTGTCTGATTATGCTTCTAAACACCTTGTGACATTTTGCTATGTTAAAGGTGCTATATAACTATAACTTCTTATTGTTGTTATAACTTGCAGCGCAAATATCTATGTGGGTAAGCATGAGATGCAATGAAACAGCTGTAAGATTGTATGAGGGCCTGGCATGGGAAAGCACTACATGTGTGCCAAGTGGAAAGGCGACTTGTACTTGTACTTGTACTGTTAATCTTGTACATGGTACTATTAGGTAAGCTTACCTTGCCAGGTTCCTTATAGTATGCCACCTCCTACATCAGTTGCTGGGTCCTGCAGATACTATAGACAACATTCAGCCTGCCTCCCACCATCTGCCAAGTGTAGTGTATTGCTACCTTGCAGGGAGGATGCACTTAACTCATGCAGTAGCACGCCCACTTCACCAGCCATCAAACAGGCAATCAGGATCCATACCAGACCACCACTTACCCACAGACATCATTTATGCCTTGATATTGGGTTGCTTTTGGCATCTCTTTTTTTGGCCCTCCTCGCACTTCTTTTCCCCCTGCCCCCACTGCCCCATGCAGCCTTTGAATAGACTGATGCATATAAAAAGATATTAAAAGACTTTTTTTTTAATTCAAAATTTCCTTCATGAAGCTATTTTAACTTTAAATCGCTACATCCTTTTAATTTTGGCTGCTGGGTTGTGTCCTGTAATGCTGCTTGCTCCATCATGTGCCCCCATTTAAATTAGCTGACCTTGCATTATACTTTGAGACCAGCTATTTGCCCTGCAGGCACAAATGGTGCTCAGAGTACAGCGATCATGGCGCTGTGCAGCCAGGATTCCATAATTGAACTCTATACTTAAGAAACAATAGTGTTGTGTCACACACCTGACACCCATTCGCCACTGCTCTTACATGAAATAACACAGAGTAACGTGAATGGATCAGCTTCTTTTCTGCAGCAAGGCCACTAGGTGTCAGCTTGGTTCAGTGGTAGCATTCTTACCTCTGAATCAGAAGATTGTGCGCTCAAGCTCCACCCCATGACTTGAGCAGTAATCTAGACTGATGCCTCACTGCAACTCCGAGGGTGAGGTGTCCTGTTAGAGGTGCCATATTATCTGCTGAGAGTTAAGACTGAGGATGGTGCAGCCAATCCAGCCACGGTAGTTGTTGAACACCCTGACATGCCTTCTTTCATGTAGCACCACGAAAAGCACTAGATGTAAAAGAACCCTCGCACTTTTTCGAAGAAGTGCAGGGAGTTCTCCTGGAGGTATCCTGGCCAACATTCATCCCTCAACCAAGGATCCTTCTCTTCCTCCATCTACATGCTGCCCCTTAGCGACATCATCTGAAGGCACGGGGCCAGCTTCCACATGTATGCTGGCGACAGCCAGCTCTACCTCTCCACCATTTGTCTCGACCGCTCGAAACTATTGTCTTTGGCTTCTGTCATAAGCTCTGTACCCTTGCCATCATTTCTATCTCTCTCCCCGACCACTGTCTGAAGTTGAACCAGACTATTTGTGACCTTGGTGTCCTATCCAACCCCGAGATGAGCTTCTGACCCCATATCCTCTCCATTACAAAGACCACCTACTTTGACCTCTGCTTCATCTTCTTCAGCCCCTGCCTCTGCTCATCTGCTGCTGAAACCGTCATATATGTCTTTGTTACCTCCAGACTGGACTATTCCAATGTCTCCCATCCTCCACTCTCCACAAACATCAGCTCATCCAAAAATCCTATTCCACACCAAGTGCTTCTCACCTATCACTCCTGTCCTTGCTGACCTACATTGGCCCCCAGTCTCTCAATGCCTTCAATTTAAAATTCTCTTACTTGTATTTAAATCCCTTAATGGCTTTTCCCCTCGCTATCTCTGTAACCTTCTCCAGCCCATTAACCCTCGCCACCCTGCCCCCCGCCCTCCCCTCACCCCCAATGACTTTGTGTTCCTCTTGGCGGTTGTGCATCCCCCCTTCGCCTTCAGCCATGTAGGCCCAATGCACTGAAATTCCCTCCCTAAACCTCGCCACCTACCTTTCCTGCTTTAAGACCCGCCTTAAAACCCACCTCTTTGACCAACTTTTGACCACCCCTCCTAATATCGCCTTTGGCTCGGCTCACTGTCCATTTTTGTCTGATTATGCTTCTAAACACCTTGTGACATTTTGCTATGTTAAAGGTGCTATATAACTATAACTTCTTATTGTTGTTATAACTTGCAGCGCAAATATCTATGTGGGTAAGCATGAGATGCAATGAAACAGCTGTAAGATTGTATGAGGGCCTGGCATGGGAAAGCACTACATGTGTGCCAAGTGGAAAGGCGACTTGTACTTGTACTTGTACTGTTAATCTTGTACATGGTACTATTAGGTAAGCTTACCTTGCCAGGTTCCTTATAGTATGCCACCTCCTACATCAGTTGCTGGGTCCTGCAGATACTATAGACAACATTCAGCCTGCCTCCCACCATCTGCCAAGTGTAGTGTATTGCTACCTTGCAGGGAGGATGCACTTAACTCATGCAGTAGCACGCCCACTTCACCAGCCATCAAACAGGCAATCAGGATCCATACCAGACCACCACTTACCCACAGACATCATTTATGCCTTGATATTGGGTTGCTTTTGGCATCTCTCTTTTTTTGGCCCTCCTCGCACTTCTTTTCCCCCTGCCCCCACTGCCCCCATGCAGCCTTTGAATAGACTGATGCATATAAAAAGATATTAAAAGACTTTTTTTTTAATTCAAAATTTCCTTCATGAAGCTATTTTAACTTTAAATCGCTACATCCTTTTAATTTTGGCTGCTGGGTTGTGTCCTGTAATGCTGCTTGCTCCATCATGTGCCCCCATTTAAATTAGCTGACCTTGCATTATACTTTGAGACCAGCTATTTGCCCTGCAGGCACAAATGGTGCTCAGAGTACAGCGATCATGGCGCTGTGCAGCCAGGATTCCATAATTGAACTCTATACTTAAGAAACAATAGTGTTGTGTCACACACCTGACACCCATTCGCCACTGCTCTTACATGAAATAACACAGAGTAACGTGAATGGATCAGCTTCTTTTCTGCAGCAAGGCCACTAGGTGTCAGCTTGGTTCAGTGGTAGCATTCTTACCTCTGAATCAGAAGATTGTGCGCTCAAGCTCCACCCCATGACTTGAGCAGTAATCTAGACTGATGCCTCACTGCAACTCCGAGGGTGAGGTGTCCTGTTAGAGGTGCCATATTATCTGCTGAGAGTTAAGACTGAGGATGGTGCAGCCAATCCAGCCACGGTAGTTGTTGAACACCCTGACATGCCTTCTTTCATGTAGCACCACGAAAAGCACTAGATGTAAAAGAACCCTCGCACTTTTTCGAAGAAGTGCAGGGAGTTCTCCTGGAGGTATCCTGGCCAACATTCATCCCTCAACCAGCATCACCAAAACATATCAACTGGTCATGGTGACTTGGCTGTGTGCAAAAATGGCTGCCACACTTGCCTGCAAAACAAGAGTGACTACACTTTAAAATGTAATTCATTGGCCGTGAAGTGCTTTGGTGTGTCTTGAAGATGTGAAAAGCATTATATAAGTGGAAGTTCTTTCCTCCTACATTGCTCTGATTTCTAGATTTTGTATCCATTATCCCTCATAAACTGTCTTACAAGGGATGTAATAGACCAGAGAAAGGGGTGAAAACCTGTTATTTGCTCACCTCTGGTGGCATCTAAAACAGGAAAAGGAAGCTTCTGGGTGTTTTATTAAAATATAAAAATAAGGGCTGGTTGCACTTTGTCCTGCATGCTATTTTCCAATGTTTGGATTCGCAGGATGCCAGGTGCAATCATACCCACATATCATGGCAGTCAGGTTGCTGGGGGTCAGCTGTAGGCGGAACTTCATTTATAGAGCATAGTACGAAGAATCAGCCAGCTGTTTTAAGGATCGTTTTTTTCTGTTGCCACTTAGGCTTTCCCAAGCTTCTGTGCCAATTGATCTCTTGGTTTTTTTTCTCCCCTCTACAGCTCCATTTCCCACTGAGAAAACCTATGGTTTTTGGAGATGGAAGACCATTAGAGGGTAACCAGACAGGTCCAGCTGTACCAGATTCTGTGGTCACCTCCGTATCACCATCTTCAGAGAGAGGTGACATACTCTGTTTTGGCAAAGGATTAGTGCATGCAGAGGTTCCAGCTCTCAAGGTGGGTTGTGGCAGCAGGCCAGGTGGCACAAATATCATATGTGAAGGCCCGACTAGCCATAATGTTGGATGATTTGTCGGAAGCACCACAATCACAATCGTGCTTTCAGAAGACCTGCCCGGGTGATTAACCACCAGCATAGTCTGATTGGCTGCACCCAGCAAGATGCAGACATTGTTGCACCTACCTGACAATCCACATTATCCTCAAGTAAGTTTTGGTCAGTAGACAGTCAGATGCAGAGCATTGCTATCTGCTGTGACAACCCCTGCAGCTAACACAGCCAGCAACAGTAACTGTCAGCTGCAGTCCTCCACCTCCTTCCAATTCTGACCTGTAGTGATGACACCATGCATTGGTGAATACGATCACCTTCTGTATAACCAGCTCATGCAGCACCACCTCCACTTCAGCAGCCATCAAACAGGGGCCAGGTGCTGGGCTGCTCTTTCAGTTGCCAGCAGACTCATGCCTGCACGTTAGATTTCTTTTCCATTTTTGCCTGTCACTTCTTAGCCCTCCGCCCCCTTTCAACCTTGGTAAAGTCTCTTGATGGATTGAGATAACCTGTGGGCCTTTTGAATTGTTGTTTTCCCCATTGTGGTGCTTCTGTTCAACTGTCCCAATCACTTTAAATTTCATCTACATGTAATTTTCTGCACCCATCATTAGTGTGCTTCCCTGCACATGCCCAAATTCATACCTGGAGCTCTTAATAATTATGCAAATAGGATGGCCCATGATAATTGAGTGATATTAGCACAGCATTATTCTGGCGAGATTTTCACCAGTTCTTAGCCATTTAAAACTGACTTACACCAGTACACAAAACGCGTCCATACATTCACTCTCCTTGTTCTAGTCATCCACGTTTCATGGCAGTATTACACAAAATGGCATTGTTAAAATCTCATCATTTACTCCTTAAGGAAGTACATCTTTCACGCTAGTTAATTCCTGCTTTACCTTTTATATTTTACTCTTTAATACTACCTTAGATGAAAATTCGAAAAGCTGAATAACTCACACTGTATAAATAGTACACTCAGTTTCCAAAAGTGATCTATGATACAATCACAACACAATGTTTACAAATATTGTAAAGCACCAATGGGAGTTATGTGTCCTCCATATACAGAGAATAACAAGTTGCAGGGAATGAGGAAATTCATCCAGTCGTGCAGTTTATGTTATAAAACACATGAGAAGAGTGAAATACTGGTTTGAAATCACTCCCACATATCTTTTCTCTGGAAATAAAATGTATCGTGGAACTCATGAGGGTACTTTCATTATTTTGTCAATGCGCGTTTAATAGCACATGTGGACAGTCATTGTTCTGTACTGTACTTATCACATGATGATGCCCAACACTTGGAAATTGTGATGGTATCACTTGAAATTTATCAAGCCATAATCCACAGTTGGAAAATGAACAGTTAATATACATTATAGTTAAGAAAATCCAAGAATAAAACGTACTGTATTAAAAGAGTTGTAAGGATTTCGTTAAGGAAATATCTTAAATATGCTTCAAACCCATACAATAATATGACAGCCCACTGAAATTACTCAGAAAAACAAATATATGCAATTGTACTGGAATCTCAGATGGTGTGGTTGTATCAGAATGTTGGAATGGAACTAGTCCTCATTCTAATCATCAGCCAGGTGTTTCATGTGAACACTCAAGTATTCAGCTCTGCTGCTGCAACATGACTGCTGGAGAAGTCCGTGGATGAGTAATACAACAACGGTTCACTCCAGCATAGTATAAACAGAATAGAGTAGAGTTGGTGGAATGTGGCTTTTTCAAAATTAAGGAACTGGACCTGCATACCAATGTTGTGGAAACATCACTCAGATGTTCTGCCATTCAGTTCTATTGTTGAAAAAAATGTCATATCACACCAGAAAGACTTGCATTTATCTAGCACCTTTCGCAACCTCAGGGCGCCCCAAAGTGCTTTACTGTCAATTAAGTACTTTTGAAGTGTAGTCACTGTTGTAATACAACAGCTTGCATTTATATAGCGCCTTTAACGTAGTGAAAGCGACAGCCAATTTGCACACAGCAACGTTCCCACAAACAGCAATGTGATAATGACAAGATCATCTGTTTTAGTGATGTTGGTTGAGGGATAAATATTGGCCAGGAGACCAGGGAGAGCTCCCCTGCTCTTCTTCGAAATACTGCTTTGGGATCTTTTACGTCCACCTGAGAGTGCAGTCGGGGTCTTGGTTTAACGTCTCATCTGAAAAATGGCACCTCCGACAGGTCAGCACTCTCTTAGTACAGCCTAGATTTTGTGATCAAGTCCGTGGAGTGGAACATGAACTGACACCCTTCTGACTCAGAGGTGAGAGTGCTATCACTGAGCCACAGTTGATGCATGGTTAAAAAAAGTGTCATATAATGCCAAATTCGTTAAGTATTATTTCTTCTCAATTATCTCTTAAGTCAGGATGTCCAAACTGTGATCTGTGGCCCATAGGCAACTGCTGAGCTCTGGGATTCTGACTCTCGAAGCTCAGGCAACTCAATCCTATTTGCCTTTACATATCTGTCTTAGGCACAGTTACTAATAGTCATAAATCCATGGCAAAAATCCTTGGTCTCACTCAGAAAGGCTACAAGGACTATTCACCGGGGAAATAAAAATATCAGATTCCTGCGATATAGGTGCAATTCTGATTGTGGTTAAGGCTCATTGTTTGAACAGCGTACAAAGAGTTTTACCTCTTGAATCTAACCTTTAATATGCCTGCTCTGAGAGTGCCTGATAATAATATTGGAGGCTAAAATTGAAATCCTAACCCTCCTTGCAAAAAATCCATTTACCTTTCTATCTTGAGTATCTATTCTTATAAAATCAGAATCATTTAATATCAGTTATTGTATTATTACTCCCCCACCCACCAAGTTTTCTCTCCATTTTTTTCCTTCGTTTCCTGAATGTATTGACTCATTGCTGGGAAACTGTTCAACAGGCACCGCTAGCACTCCAGTACATTGCTCAAGTTGCCATTCTTCATGTCGGAGCATAGATAGCGCTAGCACCAGTTGGCTACTTGGTCATGTGAGCATTGAAGCCAAGTCCAATCTGGTTCTCACCTGATGTTCACTTGTGCATTTTACAGCATTGGTTTTAATTATTTTATATTTGTACGCGATTAAAATGGCTGCCTGTTGGCCATTAACTACCGTCTATATTGTGCCAGTTAATAAAGAGGTAGATTTTGGCCCAGAGCTGAGGGTCTGGCCAGTGGAATGCATTGGCCGGCTGTCCAGTAGTCCTGCTGGTCGACCCAGTCCATTTTCAGGACTGGGCCTTATTTGCATCGGGCTGTGGTCAGAAACCAAGTGGCCCAAGGCAGCTTGCTGACTCCGGGCCACCTGATATTGCAGTGGCCTGGCCGGCCTCCAAGCCAGAGGAAGGTAGGTTTCTGGGTGGGGCCCCAATCTGCAAGGACTGGGGGTGGGGAGCCGGAATGGCAGTGGCCCAGGCTGGGTTTGTGGAGTCTAGTGGCGCACTCCTGCAACTTCCCGACCCCACAAAAATGAAGTGAAACTCACCTTCAGGATCCTCTTTGGCCGGATTTCCACCTGATGCTGATCGGAGCGTGCATGGTACACACTCTGCCCAGGTCCGTCCAAAAAATGGCAATCGGGGTCCTATGTACATCATAGGACCCCGCTTAACATTTTAAACAGGGCTTCCGCCTAACCCGGGACTTCTCTGGACACCCAGCGATGGGCCCGGGGAAACATTGCCAAGGCCACGATGATGGTAATGGTGTGGTAGGTCATTGCCCATTCGTTTTGGGGTGCTACCACTCCGTTTCCACTGAGTGGGAGGCCTGAAAAATTCACCCCCACATTTTAGCTGTTAGCTGCCTAATTTGGCTTGCGTCAACTTTCAAACTTTTATTTATTAAACTAATAATGCTTATCAAATATTATTTTGAAAATGTCAATACACCCAGTGGCATAGCACGGCCATATTACAGCAAATGATAAAATGTAGGTTCATGCCTGCTAATCCTCACAGTGGCTGCGATTTTGCCATCGGAGGCGGGATCACGGCGGGAGAGGTCATTGGCAGGTCCCGGTCCCGCTCCCGGCTCCAGCCGCTCTGTGAAAAGGATTAACAGGAAGCGGGTCTGATGATGTCATTTGATGGTGTCATCAGCCGGTTTCCTTAAAGGGGCCATGTCCAAATTGATCTTGCCAGTTCTGCTGTCAGAATTCTACAGCATTGACGTGCTGCAAACACTGACAACCACTGCACAAAGGTGCAGGGCTGCACCCAGGCTCTCCCATGACTCCCTCCATATGCTTATGGAGGGTGTCACAGCACGCAGGGAGGTTCTCTTCCCTTCCCATGGGCGGAAGAGACCTCCCCAGGAGATCAACACAACCTGGTTGCACATTGCACAGGAGGGCAGAAGCAGGGATGCCGTCAGGAGGACCAGGCTGCAGTGGCGCAAGCCTTTCAATGATCTGAGCAGATCACGAAACGTTACTGCCAAGCCACACTCAACCTCATCCTGCTGTGCCACTCATCACATCCCTACCCTACTCCTGCACAACTTTACTCACACCAACTTACCTTGCACCTCCACCCATCCCTCTCTATCTACATTATCACTTCCCCATCTCACTAGCCACCCCTCACACTCACCCTCAACCTACTGCAAGCATACGAACTAACAACATACAAGGGTAGGCATCTGGGTGGTTTAGCCAATGTTCATGTGAAGTTTCTGCTAATGTGTTGTCAAACATTGAAATCTATATTTTCAAGACTTTACCTTATTGTACAGATCTGTGCTCACCTTTGGAAGTGTCTTAGTGAGTTCCAGTGAATGTTGAGACATAACTTCTCCCCCCCCGCAATTGTGATGAGTGTGAAAGGAATGGCTTGAACATTGTTGGGATGCTTTATGGTGCTGGTGTGGGATGGTGTCAACCTGGCGCATCATGTGGCAGCCAGGGTGTACAGTGTCAAGTGAAGTAAATCTAGCCATCGTAATGCCATCGCTGGCCTCCCAGGCAGCAATGTTGTCGGGTGCTGATGCCCTGTGTCCTCTGCAGCATCAGGTGATTGCGGAGAAAGTTGGGGATGTTGGTGTGCCTGGTGATGTTGGTGCTGGGGCTGATCGTGGAGGGATTCAGAGGACCAAGGTGAGATTTTTTCAAGGGCACCGATGTTGCTGGAATAGATGGCAGCTGAAGTTGAGATGACAGAAACGATCTGTCAATGATGAGAGAGCTTGCTCCAGGGAGGTGACAGTGGATAGAGAATTTACTCCAAACACTTCCAAACTACATAAAGCTCAAAAGTGTCTTCCAACTCCTGAAGGCTCAAGCTTCTGACATTGGAAAGTGACCAGCTGTGAAATGGTAGCTTTCATACCATTTTTGTAGCTGTCACCTATTCACAGCAATCGGGAGACATAGAGAATCTGACGTGATCTCTGAATGACATGAACCCCGTTAAAAAAGTAGGAAAATAGAAATAGGCTGGTAAAATAGTAGTTAGCAAGCATTTAACTATCTTAAATACCTACCCACCGCTTGGTGTCGGGTCTGTTCTGAAATCGCAAACCCGACACTTTGGAAACTTACATGGAGGCGGGTTCGGAGCGGGTTCCCAACCTGCTGTCAATCATTTTGATTTTGACAGCGGACCCGCCTCCAAACCCACACTCTGAATGCCGGCAAAATTCAGCCCAGTGGATCTCAGCCATTGATGCAAGATTCTTTTGCAAATAAAAGGGAGAAAACCTGGAGGATGAGTCAACTCATGCTATTCTTGTGAGCCTCCTATCAATCAGGTACAGAGGTTCATTGTTAGATTTGGAACAGGTTGTCTATAATCTTCTCAAGCAGTTAACAGTGCATGACATATTGTGCAGTAGACCTAATAAGTAGACAAAATAAAAAGAATTACAAATTGGAAAAATTATTTATTTTATTTTGCAAAAGTAAACTGAACAGATAAAATAATCTAGTGTTCAAATCAAGATAGAAATACGGTATACAAAGGGTTAACAGGATAGCCTCTTACGACACATAATCAATGTTTGACCTCAGGTTAGTTAAGGGGCAATGCAATGTAGGGGGTGGGGAGGGAATTGGTATGGTCCAGTATCTAATAATATACTAGCAGTCGCTGTAGCAAATCTTGTAAAACTGTCTAATCTGATCTTGCCATGTGGTAATTTTCCAGATAAATGGACAGTCGGTTACACAGTTCCAGTGTTCAAGGTCAATGATCCATATAATACAGACAATTACTGAGGTTTTTCATCGCCAGCTCTTTGGGGAAACTTTTTCATCAAGTACTGAGCAACAGAAAAAACTTCCTTTACAAAGGCAACTATAAATTAAAGGAAATCAAAGTGGCTACTAACATATTGTTAGCAAGCACTAAATAAACAAAAAACACAAAAGAAAAATAATTATACCAAGTATACATATGTATGAATAAACATTTTTATGTTTCAATTTCCTCAAAACATTTCAACAATATTGAACAACAGCTTGTTTTATTAATTACTAGGGCTTGGAATCAATAGCAAGTTCTATAATGCAATTAAAAACATAACAAAAGTCACCCTACGGTAAGATTTTAAAACGAGTCACTGTAACATGTCCTGAAGATTGATGCCTTACAATGCACAAAGTCACACATTATTTAAATGTGCTATCAATTATTGATAGACTTTATAAACTAATAAAACCACAAGTGTTAGGAACTTTTAATTGAAATTACTTCCTGTATACAAGTAAATGAGTCCACATTACCCACAATAAAGCATGGATATGTTCTTTGGAATGTCAGCATTGGTCTAATTTAATGAATAATGTCTACTGACTTAGTGTGTAATTATCACTGTTTGCCATGAAGCTTTTGCTTTCAGAAACTACCGAACAACAAGTGCTGTGCAAAAATAATTTCATCAAATTAAAGTTACATTTTTCACTCTAGGTATGCCATGGAGGCACTAATTATACTGGAGAACTGTTAAGATGTATATGTAATGCTGCACCACTGGCTGTCATACTTATCCCCTTAGTATTGTAAACTTGTAGGAAATAAAATTGGCCACAGATTCTATGCAGTGACAGGTTGGGAAAGAATATAATTGGCAGTAAACATCCAGACTTTTTATGATTAAAATCAATATAAAAGCTTCCAAATATATATTTTTAAATCAGGCTTAAACTCCAAATGTGTAGGTTAAAATAGATACAGGTAATCATACAATTGTAAATAATGTATACAAATTTGCATATAGTTTTCAGTAATTTAACCAGAATTTCATTGTGATGATAATCTAATTTGAAAAGTATGAGGACTAAGTGTTTTTGTTTCCTTCCCATGGCTGTCAATTAAAGCAGAAGCAATATCATACTCGTGCTAGACTTATAAAACACGACTGACAAAACCCGATTGTATTAGCATTTTCATTTGCGTTAATTTTTTTCAAGTGATTTTGCTATATTTTTACATAAAAATCTATTTTATCTATGAATTTCTAAATTGCTATTTTTTGAGGCCTGAAAGGATTCACTATTAAACGGTTGTTGCTCTGTGTGTATTGTTGTGTTTGCTATAATTAAAAAAAATTCTAAATAAAAGATTCACTGGAAAACATACCTTAGTGCAGGCAATGCAAATGCAATATTTTGTCATTAATGTTGGAGTAATTTCTAGCACAGTTCAATAAAGAATAAATTCTAAAATCTATGTAAAGCAATGCTGTCGTATTGGTTCGAGCAGCAGCTGCTGTCATCAACTTCAAGTAACGGCAGCAACATGTCTTTGTCGATGTCAGTAAGCAACTCCAGATATGTTGATTGCAGGGATGGAGCCCAGAGATGGCAAAGATAGTGAATGACAGAGTCAGAAGATGTACAAGGATAGAGTTGGGAGATTGTATAGAGAGAGCTTTTCAATGGAGAAAATGGGGAGAGATAAACAC
Source organism: Squalus acanthias (assembly GCA_030390025.1). Lineage (NCBI taxonomy): Eukaryota > Metazoa > Chordata > Chondrichthyes > Squaliformes > Squalidae > Squalus > Squalus acanthias. Next base: position 28,000,108 of record CM059438.1, on the reverse strand, counting down.
ATACAAAGGCAGGTAAATTGTGATAATTAAAAAGGAAGCAAAGAAGTACAGAAGTGAAATATCAAGGGAATGAAAAGACAGATAAATATGACAGAGAGTCAGGTAACCAGAAGTGGGGAAAGAAAGAAAAGTGATGCAATTAACAAAGAAAAAAAGTTACAAATAGATTTTAAAAAATAAGGGAAAGTTAGGAGGTGGAAATATACAGGCAAAAATGAAAAAGAGAAAGAAAGCAAAGTCCAGTAACCTACTACAACATACAGACCAGAAAGGTCCCAGTCTTGATCTGTGGTCCATAGTAAATTGGCTAATCTCAGTCAGGGCAATGGCCAGGGCAATATAATTGGCCTTCATGCTCCTATCTAGGTAGGGGGAAATTGACCCAGCGTTCTACTTCTAAATGTTACATGGTGACCCCTGCTGGAATGTACACAGATGAGGTCATGTCCAGCTACGATGCCCTCCATACTTGAATAGATTGTTGATGCTCAACGGAGCCGAATATCCACAGGGGAATCATTCTGGGATATATCCACTGCTGACCCCGATGGGCTTTGTGGGGTCATGGGGAGGTTTCCTAGTGTGCACTTGTGGCCACCCATGCCACTAGGGGCATATCTTAGGTGCCTACTTAGATCCAGAGGCCATGTGCTGTGGTATACTGTGCCGGGTTCGGGGGTGGGGGTTGTTGAGACCTTCCCTCTAGAAAGGATAAAATAGTATCCCCTTGGCCACGTTATAAGGGGGCTAGTTTTTTTTTTAAATGTGCATACTTTAAATCTTTGGGGTCCAAGTCATGATCCCTGCCCTGACCCATGGCTGGGACCTATAACTGTCATTCAGCAGCCTGCTACACCTGGTCTCCTCATGCCACAAATGATGCACTGAGATGCCAGGGATGTGGGAACTCCTGGTGTTGCAAGCTTCCAACCCTTAAAGGCCCCCATAGAATCCCTGATGTAAGATCAGAACCCAGCGTATCCAGATTCCGGTCTAATTTGCGGTCCATGCGGCCACGCTGGAGTTACAGCAGAAGTGAGCCGAAAAGGGCTGCGAATTATCAGCACCACATTCTAAGCTCACACAAGAAAGGCCTCATAAACAAGGTAATGGTCTGCCTGCACGAATCAGAGCCTGTGAGACGGGAGGGGAGAAAATTCGAGAAAAAGACTACTGATCCAAAAAGGGGAAATGGTAAGAAAAAAAAAATGTTTTGCCTTAAAAGGCTTTTTCTGTCATTACTGAGAGCAAGAAATAGAAAGGGAATAGGATCCACGGAGGCAGGGCTCACCACAGACTGGTGCTACTTCAGCCTGTTAATAAACATATATGTGACCTTAAACAACAAAATGATTTTCACTGAGTTACCTTGCACTGTAATGTTGAGTTTTATGTTGCTCTGAGCTTAATAGTTCCCAAGCCAAGGATTTGAATCTCAGGAGTTACTGCACAAAAATTGTAGATGTTGTATCTTACTACGTTTGACTTGCACAGATATTATGCCAAGTTCATTGTATAGCAGATTTTGAGACTAGGTATCTAGGTGTCACTTTATGTTTCAGCAATGGGAATTTTAACAGGTTGAAACTAAATTCCAGTAGATGGCAGTCTCACAGAATTTAAGTGATGTGCCTTTATTATGCATGTGATATTTCATGATTTTATCAATTACAGTAAATCTGTAGGTAATTTATCAATTAAAAACTAGTTAAGTTTAAACTTTTGAAACCAATTTACTCCATCTGTCAGGTAGCCGTGAGAAGTTCATTTTTCCCAGTTGCACCTCGTCTATACAGCAACATATTTATGGTCTTTTATCACCAAGTATTAAAATAAAGTGAAAATACTAGAAGATATTGCTTTGAATTCTTGTTATGTAGTGTATTTATTTCAGTTGATCTTTCAGTATTTTTCTTCACCTGCTGAACATGTTTTAAATTATTAAATGCTAAAATACAAAAGCCCTCCCCACCCAGCAAAACTCAATATTCCTTACAATGTTTCAAGTACTTGACAGAAATGTTAAAATCTAGAGCTGAAAATTGTGCTGTTTATTTAGTTGCTAGGTAAGCAGCATTTCTCAGGAGTCCTAGCAGTTGAGGAAATAAAAGTGAGAACCCTTTCATTCACATAACAGCTATGGGAATAAGACAATTCACTTGGTCATTTGCCCAACAGCTTTGTGCATAAGATGTAATGGTCCCCTTATTGACCCAACACCTGCTGAGTGAATAGTCACTCCCCTTAAAATACTGAAATTTTCACTTGTTCTTTCCAGAGAGAAAAAATGGCCCGCGTGAATAAATTCAGTTTTTTCCAACTAACTCATTCAAATGTGTGATCTTTATCAGATGTGAAATGCAGCACATATGGGCCAGTATAAAAGAAGGCTTCTGCAGGTTTAACCAACTTTAGGGAAGACAGTAGATGAAATACAGGAAAAATCTTAGCCACACACTGAATGAGATACAACAGTTTGCTGAAAAAGATGTTTGAGTCACTGCTGCTTAGTGACAAAATAAATTTAAATATTATAAATTATTTGTGAAATAGTTATTTACCTGTAAGTATAATCAGTTATATCAGTGTATTAATAAAAATTATATTAAAATTATAGGGATTGAATACTGACTTAGATACATTTTAAACCATCATTTTCATTAGTTTAATAGAGGAAACTAATTGGCATTGGGGAATGTTTTGCAATATGACGATGAAGGACAAATATGTGCTTCCATAGATGCTCAAAATTGTTATACTATGACAATTATGATATAAAGTTGGCATAAAAGGTAGAGGTATTCAGAACTTCAATATCATAAAAAGATAACATTTTAAAAATAATAATCTTTTTTTCTATTTTACTGCTTTTTAAGTAAATTGAAAATAAAGCAAAATAATTCAACGATTCAATTCTCCATTGTCTTTTTACATGTGCTCGGCTGTCCTGAAAAAAGTATGGTGAGGGTTAGTAGAAATGTCAGGTGCTCTTGGCATTATTAAGACAAAGTGGTTTTAACACCACCCTTGATAAAGTGCTTCTCTGCCAAAGGTGGCTTTCCCATTCTTAGCATGTTAATCTGAGGCCCATCAAACCACAGCTAGAGTTTTATATTGTGGCGTAATGTCATGCCCAAAACATCTGAAATTAATTTACCATTTTCTTTTTTAAAAAAAGGATAAAGTCAGTAATTTAATGGGTGACACATATGTTCCTGGTTTAATATTAACATTAATATTTTGATTTATTTGATGGTTATGCAAAGCGGTTTCCACTTTGTAGTGAGAAAAGTGCCAGTCAGGGAAAAATAAAACAGAAAAACTGTAAATACCGGAAATCCGCAATTAAAGCAAAACGTGCTGGAAATACACAGCCGGTCAGTCAACATCTGTAAAGTGAAAAGGCAGGTTATGATGTTTGGATGTGAACTCTCTGCAGACCGAAGGCTCTGGAAAGGTAAAGGGGGAGAAATTGGTCCCCGTTGTGTACGTTTTTTGGCGGTGAAAATTTAACATCGGTTGGGGGGACAATTTCCAGTCATGATCCAGCGTGCCCGATCTCCCCCGGAAGTGCGCCAGCTGCAAAATCGGAAGCCGGTGAGTTTCAAGTGTCCAGGGCGCCCGCCTGAAACAAGAGTTAGGCCAGTTGAATATGCTAATCAGGATCCTAAGGCCTGTTTCAGGAAATTGGTCATCGTCTAGTTGGAGGATGTGCCCCGCTCAGTTTTTCCGGATCTACAGTGGCTCCTCCTGACTCCACAACAATACTGCGGGCCGCTGCTGGCCCAGGCTCGCTCCACTCCTGTTAGCTTCGCCACCCACCACTCCCCCGCCTCCCACCCCAGAACATACATGTGTCGAAGCCGCACATATTTCACAAGACCCCTCATCGGTTTTATGGAAATGAAGCCCAAGGCTCAATTTTGAGCGAGCCTCAGGCCGATGTCTTCAGGCTCGTGTTCCAGTTCCTGGCAATCAACAAATTTCTTGATCAAACAGACAAGGTGGGAGAAATAGAGAGCAAAGGGGGACGTATCAACAGATACACCAAACACAGAGGGGGAGTTAATGTGTTAAATAACCTGCAAACTGCTAAATTAAAAACAGTTATGTGTTATAAAAGATCAATAAAGGGGGAAATGTTTTAAAAAGACAAGCTGTAGATGGAGGGGAAATGAAATGAAGACAGAAAATGAAACCTGATGCCAGGTAACACGGTGGCATAGTGGTTAGCACTGGTGCCTCACAGCGCCAGAGACCCGGGTTCGAATCTGACCTCGGGTGACTGTCTGTGTGGAGTTTGCACATTCTCCCCGTGCCTGCGTGGGTTTCCTCCGGGTGCTCCGGTTTCCTCCCACAGTCCAAAAATGTGTGGGTTAGGTTGATTTGGCTATGATAAATTGACCCTTAGTGTTAGGGGGGATTAAATATGTGGGGTTATGGGAATAGGATGGGATATGTTAGGGGGAATTAAATACGTGGGGTTACGGGGGTAGGGTGGGATATGTGTACTGTGGGGATTAAAGCAGGGACAGGGTACTGGATTTGGATGATCAGCCATGATCGTATTGAATGGCGGAGCAGGCTCGACGGGCCGAATGGCCTACTCCTGCTCCTAGATTCTATGTTTCTATGTTTCTAGGTAGTAGATAACTCCAATGCAGCGTCACAGAAGGTTTCAAAAAGTGCTTAGTTGGTCCATTTTGAAAAGGTGCATGCTCCTGCCTGTGCTCTCAAAGCATTGAGAATTTACCAGTTGGGAAGTGGAGCTCTGTGCATAGGCGTAAGCAAGCATGTGCACAGTTCTCTCCTGGCACCAACAGTGTCGTTTGCAGCTATGAATTGTACTCATCGGCTATTGGTCCCAGGCTAGTAGTGCAGCATTACCACAGACTTAATGTGAAGATAGCTATGTACTCTGATGTTCTCCCTGCCCCAGAACTTATTTAGCAAATGAGTGCTACATATCTTGGTAGTTTCAGTTAACTACAAAGTGGAAAATATTTATCAGTAATAACATACTACTTTATATGAATACTAATGAAATGATTGTTATTGGTGTAACTGACATATGTTTGCATATTTCCCATAGAGGATTCAGACTGGAGAAACAAAGCACAACATACTGTAATTCAGCTCATAAACACTGGATACAGCTTTATTACTGTATTTAGCCTCCATTATAAAAACTGCATTATTAGATTAAAACTGCAATTAAAACCATTATTTCAATCTTTCAAGGAATGCACTAGCATTACTGCACCGAAATTGAAATTAGAAGATTAATTTAGTTTATTCGGTAAATTATAAAATGTTGTATGGTTATGTATATTTCTCTAGCATTAAATTAAACGTTAGCATTTTCAGAAATGTACATACAACTATTGTACTTGCATTACAGAAAAATGGCTTCAATCAGTACACAGAAAAGACTACACAACTTTCAAATTCAATAAAGTTAGATTAATTTATTTGTCCAATAAAACAGAATATGGCATACAAAATTATTTTAAGGTAATTTCATGGACAATACGGCTGAGGTTACATCATTTGTTATTAAAATGGCATTAAAAGGCTAGAAATCTTTTAGAGACAAAAGATTAGATACTGTTCTTAAAATATACACTTTTGTATTTATCAGACTATATTAGCAGTATAGTATTACTTTACTTACATTATGATGTTTTTGCAGAAATGTGGCTCTGAAAGCTCTGATTTAATCAATGTTACCTGTTGGAGCACATGCTCATTATTACTATTAGATACCATACATTAATGCTCACTTTTGGCCAATCATGTTCCTTTACAATAATCTATTTTCAAAGGTCTTGTAACATTCACAGTGCATTGAATTTCTCTGTAATCTACTGCAAACATTTTTTCTGATAAAGTTACAATAATGGCATATGGAGTATTACACCATTCTGCAAACGTCGCCCAGCACTGCACTGAGACACTGACATGCTCCAGTCAAGGCAGAAGTACACTGCAACTTTACAAAAGCTGTAAAAACGTTTTAACTGCAATATGCCTCGTGCAGTATATATTTTAACTTAAAGGTGATACAAGAACGTCCTTAGGTCAAATGTAAGTTCCTTGCTTTAGATGTTGTCCATACTCTAGAACTTTGACATCTTAGCCAAACAGATTTAGAGCATGAAATTGAGAGAAGACACTCAACAACATCATGTATTAAAACTTATTTTTTAGAAATCACTCAAACAAAAGACATGATCCAGAAAATAAAAAATATCACATACAATTATTTCGGATTAACAATAATTTAATGACTTTATTGTGTGACCTCTCTGGGAAACAAACAGTGCTATTTAAAAACGTTCTTGAGTGCTGAATTCCATCACTGAATCCAAGGTCTGAGTTCCCATGGAAACGGAAGACACTGCTGGAGAATGAATGTCCCAGGCCTCTCAGACTGTTGAATGTCTTCTAACATCATAAAATCAGCTTCCTAATTAGCCATGAGTGGCATAATGATCTAGAAACATAACATGTACCAAAGTGTGAGCTAAAGAGTATTGCTGTATCTCAAAGTTCAGATGATGTTTATGGTCTACTTGAACTTTCCCCTTAATGGTTTATAACATCGTCTGAACACCTTGATTAGCTGGCAGTCTTGTAACTCACTCAAAAGCTACCCTTTACATGTAATTATATTGTTAAATGTCCGTGGGCCCTTAACATTGATGCTGAGATTGCTGACACTTGAGTAAAGCTCTCATTTTCTCAACACATTACTGCACATACTAAATATACGTTTACATTCCTTAAAAGTTTATTCAATTTATGTTTATTTTACTAAACTGAATAGGAAAAAAAGTACAATTTACAGATAACCAACCCTAAAATGGCAAATACTTACATTATCTTTGCAATATTGTGTCTTATACTGCAGCAAACGTCAACAAAAAACATTCGTTAAATGCCAATCTTGAACATTTCGGTTCTTCGAAAAGTTCAACAATTTGAATAAAAATGAGCGAATGAAAATGATGGTGAGCAGGGGATGGAGTTCTTTGACGCAATATTATTACAGTGAGGGTATGACAAAGGTTGAGAAAAATGGATGCAAATTTTGTGTGGGCGCATTTTTGCAGTCACTGAGTGTCATCTGTTGCATGTCTTTAAGTGTTGTTGCAATATTTGTTCCACACCCTGCCGGCTTCACTTGAATGACAGACATATGTGAGTGCTGGTGAAGTTTTGTGAGGCTGCTTGTTCCTGTCCCTGGTGGAATGGCTGCCACATTTGAACTGAACTCCAGGGTCACCTGGTACGTGGCCTTTCACACCGTGACCCGCTTTCCAATAGTTCACTGAGCAGGGGAATTCAACATTGTTGGGAGAAGACAGTTACTTCAGGAAGTCGCGCACAGCCTCAGTCAACATTCCCTCAGATTCTGACACTTTTACACTTAAATGTTTAACCTTCAACACTTGTGAAGTTGACATAACATTTTCATTTTTTTCTAAGGGGGGGGGGGAGAGGCTGACCCCCTTCCTTTTAAAGGGGCCTCTGCCCTTTTTGGACAAAAAAATACCTGCGACTTAAGGTTCTGTAGAAACCCCACTTGTCTAAGGCTCCATGTTAAGAGTTGCCCACCCTTTCTCTGAACAGTTTTACATGCCAAAGACAAAGAAATGTCGCGCAATCCCTGTCCCACACGTCCCGCCTCCTCGGGCAAAAGGCACTGCGCTTGCGCCTGAGCGGGCTTTGCACTGGCCACGCGACTCCAATTTGAGTTGCAGACAGAAATTGCAAAGATTCTCCCTGTAAGTCACTAAAATAGCCCAGGATCACGCTTTCACCGCACATAAATAAACACAACATGACGGCTAAATAGTTCCGACTTTGGCTTTAAAGGAAAATCTGTCTAGTGTCTAATTGTCCATGAAAGGTAAGCGATGTTCTAGATTTCACACTACCTTGACATGCCATAACAGTCTCAGTTATAGGTTATAGTCAGACACGCTCTCTTTATTTTGGGTTTTAATGTCCCTTTTGCTGTTATTTGTTATAATTCACAGATAGTTCGTAAATATATTACAAACAAGCCACATTATCTCTATATATAAAATGTTTGGAATATGTTCTTTAAAGTAAACATTTGGGTTTACATGCTTCCATATAATGGATGTATATATATATATGGATATATATATATAATTGTATAATATTAAAATGTAGTAAGTAACATATTTTCAACTTTTTCTTCGAAACTTGTATTCTTAATTATGTTCTATTTAATAACTATTTTGCCACATAAGTATTTGGGTTGCGTTTACTTTTCATGCATGCTATGCAGATCAAACTCGACTCAAAATCCTTTGCATCCCTTCATTATTTGCATGGTGTGATAAACGGCAAAAACACCATTAAAAGTTCAAAACAAATCGATTTTATTTGATCTTTTTTCATCGAAATAAATGTGTATTCTCTAAATGAAGACATTCGGTCACTCGGGTTTAAGATTGAAACTATATTCTCCATCATATACTGTAGACATCAACATAAAAGGTGGAGTGTTTAAAGTATTGTTATAATAGCCACGAATCAATTCTAAAAGAAAACAACCACAAATTGATCGATCTGTCAGGAATATTGTTGATTTATTCAGGGTGGTCATTTCCTTGATAGTGCATTTAATGTGCAGTAGGTGAAGTTGAGTTCATCGAGCTCAAATCCAGATTGATGTTAAAAATAAAAAAACGAAAAACTCCAGCATCAGCCATCTGGGATACAGGTATGTCAACCCAGAAGTCACTTCTGAGGTTAAGTCATTAACTTTGTAGTGTTCTATCTTGCTATTAATCAATAATCAGAAAGTGGCCACTTTTAATCCATTTGGTTATGTAGTACGAGGTGCACGCATTTGAAATATATTTTAATTTATGGGTGCGATTTTTTTTGTCTTACAAATGTTTACCCGTGAAACAAAACTGGCGCTCGCAAAGGAACTATTGAGCAACGTTGTATTTTACCAAAATCTGTTCCTTAAAAGATTAACAAAGTGTAAAATATGTATGACATTTTCAAAATGAAAGGTATTGTTTAAGTTTCAAGCTCTTAAGTTGTTGTCCAGGTTATACGCCAAGGTTCCTTTAGGTGGCGCACTGTCACCGTAATACGAGGGTTACAATTTTTGATCGCTATCCAAAAGCGTTCGTAACAATCTTTGATTGCAAGAAGTTAGCACATCTCATTATCCATTGATACCATCTGCGTTAGAACACTAGTTCTAAATACAAGAAAAACGTGTTCCTGTCAAAAGCAAAAAAAATCGCTGTTAAAATGCAGATTAAATATATTTACCATTCATGTTTCAATCGTGCAATTTCCTACAGCAAATATTGTTGCCCCTTTTCAAATTAATTTGACTAAACCAATGTATTTGAATCAAACTTTGTTCTGAGTTATAATCATCCCTTGCAAATTATTTGCACGCAAACACATCCCAGTATCTGATATTGTATTAAACTTTATCCCTGTTTCCTTGAAGTAAATTAACCTGCTGAATAATTTAGATGTAGTTCAAGGGTGATACCTTTTTGGCAGATTCAAGTGTGCGGGAGCATCTCTGGTAGTTTAACAAATTACTGACAGTTAGAGCAGTATTACATGTCTGACAACAAATGTGGAAATCTCGTTGACTAATCTTAACAGTGCGGAAGCCCGCAGTGTCTTATTTTATTTCCACTCCTTGTTTTATTGGGACAAACTGCATATTAATTGACTGGAAGCAATCTATGTTCTTGCATTGCCCCCCAGCTACGCTTTCGGCAGCCACAACCGCCCAGCTTTCTTTCTTCATTACGATCTGTTGAATAAATGCAAATTGCGGCGTGGCATTACAAAAAGTAAATTGGCAACAGCTTTCCAATCAATAGTTCTATTAGTATGAAAATATACCAAATTTTAATGTAAATTGTTTCTCCTATGTACTGCTATACTGCATCTATACTGCATGAGATACACGGTGAGAATAGGCAGTCTGTTAAGATGATCGTTTTAGATAAGACTTTATCTTCGAATATTGTGTTAATGCAAACGATGCTTTCTGAAAGTATGAGTGTGAACAGCAGTACACTGAAAGTTTTACTGTTGGTAATCTAGTATATTCTGTTCATTCTTTGCTAAATTAGAATTTTAAAGGGCGATGTTTGAAAATTACACATATAATACGTTTTGGGTGTTTCGAAAATTGCAGATTTGAATCCGTGTTTTTTGCAATTGGAATACAAGAGTCAGCACCCAGCAGTTTTGTACATTTTCCCTCCGTGTATTGAATTGAAGCTCCACTCCATCAGCGAATATCTCACCCTAGGTACGACATCTGGATTGAACATATTAAATATGACATCAACGTCCCACCGCTTACAAAAAAAAATCAGAATTAATTAAAACGAAGTGTGTTTCATTAAAGCCTATTACAATATTTTAAATAATGCGATCGATCCTTGTCCGCACAAATTCCACCTCTGTTCTTTTCCTGGGATCGGGGAGTGAGGATTTACGCGATGCAGTAAACTTCCTGAAGCTGGGAGGGAAAAAAAGTTGGGACTCTCTGAGTGTGATATATTGCTGAACCTTGCGGTTGTATGATTTTTACAAATTAGATTTTATCCAGACTAACCGGTTCATTAATACTCTCAATGTGGCCTTTTTTGCCCCCAAAAAGTTCCATTATCGGAATAGATTTGAAATTTGTGCACTTCAGTGTTCAAGTTTGAGATATTTACCGATCTTTCCCGAGTGTACTTATTTTTTTTTATATAGGTGTAAAAGGGGGGTGCGATTGTTTGAACCCTCTTGTAATCCAAGTAAATGCCAACATATTGTTAAGGTACCAGATCAGAAAGCGGGGTAAAAGCAGCTCCCTCCGCTCTGAGACGGTGCCCGGCACACAAGAAACCTTTGGTACTCTCTGTCTTGCAAAAAGCCCCAGTGCCATCCCTTTTGCGATCTACCCCACTCTTCTATCAACAGTCTGGTTTATAAAAAGTGGCTGCATGTCATTTACCTCGCAAACGAAAAGTGGGAAAAGTTGCATTGTTGTAAACAATCAGTGTTCCACGCGTCTCTGAGCCACTGCCATGCACAGACTGAGACACCCGCCACAGCGTGTTAAATGATGAAACCCCACAACATGTGTAAAGAAACTTTGAGAATTGCGGTTAATTCGTGACTCCCTGTCAACAAAAAGTTGCCGATCTGGATATGAATTCATGTGCGCTGGAAATGTGGAAAAGCCCTAAAGGTCGCAGGCAATCAAAGACACCCATTTTAAAACAGGAATGCGATGGAGTGCGCGCAGAGGTGTCTCGGTTCTGAGTGATACTGGGGGGAAAGTTGGTCAAGAAATCTTGGTGTGATCAGCGGGCTTCTTTCCGCAGTCGCGATGTTGGTGAGCTGTTGAAGGAGTTCAGATTGATCCCAAAGCCGAGTCTCTGAGCCTCCCGAGGCGGCGCTATTTGTCAAATGTGCACCTTACAGGTTGCAATGTGAAAACAGGGATTAAGGCTTTCCGCGAAATCTCTGCGAGGCGCTGACTAGAATGCATTTTCCTGAAGGGAAAAAAAAACCCAAAACATTTTCAACATTTCAGCTAACCGTGGGTTTGATTGATTAAACCGAAAGAAATCACACAATCCGTGGCAATATAATAGAGGGGGGGAACTCATTTATGAATTGCGTTATTTTCATAAAAGTTCTGTCATAAAATCTATTTTGTAGCCAAACTAAAAAAAAATGCAGAACATTTTTAATCGATCAGTTAATTTGTTTTTGTGGCCTTTAATGTAGATGTTGTGTTAGAGTAACCTGGAATGGCTACTATCGTACCAATGTTTTAATAAAAAAACACGGGTTAGTTATTTGTTTATTTTGTGTAAGTCGGAAAATAAATTGCGGTCAATTAAAAGTGCATGAGTGGCTCTAGAAACTCAATAGACAATTAGTGTGATACGCGGTGTAAGTATGTTGCATACTGCGGAAATGACCCCAATACTCGACTTGCTACGCTTCCCTTACCGTTATCACCTCACACTATAGCAGACTAGTTTATATTGTAGCCCTTTGTGTAATCTTTCACCGCAAGTTTTAGCCGCACTACAATTTGTTGCTTTTATTTGAAAACTGCCTTGATTTATGCGCTAAATTGCCGTGAGCGCGGGCAAGCTGTTGTATAGTTTATTTAGGTATTCTCTTTTTTTAAAAAAAAACCAAAGTCACAAAGGTATATTTTGTTTCTCTTACATGGAACTAGTAAACACCAACAATTAGCTCAGTTTGTCATTATTCAGAAGACATCTACTTTTTGGAAGGGGTGGGGGGGGGTGGGGGGTGGAATCCAAAACCACTACACTTTAGCTAAGCTGAACAAAGGCAGTCGACTGCCCATAGAAAAAAGAGCGTTTGTAAAACGGGGGTGAGGGTTAAAGCAAAAGGCAAAGCTGGAGATTTGGTGAAAAGCAGTGTCTTTGGTTAGCGATTGTGATTTTTTTTTTCTCTGTGTGCTCTGGTATGACGGCGAGGAGAGGACAGCTGGCGCGGGGGACATGGGGCTGGGCAATGGCCATCTGACTGACTTTAGCTTGACATCTGGGAGACCAGTGGTGTGTGGCACGCGAATCGCTTGATGTCGCTATTTATATGCAAATTCTGTGTATCATTCAGCCCTCACCGTAAATTTACAAAAAGGAACACTTCACATAATAAGGAGGATCGTTACTTCGGGAGGTCTTTGACTGGACCATGCAAATCTGATTCAATCCCGCAAGCTTCTGGCTCCCTTTCTTTGTCCAACAGCGGTTGCTAGCTCACTCCCCAAACTAAGAATCCAGATAATTCCCTCAGTATTTCACAACACCACTGCCTCGACTTCCCAATATGATTTTTAACCAGATAATTCAAACAATATTTGACAACAAACAGCCCATAAAACTGTCTGCCTCATTGTGCTGCCCCCATTGTTGTAAATTATTTAAATGTGTTCCACGGGTTCACTTTTTGAACCGAGTAGATCGTTCGACAATCTCGCTTCATTCATTTAGGATGTAGATGTTTGCAAAGAGGAGAGCGTGTGTGTAATTGTTGAGGTTTAAAGGTAATGTGGGGAACATTCGCGCGGGTGTACCATTAAAATTCTTCTCCCTAAGCACAAAGGGTACCTAGAAAAATTGAAAACGCCTTCAAAACACGGGGAACTCATTTGTTTGAACGCAAAAGTCACTTTATATTGAAGTGATGAAGTTTGAGGCGCTTTTATGCAACCCTTCCCCTACAAGAAATGGCAGCAGTAAATTGTTGTGTCAATACGGAGTCGTCACATTTTCCCTCGATTAAATTTGGGTTGTTACAAACAGTTTGTCAAAATGGTAAATTTGGGGTGGATGATAAAGGCTGTATTTTTCACGCTATCGTCTGGAGCACTCGTCGCCCAGACCAGATGAGAATAGAAAATGAGCGAAATATATTCAGCCCAAACCCTGTTGTGAGGAACAGCTGATTCCCCTATTCTGGCCAGATGGCTTCTGAACACAGATTTGCATTAATTTTCGCCTAATATCTTCAAAAAAAAATAGTGGTGCAGCTGCATTTGTTGTCAAATACGTTTTAAAACTCTTTGGCTGCAGAACGAATGTAGCCTCTGTGACGGTTTTGCGGAACTTTTCAGGTTATGTTTTACAGTCAACGGTATCAGCTTTAAAAGGATTTGGCTAAAACCCTATAATTTGGTAATCAGATTTAAATCGCCTCGGCGTGTGTAATCTGGTCTAAGAACACTGTAAGTGACTTGGAGCAAAACACGTCTAACAGATTTAAGGGAAAGCCCTCTTAAATATATATATACAATTATATAAATGATTTATATAAATGTGTTCACTCTGACTAGTTAGTGCTAAAATGACCCATTTTTGTTTACCTTGCTACACTTATTAAATACTCATGCAAATTTACTATAACGATGTTTTGCATATATGTATAAACCAGTGATTCGCAGAATTAAAATGCGCCTAAATTGTTTACAGGTTTCAAATATTCCATTTTAAAAATAGCATCAAGATTTACTTAGCTGTAACTTATATTTAATTTTCGGTTAAAAATGTAATAAATGTGTTACTAATACAGATGTTCCTTGTCGATATGACACTGTTTCCTACAAATCAGAATTCCTTTTATTTATTATGCATAATGTTTCCTGCACATTTTGATTTTAAAATACAGTATTAGGATTCTGTAGATCTATATGGCATCTTAATATGTGATGATTGCTTCTGAAGACTAATCTTATTACTTTCAATCGCCATAAAATATGATTTTATTATACTTACGTATTTAATTAGACGCCAGCAATGTAATGGATTTTGAAATCGGAATAGCAACAGCTTTGATAATTCACTTATCTGTCGCAATAGTCATTAACCCCCCAACACCAGAAAATAGATTGCTCTAACACAGCTCTTTCTCACCCTCAGCGGAGTATTGAAATTCAAGTGTTATGGTGTCCCCTGATAACAGAATTCGGACTTCGATTTTCACCGATTAATTAAAATATTAGCGTACGTACGGTGCCAATTGTCAAAAAAAGGATGGAAGTGCTAATACGAACGAAGAGAAAGAGCTGATCATTGAGTAAGTGACTATCCCTGATTCTCTCTCTCTCTCTCTCTCCAGCCTGGGCTCTTACCTTTAGTAAAAAAAAAGCACAGGGCAGCCTCCGTCCCCAGGGTCCCCTCCTCTGGGCACCAGCTAATACCTCTGAAAGACTAGTTTTAGTCAACAAAAATCTAGTTAGAAATACATGTGGATCTTCAGGAATTCCTAGTGATCGCATGTGTTCAAAGCATCTAACTTCAAATCTTCTGCTGGCTGTGTTGATACACAGCCCGTAACGCAGCCCTTATATTGTTTCTAATAAATGTACCTTATAATTTGGGTACTGATTCAGTGGCCCTTCCCAGATCTTTTAACCTTAATTGATAACACGACCACATGGATAGGAGAAAGAACGCAATATAATAGTATTTAAACTCCAAGCTGTATAAAGATGGCATATTGTTTGACAAGGACGTATCGTTTTAAATAAATATTAAAGACCCCCTCCCCTTTTGTGAAACAGACTTGTGATTCATTTCTCAGGTAGGTTCTATACAGAATTTTATTACTATTCTGACATTTGTTCTACACTGCCTAGCTGAAAATTGTGTTTTAAGGCAAGAGAGCGTTTAGCACACACTATTTTATAACTTTTAATACAAACTTCAGTCGCAAGTTTTCGCTGCACGTATTGATCTGACAGCTTTCTCCACTAGTTTGTGTTTAAGGTAACAATTTTGCCCCTTTAATTTCTGTTTGAAGACAAACAATTCACGTTCGTTGTATATTTTTTTCCTAAAGGATTCATTATGCTAATAATAATGTCTGTATTTGATTTTATTGGTTGTCAATTTGGGTACAAGAAGAAGAGGAAAAAATATACAGGGAGCAAAAGAAAAGAGGGCAGCTCACCAAGCTCAGGTTGTAGCTGTCAATCGCAAGGCTGGCAGCGATCCGATTGGGTATGCTAATAAGACCTCCATACATGGCCGCTGTCTCCTCCCCTAAACGTCAGAATCTGTCAGCGCTGGTCCCGGGGGTTTAGAGTTTTGGCTCCCGGGAAAGGATCCATTCCTAGGGGAAAGAGGGCTGAGTTTGTATGTTTCCATCCATTCTGTGAGACGCTAAAGGCCCTAATCAACCTCTCCTGTGTCCAGGAACACCTCTATGGTAATCATTTTTCGTTTATTTGTCTCTTGGAGCAGGAGAACCTTGTCAGAAGTGGTCGATTCAGCAGTGTCCTAAGCAGAATACCTTTGATGCTGTAGCAGGATGACACCACACTGAGAGAACAACATCAACAAACAACATTTTTTTTTACTCTTAAACCAAATTTCCCGCTAGTTGTACTTTTCTCCACAACGGATCACGATCCAACTAGCGCTGAACTACTCCTGAAATTGTTTATGTCGTGCCAATACAGGACAGCTTGAAGAGGAAGCAAGTCTGAACTCGGCTTTTCTCTTACTGATCATAACGAGCAAAGTCATCTCTCATCTATTCCCCCCCTCCATTCGCCGTGGGAAAAATCTGACATCTCCTCGATCCTAAAACCGTACAGGAGCTGGTTTTGCAGAAAAAAAATTGTTTTAATGTTTGGAATTCAGGAAAATATACCAAGAGGTGGGACGACCATGAAAGAGGAACCGCTAGGAAGTGGGATGAATCCGGTCCGATCATGGATGCACACTGCTGGGGTGGTGGATGCTAACACGGCCGCCCAGAGGTATGTATAATCAAATACTACCTTCCATCTGATTTTTTAATGTTTCTCATATCGACCCAAAATCACCAAATCCCCTCAATACTCTATCAATTACCCCCTCTCCCTCTGCTCCCCTTCACTTTCCCTTTCATTACATCATATTACTGCTAGCGACAAATCAAGAAATCTCTAGTCTCCCAAATGTGATTCCCATCTCCCATGTTTTTCATCAGTTGCTCCATGTCTCTAGTGCAGCTAATTCTCACCGATACACTGTGTTATTGTTTTCCCGCAGCGGCGTGGGTCTGGCTCGGGCACATTTTGAAAAGCAGCCGCCCTCAAACCTAAGAAAATCCAATTTTTTCCACTTCGTCTTGGCCCTTTACGACAGGCAGGGGCAGCCCGTCGAGATCGAGAGAACAGCTTATGTGGACTTTGTGGAGAAAGATAAAGTAAGTTGCTCACTGTAGGAATGATTTTCTCTTTAAGTGCACAATAACTAACAAGCATAACGGTACTCAAGAGGCGCCCAAACCACGTGTAGTTCTGCTTGTTCTAACAGCTCTCGGCTGCTAAGAAAAATAGCTGCCTGTTTATGACATTGTGTGTAAATATTATTTTATTGCAAAAGCCTAAAAGCAAAATGTTTCCTATTGCTAGAATACACGAACTCGCCGCATACTTAACAAGCCAGATACTGACATGGAATGCAGTTAATTATAAACAAACATATTTAAAGAGACATGAAAAATGAACTATGGAATACAATGAACGATATAATTATTCAGTTGTAATGGTTGCTTTTAGGAGCCAAATAATGAGAAAACCAACAATGGAATACACTACAAACTTCAGTTACTGTACAGCAATGGTAAGTTGAACTGAATTGATCCAGAGAGGTGTACTGGTTGCTCTTTCTTTACGTATTTTAATGGAGTTTGAATGCGGGTCATGTGGTGTAGATATTAATCACTGTTTATGTAACTTTGAAGTCCTACCTGGCTAGCATTTGAGTGTAAAAAGAAAATAAAAAGATCAGCATTTCAACGTCGCTTCTCCTGATTTATCCGATATTTTGCTTTAAAAGTGAACACGATGTTGTTCCCACACCTTTCGGCAGGGTCCTCGTTCAATTTTAAAATGTTTTATTTCATGCCCTTTTGGTGTTGTTGCACAGTAATCTGTGGGACAGTATATTCTAGCAGTCACACATAGGCTGTAAAACAAATTCTTAAAGTAAAAATTGCAGAGCAAAGAGATCAAAACAGTGCTCTTGGCTTGCTTATTTCACAATTGACCATAGACTCCAAATTTGAATATCATAATCAACACGTTCAGTATATCTGTGTCATTCGACATTACCGTTTGAGTATAATGGCATACTTGTGCAAAAAGAAAATATACAAAGTGTGAGACAAACATTCGTCCCGTTAAAGAGCAGCGTTCCACGCTCCACTGCACTGCAAATTGCACATTTCAACTAAACATAAAATTTACAATAAATGTCAAGAATTCATGAATTTCCTGGGATACAGTTTTTATTTCTCTTACGAATATTTTATTCATATTTTATCGCCTATCAGCTCATTTTATTGCGTTCATTACAAGGACATCAGTTTCCATATTTTGCCAAATTAACAGTACCCTTTAACAGAGCGAGATAGGATGCAAACTTCTCTTTCTATTTTTGAATGATCTGGATGCTGATACGGTGCTTCCATTGATAACGTGCGTTTCCCTTTTTAAGTACCGTTAAATTTGATACTACTTTATTTCTAGGGGTGCGAACAGAACAGGATCTCTATGTCAGGCTCATCGATTCAATGACCAAACAGGTGAGCCAGTCAAAAAAAAAACACTTTAATTTTTGCATTAGAAAGTTTACAACCGGTTTTCTCCTGTAGCCCCAGAGCTCAGTGTTGTACACAGTTTCACACGTTGTTAGGAAAGCAACACTTTTGCAAAGTTGAAGTATTTTAAATGAAGTGCCTGTCTTGAAATAAAACCCATTGTTAACGTGTTAAGATAAGTTTTATTATACATGTGCATTTCGAAATTCCTGGTGTTAAGTTCGCACTTTGTGAAGTAGGGCGTGATTTGATTTTTGTAGAACTAGATGATCTGGCAGTTGTCTGCGGAGTTAAATGCGTTCAGGTGAAAAGTCAGCGTGTCCTCCTCTAGTTCAAATTCACCTCTCAGCCCAGTCTCCATAATTCAGCTCCACTTTTGTCCCTGCTTGGAAGCTGCAGCTTTCAGAGGGTGCGCCAGGGGTCACGAAACAGTCCATTCCCTGAGATCAGCTGTATTTCTTTATCATCTGTCTGTCATACCTTGTAAATAACATAATTACAGGCAGTTGCTTATTAAATTATTTAGCCTGTCTTCTGCAACTTCAAAGATGATAAGTGCGGATGATCAAAAGTGCTGCACAGTAATTAGCCACGGGAGCCGGCACGTTTACACTTCTATTCGAAAGTCGCCAAATATTTCACCAGCTCCACAATACATTTTGTTTTCAATTGCACGGTAATGTTATTGTCACGAAGGCATTGTAAATAAAATAAATAAAGAGCAACATTCAAGAAATTGCCCAAACGACTGGCTCTCGCCTGTATCCGCTGGAAACCGTTATTTTCGCTTGATGTTTGCACTTTTTGGTCAAGTGGTTTTAGTTCACAACGTGCTCGTTATGTGCCATACATTCATCTCACGAAATCAGATTTCCCTTCCTCATAATTCAAATTTACAAATTAAGTTTGTGATCACGCAGTGATTTCGCGAGTAGTAGAGGACAGTTTTTAAGCGACTTTTTTTATACCCACGCAAACCATAAGATGAGCCACAAATAATTATTTTTTTGAAGACATAAGTCTGACAAGCGATTGACAGATATCATGAACCCCCCCCCCCCCCCAGTGCAATTTCCCCTTTGCAACAGTTATTTCAATAGGTCAGAAAATCCCCTTAACGTTCTTCAGTGCTCCATAAGTTGACAATGTGGTTTTATTCCCATTGTATCTAACAGCTAACTGTTTGTCGAGATCGCCGCAAGCCTAATTAAAAGGGTGTATATACTGCCACCGAATAGCTTGGTATGAAGGGGCTGTTATCTTATTTTAAAAGATAACTGCTCATTTAGCCACATATCCTACTATTTTAATGGTGCAAATGAGGCTTTTCAAAAGCGCTAATCTCCTCACTTGATTGATGGGAAATAGCCCTGTAACTGATCAAAGAGTCAAAGGCGCAGAGCAACTAATGTATTGATTCGGATTTTGGCCGCAAAATAAAAGCAGAAAAATGCAAGCCAAAAAGCGCACAGGAAAGGGTTTTGAGAGAGGACGCACCAGTCTCCCAACTTAAGTCCTGTTTTATTGTAGTGACAACAAACAGAGAATAAGCATCCGAGCTGGGGAGGCGTGCGTTCGTTACAATGCGAGCAAAGTGAATCTCGTTAGATGAATAATAAGGGAGCAGACAGCTTGGAGCTGGGATCCGATGCGCTCAGCTGAGTTGTAAAAAAGCTTGGTGCGCTTGTGCGCACTGCTCGCTGGAGAAGAGTCGCTGAAAGGCTAGCGAGGAGAAGGCGAACACACCTAGAGCTCCCACCATCTGGCTGCTGTTAGAGCGAATGCTCAATAATTACTCAACCGTACTCCCAGACTGTCTTTTTAGAAAAAATCATTGTGTGTAATTGAAAAATAAACACCAGATTCGCTCCACGAGCTAAGTCACAAAAACTATCCGCAGGTTTTTTTTAGGGAGGGAGGGAAAGCGACACGGCGACACAAGACACAACACAAACTGCTTTGCTCCCAAACTTGCCCTGCCGCCACAAAAATAAATAACAATAACATCCCCTTCCCAAATAACAACAGTGTGGGCTGTTGCGAGGCAAATGTAATATTATTTACCAATTAGCGTTTTTTGTCGAGATGACACCCAACTGAATCCTTGCCCCCACTCATAAAATACACGATCCGAATTTAACATGACATGTGATTAATACCTGGGACTGACAGCCACTCTTCACCTTATTTGAGGACAAGTTCTAACTGATTTAAACGTGACCGTGGGGTTCGGAATGACGGGGCCGCCAGAAATCTCACTTTCGGGCCTTTTCCGTGCTATCTCTTCCAAAAAAATGTAGAGATTTCTTTAATGGACATCATGGAAAGTGTCATTTAGAATGACCCGAAAACCATTTCTCACCTTAAAATGACCAATGTTTCTGCATAACCAAGTATAGCGGCATTTAGTCATTGCTGGTGGCAACTTTTCAATGTTAAATGGCTGACTGTTGTTTTTTTGGATCATTATTTTAGCCGATAATATACGAAGGGCAGGACAAAAACCCCGAAATGTGCAGAGTCCTACTTACACACGAAATAATGTGCAGGTAAGCTACTTCTAATGCGAATGGTGCTTTGTCAATGGGAAAAGTTACACACAATTTACTCCCTGCTATTCAGTTCCAGTGCGCAAGGCATAAACACAAAACTAACACTTTACAGTAACGGTGCAGAGTTTTTAACAACTGTAAATTTTATATAGGAAATGATCATTATTTCTTTGCATACCGGCAATTGAAAATATTGTACCTTTGGTACTAAATAAAGCAACATTTCCCCACCCACATAAACGGAGTTACTGCATTTTGAAGTAAAGCATGCAAGTTATGTGTCAGTAATTCGAAGAGATTCTTTATTACCAATATTGGAACTCTTGGTAATTACTTAGGTCTTGAACATGGAGAAGAAGTTAAATCTAACATGCTGTTCACTGCACCGGATTAATATATTACCCCTGCGACTGCAATGTACTTTTTTAAAAAGCAACGAAAACAGGTCAGAGTTGATGCATCTGTCAGTGATGCTATAGGAGTCACAGATCATTCAGTCATTTTACTGCCCTCTTCTTTACTACGTTGAGCCACAGATAAACCATAATCTGTTATTGATAAAAAAAAGAAACTCTTTGTACTTATTGAGCTCATGTATGTGAGAATTGATTTTGATACTGTCAGTTAACCTTTTCTCTGGAGCAGTGATGCATTGTTCATGCTGTTGTTAGATAGCATGCACATCACCAGGATTTGTGTCAGAAGAGCAATTTCCCACCTGTTTTTTCTAACTGCCATAAGAGTTTCACCCTACAAGGGAAATAAAAATGCATCATTGATTTTGTATGTATTGAATGTGAAATATAGTTGCTTGTTAGAACAGAGCTGATCAAGAAGTGCAGCCAGTATTTCAGGCTACAGTAGCAGGTATCATACTCTAAGGGGCATACTATTCCTAGCTATTATGCTTATTGCATAATGTCATTTCACTTAAAACGTACTGTAACAGTGCTAATATACAAAAGCAGAGTTTTCCCTATACTAGGTAATAAATATAAATTACAACCAATAAAGTGAAATTTCTTTATTATCCACCACTGCATGTATTGCAATTAACATAGAAGAGAGCACAGATGTGATTTAAGCTGTAAGTGGAAGACTGTAGACTTTCTTTAATCACTTTAGCTGTCAGATTTAAAAGGCTTTATATACTTTGCCTACCATATGGTGTTAATTTAGCCAATTTAGACATGTAACCATTATACAACTATGATTTTTAAAGATATAATCATGTATTATATTTGCCGTATTCCAATTTCAATTACATTTCTGAAACATATATTTAACAAAGGATTTTTAAAAAATCACAAAAGGGGCATACAGACTGTTATGGTTCCAATTAATAAATGCCCCACAGAAATATTGGTTGAAGGTGGCATCTTGCATCTTCTCCAGAAATAACAGCTTGACAATTAGAGGTAAACAAAAGCGGAAGCTGTGAAAACTTATTCCCAAGCCTCCTGCCTCTTTCTTTTCTGAGATCAACGCAAAGACAGACACCACAACATGTTGTTTTTCAATCTTTTAACATTGCCATTACGGTGCTTGCTCACTGGCCATGATTATGTCAAAGTTAAAGGGGGGCAGTGGGGGGAAAAAATAATGATTTCTTTTAAAAAGTACTTATGACTATTTATTTTATTTACAGCCGGTGTTGTGACAAAAAAAGTTGCGGCAACAGAAATGAAACTCCCTCAGACCCCGTCATTATTGACAGGTATGAAAGCATTAATTTCTATTCTTTGATGCCCATTACCCTCAGTTTTGCATTCAGTTCATTCTGCGCATTGTTCCATTTGTTGTCCTTTTGCGTTATCATGCACAGGTGGGTTGACTTGGAAACCTGGTGGCTCACTCTGTGGGGATTCAGTAATTGCTTGTGAGTTGTCAAGGGAAGCAGTTTCATCTGCCACCATGCTCACTGTGAAGAGTATTTTATGCCTAGAGAGTTTTTGGCTTTAAATGCAGATATGTGCTCTAATCTGTTTCTTAGTAACTTAGTATTTTATGTTACTTTTAGTTGTCATTGGTTTAATGTTTAGTTACATTTTGGCCTCTTTTGTTAGAAAGAAATGCATGTTGCTGAAAGGCTTGTGGTATTAAATGAAATAGCTGCTGTCACATATTGAAAGTTACTGCAAAGTATAGGTATGATAACTCGCTTCTAAACTCAAATCTTTAGTGCAGTTTGAACAAAGATAGAGTTTCAGCCGCTTTCATTACTGAGGTATCTCCTGCTCATGAACTTTGGTTTCAGTGTCTGAAAATTAAACCAGGAAAAGACCCTAAGTTAAGCCTGACGAAATATGCACCACCAGTGGAGAGCAATGCCAATGTTTGATTAGCTGGAATAGCTGTTTGCTTAGTGGAGAATGTTAGCTATCTGACAGAGGGGACATCTTTCTTATTAGTAATCAAATAGGGCAGACCAGTTGTTGCCATCACTCTGGGATTGTGTCAGGCAATTGAAGGCAGGTTCAACAGTTTGAAGAACTTGGTGTTGAAAAATCAATACAATTATATTTGTCTTTAGTGTTTCTGTCCTTATGGACTCAAAGTAGAATTTCTACATAAAGGGTGCAATTATAATACAAATAGCACTTTTTAGTTTATTAAGTGAATATTGAAAATAAATGCACTGCATATTTTTTCTTAATATTCTTCACTATTATCAGCATTCTTCATTGTTATTGTCTGGTAGAAGTTATAAAAATGATTTTGCATTTTATGACTCAGGTTATTATGGTGTTTCATTACATTGGCTATTGAGCATCTGTACTGAGCAGATATTATGATGTAATTTAAAGACACATTAATATTGCACATTTATTGTGTTATCAATAGTGATGGGATTATAACCTGTAATATGATTTATGTGAAAACAGGTCTATTATAGGGAAAGGTGAAATAGCAATTCTAATACATTGGATTCAAATTTATACAGTAAATAAATCATAAAAATAATATAATAATATTATAATTTGGTTTGGAGGCATTTGCAGGGCTTCTGCACTAACATAATTAGAACGTTTTATTTCAAAATATTTGAAGACAAATAATTTCAAAATACATAGACACTCAATCGAAAAATTTGTATGGCTACTAAGCCCACTTTTTACATCATCTTATGGTTCTTTATAAAACAGTTGTGTTTTATTGGCGAACAAAACTATAGCAAAACATATTAATGAGTTTTAAGAATAACTGCTGTGCGGTTTACAGTATAACTAGTGCAAATGCCTGAAACTAAATTATTTATGAGAAATCTGCTACATGTTTCTAAATTTACTTGAAGTATACAAAACAGTTGCAAATGTAGGAATTCTAATGAGTTTAATGTTGCACTGTATACCGAGTGCTGTGGTGAAACTGGGGAAGCTTTAGCCAGAACGGTAAAGCTCTGATATATAGAAATTTAAGAAGCAAAAGTGAATAGTTAGAAAGAAAGGCGGAAAAGTTTATAGTCTTGACGTCTATTGGAAAAGTGTTGCAGGTAAAGCATAAACATTTAGATCTACATAGAGGGCACATTGGTGAGCCAAGTCTTTGCACATATTAAAACAAAGTTGAAGTGAGAACCTGCATTTGCAGAGTTTTTTTTTTCCTATTTTGTTGTATGGCTTAGAGTCCCCCGGTGAGCAATCTCATCACTTGGCTAGTTGGTTCTAAAAGGAATCACAGGGAGCACGCTCTACCAGTTCCTTTTTGCCCTCGGACACATTTAGCAGGTTCTGAACAGATAAGGCATATTTGTCCTCAGGATATGAACCAATAATTCAATCTTGAATTGAGATCTATGACCACACATTTGTTCCAGCTCAAGCCCAAGCAGTGTTCCGTAAATCAAAGCCATTGTCCATCGTTAGGTGAAAAAAATAACATTGCAGCTTACTGCAAATAAACTGTTTAAAGGAAAGTCTTTTGACCTAAAAGTATTCAGTGGTGGGGGGAAAGAAAGGACACACTTGCTTTGTTGTACTGCTGGGCAGGATGAGAATATCATTTTCATAGTAAAATAATGTTTTCTGGGAAAACAAAAAGCAGATGTTACTTATTAAGAACACCCATTGTCTATATCTCACGAATCTAAAGAGATAAATCCTATTTCACCCATACATTCTGATGGTCTTAAATGATTACAGGATTCCAAAAAAAATTCTTTAAATTAGAACCATAATCTGGGCTAAAATAATTCTTCCGTGCTAGCATAGCGTATTTTATTGCTAACTGCGGAAATTCCTGGAAATGTACATCCTCTTGCCTTTTCCTTCCCTGTGTGGGTTCAATGTAGATGGATGCAATGTCCAACTGTTGAAAATTGAAAAGACTGATTGTTGAGGAAGACAAGAGGAGGCAGGATTATATTACAATCACAACACAGCACAGCAACGCGCTGGTGAGAGCTGTGGTAGCTGTGCTGGGATACATTAAATGGGTTCACGATACATTACGGATAGCACACACAGCAGAATGTTCCCAGTGGCACCCGTGCAGTCAAATAGCAAGTTGGCATCTTTACTAGTAGTAACTGGCATCCCCTGTAGAGCTGGCATTTCTGTACAGTTCAGGAGACTTATCATTCCAAGTGTGTCCTATTTTCCTGTACAGCAGCCAGACATCTGTTTATCCCATTTTCTCTCTCTTGGAGCGATTGGAATGGCTTTAGTTTAGTGAAAAGTTTAGTCAGGTTTAACAGCTGTTACTGAATTTCAAGCCTGCTGGTTTCTAAAATATTTTCATTGACCTTTGAATTTATGTAGAAAACGTTATGATTTTTTAATGCTTCTGAAACAATGTAAATTCATGATTTTTAAATCATTTTAAGTTTGTCAATATCAGTTAACATGTAATTGTTGAGAAAGGCTAAGTTTTTTCAAATAATACTTTTTTAAGGATACTGTTATAAATGTACTAGGATCCAATGTTTTAATTCATCTATGACTGTAATTTAAGGCTTTTTTAAGTTTTTAAGTGATAGTAGCATAGTAGCTGAAGACTGATTTCAGTTTTCTTAGTCAACATTGCTTCCTTTCACTTCCTGTCACAAAGGTCAAAGAAAGCTGACCTTTGCTGGCAGCTTCAGTTGTTGAATAATTCATGTGATTGACTTTTTGTCAGTGCACACAGTTGTGCTCTGGGACATTTTATTCATTTACCTCATTTAAAGCGCCTTTCTGCACCTGTTCAACTATTAATATCATGTAATTTGTGCCTAATGCCGATTTTGCTTAACATTCATTATATTTCTTATTAGCTATATTTCCAAACGATTATGTATGATTATTACTAGACCCTAGGAACAGTGATGGGTTATTCCCCAGACCTTTACATCTTCTTGTCAGGCTGTTTTCGGAAGCAGTGAGAATAAACATTTGACCAATCCCAGTGTTTTTGTTCATAGTCCATATCCAACCAGCAGTTAAAACATTTTCCCTTATGGCTTTGGAAAAGCATGATTAAACCCTACTCTGTTGAAGCTGTACAAATGCCAGCATTTATAAGGTCAACGGTTTTGTTAAAAATGCAATGTAAATTAGAATCTGTGGAAAGGGACATTAAACAAAATTTAATTCATTGTCTTCTTGAATGCCATTTATGTTTTGGCTGAGCCTGGGACTGACAAGCAGGATTTTAAAATTTTAATAATTTTAAATTAAACATTGTTTTGTTATCTAGCACTTAGTACGCTACAGTGTTTGGACAATTAATGCAAAGCTGTGATTGTTGGTGGTTTCCACTGTATGTTTAGAGATTATATAGAAACCTTCTTTGAATGGCATGTTGTCATTACATCTGCATAATGTAATTAGAGCAACACAGTTTAGTGTTAAGTTTTCCTCCTCACTTTCTCGTGCACATTAGCGTATCAACGTTATAACATAGGGCAGATCTTTTCTCAGCTTTTTTGTTGTGCTTTGATTTCACTTTCCAAGGTGTACCCTGTACCAAATAAACTGCAGGTTGTTTCTACCCTTCCACTGGTGTTTCTGCACAGATTTCAAGGATGCAGTATATTTCTGATTAATGAGCTTGGCAGTAGAAAATACATTTCAGGTCAGGAGAAACTACAAGTGCAGTCTCCATACAAGTACACAGGTGTGAACATTTCTGCATTATTTATGACCATCTCACATCTCTTGTGCTATAGAGGAAAAACAAAAAAAAATGGAGAAGTGCTGTGCTCATTCAGTCTGCAAAACTAAATATATCTCAGTGACCAAAGACGATAGTGGAAAGTCAAGAAACAGTGTGTTGGGGGCAGTGGGGTTGGGGGGGGGGGGGCAGGGGAGGGAGCTTACAGAGAAGGCAAGAGAGTAAAATTGGAGAAAAAAGAGGCTCCTCACATACAAAGAGGAGCATATGTGGGAGAGAATGAGAGAATAGCAGGAAGGGAAGGGGAGACAAGCCAAGCTGTCAAAAACTATACAAAGTGAGGTAACCTGATAGAAACCATTCCGTGCTTCTGTTGCTGTCTTATCAGGTGAAAAGGAGAGATACTGCCACAGCCTGTAATTTTGTTTGGATGTCTTTGATAAATTGCGTTAGTTTATGGAAAAATCAACCAAAATCAGAACACTGTTATTCCATATTATAGAAACGGGTGATTTTATCAGCAAATGAACAAGATTTCTTTCTATAGCCTTAAGAGAAAATAAACCATGAAAGTGGAAATAGAGCTGTTTGAACAAAGTATTAATAACAAAGTTTATAAAAGTCTGAATCTGTGACTCAAGATGTTTGGTTTTTAGCCAAAAATGATGTAATAGTATATTCATCTACTTCCACAAATCTTTAATCACTTATAAGAATACAGGGATTGGTGGTGGTGTGTGTGTTGGGGGGTGGGGGGGGGGGGGGGGGGGGGGCGGTAATTGTGAATTACAGATGGAAATTCCTAGCTTTAGTGAAGGAGGTTTCCACTGCAGAAGCCAGAACGTGATTGACAGACAGCACTACAGGAAGTGAAATCTCAGGGAGCTTAACCTGTACTTGGCAGAGCTTCCACAGATTACACTGAAGAGAAAATGAAAAGCACTCATTTTGGTGGAACTACCAGTCAACAAGTAATGGATGTGGACTTTAACATAAAACTATGGGGGAGAAATTCATTATCGCCCCATTTGGGGGCGGTAACTTTTGAAAGCTGGGAAACTTAGCGCCAGGCGCTAATGATTCCCAGCTTTCGCTAAACCAAGTGCTCCACTTCCTTCCTAGAGCGCTAAAGGACGCAGGCGGGGCGGTAGAGGTGCAGCGCTGCACAATGTCCCGTGCAGCGCTGCCGTGATCCGAGGCTCCTTCCCTCCCTTAAAGGGAAGGGCCATCGTTGCAGGCTCTGCATTGGGACCAGTTAGCTGGGTCCCCGACGGCAGCCATGATCCGGCCCGATCAGCCCCATGCACTCCAGCAGAGTGCCGGGCTGATCGATCGCAGCCCAGGAGAAGTGAAAAAAATTGCAAAAAAAATTTCAGAAATGTTGCTACTTACCTCGGCAACCTCCCCTTTAACTTGCGTCCCCGAAGCGCCCGGCCTCCCGAACAACGCCTCCTGCAGCTGTCGGTGTTGTCGACCGGCGATGCTGCAGGGGGCGGAACCGAAGTTCGGGTCCGGGGCGCTACTGAGGTGATGCGCACGGCAATGACGTCACGATCTCCGGGCGCAGGAGATCGTGGCGCAAAGTCTTATTGCCGCCGCAAACCTCCCGGCCAAGTTAGCGGGAGTTGTTCATCTCGCCGCACCCGAGCGGTAAGTCATTAGCGCCCTGTTATCGCCCCCCGGGGACACTAACGGGAGGCGCTAACCCACTGAATTTCTCCCTCTATATTTTTGTTATGTTTTTAATAACTTTTTATAGATTGTCCAAACTGTGTCATTGAAAGTATAATTCAGAAAAAATGTTTTTTTTTATTTTCATGGTTTACTCTATGTACCCAAAACCACTTTTATTAAAGTTAACATATAATCAACTTTGTTGATAACACTCATAAATGCCAACAAAACAGTCCTTCTTATTAGGGATTATTCTTAGTGAGATTTGAGCCCCATTAACAAGTTCAGATAGGCTAAAGGGAAAAAAGTTTGCTAAATAAGGGAGTTTAATATAACAGAGTTTGTTTTAATGAGGTTTGATTATAATTTACTATAAAAGTAAACTAAACTAAAATCAACTGTTACCTTTTACTTATAATGGTAAATACAGTAATGTGTGACAGCTGGTTGGTTTGCTGGGGATCATGTTGTGTTTCTCAAATAGTAAATTCATTGGGAAATGAGTTGAACATATGTGCAAAGGAAGGGCCTTACATTTGTGTTGTTGTAAGACATGTAGCATGGGCCCAGCTAACGGAAGAAGCTGGCTCCAGCTTGTCGCTAGTGAAAGACGAAACACGGTTACACATCTGGTGAGAAAGAGCAGTTCATTTGCCGAGACAGCTCTCCCTGCTGTAGCTGAAAGAGGCTATTTTGATAGAAACAAAGCAGTGGGGGCTGGGGTGTCAGTTACTACAACTGGACTGACTGAAAAGTCTCAGGGTTCAATAATAAAGACAAACTAAAATTACAGCACGCAGAGTTAAACCCGAAAACACCGCTTACACAGACTTTTTTTTATTTAACAAAGCTAATCTCCTCCTAACAAAACTTTACTTGAAAAGGGCCACAAATTTTAAAGTGAAATGTAAGCAACAATTAATCTGCAGCTAAAAAAAAAAAGTTATTGAAAAGCAAATCGCTGGGCTCAGACTTGGTTCATCTGACTGTGACATATGTGCAGTAAAAGAACTTTATTCGATTGTGTATACAAGATGAACACTCCCCCTTTTTAGTACTGAATGCACTGTTGATGCTCTGCACATTCACCCTAGCCATGCTCGCAGGACTTGTGACCGCACAGAAGGCTCAATTTAGGCAGGCGACAAAAGGCCCTAACAGTTGGAGTAGGGCTATTAATGCACAATGGGCAGAGGCGGGTGCCCATTCTTTTTGAATAACAACCAGTAAAATTGAATTGGTTTTGGTATTGTGTAGATTGTCAGGGATGCACTTTGCCAACCCAAATTTGATTAGGATTTCCTCTACAAGTTTGTGTAGCCCTTCTGTGGTGCGTATGCCTTGGCCGGGTAGCTATTTACTTTCATCCAGCCCAAATTACATTATCAGTTTGTTCTTGAATGGAGCTATAACCGTTATTTTTATCCATCTGGAAGAAGATAAGAGAGGGGATAAAGAGGGGATGATAAAGGAAGAATGAGGTACGTTTCGTCAAGCCATTTCATTAGAAGTTAGACGGCTTCGATAAATTTTAGTAAGATTTATGCATGTGTGAATTAGGACCCGAGCCTTAGAGAAGAAAGGTTCTATCTTCAGGTGAAACAGCCTTTGTAGCTCTGAAGAATATGCCCATGTTTTACGCATTTTAAATCATTCTAAAATATAAATAGTCAACTAAGTTTAATTTAATTTATGGTTGTTTTAATTTTTCCTATGGAATTTATTATAACACACATAAAAAAACAAAATGCCCTTTTATCTGTCGCACCAACATTTCAATACTGAGAAAGTGATTTTTCATCAAACTTATCAGTGATAGCAGTAACACTACAATTAAGTGTCTCGCAATTATACTTTTTTGCTCATATAAGGGGAAGACAGAAAAACAGACCATCTGTTTTCATAAGATATATCCTTTCGCAGCAGAGCCCAAATGTTGGTAGACGCAGGGTTTGTTTGTCTATGTCAGTGATTTTGTTTTGCCTCTTTTGCCTGGCTTTATGAGTGGCAGGAGTCTAGGGAGAAGTTTGCAAGGTTAGTGGTTTAAGTATGCAAACTGCACATTACTGAGATACATCGATTATGGAAAAATCTTAAAATGGATTCTGTGGGAATTAAAAAAAGTTTTTCACAGGTTAGTTCCTATATTGGGACATATTAATTGTAATTATAGGACATCGCAGCCTTAAATTGTAGCAGCAGCATGGCTTCAGATTCCTTCTTTTGACTTCCACGTTCACTAAAAATATCCCTTTAAATGCATTTGGTAAAATGTTAAATGTGTCACAGTTATTATGTTGACAATAAAACCTGCATATTTCAAACTACCCTGTCTTTCCAAAGCACTCATCGCTCTTAAGAGTGGAGCAGTAAAATGATCTTTTAGAACTGTTTTTGCAAGTTTTCAGGATAAAAGGCTAGCTTTCCTTTATTATAGTGCCCGTTGTTGTTACTGGACATACATTATCTGTTGGAAAATGCAGTATTCATTCTGTTTTAATAGTACTGAAATAATTAGCTCCTATATGAAGTGCAACATTTGTTTTCAATGCATTATATAAGACGAAAAGCATTAAGTAAATCCAGTGGCTCTGATGATACACGTAATTCAACATGAGGGTAAGTAATACAAGCCCTTCCACAGATTCACACCCACAGCATTTGTTTCAAATTAGAAAAGGTTTGTAAATCAGATCAATATGCTTGGATGCTGTAGTCCCTTAGTGGGATCTCTTATGTCAATTCTTCCTCAATATTTGCTTATTGGAAGTGGTGCCAATGTGTGCTTCCCACATCTATTTCCATTTTCAGAACATAGCAATTTGTACTGTGACACTAGAAAGATTGGGTAAGGAAATAATCTGTGGATAGGATTGGACATGCTGCTGGGTCCTGCTGTTTGAGGTCATAGGACACCGATCTATGTGGTGGACAGAACTCATCTGTTAGCTCCACGATCTATGCAGTGGTCCTTGGCCTAGAGAAGGCCCCGGGGAAGGTGGAATGAATTTAGCAAAAAGCTTTCTAAAACAAAAACAATACACATCATTTATTAAATTAGATATTCTATATCTACTTTAAAACAACAATTTATACAAATGACTAAAAAGAGATGAGCTCT